>OY723408.1:5071842-6271842 GCA_963210345.1 Inga oerstediana
AATGAATCATTCAAGTCAGTTTTAATCTGGGTTTTAATTTCACCATTTCAGAGGGGGTGGTGGGAAAAAAAAAAATCAGATATTTCATGAAGTGATGCACCAAAAAAAAAAAAAAAAAGGTCTCTGCAATATTGAACAGGTGTGATATTCTCGTTTTTTTTGTCTTATTTTGAAGCATTTTACTACTTAAATACCTACCATGGGATACATGGTGTCTTGTGAATATCCAGAATACCTGTTAAGTAGATCCGAAGAATGGGAATCAGACAGAAAGAAAGCAGATCGAGAGGGAAATGGGAAAAATGGAGTGAAATGTTCAGAAACCACATGCAAAAAGGCAAAAATAATCATATCCATAGATATTTCTTTTCTTTTTTTCTCTTACCCATAAGCTGAATAAGGAAATGTATATTGGCCAGAGGGCTGATGGAAAAATGTAGAAGAGGAAGAGCCATGGTATGCAGGTGTAGCCACAAGTCCAGGTCCTGCTCTGAACCTTCCTGCTCCTGCAAAATAGTCCCCAAAGATTTTGCTCAGACCAAAATAAAATCTGGCATAAATCTGTGCCAAAAAAGTACAAAAGGCATCGACATTTTGAGGATTTTAGAGAAAAAAGAGGGACAAATGTGAGGATTAAGGTACCGTGTTGAGGAGCTGGTGGGCGATTCTTGTTTGCTCCAAGAGATGCAAGATTGCAATTTGCTCTTCTTCCATCAATAACTGGAGAAGGATTCTGACATGCTCTCATGGCTGCTTCTGGATCCTTAAATGTAACCTTTTAAGATAAATATAAAACAGAGAAGTTGAAAAAACCAATGACTCATTGTTTGTCCGAAAGATCATAGTGTAAAAAACACCAATGCAGAGAGACAGAGAGACAGAGAGACAAGAAGATTGAAAAGTGAAAGCAATATATGGTCTTACAAAGCCATAACCCTTGGATCTCCCAGTGTTCTTGTCTGTGATAACAACAGCCTCAAGGATCTCACCAAACTGCTCAAAATACCTCCTCATTGTGTCCCTTTGAGTTTCCCAAGCCAATCCACCAACAAAAATTTTAGTAAAAGTTGTGTCATTGTAATGCCCCTGCAGGATTATTAGCACCACCACCCACCATCTGGAATTGCCTTGGATGAGACATTGATGAGTATATCAGAGAAGAATCAAATCAAATGAAACTAATTAACCCCAGAACCCAAAAATTATGAGGGGATGATAAAAAGGGGGGGAGGGGAAAAAAATAAAGGAAACGACGATAATATAAAGCTGGAAAAAGAGGGTATTTGTTGTTTTTGTTTCAAGATCACATCAACGAATTGGGATAAAAAAAAAAATAGAAACACTCATGCAGTCATATATGCTGATTCTGTGTTTCTGGGGGTTGTGTGTGTGCTAGCTCTAGCTCGTCCTTTGTTTTTTTTTCTTTCAGAAATGGTATTTATATTTCTGAAGCTTTATTTAACTGACACTTTTTCACAAAACACAACACCAACAACTCCTCAGATTCCTCAAGAACGATACCCCCTAACGAGAAAATCATTACAGCTTAGGGTGGAAAGGGAAGGATATGAGGGAAGAGAAAAAAAAAAGAAACGGAAAGAGAGAAAAAAGAAACCCCTCAAGAAATTATTATATATAAACAACTAGTACCATATAATACATACAAGTTAATGAGGGAGGGAGGGAGAGAGATACAGGTACAGAGATTAGAGGGGGAGAGATTTATGTTTTGCGAGAGCGAGGAGAGGAGAAGACAAAAAAGCTGCTAGTGGGCACCCACTACAACAGTAAGGATAGGTTGTCCAATGAAATACGAAAGACCAAAAGACCAACCTTTTTTGCTTTTTTTTTTGGCCAAAGACCAACCTTTTTTGCTGTATCGCCACTTTCACTCTGCTATATTAAATCATACATATATACATATAGAATAACAATAATAATATATATATATATTTTGTGGGGAGGTGGGTCTGCAGAGAAAACATCTGCTTCGCTGTATTCAACCTTCCTTTTTTTTAATTTTCCCTTCTACGTCGTCCCACCTTAAAACAGCGTTGCTTGCTCTGTTGACAACATTTGCGGGGGTGCAGAAAAATGATGCCATTGAAATACAACTATCGTTCTCTCTCTCTCTATCCCAAAACTTTTCTCTTTTTTTTGTTAATGATTTCTCAGTTTCTGTCTCTCTCTCTCTCTCTCTCGTTCTTGCTCTGCTTCTTCCTTGTGCCGTTGAGTTCCAACTTCCTTGTCTTGTTGCAGCTTCTGCAATTCTATTAACCCAAAAGGGTACAGAGAAAATGGTGATGGAGAGGTTTTCTTTGGGCCAAAATTTTCCGGCACAACCTTCTAAAATCTCCTTCAACATTTTTTCTCTTTTCGTTTTGGGGACAACAACAATAATAATAGATAATTCAGAGTTCAAACAGCTATACCCCCACTTCCTATTTTGTTAAAAATAGATGCTTGTTTGTTATTATCTTCATAAAACAGGGGAGAAGTTAAATTCCAAAATCGCCCTCCTTTAATTTGTTTTTTCTATTTATGTTATGTATATTGTATGTTCCTTGCAATGATCACTGGCTATGATTTTAATATGACTGGGCAAATATCGGCTTATAATTCAATAATAGTTTTTCATTTGGCTAAACTTTAGAGAAAGAACCACTGGCAAAAAAAAAAAAACTTTTAGATAAATGAACCTAATTTGCTAATCTCTTTGTGCACATGTGATTTGTCATTATTCAAGTGACATTCTTATAAAACCAAAAGCTTGAAGCTTTAAACTTTGTTACCTGACTGCTGAAAGTGTGTGTTTTAGTATATAGAAGTAAAAAGTAACAGTCATGTTACCAGAAAAAAAAATAGCAATGGAGTCAATTTTTTTACTTCTGGACTTTTTTTAAGCATATAATATTGTTTAAGACATTGTAATACATTGAATACAAGCATCTTTTTAATAAAGATTCAAACTTTGATTTACCAAAATATGAAAGAATGTATAGTTGCTTCTGGCAGACCAAACCTGTGTCAGGTATCATTTGACTGGATTCAATAATCTTAAGCATGAAAACAAATATTAAAAACTTAAAAAAAAAGAAGAAGAAAAGCCCAACTCTTGTGGGGACAGCTTTGTCATTTTTCAAATTCTTGAAATGGATAATCATAGTCATGGGTGCACCCCACATGTGGTGTACAAATATAAATTGTAATATGTGTGTGTGTGTGTGTGTGTGAATGAATGATTAAGAGACACAGGACAGGAGAGAGCAAGGTGGAAGACAGAGACAGGAAGGAGGAGAGAGAGGGAGAGCAAGTGGTGAGCGTGGTAAGCGGCGTCTATAATGGTGATATGGGAAGAAAGGAAGAAGGGGTAGTATTGGGAATACACAAAGATCTTCTGCATAATCCATTCACCTAAATTCCCATTAAAATAAAAACAACCTGAAATCGAATCATTACTGTCGCTGCCACACAGCCCCTTGACTCTCGACGAATTCGGTCAAACCTCTTCCCTTGCATTGCCTTTTAGTAATTTTACTTATTTATTTATTGGACTGGCCTTTTAGAAATTTTCTTACATTCGTTTGTTTTAAGGTTAAAAATATTAAAGAAGTCCCCCTTTTATCATCCCTTTGTTAATAATCCTTTTTATAAAATCCTCAAATCTTTTGTTAAGAAAATCAAAAGGCTTTTTTCGGTTTCTCTTCCTAGATCGGCTGTTATTTAAGAATTCACTGCTCTTTTTTGTTTTATTCCTCGTCTGGAAAATATCATAATTTTGTTCGTTTTTTGTACTTCAATAATCAGACTTAATTTTCTCAAACTAACAGTAAGAAGTTGTATGAAAGGGTGTTGTAATTTCTTAAGCAAACTTTTGGTTTTAAATTCTGTAAATAGAAATTTACTTAGAGATAGCTTTTCCAAGAATAATATTTAAAGTGAGCTTGCCACTAGCATTATTGTGAAAGGCACACTACTCCATTAAGCCATCAGCTATATGTGCATGTACTTTTAAGAGACTAAATTGTGAGATTGTGAGTTTAACTCTCTGTGAAGGATATAATGAGTACCACTCAATGCCGATATATAAGTTATTTATAGAGTATTGAATAAGATTTTGTTAATTTTATCTATGTTACTTATTGGCTGGACATATGAGAAAAAGAGAAAAGAGGGGGTGAATACAAAGTGATAAAGAGATGTGAGAGAAAAAATGCACCATTTCATAAATAAGGACAAATATGAAAAAATTTATCCATTTAATGCTTTTCTTGATTTACAAGAATGGGTTACGAGTGAATTATATGTGGGCACCGAGTGATATGTGAATTATGACAAAAACAAACACAAATAAAAAAAGAAACTATACTCGTTTAATATGTACGTGCTGACCGGTATATGAATACTTTAGAACGAAAATTAATGTCCATGGGTATAGCATATATGTGATAAAAATTTGAAACACACACACACGCGCTTATGGTATCACTTGAAAAATATTGCCGTAGAAATATGGGGCATCCTGACAATGACCTGATTGAAAAATATTGCCGTAGAAATATGGGACAAAGGCTAGTGCCAAATAGATTTATGTAGAAGGAGAATGGTAAATAAATACCTTTTGATAAATTAATTGTTAAATGTTATCTTAAAAGATCTGTTGCATTTAAATGAAAGATATTTTACACACAACGAAAGATTATTTGTATGTTCATATGGAAGATTTTTACACACACGAAAAATTATTTACACATAATGGAAGATTGTTTGCACGCACGAAAGATTATTTATACACAACGGAATATTGTTTGTACACACGGAAGATTGCTTGTACGCTTGGTAGCATTTAGCAATTAATTTACCCCAAATATATTTTTTATTTTCCCTTGTGTAAACGCTCGTGCAGCATAAATTAGTATGTATTCAAACAATTAACTGCTATAGAAAACACAAAATTATTTGTTAAGAGATTACTAAGCAAGCAGTAAATGTTATCATAAAAAAAAAAGTCAAGCCATGTTTTCCAATGGTATAAAATAATAGCAAGATAGTAACGTTGTCTCATCATCGTCCAATAACATTCCATGTATTTGATGACGTTTACTAAATACCCATCTATTACTAATTGTGTCAATACTAAATGACATCTAGAATTTTTTTGATGTTTACTATCTTTTGTTATATCTACTCTTCAAATTAGCTTGATCATATTATTTATCAGAGAGAGAGAGAGAGAGAACAAACAGTGAGTAGTATAAAAGAGCAGACATGCATATTTGGTTTTTAAATTCCATTTATTATTATCACTCATTATACATTTTACTGTTATTTATTAAATAATAAGGATCTATACCTTATAATATTCCTTTTCCGGGGGTGATATGACATTTTTTGGGGCACGAAATATGCCGTAGTAATATGACACTGATGTCCTTAATGTTTTCAAAAATGAGGAACAGAGACAATAATAAGGAGATGATTTAATCAGGAAGTTGGAATACATAGGGGACAAGGCTAGAAGAAGGCTATAGCGGTTTTGAAGATCTACACAAAAGTCAACGGGAGGGAAGGGTTTGACAATGGATTCCGTTGCAGCTGGCATGAATGAAGTTTAAAGTGGGCCCCCACTGAAATTTGAAATGAGCTGTATGATATGTGGTTTATTATAATTATTATGAAAAATGTAATTTCATATATTTGAGTAATGTCTGCGTGATGATATATCTATTGATGTTTCATGGACAAAAAAAGATCCCACGTACACTTCATCCGTTTCTGTTTCTGAGTCTATCCTTTGGCGTTCACGGTTCATCCCTTCTGGATTGTCTGGTTATTTTTATATAAAAAATCATTTTTAAAAAAATATTTATTAAAAAATTATCTTTATTTTAGATTTTATATCAATTAAAACAATTTTAAAAAAATAAAATAAAAATAAATCTTAACCATTCAAATTTCATGTGGATGGCCCAGATGAGAGGAGTTGTCCCTCACCCTTCTCATCCAAAGGATGAGCAGTGAAACTCATTCCCATCCAAACCGCTCCATGACTGGAGGGAGGGCATGAAGAATCATAAAGTGTTCGTTTGGAATAGTGATTGGAATGTTTAAAAGTAGCTTTTCAATTGTAATTTATGGTATTTGAGGTAAGTACATAAGAGAAATTTTATCTCGATTTATATGAAAAACAACTTATAAACAATCTCAACGCCAAAACAAACATGTCCAAGTTGATTTGAGGTAACGCCCTCCCCTCTCATCAACCACAGCATCATATGTTGGCGGCAGCATTTTTTTTAAAAAAAAATGAAAAGGTGGATTTCATTTCATCAAGGTAAATTGTACACTGCTATCGTTCTAACAGTTGAAGAACGTACAAAGCTACTGACCTTGTGTATATGAAAGCTAGAAATTGAAAAACCTTTAAGAGTATGAACAGTGATCGATCCAATCTGGCCTAGAATATCATCAGAAGTATATGACTCTTGCCTAAAAATCATGTGATTCCGAGCACTCCACAATTTCCAGAAAGTGATGCTAAGTCCAATCTTCTAAGACGTGTCAAGTTTAGGTTGTGGGAACATTTGATCTAACCACGTGGCTATGTCCATTCTGAAGAAATCCATACAAGTTAATGATGCAAGTGTGCATTCCACGTTTCCATATCCACAAAGTCAATGATGGGTTTTTTTTTGTAGTCACAATCAAATATTGGCCCATAAGAAACATGCTTACGAGGCCCATAGTCACTTGCCCAAAAATCTAGCCATAATTTAATATTATTACCATTTCTTGGCTGCCATTTGATGTGGAACAATGCATCCTCCCAAAGTCTAACGAGATTTCTCCAGAACTATGAGGAGTTCGCCTTTGGGGTACCTTCCAGGACCTTGTTAGGTGCATATTTCTCTTTCAACACTCTTACCCAAAAGGCATTTGGTTGGGAATGCATTTTATAATTTAATTTCATCTTAATCACTTCCTACTCCTTTTTCTATAATCTCTGTGTGTGTGTGTGTTGTAATGTAGATGTGTAAAAATATTCATAATTTTTTACTCAAAAATGCTCTAAATATTGTATATTTTTTAAAGGGTGCCAAACTACTCATAAATTTAAAAAATGAGAGAAAAAATGTCACACCCTTTAAAAGAATCCAATGAACTTTTTTTTTTTTTTGTGATGGAGCTTACACTGTTGTTATGAATATAAAAGTAATGGTAAGGAAGTGGCATTTTGGCTCTTATTTTCTAAATTTAAGATTTTCAGTTTCTTAAATAAAAGGGTAAAATAGTCAATAATAATTAATGTAACGAACAACACATAAACACAATTTATATCTTGAACTAAGCGTGTGTTTGGCATTACTTTTTTTTAGGTATATTCGCCCGATTTTGAGTTAAAATTGTGATTGTCTATGGCTCTAAAATGTTGGAGTGTTTGGTTAAATAATTACAAAATCGTGCTTTTAGTGATTACGATAAGGAAACGTAAAAAAAAAAATATAAGCTCCATTTTGGAGCTTTTCTGTGAAAGAGAGAAAGAGAGAGAAAATGGGCATGTGGTAAAGAGAGGGCGAGAGAGAAAAAAAGCAGAGTGATGTGAGAGGGAGATAGGAAAAAGAGAAGGGTGATGTGAGGGAGAGATAGGAAAAATACTTATATGTATCATTAATTTATATTCTTTTTTATCATAAATATAAGATAAAGTTGACTTTTTAGAGATATTAAGAAAGCTAATTAAACTACTTTAAAATATTTATATTTATCATTTTTTTTAAATTATTTTGCCCAACTTATAAACTGACATATAATCCAAATATACTGACTCTGACGTTAATTTTCCACCATATTGTACCGGATATGTGATCCAATTAGTTATGTAATATTTTTGTGTGCTTTTAACCCTTTAAAATATTTTTTCAATTGTACCTAATGTGTTAACAGACTAATTATAATTTTACCCTTACTGTACTTTTTCAGCTCCAAGAATTCTTTAAAATATTTTTGGGTGCTTTCAACCCTTACCCAATTTTAGGAGATTGACTACAATTTTAACTTTAATGTATTTTTTTTTTGTTAGTGAAGAGCACCCAAAACTTATAATATTGATTTATTGATTTCCACCCACTCTAAAATATTTTTTCAGTAGCACCTAATATTTTAAAGTAATTTTTAAATATTTACTTGATTTTTTAAATATTTTTTCACTCACACTCTCTTATCATTATTACAAAAGTCACTTATGCTTAAACCAATCCAAACAAGTTTTACTTTTGTAAAAGTCATTTATACTATCACTAATTCAAACATAAATCACATTACACAATCTGATTTTTACTAAAAATAAGATTACAAAAAATCAAATAAAAAAAAATTATTTTTTCATCGTTGTTCCAAACACACACTAAGGTAAGATGAGGTTTTTGAAACGCGACTTGTATTTAAAACTAAAACGAGTGTATATCAAGGTATATTTCCTATCCTCCCTTCATATGTTCACCTTGCTTAATTAATCTTTTTAATACATATATATTAGCATGGGGCATGACTTATAAAAAGGTAAATCATAAATAATATTTTCTTATGTGCTTAATATAAGATATATTTAACTAATTTGATTAAATTAAGAAAGTTAGTTTAGTTAGTTAAAATGACACATTTTCTAAAACACCATAATCACCTTACTTAATTCCGTCCTTTACTCTCTTCTTTAATTATTGTTGAGGAAGCATCAATATGAGTAAATTTGAAAAATATTGACAAATATTAAAACTATATTTTATATTTAGAATCAAGATTAACTCCTTAAATATATCTTATATTAAAGATAGAAGGAGTAGTATTCAAACTAGGTGACTAGTTAAGCTGCTTTACAGTTATTGAGAACCCACTAGCAGTCAAATAATGACAGCTAAGAGAAAACAAAGACAATGGAAGCTAACCAAAAAACGATATATGCCAAGTTTTTCTGCTTCCTCGGTTTCTCTCTGATTTGATGTACTTCTGCATCGCTCTTATAAGCATGTTTGTTTCAACTTATAAAAACTTATAAGTTGCTTTTTACGTAAATCGAGACACAACTCCTCTCACATACTTACTTCGTATAACGTAAATCACTATTAAAAAGCAACTTATAAGCAATCGAATCGCTCAACCAAATATATGCTCAGTTTTAGTTCTTGCCTGGACCTCCTTCACATGGTTCAAAACTGAAACACTGGTATGGACTCAGATTATGCAATACAACAACCGCACTCGTATTATGTCTGAATTCTAATTGAATAAAGATGGATTAATTAACAAAGGTACTTACAGATCATCTACTAATAAGATCCTCGTATCGGTGGGATTTGAATCCACAGTCTTATAATTATGAGCTAACTCCCTTATCAACTGGATCAATCTTTATTGGCTGACATATTGCTATTATCACTATATATAACGAACCATTTACTTATTCCTCCTGTTGCAGAATCTCATTGTTGTAATGCAACAGTTAATAGAAAGCAAGAGTGATACTGTGCAATCAACACATTATGTAAGCTAAAAAAAATTAATTAGTATTATTATCAAATCAAGCCTGTCTCCACCTATTATCAGGCCAAGTTATAAAAGAGTGGGAACAATCTATTTCGTGGACTAAAAAAGTAGTCGCTTTTCATTGAAAACGTACATTATTGTTTTATTTTCATAATTTTTTGCCATTATTCCCTGGCCCTTCTGTATTTATATATTCCCATAAGATAATAATGTACAATTTGTTAGCTGTAGGATAAAATCAACGAATTTTTTGGATTTTTTAAATATTCATATTCATGTATTGTTTCATATTTCTTGAACATATATTTAATTCTCAAATTAAAAATACACAAGTAATGTGAATAACATGGTTTTTTTGGGCGTGTATAAGCTTGGCCCGATGATTGTCAATCAATGAACCGGTGAAATCATGGGCTCAAATTATATATAGGCCATGTTTGGCATGCAGAACTAGATTTTGAAGGACTGAAACCGAGACCGAGACTGAAATTATAGATTGTAAACACATGTTTTGTGAACAAGTTTTGAGTTAGATTAAACTTGTATTTGTTGAAAATAATGTGTAATACTTTGGTAAATATTTTTTTACAGTGTTTTTGGCATTATTTTTAAATTGTTTATAGCATTTCATTTAAAATATGGGCCAAGAAACTACAAACACCAAGTCTTCCTGAACCAAGGCCAACTTAGTGTCTTGAGGGTGATACATCCCGGATCTTTAGAGTATGAATCAGGTTTGGCTAGGTGGCACCTGTGTCGGCCTTTGCCGGGGTCCGAGTTTGATCTGGTTTAAAGAAATTGCCTCTACTACTAACTTGGTGGCTACCAATTCAACTTTAGAAATGAACCATTTGACCGTTACAACAAAAACCTTAGTTAGTTAGCAGTTTATTTCTAAAGTTTGGTATTACCTCTAGGGTTCGAAGTTATGCCTCTACTATTGGCTTGATGGATATCAGAGCTATCATGGTTTCGAGTTATGCCTCTATTAAAATAGGTTCAAAAATGAACCTCCTTTAAGAGGGAGGAAATTATAGGTCTCAAGTCTTAAGAATGTGGATTGCGGGTTCAACAAGGTGAAGCCCAGTGTCATAGGTCAAAGCTAGTTGTTTAAATGCTTGATTGGATTAGTCGTGGAAAAATAGCTTTTGTTTTTGCAATCCGACTGTTGGAAAAACTAGATAGGATAAAAGTCATATTGTAAATATAATTTGTGTCTGGATTGACGGTGACAAAAATGACTTTTTTTTTCTAACCTTAAACTTGTTTGAATTAATGTTTAAAAAGCTCGTTTAGATGAAAAATGACTGGAAAGGGTATGAATCTTATTGAATACTACAAATATATATTATTTGAAACATGTTGTGATAATTGAAGTGAAAAAATATAAATAAAATTTGATTAAATAAAACAAGTTTAATTATTATTGGAAAAAAAGGGAAATACACTAAAGTACTTAATTAAATATGAACAAATTTATATTTAAATTAGAATGCATACGTGAAGCGGATCATTATTGGATTGTCTACCCTTAACAAATTGGTCTCTGATTGTGTCACGAATATGATTTATTTGTGTTGAAGATAATCTACGCATATTTTATGTGGATGCTACATCAACTGGATCATTATTACCTTCACCACGTATATTTCCTCGTTCAGCTTCTTAAAAATCTACATCTGTTTGGGAATTTATTTGGATAAGATTATGAATAGTCTTTGTTGCACAAACTATGTGGATTTGTGTTTCAAAGCTGTATGACTTCATTTCCCCAAGAGGAAATTATATGAATGAAATTGGTAAATTTTGTTTAATTTCAACTTTTTACTTCTTAGAGGCTAGGAAAGTTTGTAGCATGCATATACTAATTGAACGTTTTTTTTTATCTCAGATGATAATATTTTATATTAGCAAGATCATGAAAAGTAAATCAAATAATCATACATATTGTAAAGAAGTCGTCTAATAAAAAAAAGGCTTAGTTGCAAGGCCATCTTCTACAAGAGTGAGATTGCATATACTGATATAACGTTAAATAAGTAGATAAAAGTGCAAATAACCTTTTCATCCGGGGAATGAATGGAACTTTCTGTAGGGCTCAGAACTCTTCCAAAAGGCAATGGAAACTCTATATTAGTCCACCTGAATGCATGACTATATAGTAACAGGATAATAGTCAGGTATATGCATTTACATCTCAGTCTCTTTAGATCAAATATTCTTAGATCTAAATAAAAAAAATGATTGACAGCTACAACCAGTGGAAAAAGAAAATAGAGTGAAATAGAGTTGCAACTTAAAACACCGGAAAAAAAAAAAGAGAAGCTTACAGATCGGAAGACCCAAGCTCCAGTGACCTCTAACTTTTCTGGCCACCACATAAGATCCGGTGATGACAGATCAGCACACCCACCAATGGATCTGCCCAGTAAAGGCCAACACCAACACCTCGAGTCGCTATAAGAGCACAACAACGTCGAGATCGTGCAAGCACAACATAACAACCACCAACGGACGCTGACCAAACTCACTGTCAGATCACTGAAAATGCCCACATACAACAACGACATCACACATGGCACTCACTCCTATCGAATCTGCCAAAAAGACGCAACCTTGATAGATCGACAGTCCACTACCAAGCCACAACTCTGTCAACCACTACCACACGTCTCATCAGTCAACCACAGGTAGAAGGCCACAACTGATCAAGCTCAACACCAACGACAATGGAAGAAGACGGTGAAGGAAGACTCAAGAAGGAGGCCTTCTCTGTTTCAGCTCTCATCGTGACGCAGCTCACCGCGCTGGGAAGGAAGGGAAAAGCAGCTTCGTTGGGCTTCTGAAAGAAGCTAATTTTGGATCATAAGCCCAGAAGGCTCCACCGCAAACCCAAACACTCAAAGTAATCTCCACTGTGCTTTTTTTGGGTCACCGTGCGTTTGGGAAGCTTGACTGCTTTCCCAAAGAAGCTCTGAATCTCCATATCATTAAGCCTTTTTGATAGAATGCATAGTCTTTCTGGAGGGACTGCACCTTTTCCTCAATAACGAACTTCCTTTAAGAGGGAAAGAATGATACATCTTGAATTTTAGGGGTGTGGATCAAGTTCAACTAGGTGAAACTCAAAGTTTTAAATCCTTCTCGAGGGGCAACTCATCCTTCTCATGGGAAGGCACTAGCCACGATACGTCCCAAGTCTGGTACAAGGAGTGGATCGATCAGGTTTGGTCTGGTAGCACCTAAAGTTATTGGAGACTGGATCCCGTGCCTAATCTAGGTTGAAAGGAATTTAAATGCGCCTTAGCTACCAGCTCAAGCTTTTAGCATGATGGTTATCACTTTACAATCAAGTGTACTCAAGCGAGAGTAATCTCAGGATGGGTGAACTTTCTTTAAGTGGAAGGGAATGATACGTCCCGTGTATGGTAGATCATGTTGGGCTTGATTACACCCATAGTCATTGGAGACAGAGGCCTATGTCTGATCTGGGTTGAAAGAAATTGGGGTGCGTTTCTGTTACAAGTTTAAGCTTTTAGCAAAATGGTTAGCATGCCTAGCATACTCAAGCGAGGGTAGTCTTAGGATAGGTGACCTCCTGGGAAGTTTTTGTATTACGTTGCTCCTTCCTAAAGTTTGGTATCACAGCTAACAAAATTTTAAATCCCACTTTCATCGAAAGGTTCGAGGACGGTCTCCTTTTGGGAATGATACGTTCTGGATCTGGGAGGGGGTGTGGATTGTGGATTGGTTTTTGTTTGGTTGCACCTATAGTCGTTGGAGATGGGACCCATGTCTGATCTGAATTGAAAGGAATTGGGGTGAGCCTCTGCTACAAACTTGATCTTTTAGCACGATGGTTAACGTGCTCATGTGAGGGTAGTCTCATGATATGTGACCTTCTAGGGAGTCCTCATGTTGTGTTGCTTCCTTCCTAAGGTTTAAGGATGCCACCTCCCATTGAAAGGTTTAAGGATGAACCTCACTTAAGAAGAAGGGAATGATACGCCCCGGTTCTAGGAGGGTTGTGGACCAGGTTCGGTCTAGTGGCACCCACAATCGTTGGAGCGCGGGCACCTATGTCTGATATGGGTAAAAGAAACTGGGGTGCGTTTCTACTACCAGCTTAAGCTTTTAGCATGATGATTAGCGCTTCATAATTAAGTGTGCTCAGGCGATAGTAGTTTTAGGATGGGTGACCTTCTCAAGGGTCTCCTCCATCCTTCTCAAGAGATTGCACCAATTATCGGTGCCATGGTTTGGGGTGTGAAGCCCATCAAATGACAAATATGTTAGCAAAACCATTAATATGATGATATTCTCACACTAATCCATGCTGAAGGTGAACGATGATTTGCCCAATCCAAACGTGGGGCTCCAAATAGCTTGTATAAAAAAGTCAAAAGATAAAATAAAGACATCAAACTGAGTTCTCACTTTAGCTTTCTCGAGTATAAATTCAGTCTGTAGTTCTTTGTCAAACTGAGTTATGCTTATACTTCTATTTGTTTGTGGCAAAGACAATTTATCCGGTGAAAGGTGGCAAGTTTAGCCTAAGTTCTGTACTTGTATATATTTATTTAAAAAATATAAATATTCATAGTACAAATTTATAAACATTAACCCAAATATAATTCAGTATATGTAATTCTTTTTAATCAACGGGTTAAGTATTATTGTAGGTAATTGAAAAAAAAAGGTCGAAGCACTGTATTAGTTTATGCGCATGAGTTATAAAATATAAACTTTATATATATATATATATATATATGTCTATGTATATTCATGATTTTAAGTATTGTTAAAAATCAAATTCTTAACCCAATGATTTTTTTTTTTGAAAAAAAAGGGGTTCTGAACTCATTATCTGCTGAGATTTAAATATATAGTGTACCCAAGTAAATAGTTTTAAATGAAGATCAAGAAACAACAAAGAATTGCGTATCGAGCCAGCCAAATTTTCATGCACAGGACCTGTGGTAATGACCAGTCCAGATTAGGACAATGAGACAATGAGAAAAAGAGAACTCTCAGGGAGAGCACCTGAAACTCCTATGAAAAGCTGTGTCAAACTATAATAAGGAAGGTCAAGTAAAAAAGTGAAACAGACAACAAATCTAAGCAACATAAGGGACCGAAAGAAGTCCCAATGAGATTCTTACCACTAAGTGAAACACATCTGGCAGTGCAGGAAATACCATACCGGGTACGAGGATCTCTGTTGAGTTGCCACGTCTTCCTTGGGTAATAACAGGAACAATAACAATAATGACAGCAAATTAATCAGTACTCAGTAGTAGCTTGGCTGGCAACCCCTCATTTACTGATTTTAAACCCACAAATGCTTCTTCTTCTAATGAGCCAATATCAAATATGGTTTTATAGATGAAACCCAAGAAATAAAGATTGAATTTTGGGTTCAAGGACACTTGGGTCCTCCGCGCTTGGTCTTCCAGAGGCCCAACACGGCATTTTTGGCAGAAGAACATACATGGTTTCCTGTACTGTGTTTAATCCATCCAGAAACTTAAGTTTCAAGCCTCAAAGTGGATGAACATGAACAACATTTCCTTCTTTTGTTTGCATAATGAGACTTGCTGTGGAGGTTGATGCTAAAAAACAAAGCCAAGTAACTTGAACAAAGCCAGAAAAGAACACAAGACAAGACACACGCAGAGAGGTGTGATTGTTCAAAATAAATTAACTGAGTTGAGAGAGAATAAGCCAAAACTTGAACTTCATTTGTATCTCAGCTTGAACTTCATCCCACAGTTCATCCATCCTCAGGTACAAAATTTTACATGTAGACAAAATCTTAGTATACCTGAGCTTGCCTAACTTGATTATCAACTTGTCTGTGATAATGACCTAATTATTTCTGAACAACATTAGGAGGCCTTAATTATGATGAAACTATGTTACATCTACTACTAAAATGCTTCTACATGAGATGCTCATATAAACACTCAAAACCATAAACAAATTTTGAAGAAATGATCAGCAAAGCAGAGCAACAAGCATAGTTTGGCTGAAGCAATCAAAACAAAAGGACACAGAACTTGCAAAAAATCAGAGGAGGGGAAATCAAATTCAATAAAGAAACGGCATTCACCTAAGGGATTATTGTGAAGTATGAATGAATACTCACCGAAGAGAAATTTTCAAAGATCAGGGTCCACAATAAATGTTGGACATGTAATTCAAACACTGGTGCAGCAAAAATTAGGAGTATGGGTTGCTGAAAATCAGAAATTAAATCCGTTATTTATTTTCGTATCAATTCAGTCCTTTATTTAGGGTCAGTTTGTTGCTACTTCAGTTCATTGAAATCATTGATGTAATTAACATTATTATTCAAAAAATCTGAGACCAATAAAATGAAATATTATTCTTCTCTGTTCCTTTTTCTTGTGCGCTATATTCTCTTCTGCGCTTTATACCGTTCCTCAGCCTTAAACCAGCAACAAACACTCTATAAACTGGAGAATTAACACACAGAATCAGATCATATGCATAGTAGTGATAGACAGGATTTCATCCAAACAGTCAAAAAGTTATTTGAAAATAAGATTTTGAGATGGAAAACAACTAGCCCGCGAGGATATCAATCAAAGTATACAAAGAATGAACAAAAATTAAACCACCGAGAAGCTTTGATTCAGAACAACCTAAAAACTCTAAACACAAACAAAAGAAAGCGAAATGAGACGCATGATATCAATATCAATATATATATAATATCCCATCTCATCAAGCCGATCACTACAATGGCTTATGCACGGCTGTTCTCACAAAAACACTGTATCTAAGCTGCAAACAATATAAACCATAATAAAATATTCTCATTGGGCTCATAACCGGCTCAATCACAAGAAAAGTCATAACAGTCCAAATCAACTTGATCTTCCATTTCATGCAAACAAGTAATCCCCTCGCCTGTGCACTTTCAAATATCAGTTTCTCTTTCCTTCCCACAACAGTCCAAATCACTTACTCTTCCTTATGATGTCTGTGTACTTTTCGAAACTCAACACACAAATTTTCAAAACTCCTGCCCTTCCCTCTTTTTATGCTTTTGATGGCATTTCCATTAACAAAAAGGAAAAAAAAACAGGAATTCATATAGGAGTTTATAATGGCAGACAAGTCTCTACAGCACCAAAGAAGATAATAAGCACATCAATCAATGCTTCTTATGCGTGCAGGATTTTAATCATATTAATAATAAACTCCTCCTTTGTTTTTCTAAACGTCCTTGTGGGTGTCAAATCATGGTGATGGTCCTTTTTTAATATTTGTAAATTAAAGTCCTTATATATGCTTTTTATGGCATTTCCATTAACAAAAAGGAAAAAAAAACAGGAACTCATATAGGAGTTAATAAAAGCAGGGACCCATTAACAACCCGTCTTTTGATGGCACTGTGAACAATAGACTTGATATTTGTAATTTTCTAGAGCTTTTCTAATCCTAAGTAGTTGTTACTTTCTGTAGCCACATCAGCATTTTGGGTATATGTTGTGTATATTATTATATATTATTTTTTACGTGATATTTGCAATTTTCTAATTCTTTTATTTTCTTTAATCTGGACTGTTTTGGCAAAGTAGGCATTTATAGATGCATCGTTTGCCTTTTCTTTTAAATTACTACCGACATGAACACATAAGAAGCAAGACAGTAGCTTTGATCTTTTTTTTTTTTGTTCAAAAAGTATCTTTGATCTTCAAATTATGTGATTTTAATATTATTTTTAAATTTTTTTAGTATAGAGAAATTCTGAACTAATATTATTGGTGCTTTCTTTTGAAAAATAAGTTCATAATGGCAGACAAGTCTCTACAGCACCAAAGAAGATAATAAGCACATCAATCAATGCTTCTTATGCATACAGGATTTTAATCATATTAATAATAAACTCCTCCTTTGTTTTTCTAAACGTCCTTGTGGGTGTCAAATCATGGTGATGGTCCTTTTTTAATATTTGTAAATCAAAGTCCTTATATATGCTTTTGATGGCATTTCCATTAACAAAAAGCAGGGACCCATTAACAACCCGTCTTTTGATGGCACTGTGAACAATAGACCTGATATTTGTAATTTTCTAGAGCTTTTCTAATCCTAAGTAGTTGTTACTTCCTATAGCCACATCAGCATTTTGGGTATATGTTGTGTAAATTTTCCTTTTATTATTTTTTACGTGATATTTGCAATTTTCTTTTCTTTTCTTTTACCTCTTATTTGAAAAAAAAAATGTTGGAAGTCCCAACCCAGGTGCCTCCAGTTACAATATTGTTTGGAAAAGATGAACCCAATACACATCCAAGTGCAGTCTTTTCCTCTCAAATCTCTGGAACAACAGAGAAACGAAGGAGAAAAAGAACAGATTTACAAGATATAACAAATGTTGCTTCCAACTTAGAGAATCTCTTTGCAAGTGATATCTACCCATATAACTCTGACTATAATTTTTGGGTTTGGCATATATTTTTCCTAAGAAGTTTGTTATTTAAATTATCATAAAGAGACGTTAATATTTTTCTGTCAAGTGTGTTATTGGTTGTCATACCAATTATCATCATGATAAGCTTATTTTATGTTTCCCAGAAGAGTCAGGACAACAAAAAGGAAAACATCCGTTCATACGTATAAGTCGTAGGTTCAGATCTTTAGAAAATCAGAGTTCAGTTACAATGAGAAGACAAAATGCACCAAGAAGAGAATTCACGAAAGTGCATATAAAGGTTAGTTATTCGTTATTTAGTTGTGTTATGAGTACTAAAAGTTATTATATGTAGATAGTCATTTCCATCATAAAGTTGTAATGTTTCTATAATAATAATAATAATAATAATAAGTATTATTATTACTATTGTAATAATAACAACAATAATAACATATTATTAGTATTTTTTTTACATAATAATGTGATAAGGTACACTGAAAAATGATTGATATATTTATATTATGCCAGAGAATGAACCTCCTGTTAGTGCAGACAATATTAAACATGTGAATGAAGCTATGATTAGCACCGACAACGTTGTAGATGAAAACTTTCAAGCCGACACTTTGAAGGAGCCAATACATGTTATTGAGTCGGATAATGTACATTGTAAACTAAAAATGCCAATTTAGTACTTTCATGCCCTTTATTATGAAGTTATGGCCATATGTTATTTCATTATACATACTTCATTAGTTGTTTGCTTAGTCCTAATTTGGTTAATTATAATTAAAATTTTTTGTTGGTTTGTTTAGTCTTGAGAAAATTTCTTCATTGGTGGTTTGCTTAGTCCTGAGAAGATTACAATTATAATTAATTAATTTCTTATATCTTATAACGAATAGGTTGTAAATCTTCCATTGAAGGTCCACCACAAGAAAAGTACTATAGAAACATTGAATTTCAATTCGATACTAATGTTAATGATGATGATAATGAAGTTCAAAATGTTCCTCCTGATGCATTTGAAGGTAAAGACCTTCACACACATCATTCCCTTATATCAATTTCTATTATTACTTATTTCTTAATATAATTGGTGATAATATTTATTTTTGAAGCTCCACAAGTTCTGCATGATCACTTCCCTTCTAATCATGTTGAGACCACTGAATTTACTGATGAGCTAGATGAATTTGAAGGTAACTAATACATCTTTACAAAGTTCATCTAATCATACATATACATGTGTGTGTGATATGTAACTTTACCAAAGCTACATAATCATTGTCAACCTTGTCACAGGATATATTGATGAAGGGGACCCTATATATGAATGCAAATTTTGTGGGGCATTACTTTGGTTTAATGAACAAAGTGTAAATGACAGGAAGCGAAGCACTACCAGTGCACACTCTCTGTGTTGTTTGAAAGGCAAGGTTGTCTTGCCAACTATGAAAAGGCCTCCTCCATTATTTGAGAGATTATTTTTTGATAAAGAATCATCTCATTCAAGGAACTTCTATGAGAATATAAGGCAATACAACAACATGTTCTCATTTACATCAATGGGAGGCAAGATAGATCATTCCAAAAATACTGGTGGTGGTCCGTACTCATTTGTCATGTCTGGAATGAATTATCACAATATTGGCAGCTTATTACTACAAGAAGGTTCAAGACCGGTGTATTCACAACTATATATATTTGATACAGAGAATAAAGTGTCTAACAGAATTTCTGCAGTTAGGTACATTAGCATAAGTGATACTTAAAATTACTTTTATTACTATTTAATGTAGTAATATTTATTATTGTTACATTCTTGTAGCAAATTCCAACAACAATCAACAATTGATGCTATCATAGTTGACCAAATAAAACAACAGTTGGATGAAGTCAACCCATTTGTTCAGCAATATCGTGTTGAGTCAACATTGCTCGATCATCCTGATCCTCCCACGCTGAAAATGTGTTTACTCAGCACAAGACAAAATGATGGTCGCACTTACAATATGCCCAGTTCTTCTGAAGTTGCAGCATTAGTTGTTAGGGATATAGATATCACATTTAATGTTAGGGACATCATTGTAGAGAAACATTCAGGCAAACCACAACGAATAAATGAATTGCACGCATCTTATCTTCCACTTCAATACCCTGTACTTTTTCCATTTGGTGAAGATGGTTATCGAGATGATATTAAGCACAGGGAAGTAACACTTAGTGCCACAAAGACCAAAAAAAGGCTAAGTATGCGAGAGTTTTTCAGTTATAGACTTATGACTAGATTACATGAAATATCTACAATATTGCATGCTTTAAGGCTACTACAGCAATTCATCGTGGATAGGTACACTATGATAGAATCTCAAAGATTACTTTGGGTTAGAACACACCAAAAGCAGCTCAGAGTTGATTTATATCAAGGATTATCTGATGCAGTTCTAAGTGGAGAAACTAATGGTGCAGCCATTGGTAAGAGGATTATTTTGTCCTCATCATTCACTGGAGGAGCAAGATATATGATGCAAAATTACCAAGATGCTATGGCAATTTGTAGATCAGAAGGTTATCCGGATCTTTTCTTAACTTTCACATGCAATCCTGCTTGGCCTGAAATTCAAAGATTTTGTCGCAAGCATTCTGTTAAGCCATGCGATCGGCCTGACATGTTGGCTCGGATATTCAAAATCAAGTTAGATCGCTTGATGAAAACTATAAAGGAGGAAAAAAATTTTGGCACCATCCGTGCAGGTTAGCTACACTTTTTTGTATAAGATTACATTGATATCAATGCAAGTTTTTCATACGTTTTGATAAGTCCATATATATTCCATGATTTCTTTACTGTTCTTATTTGATATGTACTTATTGTTATTTCTTTTTCACAGACATATACACTATAGAGTTTCAAAAGAGAGGACTTCCTCATGCACATATACTGTTGTTCCTTGATCCAAATGACAAGATCAAAGAACTAGAAGCAATCGACAACTTCATCTGTGCAGAAATACCTGACAAAAATAGCTCTCCTCTTATGTATAAGTTGGTTAGGTAGTTTATGCTTCATGGACCCTGCGGCATAAGTAACAAGAAGGCACCATGCATGAAGAATCAAAAGTGCAGTAAGTATTTTTCAAAGAAGTTTAATGAAAATACAACTATTGATGAAGATGGGTATCCAACATACAAACGTAGGGATGATGCAAGAACAATTAAAGTGAAAGGTATCCCTTTAGATAATAGATATGTTGTCCCAAATAATCCATTATTGTTACAGAAATTTCATGCACATATCAATATTGAGAAATGCAATCACTCAACTGCTATAAAGTACTTATTCAAGTATATTAGCAAAGGTAACGATAGAGTTGTGGCTGCAATTTTTGATGGTGCCACTAATGAGCATGGTGAAGCCATTGTTGATGAGATTCAACAATATTATAATTGTAGATACATATCAGCATGTGAGGGTTCATGGCGTATATTTGGATTTAACATTCATCATAGGAATCCATCTGTTGAAAGATTGAGTTTCCACCTTCCAAATCAACAATATGTCATTTATTCTAATCATGATGATGTTGCTGAATTGTTGGATAAACCTAGAGTTTGTGGATCACAATTTCTTGCTTGGATGGAAAAGAACAAGAAAGATGCATTTGCTCGGACTTTGACATATATTGAATTCCCAAAACACTATGTCTATCAAAGGAGCAACAGGGCATAGAAACGAAGAAAGAAAGGCTATTCCGTTGGTAGAATAACACATGTGTCACCATCATCAGGAGAATTGTATTACCTACGTGTGTTGCTCACAAAGGTAAGAGGTCCCCGGTCATTTGAAGAAATCAAAACAGTTGATGGTTTTATCCACAATACTTTCAAAGATGCATGTTTTGCAAGGGGGTTATTGGATGATGATCAAGAATACATTTCAGCCATTAAAGAAGCATCTATTTGGGCATCAGGACATTCATTAAGGAAACTATTTGTTAGCATGTTACTTTGTTTTTGTCTACAACGCCCTGATTTTGTATGGAAGGAGATGTCAAAACTACTTTCTGAAGATGTATTATACATCCATCACAATAATCCAATGTCTTCAAGTAAGTTTGAATAACTTACCTTTTACTATTGTCACTCTTCATAGAAAATTTTGGATACTAATTTATATTATCCAAACTACAGGTGTCACTATATCTGAATATGATAGAGAACAGGTCGCATTGCAAGAAATAGATTCATTGTTGCGGCAAAATGGAAAGAGTCTCCTTGACTTCCCTACTATGCCATTACCTGAGGAATTGCCTCCGATTGATGTTTCAAACCAACTTATCTTGCAAGAGTTGAACTATGACAGACATGCTTTGCAAGTAGAAGCAAACTACCTTCAAAACTCACTAAATTTGGAGCAGAAACAAATTTTCGACAACGTGATGTCATGCTTAGAAAAAGATAAAGGTTGTTTCTTCTTCGTATACGGTTGTGGTGGAACTGGGAAGACATTCTTGTAGAATGCATTGACATCATCACTCCGTGCAAAAGGACACATTGTGCTTGCAGTTGCATCAAGTGGAATTGCTGCAACATTATTACCATCTGGTAGAACAGCACATTCCAGGTTTGCAATTCCTATTCAAATTAATGACTCCTCAATGTGTTCAATAAAACAAAATTCTCCTTTAGCAAATCTCATCACATCCACAAAACTTATTATATGGGATGAGGCACCGATGGTGCAACGTTTTTGTGTTGAGGCATTTGATAGAACCCTAAGGGATATCATGCATTGTGATAGGCCTTTTGGCAGCAAGTGTGTTATTATGGGAGGTGATTTTCGTCAGATATTACCAGTTATACCAAAAGGAACAAGAGGCACAATTGTCAATGCATGCATAAATTCTTCTTATCTATGGGATCACTGCATCATTTTTCAATTGACCAAGAACATGCGACTGAATTCTTCTGCTTCAAGGAATGAGAACGATAAGTTAGAATGGTTCTCAAGATGGTTATTAGATGTTGGTGATGGAAAATTAGGGGACTCACATGACGGTGTTGCGGAACTTGAAATACCTGGTGATTTGTTAATTTCAAGCTATCAAGATCCAATTCATGCAATTGTGGAATCAACGTACATAAACCTCTTGGAAAATCTCAACTCTAACCAATACTTCAATGATAGAGCAATCTTGGCTCCAACTATTGAAATGGTTAACTGTATAAATGATCACATGTGTTCTATGTTACCTGGAGAGCCATATGAATTTCTCAGTTGTGACTCAATTTGTAAGTCAAGTGAAGATAGTGATAGCTTTGACAACCTGTACACCACAGAATTTCTTAACACTATTAGTTGCTCCGATATGCCTCCACATAAGCTAACATTGAAATTAGGAGCACCTATAATGTTGTTGAGGAATATTGATCAATCATCTGGATTATGCAATGGAACAAGGCTTCGTATAACTCAACTTGGGAAGACTGTCATTGAGGCGATCACATTAAATGGTTCACATTCAAATCAAAAGGTCCTCATTCATAGGATGGACATGAATCCTTCTGAAAGTATATGGCCTTTTCGCATGCAACGTAGACAGTTCCCTGTCACCCTTTCCTTTGCTATGACTATCAATAAAAGTCAAGGACAATCTCTTCGCCATGTTGGATTATATCTTTGTAAGCCAATCTTTACACATGGCCAATTATATGTTGCATTATCCAGGGTTAAAAGCATGAATGGTTTAAAGATTGTTGTGGATGATAATGGTTGTGCGAACAAGAAAACAACAAGGAATGTTGTGTACAAAGAGATATTTAGGAATCTTAATTGATTACAAGACATTGTTGTTTGACATTGTTGAAATTCCATTTTGTAACATGTACTGTGAATCTATTGGTGGATTTTTTTGTTTACTGTTATTGAGGTTTCATTTCTAATATGTAGCAATTCATTGGTAGCGAAGTTTTTATGTTTGTTAAAAGCAAGAAATTGCATCAACAAGGAAACAAATTACATTTAAGCTATCCATGAAGTACTATCACCCCGTGCATTGCACGGGGAAGAACAAGCTCGTTATCAAAAAAAAAAGAAACGAGACGCATGATAATAGGTTGCTCTCCTATTTTTCTTCGAATCATCAATCAGTTCTCTCTAGGCTCATGGGTCTTAAATAGAATGACGCCACCAAGTTGAAAGGGGCCGCTCTCCTCTTCCAACGGTCAAATGTTAGCGATGCGGAAAAAAAAAAAGTAGCCGTAGGAAATAAAAACCTGGAAAGGATTATTAACATTAAACCCGTAATCAATTTCCTAAAATACTCCTAATTTTTGCTTATTTGGAATGTAGCCAAATGTTAATTTGGATAAAAAGGGAAAAATTAATTTCTAAAATGAAATATAGCCGTTGGAAGAAAACTGGCGTGTCACAGGGACGCAGCAATTACCAGTACTAAATGTTACGGCAAAAAAAAAAAAAACCAGTAATAAATGTGCTTAGACTTCGTTCCAACGCAAATCAAGGAATTTTTTTTTTTATTAAAGTTTATCCGGAAATTAAAAATTTGGTGGAAGTGCTACGTTGCCTTTAGTAACAAAAAAACATCTATTCGGTAATACTACTACAAATTTGTAATTGAAGTCCCATAATACAAATTTGTAATTAGTAAATTAGTAATGGACTACACAAAGCTAGAAAAAACAATTTTTTTAAACTAAATTCCAATATCCTTTTTTTTGTTTTGCCAACTTAAATTACAATATCCAGATCCTCTTTAGGGCTGTAACCCACTGGCCTAAAAAAGGGTCTGTAACACCCCCTTCAAGTGGTATGCGTATTTTGTACTGATTGTCAATTGTTTTTGTTTACTTGTATGATCCATGTAATCAACTTTATTTGTTGGCAACAGGGTTAATACCTCACACCGTGACGAATTAATATTCCAATTTTCTTTAAAAGATGTGCTTACATTTAATGCACGTAGTGCTTTGACTAGAATTACCCCTAATAAGAGGGTACCTATTAAAAAAAACTTCATTTGTTGGAAAAGAAAAATGCAATGAACTTTATTTATTTAGACATGACTTGTTCTGGTTTTGTTGCTATTTTCACAATGCCAACTCTCCAAGTCTATTTATCTTTTTTTTTTCCCTAAATTGTCCCACCATATGTAATTATATAAAATAATATAAATCAATTTTATAAATTATTTATGAAATTATAAATATAGTCTTAATCCTAAGTTCACATCCCATTATTCACACACAAATTCAGATCTTTCATTCATCACCTCTCCTTCTCTTCTCTTCAATTGCTCAAGACAACAATGTTAGCTCATCTTCTTTTTCTTGATTTGAGTTGTTTGCATAGACATGCTAATTTATGTAAGTCTATTTTAATGATGTCCAAATTAAATGAAATATTATTATCAATATGAGTTTGTCCTAGTTTTTTGGGAAAAAAACAAGAGGTAAAATCCAGTTGTATATGCCACATGTTGCGAATGGTTATGTTGATATTAAAAAAACATATCTCATTAATTAATTAATAATTGATTTTTTTTATTCCTATTTGCTCATATGACCGTTGTCATTGAGTTTTCTTTTTTGTTAATTTAGGTATCGTTGTATTATAGACAATCCTATTCAAGATACTGTCTAACACTAAATGTAAGCATCACTTCTAGCTGAGATTTGAATCTTGGTTTACCGCAGTGTAAAGGATAATCCCTTCCGCTAAACCCAACCCCAATTGGTGTTGTCATCAAATTTTTAAATAGATATGAGAGGTTATATATAGCCTTGCTATTTTTTCCCCTAAATATAGGTATCATCTTATTGGAGGCATTTCTCCCATACTTTTAACTCTATCTAGAGACCTACATTTTAAGTAGGCATTTAAAAAAGCTTTAAATCATATTAGGTATTTTTTAAAACTCAAAGCTTGAGGGGAAAAAAGGGTCTATACATAAGATCAGACTTAGTTATAATCTTAGTATTCATGCATGTGTTTTAAGTTCGGGCTATTCAACTAAAGCCTAGTGTATTATTTCCACCCTAGGAACATGAAGATAATTAAAAAAATCGTATGATTTGGGACTATCAAATCAATATATTTATTTTCTCATCCATAGTTTTTTTTTTTTTTAAGGACAGGGTTCGAGGGAGAGGAAAAGCTGAACTATGGGAAAATGAATCTGGCAACGCCGTGTTTAAATGGGCTTTAAGCTGTTTCGGATCAGGCCCATTATAGGCCCATTGTACTCTCAACATTTTCATTCTTTTAAAAGCCTTATATCGTCCCTTCGCACAAAAACAGAAACCCTAATCTCTCACTGCAGCCGGCCGCGAGGAAATTGTTGGCAACAAACTCTCCCGTCTTTCTTCCTCGATGTAAGCTATTCCATTCCTTTATTTCTTTGAACAACAGTTTCATATGAGTTTTCATAGAATTTAGGGGTTATGGCTCAGTTGTACACTCTTTTCGTTCTTTCATTGGAGAGTACTTCTAATTCTGAGAATATTGCAATAAGCAATTAGCGATTTTTATATTATCTCATTTGCTTTTTGTTTTTTCATAGTGTAACAATGTCGAATGGTGACTTTGCTTGCTCTTTAGCTGTTATGGTTCTTCACGACGATGGCATCGCAATCACTGTATCCTTGTTTGAGACCTTTGCTCTTATGTTCTCTAATGATTCAATATGCTAATGATATTGACGTTTCAGCGTAAATTTTCTATTGGTAGCAATAGAATCGGGAAATTTAATATTCGATTAAGTATTGTTTCAACAGGTCTTTTGTTTTGGTCTAAACTATTTCAATAGGTTTAATGTCATTAGGGTTTGAAATGATTTTTTGCCCCGAAGCAAAACGTTTCCGGATGATGTGTTTCTCCTTAAGATAATCTTGATAGGCTGAGAAGATCGCAAAGGTGGTGAAGGCAGCAAAAGTTGATATTGAATCTTATTGGCCAGGTTTATTTGCTAAGCTTGCTGAGAAGAGAAACATTGAGGATCTGATCTTGAATTCGGGAGGTGGTGGGGCTGCGGTTGCTGTAGCTGGTGCTCCAGCTGCCGCCGGTGGTGGAGCTGCTCCTGCCGCTGCTCCTGCTGCTGAGGAGAAGAAGGTATATTTCAAGTGATAGTTTGTTTGACCGGGCTTTATTAAACTTTGTTTCTTATCATGGGTATCTATCTAATTTGTGTCTGTTTCTTGAATCCCTTACAGGAAGAACCCCAAGAAGAGAGTGATGGTGACATGGGCTTCAGCTTGTTTGATTAGAGTCTCTTTCCAGTATGATCTGTTATTATTTTCTTTGTCACTGTAATGGTAGAGTTGATTAATGGATTTTGTAGGTTTTTATTTCGTGATGATTACTTACTGATACAAGTGGAAGTCATGATTTTGTAGTGCTTTGAACTTGGTTATTCGGATTTATGTCCAATCTAAGATTTCGGACCTGAGAAATTTTGACACTTGACAGCTTTTATGTTCCAGTCTTATCAATTTAGATGATGTGGTAGTTTGAACTAGTGGGTCTAATTGCCAAATTTTGCGTGGTCATCTTAGTTGAAAGACCAGTAGTTTCAGTGCGGATGTGTTTTTGATGCCTTCCTTCCTTAGTATTATTAAACTTATAACTGACTACATTTGTTGGGTTGTTAAACCTGTCATTTGTTTACTACCGATGGTACAATCAATAGGTTTAGTCACAATGTTGATCATCCATGGAGGATTCACTCATTACAATTATCTTTCTAAACCCTTTTATCTGAGATTGATCTAGCCCATTAAGCAGCTTTAAATTATTGCAGAAACTATCAATTCAGGTTTTATCCTCCTCTCTTATTGTGCCGCCACACCCCCGACAATCCTATGCCTCCTTTCTTGCCACTCCATTTACTTCGAGTTTAAACCAACAAAACTTATCAGTAGTGCGTAGCTCATCCTCATGAGCTTAATCATGATACTGAGAAATCTCGGGAACACAATGGCTCTACCACGGTCTTAAAACATGTGCTTCGTAGTTAATGCCACAAATCATGTAACGATCATAAATATCCGTCACGCCGAGCTTGATTCTCCGAGTCGCATGTAGCTCCTTTTTTTGATAACAAGAGTCGCATGTAATTCTCATTGGGAAGAATTTTGGTCGGACGCCCCTCAGCTGTAACCCTTTTATTGGATCTAGGTTTTTCCTGTTAATGAATTCACATTAATCGTTCCTTTTTTTTTTTTTAAATGTGAATCCAATAGAATGGAAAAGAGAATTACATAGGGAAAATTGTATTGTGCTTCCTGGCAATAGAAAATGACAAAACAGTTTTGAAATTTTAAAATTGCATTTAAGTCCTATGAAACTTTTTTATAATAAATTTTAATTGTTAAATACTTGTGGACCTGTCAATGGGAACCCATGGACATGTCAGTATAAGTGCCTTTGAACCTGTCAGTGGACGCCCACAAATTTGTCAGTGAGATTAGAATTTATTGCAAAAAAGTCTCATAGAACATAAATACCTTTGTAAGATTTCAAAGGATCATTTTATCATATTTTTTTTTATTTGTGACCTAAATACAATTTTCCCAATTACATACGAGCTTATGTTTTCTTAAGCACATTGCTTAATTTCACAACCTTATTTTCATGACTATAAACATGGGCTAATTGTTTTCAAAATAACCCACCTTACTTTCATGTAGAGGTGGTAATGCTGGCTGGCCCGCGGGCTGTGGGCCAGCCCGCACGGGCCACGGGCTAAGACTGGGCGGGTTGGTGTAGCTCGCCCCACTCGCTAGCTGGCAAAAGCTAGCCCACCAGATCGCCAAATTATTTTTTTAATTTCATGTTTTTTAAAAAATTTTTTACTCTCTTTCTCTTTCATCCTCTCATATCATACTTCTTTTTTTATATATATATTTATGTTATGAAGTCAATTTCATTCTTGTTTTCATTTGTTCACATTATAAAATTATATAAACACATCTCTTTTAAATTTAATAATAGCAGAATAAATAAATATAATATGAAAATAAGTGTCAAATAAAATATATGAGCAGTTAATTAAACACTTTGTCAAAAGAAAAAAGATAAGGGAAAGGAGAGACTAAGTGCATTTGAGAAAAAACTAAAAAAAAAAAAAATCATGCAGGCCTATGGGCTAAATGGGCTGAGCCCGTTTTTAAACGGGCTATCATTTCGACAACCCGAGCTCGTTTAATTATGGCAAGCTGGTGGGCTGACTTGAATTATCGGCTCTACTTTCATGAACATAAACAGGGGCTAGTTGTTTTCAAACAAAATTAGTACTTATTATTTCTAGTACAAATATAAATCTTTAATGATAAGTTAAAAAGATTATTTTAAAAATGATAGAAATCTTTAATTTATCATAATCTTAAAATGATTGTAAAAATAATTTCTCAGTTTTAAAAATGATTTATTATGCAAAGTAGTGGGATCGAGAGGATGCAACATGATAAGATTTCAAAATATTTTATATTTTGTAATTATCTCCTAGTTATTTCTCTTCATTTTTTGAACATATTTTTTTTATCTTTATTATTTTATTTGTTACGATATTCTTACATTGGAGATTTGAGAAGGAGGGAGGAGGGTGCCAGAAGAAGGGAATTTATCATAATCTCAAAATGATTTTAAAAATTTTTTCTAATTTTTAAAAATGATTTCTCATGGAAAGTAGTGGGATCAAGAGGGATGTAATGTAATAAGATTTCAAAATATTTTATTTTTTATCTTAGCTGTCATGACATTCCTACACTCAAGATGACAGAGGAGGGATTCTCAACATTCTTCCTTTTATATAATCAATAGATAAATAGATTAATATTTTGCAAATGTAATCAATAAATAAGATGAATAAGTAATAGTACTCTTAAACAATTAGTTAATTAGTTTGTTTCATTTATAAATATAAGATCTCAATCTATATTTTTCAAGTTTACAATTTTTTCTAAACTATTGTACATGTTAATTAAGGGTTTTATTCAGATAACAAATTTAATTAGTTTTTTGTTGGAGAGGTTGAATCTTTAAAGAGTACAAAAAGAAAAGATAAAGAAAAAAAATAATATACAATGACTTCAAGGCGTAGTCGACAACACTTTTCTTTTTGCTTAATTCACCCCACTCATTGCTATCCAATATGATGTAATTTGGATTGACAGGTGAATTTCCTATAAGATATAATGAAGACCCTTGAATATGGATTACACTCTCAATACTAAAGTCATGACAACAAAGGCTTTTACAAAGTGATAATTTAACTTTATTTTTGTGTGCACTCAAAGACAAAAGGCAATGAGATTGATATGTATGATTTCTAATGTGTGATAATGATTGATGGCACTGAATATTTATAGACCATGAAATGATGCCTTAAAGTGGTGCCTATAGAAGCAGCACCTCTTCAATTAAAAGTCATAACAATTTATTATATTCATTAGTCTCATATGCTGATTCATGAACAGCTATATGGAGAATTATACCTTTATATAATGTAGAGTTTTCTCATAAATATAACATTTCACTAGGTGGTGGCTACTTCACCTCTGGTTAATAACCTTTCACATTTGTCTCTAGAAACTGAAGAAACATAACTTTGGTGACTTTTTGTGTTACAACTTCTTACACAACTCTTCATATAAATCCCTTAATTTAATGGACATGATTTTATTAAAAAAAAAAATCTCTTAATTTTAAAGTATTCAAACAGTTTTTTTATTTTTTAAATTAGTTACTATTTTTTTGGTGAAATATTTAAATTGGTTATTTAATTCTCTGTTACGTTAAGGTAATGGAACCGGTTTTGGGATAGGTACAAAAAACTCATCCCATCTGGACCGTCTAGATGGAATCTAGACGGTCCATATTTGATTTTTTTAAACTGGTTATTTTTTACTAAAAAAAATCATTTTTTGAGAAAATACCAATTAAAAGATTAATCTTTATTTTAGATTTTGTATCTATTAAAATATTATTTTTTAAAAAAATAAAAAAAAATCTGAATCATCCAAAGATTCCATCTCAAGTCTCAACAACTGAGATTAGACGAGCTGGCCCAGCTGGGAAGCTCGTTCCTTGAGGTAACAAAGGCATACATAACAGATTTTAATCATTTTATTGGATTTAATTTTATATTTCATTGATGCGCCGTTTCTCGGAGAGATCCGGGCTCGGGAAAGATTCTACCGCTAAAAAAAAAAAACTGTCAGTGTAGAAAGTGGAAACTGCCGTCGTCTATCGGCAAAATTGCTTGGAGTAAGAGATGAGCGGTGAACTCATCACACCTGAATCAACCTCCATGGATCTCGACCTCGATTCCTTCCTCAATTCAGCCGCTTCCACCGACGACGAAAATGACGACAACAGCACTAACGACGCCGTCTTACGTTCTGTTCCTCACCGCACCGTCGACGAAATCCTCAACGATTGTGATACCTCCTCATCCTCATCTTCCTCTCCTCCTCCCTCGCCATCCTCTTATACGCGCCAGAGTCACCGCCCTTCGGATAACTCTGTTACTAGCCAAGCCTCTTCTTCTCGAAATTCGGTCTCAGAGTTTCCACTTGAAGGTAACCTGAAGAATCCAGAACCTCAGAAACTAACCAACTTGGACAATAGGATGGGCCAGTTCAGAGCTAGCTATTTTTCTCGGGTCAAACCTGGAGAGAAGCCCGATGACCGTTCTATCAGGGTTTCGCGCCCATTCCCGACTCTTTTCCCTGGGGTGAGGTCGAATGCGAAACCTGGTGCGGCGTTGGCTGCTGCCGCTGCAGCTTCTAGATCGATACCGACGCCGCATGCAGCTGCGATCAAGTCGAGGAGGGCGGAGAGTGGGACTCTCCAGAAAGTTCAAGATAGTGGTGAATTGAATTCAACTATTGGGGATGATTCTGATATCTCTTCTAATAGTGATTTGGGCGGGGCTGGTCTCTATGTTTCAAAGCCTAGGGAGAAATCAGGGGAGGTGGACGAGAAACTGGATGATTATCGGTCTTCTGAAGTTAATCATGTTGATCAAGTGTCAAAAAACGTTGAGGCTTTTGAGCATAAGCGAGAGAGCATACCCAATGTGCATTTTGAGAATGAAGCAGTAGTTGCGACTGAAGTGGATAATAAAATTGACCAGCATAATGATTCTTCTTGTGTGATGGAAGAGAATGGAAGCTCCGATGAATATTCTACAATCCCACGCTCCAGTAATATTGAAGATGGTATTGAGACATCTGTTTCTGCTTGTGAACCTGATTCTAGAACGAATACGAATTCTGATCCATTTGTCGAGAAGGATTTTAATGAAAACAAGAGTCTTTATAATGATATTAGCGACAAGGGTTTGAATGAGGATGGATCAAATACTGCATCTGCGGAAACAGAAGAACTATCGAATGCTAATGCTGGGATGAAGGATCATAAAGACAACCTGACGGATGATGACGGTAGTTCAGCAAGCGACGTTTCTGAGCTGGTAAAAGAGACACTTGAGCAACTGGAAAACAAAAGGGCCAGTAGGAGGGCGGAGAAGAAATTGCACTCTTCAAAGAAGCCACTTGAGTTAGCTGAAGAACTGGAGAAAAAGCATGCTTCTACTGGTATGCACTGGGAGGAGGGTGCTGCCGCCCAGCCAATGAGGCTGGAGGGTGTTCGAAGGGGTTCCACAACATTGGGATATTTTGATACTAGTGCTGACAATGCCATCACAAGAGTCATCTCATCCCAAACATTCAGGCGTGAACATGGTTCCCCTCAAGCGTTGGCAGTTCATGCTAATTACATTGCAGTTGGAACGACAAAAGGGCACATTTTTGTGGTTCCCAGTAGATATTCCCCTTATCATGCTGACAATATGGATGGAAAGGTTTTTTCCCCCATAATCAACCGTTCTTATTAAACTATCTCTAGTTTAATTTTCTCTTCGTTGTTTGAATATTTGGTCAATTTCTCTTTTCACTTTCTAAATAGTTTGATTAGATTTTTCCTTATAGCCTAATCTCTTAGATTTGTACTAGAATAGTCGAGAATTCAATATATTAATGGAAAATTTTCTTTTTAGATTTGAGAAAATTTCACTGTGCAAAACGGATGAATTTAGGAATTTTGTCAAATATATTATTCACCATGGTACACCATAAAGGAACCCAATGAACAATCAAACTTCTAAGAGAATGGAGAAGACAGATCCTTTTTATTAATGTTTATATGATAAACTTCTTACCTGACATATTACTTCTTTTATTAACCTATGTTGTTTCCTTGTCAGATGTTGATACTTGGCATGCAAGGTGATCGATCACATGTTCCAGTAACATCCATGTCTTTTAATCAGCAAGGGGATCTACTTTTAGCTGGTTATGGTGATGGTCGCGTTACTGTTTGGGATGTACATAAAGCTGTGGTTGCAAAAGTTATTAGTGGAGAGCATACAGCACCAGTAGTGCATGCATTATTTTTGGGACAGGATCCTCAAAATACTCGTCAATTTAAAGCAATTACTGGTGATAGTAAGGGTCTGGTTCGCTTGCAGAACATGTCAGTATTTCCTTTGCTTAATAGGTTCTCCAGTAAAAGTCAGGTACATTGTTATTTGCGGTAATTAGCAATATATTGAGTAGAGCATTGTGTTATAGAGGGAAATCTTGAGCTCATACAACATTCATTCTTCTTACACCTTGTTTTCAAATCTGTATTGGTTTCTTAGTGTCTGCTTGATGGCGAAAGAACAGGCTTGGTGCTGTCAGCTTCACCGCTCCTTTCTGATGAACTCAGTGGAAGTGGATCATCTTATTCCCATGAAAACACTACAGTTTCAACAAGCAGTATCACTAGCATGATGGGAGGAGTTGTTGGGGGAGATGCAGGTTGGAAACTCTTCAATGAAGGCTCTTCTTTAATTGAGGAAGGTGTGGTCATATTTGTCACCCATCAATATATTCTGGTGGTATGAAGCTTTGAGTTGCTTGTACTGATTCCACGTGCTTTTATCCTGTACTTTCTTCTTATGTGTTGCTGAGAATTCTTGTTCATTATGTACTAAAAAGATCAAATCTTTGATATAGGTACAACTACCTTCATTGAAACGCTATGCAAACTTGAATAGGCCAGATGGGATTCGGGAGGGTTCGATGCCATATACTGCGTGGAAATATATGGGACAAGATCATTATTCTACTGGTACGGATTTATTTTGTTACATTCCATGTCATCATCTTTCTGAATATTATGTATTGCAGAAAATACGTCTGGGGAAGCTGCGGCAAGAGTTTCCTTGCTCGCAATTGCTTGGGATAGGAAAGTTCAGGTTGCAAAGTTGGTCAAATCAGAACTAAAGTTTTATGGGGAATGGTCTCTTGACAGCGCAGCTATAGGTCTGGCATGGTTGGATGATCAGGTATTGTATCAACTCTTGTTCCACAAATATTGCTACTTGCTGCCAACTGGCAACTGCTTCCTTTCCTTCTACTTAATCTTGCTGTGTCACTTTTCTTCTGCTTGTTTTTGCTCTTTTCCAGATGCTGGTAGTTTTAACATCAGCTGGACAGCTTTACTTATTTGCAAAGGATGGAACTGTGATTCACAAAACAAATGTTGGTGTAGATGGTACTGGAGGAGATGATCTGGTGGTTTACCATACTCAGTTCATTAATGTATTTGGAAACCCTGAAAAAGCCTATCATAACAGTATTGCTGCACGTGGCGCTTCTATTTATATACTCGGCCCGACACATCTTGTTGTTTCCCGTCTTCTCCCATGGAAAGAGCGTATTCTGGTTTTGCGGAAAGCGGGTGACTGGATGGGTGCCTTGAACATGGCAATGACTCTGTATGATGGTCAAGCTCATGGGGTTATTGACCTTCCTAGAAACCTGAATGCCATACAGGAGATCATAATGCCCTTCTTGTTGGAATTGCTAACATCCTATGTTGATGAAGTGTTCTCATACATTTCAGTGGCATTCTGCAACCAGCTTGGTAAAGTGGATCAATCTAATGATTTGAATGGTGGAAGCTCTTTTGTGCATTCTGATATAAAAGAGCAGTATACTCGTGTTGGTGGAGTTGCTGTTGAATTCTGTGTTCATATCAAAAGGACAGACATACTTTTTGATGAAATTTTCTCCAAGTTTGTAGATGTTCAACAAAGAGGTAATCCTACGTGTTTAGCTTTGTGTCTTGTACTGTTTTAAGGCTTCTGGTTTTATTTCATTCCGTAATTTGATCCCTGTCAGTGCCAGCCAGTGTCATTTTTTTGTTGATTTTTGTGATCTTATTTGATATTTTTATCAAACCAAGGGGAAAAGTCATGGTTTTCTAGCCGTTGAATGAGACAAATAAATTTGAAAATAGTCATTGACTCGCTTTAACAGTTTCTGTACTTTACTATAGGTACCAGGTAGAAGGTCATTTAATACTTAGTTCCATATTAGACGGAGCAAACATAATACATTTTAAATATCTACTTATGATAAGTTTTACTACAACATAATTTATTAACCCAGAGGTCTATAGAAAGACCAAAAGAATAGTGTATTTGCGCAATAGCTTTGGCTTAAATGACACCTATTCTGGATATGGGTGCTGGAGGATCTTGGTGTTTGTGGGTCAGATCCCTACTGCATCCTTTCCCAATTCCCTACAACCAAGGCCTCCTTTTTAACCAAAAAAGGTTTAGTTAGTACTTTTTAACACGTACCTGTCCTTCTCATCCCTTTGTTCTTTTTCCATACATCAGAAATAAAATTTCTTATAATGAAAGAATTAAAGATGACGCTTCCTAGAGAGAAATGTATGATCAAGAAGTTACTATCTTGTTTTGATGTATCAATAATCTTATAATCAACATATGAGAAATAATTATTGAAAAGGTATATGGTTATAAGTAGATAACTGAATCATATTCGTTACTCATTGCAAAATTTAAGATTTGTTTTATGAAGAATGCCACAAAGCCAAAAGCCGTCTTTATTTGCCAAGTTTGTTTTCAATTAAATAGGAATATATGCCTTGACTTTAGACACCCATGAATAATCAGATTTTTAATTAATTAATTTATTTATATTCACAAAATTTATGGCTGCATTAGCTAAATGAATGCAATTTATGAAGCTATCTATTTTTTTTTGGACTATGAGTAAGCTAATTAGGTCTAGAAAAAAGCGAACACCCTATGGGAACTATTTTGCATTATTGATACAGCTTGCACGAGCTGCGTAGAGTTAACGGATCAAGTGATTTATACCTTTTCCAGACACATTTCTGGAACTTCTGGAGCCATACATTTTGAAGGACATGCTTGGATCTCTTCCTCCCGAGGTATTGGATAGTAACTTTTATTTCTTTGGATTTGAATTCATATTCTCTATTGTTATAATTGATAACTGCTCTTTTTCTTTGATTGTTTACTTTCCCATTCCTTTCTAAAGATTATGCAAGCTCTGGTGGAGCATTATAGCACCAAAGGGTGGTTATTGAGGGTAGAGCAATGTGTTCTTCATATGGACATATCTTCCTTGGATTTCAATCAGGTTTTTGTTATATCGTTTAAAATCTGTTTTATTGTTGAACAGCTATATTTAGTAGGTTTGGGGACTCAACTTTCTAAATGTTATATATGATATCTTTCTTTTTAGGTTGTTAGATTATGCCAGGAGCATGGACTATATAGCGCATTGGTGTATCTTTTCAATAAAGGATTGGATGATTTCAGGACACCTTTAGAGGAGCTGTTTGCTGTCTTACAAAGTAGCCAAAAGGAAAGTGCTACTGCACTCGGGTAAGTTACCTTTTATCTTTTTATTGCCATTTCTAATTTATACAAGGTTGTGGCTGGCTCTGGGCGTACCACCTGTACTTAAACTTTCTAGTCCAGCTCAACCTTTACCAGTTTAACTTTCTACTTGTGTTAGATCATTTACGATCTTCATTGCGGTCTTTATTTGAATAAAAACGTAGTCTCTAGTTGAATCAGGAAATTGGCTGCAATTATTTAATGGTTGCCTCAGGCAATATATTAACATTAAGCACTTAGTCTCATTTAAGCTTGTTGGAAGCGGCTGACTCGTGCTTTTCTGCCCATATATCAGGTATAGAATGCTGGTTTATCTGAAATACTGCTTTACAGGTCTTGCTTTTCCACCAGGTATTTCTTTCTTTATAGAAACTACCTGGTATTTTTCTTAATCTTTTCTATGCGTTTGATTCCTTTTCATTTATTTCTACCTCAAGCATTGAAATAGGACTACTTGTTCTAAAAGATCCCACTTTGGATATATTTCCAGGGCGTGGAACTCTTCCTCCTACACGCTTGCCATCTCTTAGAAAAGAACTTGTAGAGTTTTTGTTGGAGGAATCAAATGTTCTGAAATCACAAAGGGTTTCAGACTTACGGGCTAGACGACCATGCCTGAATTTATATCTTCTTTTAGAGTTAGATACTGAAGCTACATTAGATGTTCTAAGAAGTGCTTTTGTAGAAGATGAAATTTCAAATTCCAGTTCTTCTTCAGTGGATTTAGCCGACAGAGATGATGAAGAGGCGAAAAATGGAATTCATGATATTGCTGAAACTCAAAATCTTTTGGTTCAGAATACAGTGGATGCTCTCATTCGCTTAATTGTTGTTTCTCCCACAGATACAACCTCCATCAGTGGTGATGATGGTTTGCTAAAAGAGTGGCCTTCAAATAAGGACATTGGTCAAATATTTGAGTTCATTGCATATTATGTTGCACTTCAAAGAGCTAAAGTCTCAAAGAGTGTGCTATTTCAATTATTGGAATATTTGACGTCAGAGAGTGTTTTCCCAATTAGTGGTTCTTTGTTGAGTTCAACTTCAGAAAAGAGAGAAAAACAGGTGCTTGCTCTTCTGAAAGTATTGCCTGAGTCAGACTGGGATCCATCATATGTGCTAGGCCTTTGTGAGAAAGCACAATTCCACCAGGTACAATGTCCATTTTGGTGGTACTGTCTTTCAAAGGAAAGTGCCATCAAATATTTATTTTGCTCACTAAGTTATCCATAACCCCCTTGAATTTGGGTTTATGCGTAGATGACCTCGTTGATCTTTAAAATTTGATAATGGATCCCTTAAACCTTCAAATTTTTTGGAGATATAATACAATCCTCTGCTAAACAAGTTGATAACAAGACTAAAACCAGAAATAGACAGCAAGAGAGTGGGAATAACTTGAGATCGATAATACTGTTACTGGATAACTAAATCAGATTAATAACAAATACAAATTAATAAGAAACAGAACAAAAGACACACAGTACAATGACTCTGGACTTTCGAGAGGCCAGAACTCTCCCAATCCTGACAATACTTTCAAAAGACTGAACTTTCCCACCGCTTGGCAGAAAGGATGATCTTATACCTCAAGTAGTCATAACCCCTCTATTAACACTGCCCAAGCCTCTGGCTAAAGCTACCCTAACAGTCTAATACCATTTTAGCCTTATGGTTATAAACCTTGGGATAAACCTCTAGACCTCAGATTTTAGTCCTCTCTAAATCACTTCCCTTCCTTGATTGTCTGCCATAGGTCTTTGGAAATGATGCCCAGATCTTTTGGGCATTTTATCAAGATAACTCCCTTGCCATTAAGTTATTCAGTAATTTACTAATCTAATGTGAATGACTGAGGGTTTATTTGCACATGACCCAAAATCTTAGGGATTATTTGCGCACAAAAAAAAGTTTAAGGTGGTATATGGTTATTGAGATTTAGTGCAATGACTCACTCATAAATGGCAGAGGTTATTTGTACAACTTTAAAAAGTTTAGTGGGGTTTTTTGTCAAGTTCTAAATGTGAAGGAGTTGTTGCATATGCCCCAAAGTTCAAGAGTGTTTTTTGCAATTTGGCCTTATGTTTATTTCAACTGATCAGAGGGTGAGCCTTAGCCCAACAGTAAAGTTTATTTCAACTGATTCTTTCAGCCGTTTCTGTTGATTTTTTAGGTTTGTGGGTTTATCCATGCCATCAGACATGAGTATGTAGCAGCATTGGATAGCTATATGAAAGATGTAGATGAACCTATTCATGCCTTCTCCTTTATCAACACGATGTTAATGCAGCTGACTGGCAGAGGCTGTGCTGCTATTCGATCAGCAGTAATATCTCGTATTGCTAAGCTGGTTGAATTGAGCAGGTAATCCTTGTCATAGTTCTAACTTCATTGGATTCTTTTGCAGGTTATTCAGAATTTCTTCTTTGCATATTCTCAGTTCATGAAACCTGTATAATCATTTGCATTTTCATTTTTCATGCCCTGCAGGGAGGGTACCTTCCTAATGGTTATCAGTCATTTCAGTGATGAAAGTTCTCATATCATTACTGAACTTCACTCTCATCGTAGAAGTCTATTCCTTTATTTAAAGACACTCATTGAGGTTCACTTATCTGGAACACTAGACTTGTCTAAATTTAGAAAGGATTATGTTGTGGATGCACCCAGTGGAAAGCAGGTTAAGGGTCATCCACAAGGAGTTGATGCTTACTTGGATAGTCTTTCTAATTTTCCCAAGTACATTCGTGAAAGTCCTATTCACGTGACTGATGATCTTATTGAGCTTTATCTTGAGGTGAGTTTTATTATGACAGACGCTATTATTTTGATTTTTATATTTAAAACTAATTTCAATTGAATTTTAAGGCTCGGTATTTTAATTGATGTGTGTTCTTAGTTGTTATTGACGCAACACATGCCCATTTATGTAATCAGCATTTCTCCCTTTCTCCTACCTGTCTCCAAAGGGTTGGGAGCGGAGATATATATCTTTTGATGGCACATTTTCTTTTGCAGCTATTATGCCAGTATGAAGGTGGTTCCGTCCTTAAATTTTTAGAAACGTTTGATAGCTATCGGGTGGAACATTGTTTACGTCTGTGCCAGGAATATGGAATTATAGATGCTGCTGCATTTTTATTAGAAAGGGTTGGTGATGTTGGTAGTGCTCTCCTTCTTACACTTTCGAGTCTGAGTGAGAAATTTGTTGAGCTTGATGCTGCTGTGGAAGCTGTAATTTCAAATCCTTCCTTGAAGGGTCCTTCCCATATAAAATTGTTCGACACTGTTTCAAGAATGAAAGAGGTTTATATTTCTGTCCCTCAAAATTAAACCATTTTACTGCACTCTAATTGGTGTATGTGTATGCTTGAGTATTTGTATCTCTGTTAGGCAACCTAATATTCTTACTGATTACTGTCTAATAGGTTCACGACATACAAAATTTGTTGCACGCTTGTATTGGTCTGTGCCAGAGGAACACCCCCCGTCTAAATCCTGAGGAGTCAGAGGCATATTGGTTTAAGTTACTTGACTCGTATGTTCAATACTGATTCTGTCTTCTTCATCCTTGCATTTTTTATTTTCAATTGGTACTTCAAGTTATACAGTTAAAGCACCAAAATTTCTGTCACTAATCATTGTTACAAATATACCTGTGTGTAGCTTTTACTGCAGAATAGCCATGTGAAGATGTCCTAAAGTGCTTTTTTTTGGTTTTTCAATACCCAGCATTTAAAAAGGGAAAGAGGAAATGGCTGGAAAAGGAATAACTCAGTGGTCATTAGTTTGAGAGGGCAGAGTCCTAGTACCTAAGTACCAGTAAGTTGATGTAATGTAGACACTCTAGACTGCATAATCTGGCCCTGGATTTGGAAGGCATTGATTAGCCCTTCTTAATGCTTCAGATGATTTAAATTAATATTTAATTATATGGTAGACCTCCAGCTAGGAGAGTCTATACACACAGGAAGATAGACAGCATTGTTGAGAGTAATAAGAGCCTATCCAACAAGCTAACAGTTTGATGAGCAAGGTTTTGTTGGAAGGCACGTTGACAGAAGAAAATGCAAGTCTGCTTATTTCATCAACAATCATACCAGTGTGCAGAAGGGTCTTAATATGTGACCTTCTCTTCCCTAATGACCCATGCCCAATGATCTATCTGTGCCTAACAACTAATCTTCTTTTATCTAGTTATTTAAGTAATTTCTCACAAGTAGCATGCGTTGAGGCAGATGAGAGGGGTCTCTAGATGAAGTCAGTTGACGCTGGGAAAAAGTTGAGAGGCTGGTAGAGTTTATAATTTTAATGAGCCCCCAGGCGCAGAGGGCTTCTTTTTTTCTTCTTCTCTTTTTGCCTTTTTCTTTTTCCTTTTCCTTCTCATTGTTCTGAAAATCTTGCATTTCAGAGCTGAGCTAGAGATTTTGATTTCCTAAATGTTAATTGTTTAGATGATTATCAGGAGTTTTTAATGCTCAAAATAGTCTCTGATCATTCCATTTGTCTTATGATCTTTAATTATATAGGATATGGTAAGCTGATTTTTTTCCTTTGTTTGTTGGGTTCAGTTTTTTTTGGGGGGGGGGGGGGGGTTCAATATGAATGTGATTCTAAGTAATTTCAGTTATTGCATGAAATGATATCTGGGCATTGACTTTCTTTGTATAGCCTCCTTTTGCACATATTTGAGCATAGCAGTGGTGTATCTGGAAATTGCTAAAAAAACTATTTTTTATGGTGGTTTTTCTATACATGATTTTTAGGAATGTGAAAGCATGAATAAAAATTCCATTGTCTGACCAACAAGCTGTTTGGTAGAGATGGTAAGCGATCTTACCTCCGTAAAGAGGAGAACACAAGTTTGAATTCTGGGAAGCGCACTTGTTGGGAGAGGCAAAAAACCTTTTTCGCTCTAAGCCTCGAAAGGGAAACTCTTAATCAAATAAAAAAAAATTCCATTGATCTGCAGAATTATCACTTCTGTTGTTACTTTGATATTTCCTTTTCTTATGATGGAGGAAGAAACAAATCTGGGGATGAGGTGCTCATAGAAAGACTAGACGATAATTTTGGATCGAGCATATATGTAATACTTAAATGATCAATACTCTCCTGAAAAGCATTTCTCAAATTATCATCCCCAGTCTTGGTTGTTTTTGGTCTAACTTGCATATGAATATTCATCAAGGTTTTGTGACCCGCTGCTGGATTCATATGTTGATGAGAGGGCTTCTGAAAGAGAAAATTATTATCAAACGTTTGCTGGATCACCAGTTTCAAAACTGAAAAAGGACTCGGGCAAAAGCAGATGGAAAATCTCGAAGTCTCATGGTGCTGATGTCTTGAGGAGAATGTTCTCCTTGTTCATCAAGGAGATTGTTGAGGGAATGATAGGTTTTGTTCACCTTCCAACTATCATGGCCAAACTCCTTTCTGATAATGGTAGTCAAGAATTTGGTGATTTTAAACTAACCATATTGGGTATGCTCGGGACATACGGCTTTGAAAGAAGAATTCTGGTAACGTTTTGTATTTTCATTCCCCCTCCTGTTTTCTTTTCTTAAATTTTCGTTTTTAAATTCAATTCTTTCATCAAGCTTTTCTGATGACAAAAATCTCCTATCCTGGGTAGAATTATACTAAATTATCAATTGAGACTATTAGTAGAATCATGTTAAAAGTTGCTTCAAGAAGCTTGGCAAGATATGGTTAATTTTTATTTGGATACTTGTATACTATTGCTTATCATCTTGGTTGGTAACTTAGTTGGACATGTGAGAAGAAAAAGAAACTCTTCCCTCATAACAAGGGAGGGGATTGTTAGCAACAAGTTATGATGATCACTCCGTATGCATGGTATATCTAGGTTTTAAAGGACAACTTAATCTATTTGAAGGTTTTATACAACAATAATTAGTTGAAATTCTATTCTCTTCATTTTTAATGGACTTATGGTTTTCCCCCCTTCATCTCCTTTCCTTCTTTACAAGTAGGATGCTGCGAAATCCTTGATAGAGGATGATACATTTTATAATATGAGTTTACTCAAGAAAGGAGCCTCTCATGGGTATGCCCCCAGGAGCATAGTATGCTGTATTTGTAATAGCCTTCTAACAAAGAACTCTGTTAGCTCTGGGGTTCGAGTTTTCAACTGTGGCCATGCAAGTCATCTCCACTGTGAAGCTTTGGAAATTGAGGTATCAAGTAGAGGTTCTTCATCTGGATGTCCTGTATGTATGCCTACCCAAAAGTTCCAGCAGTCTAAAAGCAAATCAGTTGCGGCCGAGAATGGCTTAGTGAATAAATTCTCACCCAGACGCCAACAGCCTAACGGAAGTACCTTCCATCCACATGAAAGTGATATATCAGAGAATACATATGGGCCTCAACAGATTTCACGGGTAAGTTAAATATATACCTCAATAAATTTTAAATAGAGTAAATTGCATTCATATCTCTTGAGATTTTTGAAACCTACATACCCCCTTCGGTGAGTATTACAATGGGTCACACATCCCACATGAAAAGTTCTCTATCGACTACCATGAAAATCAAACTATGTTCTTGTTTCAAAATATTTTCGTAGTATTAGTTATTTACTGCTTGATGAGTAAATGACCGGACGTTTTAGTAAGAATTTGCTGATTTGGGATTTTCAAATTGTGAAGATATTTAAGTGGAATTTTTCCTTTGTTTCAAGTCATCATAATACTATTTTGGCCTTCTGAAAATTTGTCATGCATTGAACTAGGAAGCCATCAGTTTTCTGAGTATAACTGCATAAAGTATAACCTCTGTCAATAAATTATGTTCATGACAAAACTTAGGCACAAGTCTTAGTTTTTATGGTTATCTCGTCAAGTTTTCCAATAAAAGCATCACAAGTAAATAAATTTTTTATAGGTTAGCTTCGTATGATTGGTCTTTTCAAAAAAATTTCCTTCTTTAGAATCTAGTATTGTCCTCATGTTTATAGAAGGTTTGTATAAACTGAAAATAGAAGCCGTCTGATGTGGGTTTTGTAAACCCAAGGTAGGTGAATATAATTTACTGTTGGGACTTTAGGCACTATGAATTGATCAAATTGTGGAAATTGGTTCTGCAGTTTGAGATTCTGTCCAGCTTGCAAAAAGATCAGAGATTTGCGCAATTTGAAAACTTGCCTCAGCTGAGGCTTGCACCTCCAGCTTTATACCATGAGAAGGTAAATAGAGTGACAGATCTTGTGGCTGGAGAAAGCAGCAGCAGTGGTGCAGTTGCTGAGAAACAAAGTCAAAATAGGCAAAGTCGAGAACTTCGAGTTAAGGGGTCGGCGATTCGGTTCCCGTTAAAATCAAGCATATTTGGTGAGTATTTTCCCCCCTCCTTAACCTGTAAATTTAAGAACATTTTGACTGTGATAAGAAATGTTCAAATTCTTACCATAAGGGAACATGTCTACAGGCAAGGAGAAGAACAATAAGCGGTGACCTACTTTTCAACTGAAAGACAGACACAAGAAGCACTAACCAACTGTATAGACTAACGAAGGCTATTTTTTGCTCCTAGGCTGTCACTAGCTTTTGGGTTTGCTGGGTCTCAGCCATTTATATTCTTTGTGTATCTCATTTTTGTATAGGTCTTTAGCATCAATAATCAATAACTAATAAAAAAATATTGACCCTTCATTATTCATGGGTATCATTATCGGCTCTTAATTGGGCTTAATGTTTCATTTATGGCAAGGATTTTATCTTTTGAAACAAGCCATATCTAGAAGCAAATCATAGACATTATTTTTGTCATGTTTTGAGGAAGTTAAGAAATAAAGACAAGACCAAATCATTTCCAAATATGATTGTTTAATCAATCAAATATGAATAAACATAAATTAAGGAAATCAGTGTATTTATTGATTTGTAGATTTGAACCGATATGTTTTTTAATTAACCAAGGTATTATAAGTTTTTAAGAGTAAAATTGATGAAACTTGTTGACGCATTTGAAAAATACTTTAAAGGATGGGATGAACTGTAAAATATTTTAAAATACTAGACATAGGGAAAAATGTTTCGCCTTCCTTCCTACCCCACGGACTTCAACTTCTGCCACCGCATTTAAGTTTCCTTCCATCGCCTACCTTCCTGCTCCACTAACTTCAACTTCCGCCACCGTCTTTCAGTTTCCTTCCATCGCCTACCTTCGTGCTCCACCGACTTCAACCTCCGCCACTGCCTTTAAGTTTCCTTCCATCCCCTTTGTTGTCTTCTTCTACGCCTATGATTTTTCTTCACATTTTTGTTCAACTGCCTCACCCACCCTCCCCTTCTTTTACCTAGTCCTGTTTCCCTCATCTCTATTCCCTTTCTACTACCTCCCATCCTTTCTTCTCCACTGTCTTATCCTTTCATCACCTTTTTTCCTTTCTCCTGACTACCGCCTTCTTCTTTCTCCATTGTCCACCGCCTTACCCCATTTCATCGCTCCTCTTAATCATGTGTAAGAATTTTGGGCGTACCTGGATTATGATTGACTTGTTGAAGTATGCATACAAAACCGGAGCACTGAATATTCTTCATTAGCCTTCTCCCTTAATCCCACACCCTATATATATAGTGTACATACAATCACAGAAATAGATGCAACCCTTAAATGTACGGTTATATAGGAATAGATGTAACCTTTAAAACACAAAGTGTATAACTCTTTATAACCCATATCTCTCCATGAAGCCCTTCTTGATTGGGCTTAGGCCCTAATCCACAAAGGGTGGACTAGTATATTCCAATATCATGGAATGGGTAGTGTCATAATATTCTTTTGTGTTTCAAGCTACTCGTTAGTTTATTTCATGCTTCGATATGATTTCTAGTTGTGTGTTTTTGCATGTTTGCTTGGGGCCTCAACTTTTCCATTTGCGTCACCTGGAGCTTGGGATTGTTCACTTCTCTTTGCTTCTGGCATCTGGACTGTCCATTTGCCTCATTTCTCTTCCTACGGGAAGCTTCAAACCATGATATATGGTTCATTTAGGTGGCCCATGGCCTTTGGGAAACATGCTGCAATACCCTCCCGTTTTCTCTTGCTCGACTCTTTCGGGCTTCATTTGCATTATTGAAATTCTTTGATGGTTCTCTTTTGATGGCTTTGAACCTTCTTATGTATCGAGGGGGCTGTTTATTGCTATGTTTTCTCTCTTGCTTTCTAGTGTGTTGTTTTTGTTGTAGTTTGTTTGTTTCTTTGCTGTGTTGTCTTGGGCTGCTTGGTTTGCTTTTGTTTCTAATGTAATGCAGCCCAAGTGTTTTGTAATCATTTTATTGTGTGTTTAATAAAGTTTGTCTTTTTATAAAAAAGAAAAAGAAAAATATTAATTGATTAAAATGCTACTGTTTCATTAAACTGGAAAAAAAGTTGTTGAATATTTAGCTTATACTAGAGACTAGAGTTAAATCCCATACAAGTGGGAAATTTGGAAGTTCATATGAAATTGTTTTCAATTATGTATTTTTTTATTCATTCTCTTTTTAGTTTTTATCAATGGAAAGTTGGAAACCCTCACGAGATAAAATAATCCTTCCTCCTTGCAAGTGGCGGCTTATTAGCTTTTAGAGCGTACTAGCATATCCCATATTTTTGGAGTTCCTTCAAATATTGCCCTAAACTGTTCTGTAGAAAGAATGAAAGAGTAGCATGTTCTTATTAGGTCAAGTAAATAATACTGCTAATAATAATCACATATCAATATGAAATTTATAATAAACTATACATATTTATAACATATTAATAATATTACTTATTTTTAATTGAAAAAAAAAACACCTTGAACTGTAAAATCCCAAATCGATTTTGTTGATAATAAGAATAATGGGATTGGCAAAAAAGTACATCAATTGACAACTCAAGTTTTTGAGACTGATTTATGATTTTGAAGTTCAAGTGGTATTTATTTATCTTTTTTTTTTCCTTTTTAATTTTAATCAAATACAATGTGCCCACGTTAAGTAATTAGAAAGTTTCATATTGCAAATCCAATGTTAAGCAAAAAATTAAATTAAACACAATTAACTTTTTTTTATATTAAACTACCAATAACAAGAAGTTATTTTGACAATTGCAGATCGAGTTGAAAATGACCACAAAAATAATAAGAAAAAATCATTTGTTAAGATATCACAAGTGCACAACCCCTTATTATTAGCAAACTACCAATAACAAGAAGTTATTTTGACAATTGCAGATCGAGTTGAAAATGACCACAAAAATAATAAGAAAAATCATTTGTTAAGATATCACAAGTGCACAACCCCTTATTATTAGCATTTTATTAATCAAACAAAAATTCAAAATTTTATCTCTTGTCATAATTTTCAACATGCTTACTTGCTGAAAAGGAAGTGTTTTTTTTTACTAAAAAATAATATATTATATTGATGTAAATGAAAGTAGTACTCCTCGGTCCTATATATATAAGATAAAGTTGACTTTTTTATAAATATTAAAAAAGCTAATTAAATTATTTTAAAATATTTGTATTTATCATTTTTCTCCAAACTATTTTGCCTAACTTACAAACTAATATATAATATAATGATACACAATATATAATGTAATTAAGTAACTTCTTTAGCTTCCTTAATCTATAAAAAAAAGTCAACTCTATCTTATATTTAGGATCAGGGCCAGAGGAGCAATTAGTAACTATAAATAGTAATAATAGTACTCCCTCTAGTCTAAAATATAAGACAAAGTTTACTTTTTTTAGAGAGATTAAGGAAGTTAAATAAGTTACTTAATCATATCATATGTTGTATATCCTTAGATTATATATAAGTTTATTAGTCAAACGAATTAGCTTGGTGAAGAAAATAAAAATTTAAATATTCTAAAATAATTTAATTAATTTTTTTAATCTCTCTAAAATATATCAATTTTATCTTATATTTAAAATAAGAAAGAGTAATAGTAACAGTAGTAATTATGATTTCTGAAGCAGATAGAACATGGAATAAAAGGAACAAAAATTGGTTGGGTGTGGATGGCTTACCTTTTTCTTGCCTGGGAGAGCGAGAGATTCCTCATTTCTCTTCCACAACGCCTCCAACGCTCAAGACGGTTAATTCCACGTCTCTCTTCCTCGTTTCCTCCGCCTCCTTCCTCTTACTTAACACTCTCTCTTCCCCTTCACCTTCATCTTCACCCATCAAAGCCTTTCTTCTTCTTCCTCTCTCTCTCTTCCATCTCCCTTGAGCTTCCCTAATGTCGTTCTCTGCCGCCAAGTTTGCCCAGCCTCTGCCTATCAATTCTGTCTCTGCTTCCAGATCCAATGACAAACCTCTCTCTTTTGATCCCTTCAAAGCTGGCTCCTCTTTCCTTGGATCCACTCTCAAGCTTCGCGACCATGCTCCCTCTAAGGTTTCTCACCTCCGTCGATCCACTGCCAATGCCGTTTCCGATGTTGTCAAGGAAAAGAAGCCCCAATCTCGCGCTAATCAGGTGAGTAGTGGCCTTTTAGCCCTTTCTCTTCATATGAATCTCTGCTTCTTGGGAATAGCTATTCGAACGAGTTTGTGTGTAGGTGTTCTTGTAGAATGGATTCTGTGCAATGGCTAATTGAAAAAGCTAATCGTTTTGTTCAATTGAACTCGATTTTGTTTCATGCTTTGCAATCAACCAAAAAAAAAAAAAACAAGAAGCTCATTCAGTGGTTTTAGTGCAACGATTTTGTTACTTTTCTTCTGTGTATGTGTGTGTTAAATGTGCATATGCTTTAGTCTCTTGCCTGATTGATTTGTTATCTTCTTGGAAGTAAGAACCTATTGTATTGGAAGGGGGAAAAAAGTATTTGAGATTAGTGCTTTTATTTCTCTATGTATGCAGCTTCTTACCAAAGAGGAAGCTTTAGTGCTCTATGAAGACATGGTATTAGGCAGGACCTTTGAGGACATGTGTGCCCAGATGTATTATAGGGGCAAAATGTTTGGCTTTGTCCACCTGTATAATGGCCAAGAAGCCGTGTCAACTGGGTTCATCAAACTTCTGAGGCAAGACGATTATGTTGTGAGCACATACCGTGACCATGTTCATGCCCTGAGTAAGGGAGTCCCAGCTCGAGCTGTGATGAGTGAGCTTTTTGGAAAGGCAACTGGATGTTGCCGAGGACAAGGTGGTTCAATGCATATGTTCTCAAAAGAGCATAATCTTCTTGGCGGGTTTGCATTCATTGGTGAAGGAATTCCTGTAGCTACTGGGTCAGCATTTTCCTCCAAGTATAAAAGGGAGGTATTAAAACAAGCAGGTGCTGATCAGGTCACATTGGCATTTTTTGGGGATGGGACTTGTAATAATGGGCAATTCTTTGAGTGCCTAAATATGGCAGCTTTGTGGAAATTACCGATTGTGTTTGTTGTGGAAAACAATTTGTGGGCTATTGGTATGTCTCACCTCAGAGCAACTTCAGATCCTGAGATATGGAAGAAAGGACCAGCATTTGGAATGCCAGGAGTCCATGTAGATGGAATGGATGTTTTGAAGGTCAGAGACGTGGCAAAGGAGGCAATTGAAAGAGCTAGGAAAGGAGAGGGACCAACTTTAGTGGAATGTGAGACCTACAGATTTAGAGGGCATTCACTGGCTGATCCTGATGAACTTCGTGACCCTGGTAAGATTTTGTGTTGTATTTCTTTTTCAAAACTTATTATCTGCTCCTATTAGGTAGTTTATTTTGAAGCAAATTATACGCCTGTTTTTTGTACTCGTGATGGATTATTACGCAGTTTAATTATGCATACTCCTTGTACATGTTTTGTCATATAGTTTACTGTGAGGTAACTCCTTGCTTCCCAGTAACTCTTTGGTTAGTGCTGTTGAGATGAATTCAGCAATTAGTCGCCTGGCTAAGGATACTTATTGGATGTTCATGATTATAAGTAGAAGACTCATATGAATATTGAATTATTTTCATATGAAAAGTTTGTGTATCCTATCCCTGTCTTGAAGCTTAAAGTTTGGCCTACATTCATTAAGTCCATCCAATTAGGCTATTCCAAATTTTTGTCTGACTAACATAGACTTCATATTGACGAGATGGTTTTTGGGCCTATAGAAGTAGCAATACTTGGAAAATAATGATGGGTTATATTGCTTGATTAATTAACACAACTAGATTGTAGACTTGTGCTTTGCATGGAATGTGACATGAGTCATACTATTTGTTATTTATGAAAAATACTGCTGCTTACGTGTTTCATGACTTATATATAGATCAGCAATATGTCAACCCTTCTATACTAGTCATGATTCTTGAAAACTTGATCATATGCATGGGCACTGGCTAAGTGTGTCATTATAGTAATAAAGCTGAAGTGCTTGCCTTTCAATCAACATGAAAAGAACTGGTGAGATCGATACGACTGAGATAATCCATGATTTTGAGATATCATGATCCTTTCTACCTGCTATTGCTAGTACTGACTCATGGCTTTCCCTTCAGCAACCTTCATTTGTTATGTTGGTTATTTCTAATTCTGGTAGGTTATACTTTGAATATTTACTCCATATTATTCTGTAGAGTAGTGAATGCCTATTTTGGTCAGTTTCAATGTTTGAACTTCTGATGTTTTAGCAAGGCATGCTTCGACCTTTTTACATGCTAGTTATTGTAAAGGCTTTTGTTCTTGAGATTGCCCGGTACTTCTAACATGTCTCACCTCTTGAGATGTCTTTGTAGTTGCATAAATTCATAATTTTTACATGTTTATCTACTTAATCTTATAGCATTAATCTTGTGATTCAATTAAGCCTGTAAATTTTGTGACATAATTGAATCTATCTCATCTTATTCTGGCTTCTTTCAGTCTTTTGCTTTTGGTTGCAAAGTTCATTATAATCAACAATCATAACCTCTTGCTACTTTTTCAGCTGAGAAGGCACACTATGCTGGTAGGGATCCCGTCTCTGCATTGAAGAAATACATGATTGAGAACAAGTTAGCTAATGAACAGGAATTGAAGAACATTGATAAGAAAGTTGATGAGGTAATTGAAGACTCTGTTGAATTTGCGGATGAGAGTCCTCATCCACCCCGCAGTCAGCTTCTAGAGAATGTCTTTGCCGATCCGAAAGGTTTCGGAATTGGACCAGATGGCAGGTATAGATGTGAGGATCCAAAATTCACCGAAGGCACCGCTGAAGTCTGATTGTTTCCAGTCTGACCTCAATTTGCTTGTTTTGGCTTTTAGTTTTGGATGCATGTTCTTATTCTCATAGTTACTGGGATCAAATGTTAATCCCGAAAAGTATCAAGGCTTATAATATAATCAGGATTTGTTCTTTAGGTTGAAATTTTGTTCCTCCCGCCCCCCCCCCCCCCCCTTTTTTTCTTGGCTGCCTTTAAGTTATCATTGTCACCGATTGTGGAACTAGTGTCAAGAATGGCTCTCACATGTGCTGAATGTAAAATTCTTGTATTACCTCCCCTTTGGCATTATTGTCCACCCCTGTACTTGAGCGTTTTGAATAGTGAAAAGGAATGGTTTTCTGGTCCACTAACTGTCTAGTGAAAAAGAATTTTCTCAATTTTGGTCCTATATCTTTTTTAATCATCCATATAGGATTTTTTCTTTCCTTTTTTTTGGGGGGGGGGGGGGGGGGGGGGGGGACCCTCCCTGGATTAGCTTCATACGCACACAATCTTTATATCTCGTAAGTGACGAAATTCAAAGTTGGGAGGATCCTTCCTCGAATCTAATTCCCGCAATAGCTGCATGGGGTTATTGATGCTGTTTTTTATCGATTTGGTTTAATGTTTATCATTAATTATTAATTTTTATTTTAGAGATTGGTTTTGACTTCATCTTTTTTTCATTCTCATCTGACGGTTAGGTCATTGTTTTTGTCATATGAAGAATTCATACGTATGTGAGTTGGATCTCATGTATACATGTACGTTTTGTTGAAAGGGTTCACCGATCGTTTAACTCCAATCTCCCATGAGTATGAAGACAATAGGAAACCATATGTTACGTAGGCTTTGCGCTTTGGTGGATCCTAAAAGCCCACCTTTTGTCACCTCCAAAGCCCATATTTAGAGGGAAGCTTTTATGTGAATGTCTGTGCCAATATAATTTGCACTAATCTTTGTTTGCATTGCACTATTGCAGAAGAAGCTATTCCCATTTAAGCATATTCCATCGTTGTAAAATTACAAAATGTCCTATATTTTGAATCAACAATAGGCTGTAAAAAATATTCTATGTCATGAACAGGGAGTATTATCATTATTCACCTAACATTAACCTTTATTGATTTGAAAGTGATGAGAAAATCTCGTAAACCAAGCTGGACGAAAAATCTTTATATCAAAATTAGGCAGTCTACGACCTAGAGCAATGCTCCAGTTTCTTACAAGTTGCCCTATACATGACCAAAGACCGCCTTCGAAAGCCAAAATAATTGGAACTATGACTGTATCCAAAAAAAAAAAAAGAAACTATGACTGCCCAAAATACCGATATACTCATAATAATGACAAAAAAATCAAAATATAATGCTTCTCATAACAAAAAGAACAAAAGAATGTGAAGAATCTGTAGGGGCAGAGGGTATCACAACCTTAGAGCAGCTACTGCTTCAGGCTTGAAATCCAATCTTAGACCCAAAACACGCCTTACCTCCGCCGGGGTTAGTCTCCAAGTCATAGGTCCTGAGTTCTCACCCCAAAATTCTAGAATCTCAGATACCTTTTCTAGATTCAGAATTGTTGCCATTTGAGTAAGACGAGAGAACTTGTCCCTCACAGTTCTGTGTGTCATGCTGGAGAAATGGCTTACCAATGTTCTAACATCTCTATCAAGTTGAAGGCCACCAAGCTGAGTAAATCTTTTCTGCATAATGATGACTTCTAGTCTCTTTACTATAAAATCAATAACCAAATGAACAAAAGTGTCATAATTGCTTGCAGTCATAAGTGGCTGCAGCCATGTGACATTTGTCTCTGCACCATGAAGAAGTCTTTGAACCCAAGGGTCATTGACCTCATTATCTGCATACTCAGACTCTGATAACTCATAGCTGATTGTTCCTACACTGTCTAATGCTGGACGTAATCTTGGTGTGATGGTTGCTGCAAGCTGCTCCATGCCAGCACTCAAAGCTTGGTTGAAAACATTGCTCATATCTCCCAATTCAGACAAACAAGATTTTACCCTCTCTCGATCAGCTGGTGCAGAAAATACCTATATAAAGTAGTAATTCATTCAGTTGATGCTGCTGCAGGGAATTATAATAAGTTGAAACGAAAGCATGCAAATGGCCAAAGGTATCAATGAGACCTAAGATTTTGTAAGATTTTTTAAACGATTCCTACTTTATTTTTGGAACGTAATTCATATATTTTACAAAATAGAAAAGTGATTCTAATGGCTTGTACTTAGAGTAGTAGATAAAAGAATACTGATATGAATGTGTAGTCATACAAATAAAAAATAAAACTCGTAATGAACATATACATGAAAAAATTGGTGTATCATTTATTAAAATGAAAATGACAAGAAAATCATTTGAAATGTTTTGAGCAAGTACAAAGAAGATTGTTGGGGAGATGCCAGTGATGAATTAAATATTTGCTAATGGAATGTAAACTATAAGTTGTAAATCAAATAAGCAAATAGTTTGAACCAAAAAAAAAAAGCAGATAGTGGATGCAAGTTGACCCTCTATTTGTCAGCACTCATTGGGATGAAGACACATGGGAATCTTAAAGTTGTCCCCACTTTGTCTTTTATTTCTATCCAATATTCTTGTGGGATATGTCACACCAAAACTCTGCTTTTTAGACACAATGGAAAGGTTTACACGCAGCTCATATGAACCACAGGACCACTTAGCTGTAAATTCAGAACTACGACCATTGCACTTTACATGAAAAATATAAAGATCTCACTAATTAAAGAAAATTCATTATGAAAATTATCAATTAACTTTCTTTTGCTCACAGAGAAACACATATAAACATATTTCGGACGTATCTAATGAAGCTTGTATGTATAAAGCGCCAGCCATATTAACATCATTAAATTTCGTTATCCAACAATGAAAGTAACTAACTAGAAATAGACCACTGACCTCAGCAAATTGCTCTTCACTTTCATGTTTTAGTTTCAGAACATATTGGCTACTAACATCCAAGTTATTTAAAGCGGTTGCAAATTCTGTTCCAGTCTTCTGCACACCACCACCACCCAAAAACAACGACTTGGCAACAAGGTTCGGTTCTCTAATCTTCTGCTGCAATGCTTCATGATATTCATTAGACAATAAACTACTAGCAGCACTCAAAATTGCTATTACAGAATTGATATTTGCCGTTGATGTTGCCCTTCGTATGCAACTCTGCAAGACATAAAATGCATCGTCCACCATGGAATTTGTAAGGCCGTCAGCCACATATTCATCGATCCTTATAGCTTTCCTCACATTTTCCACCATGAAATAACCCTCCAGAATCACATAAAATCCAGTTATATCTTGAATAACTTTACTGAAACTACCACCTCTAAAGGCTTTAGTTGCCCGTGGGACCAACTCTGCTTCAACAGTAGTAAGCCCTTTAATCTTAGATATAGTGAACTCGGTATAATCCTCACCTAATTGCATTAGCGACAAAATTTCTTCCAGGTATAGTTCAATCTCTCTGGGGTCTGGCCCCTCAGAAACTCCTCCAACCGCAAGCAAATTATTGTTTTGAGCATTTATTTCTGATGATAACTTAGCCAACCTCCTATATTCCATATATTTCTTCAAGATCATTGAACCTCGGGCGTCACACTCCTCTTGAAGCTCACAGATCGCATAAACAATACCATCCTCACCACAAAGATTCTTCAAGATTTCGCAATTCTCTTCAATTGCTAACACAATGTCCTTGAACAAATTCGTCAAACACCCAACAAAGTTAATTTGGTTTTGGATCATATCGTTATTGTTACTACCCCCATTTCCTTGTTCCATCAATTCCACCAATTGTTCGAACTCAAGCCTGGATCTCATCCCAGTTACCTTCTTCAAATACCCTACATACAATTGCAGCCCCTCCTCCTCAAGACCGAGTGGCGTGTAGAGTCTGATAAATCGTAGAACGGCGGGATGGTCTCGCTGATCAACGGCGGCCGAAAGCTTCTTCCTCACGACCCCTTCAAGCTGTTTCTTAGAAACCATCAATCGTTCCTTCTCATCTGACCCAGAATCCTTGTACTCTGCATCAATCTGGAGGAAAGTTCTGACATGCCTCGCCGCGGATTCATAGTCCTCGATTTCAAGCGCTCTATTCACGCCCTCCAAACAATTCCCTCTCTCGACAATGGCGTTGATGCGAAGAAGCGTGGAATGAACCCTCGACTGCGCCAAATCAAGCTCCCGGACCTTGCCGCTGACATTATCGGCGAGTTCGCATGTGGAGCTGACATTGGAGAACATGTAATCGGAATCAGACTTGACAATGTCAAGGACTTCTGAGGATCTCTGGAGTTGGAGGAGCTGTTTGTCGAGGTCGGTCCGCTGAAACAAGTGGTTGTCGAGGTCGACGTCGAGGGCTCTCTGGTATGCAATGCATTCATGGAGTAGCCGAGTCATGGCCCCAACGTCGGTGAGTGATTGGACGTATTCCAATGCCTCCGGTGTGCCGAAGTCCACGGAGGATGCGGGAGGTGCTGTAATGCTGCCATCTTGATCAATGGCGGCGATTGATGTGGTGGGAGAGGAGCTCATTGTCTCTGAGCTCTGTTGCGAAGGAGAGAGATTCGAACTGCTCTGGGATCTGGTTCTTTGCCGCGAGAAAAACACGATCAGGAAGAAGACGACCGAACCGGATTATTCAGGCCACGGAACGCAGCGTTTCATGACCATCAAAATTTCAATTTTCTTTTTTTTTTCAATGGATTATCTCAATTCTCAAGTCTCAATGCTTTATTAATTTCTACATCCATACTAAACCCCATGACCTTGAGTAGAAAATGATGTTTTTTTGTAGTAGAAAAAAATTACTCCCTCCGGTCCTAATTATAAGATAAATTTGATTTTTTTGGAGAAATTAAGGAAACCAATTAAATCACTTTAGAATATTTATATTTATATATTTTCCTTCAAACTAATTAATTTGACTAATAAACTAATATATAATTTAAGGATACTAAAAATATAAATACTTCAATGTGACTTAATTGGCTTCTTAAATTTCTTCAAAAAAGTCAACTTTATCTTATAATTAGGACTGGAGGGAGTATTATTTTGATGATGATTCTCTCTTGAGAACAATTTTATATTCCCATAACTAAAATCAGTATAGTGATGAATTTATGTGTTACGATACAGCATTTTCTCTAAAACTTGCAGAGTAATATATAGGGAAAACCCGCTATACAAACCATTAAAAATGATAAAAGGTGAAGAGTTTATTACAATATTCATAATACGAGAGGTGTCAAGCCTGATATATCCTTTTTTTCAAGCAAAATAATCACACAAATGTCCTTGTATATATATATATATATATATATTAAAAGAAAACTAACAACCCTTGCCTGCCGGCGCTGGCCACTAATGACATATCCTCACCAGTGTTGGAGCTCTATTGGCTGACTTTGGCGCCTACAGGAATAATTATCAAATCATTCATAAATTTTATTAAGACATTCCTTACATTTTATTAAGTTTTATCAATTTTAATTTATCAAATAATAAATTCACACTTTTCATTAAGTGTGTATTCTTATATCCTCAAAATCATGATTTCAGAAACACTTTTTTGTAAATCGAGACAAAACTCCTCTCACATACTTACTTTATAAATTATAAAAGTTATTTTCCAAAAACTAATCATAACACATACTAAGAAGTTTTGTTAAAACATTTTCAAAATTTCATGACATTTTACCAACTTTTATTTATTAAATGACGATTCCACGCTTGTGGCTCCGACACATGTCTGTCCAGTGAGCAGGCCATCATAGTTGGAGGTCACACTTTCGCCGAAGGAGAAACCCACTTGAACCATGTCAAGCCAAAATCAAACCAAAAAAAAATAGCTTCCATTGCAGATTTGCTACTCATCCACAAACTAAAATAAAAGATCAAACCCCCACAAGCTAAAAAGCCACCAGATTTCATTTTTAAGAAAAAAGGTCAAAGAACTTGCAATAGTTGGACTAGATCGGACTTTTGTTAAGGAGACACACGATCCACAAATGCTGCCGGAGGAAGGGAACACCGGGATGCACGACGCTGACGGAAGAACAAGAGGCGGAACAAGAATGACAGATGAACAGAACATGGGTTAGACTAGCTAAAGTTGAGGCATCCAAAGCATGAGAAAAAAATTAACTATGAGGGCATTTGAGTAATTTCCTTTTTATTTCAAAAGGACAAATGAAGCCTTATACTTCTTTTTTTTTTTGATAGACATACAATAACTGACAACAACAAAACAAGTAACAAAACAACAAACTACAATTAACCCATATCTAAAAGTATCTTCGACCGAATACACACCGGTGGTTCACGAAACCAGACAAGCCCTGCAGCTATTCCCAGTGATTCCTTAGCTAAAATATCCGCCACATGATTAAATCTGCGGCCACACCATTCCATTGATACATCCCAGCTTCTATCCAACATTTCCTGAATCTGTCCGAGTAACTGAGCTTCCATGTGATCTTCCTCCCAGCCACCCATTAATAGTTCCAAAGCCTCCAAACAATCTGACTCGATCACTATTCGTCGCTTCCCCAAATCCCAAGCATCTTAAGCCCTATCATTATTGCCCACACCTCAGCATGAAGGCTAGATCCTCGTCCCAAACCATACATGAATCCGGTTAGCAGTTTGCCTTCATGATCCCTCACGATCCCTCCACATCCCGCACTATCCCCTCCCGAATTACACGCGCCATCCACATTTACTTTAACCCAACCTATATATGGAGGTTTCCATAGTGTACTCTCTCCTGTCTCAACAAGGGACTTACATAACTTCATATCAACCCATCTTGTTTGAGCTCTAACTTGAGATATCAACTGGTTGGCTGCCAATGTCTGACCTTGAAATACTCCCGAGTTTCTATTTAGCCAGAGCTGCCTACAGAAGATTGCAAACCATACCGGCCAACTCACCCCTTCATAATCTTTTCTTTGTACTAGATTCCATCGAATCCATGCGCTTATATCCGTAAACTCATAAAACTTGGTACTCTGTGCCGGAGAATCTGAAGTCTTCGCCCAATAACCCCTTGCTAGCCTGCAGTCCCGAAGAACATGTAACACACTTTCAGGCACCGCTACACACATAAAGCAATCCTGCTGTACTTGCATTCCACACCCTGCCCTCCATGAATTCGTCATCAATCTTCCCCGAGCTGCCATCCACAGAAATGTTTTACACCTTTGTGGAGTACGCAGTTTCCATATTCTTCTCCATAACCCACGGTGAGGTGAATGTTGCTCCCCTGCCACTATTCCATATGCTGATTTAATAGTAAACTCCCCACTATTCGAGACCCGCCATATGGGTATATCTTCCTCAGATCCTCGAGCAGACGGTATGACCCTCCGTAAAGCATGAATCACCGAGAACGGTAAGAAAGAATCAAACTTCGCCCAATCCCACCCACCTGACGACGTGACATATGCACACACCGGATCTACTAGCATGCCATCCGGAATATCTCTAACACAATACCTCAGAAGACTATCATAATGCGGGAGCCATGGGTCTGTCCAAAAATGTACTCGATCACCCTTTCCAATCCGCCAACCCACACCTTCCTTCACCCGTTCCCAGACATGCCGTATCCCTTTCCATGCTTGAGAACCACTCCTCACTTTCTTTATGACTGGTAAGATATCTTCCCCACATTTATATTTCTCCCGCATAAACTTCACCCATAAGGTATCTCGCCTCTTCACAAGGCCCCACCCTAACTTCATCATAAAAGCTTCGTTCTGTTTACGTGCATGACGTAGTCCCAGGCCTCCTGCATCCTTCGGCTTACATACTTCATCCCATGTGACCATTGATGGCTTTCTATTCGTACCAGAACTTCCCCACAGAAAATCCCTACACTTCTTGTCAATTTCATCGCAGGTGGCTGATGGTAACCATGCTGATTGCATGGCGTAGCTCAGAATTGTTGAAACAACTGAAGATACAAGAGTATGACGGGCAGCCATTGACAAGGTATTCGCCTTCCATCCCTTCAAACGATCTTCCATCTTATTGACTAGATACTGGTAAGTATGCTTAGACACCCTATCATGATGTACAGGGATGCCCAGATATTTACCAAGATCCGCTGTTGGTGTAAATTCTAGAAAAGCACTGATCTCCGACCTTCTGGTATGACAGACGTTCCTTGAGAAGAAGATCTTGGACTTGGCTCCATTCACTTTTTCTCCTGATGCAGCACAAAAATCATCTAAGTATGCTTTAATAATTGCTGCTTGATCAAGAGAAGCCTCAGCAAACAATAATAGATCATCAGCAAAAAATAAATGTGAGATTGCCACCCCATGCTTCTTTAACCTGAACGGAATCCAATTCTTTGCATTCACCTCCGCTTGAATAAGATGGGCCAATTTTTCCATAACTAGTACAAACAGGTATGGAGAAATAGGGTCACCTTGCCGAACACCACGGGACGGATTGAACGATGATCCCGGCTTTCCATTCCACATAACCTACATTTCGGGGGTAGTAAGGCAGGCAGAAATTAGATCTATAATTTGAGACGGGAATTGTAATTCATGTAATCGTGTCACCACAAACTCCCAACGCACACGATCATATGCTTTCTCAAGATCAATTTTTAAAGCCATAAATCCCTGTTTCTTCTTTATCGTCTTCATCGAGTGCACAATTTCCTGAGCGAGGATAATATTATCAGAGCTCTGTCTCCCAGGCACAAAGCTACACTGATTTGGTGAAATAATCTGAGGCATAACCCGCTTCATCCTGGTCGCTATGATTTTTGTAACCACCTTATAAATAACATTACATAAGCTAATAGGTCGAAAATCCCGAATGCTCTGTGGGATCTCAATCTTGGGGATCAAAACGATGTAAGTCCCATTAACCCTCCTAACTTCATTAGGTTTACAAAAGATATCCTGCACCATCTTCACCACCATCCCCTTTACGATATTCCATTGGTTCTGAAAAAACAACGGATTCAAGCCATCTGGGCCAGGGGCTTTAAGGGGGCCCATGCTAAATATTGCTTGTTGCACTTCTTGTTCCGTAACCATTGCCCCCATCATTTGTAACAAACTCTCAGAGATCAACGGAAATGTGCCCCCAAAATTAACTTCTCCATTCTGATTTTGTTCCTCCGTATAGAGATTTTGAAAAAAATTTGTTCCTTCCCGTTTTAGTTCTTCCTCACTGTAGATCCATACCCCGTCATCATTCTTAAGCGCTTCCACGTGCTTCCTCCTTTGACGACTATTCGTAACTGTATGGAAATACTTCGTATTTTTATCCCCATGTGCATACCAGTTACATCGAGAACGCTGCAACCACATTAATTCCTCCTGAACCAAACACTGTTCTAGCTCTTCCCACACCAACTTCCGTTCATTATCCCCTTCTAGTCCTTCATTTAATTTTTCCAATGTATGCAGCAATCGAGCTTTCCTGTGATTAATATTCCCAAAACTCTTCTGATTCCATTCTATTACCTCTGCCTTGAACCCTGCAATATTTTCCTCCCAAGATCTGGTTAACCTCCACGTATTCTCCACCACAGAAGAAAAAGAATCATCTGTAACCCATGGCGCGAAAAACCGGAATGGCTTCCGTTGCCTACCTCTAGGTCCTCTCACCCATCTCAATAGAAGCGGGCAATGATCAGACTTATATTGACGAAGGTGCAACAAAGATACATTAGGAAACATATCAAACCATTGCTTCGTTGCTATAACCCTATCAATTCTGCTAGCCGATCCATTCCTCCTCCATGTAAACTTAGGTCCTTGAAAACCCATTTCTTCCATCCCACTTTCTCTCAACCATTGAGCAAATAAATTGTCATGGCGACTTGGTACTCGTGATACCGACCTTCTATCCTCATCCCTTAACGTTGCATTGAAATCACCACCCACACACCATTTCGTCACACCACTCACCCGGATTAAATTAAGCTGCCGCCATAGTTCTCGACGTTTTATATAGTTCGGATGTCCATACACCACCGATAAATCCCAGCTCGATTCCTTCCCTTCATTAAAGACCCCATGCAGAACTTGGGAACCTTTAAAAGTAACCTTAAAATCAACATTATTATTCCAAAGACACCATATTCCACCACTGAACCCGTTTGCCTCGACTACCTCCACATTCTCCATTCCTAAGCGTCTGCCAAGTACTCGTGCCTTTTCTCCCTTCTGTCTTGTTTCAAGAAGGGCTAGAAAATCAAATTTATAATTCCTCTTTAACTCAGAAATCAATCCTGCAAACAATTTGCTCCCAGTACCACGAGAGTTCCAAATTAATATGTTATAATCCATAAAAAACAATGATATAGAATTAACGCCCCACTACTGCTCCTTAGCACCAGACTTCACCACATCACTCATCTCTGTATCTCCCAACTCATGCAAAATAGAAGTATGACTTACACAAAACTTAGCGTCCCTGCCTTCTCCAGGATCCCATTGATTAGAAGCCCCCATATTATCATCATTCTTCCCTTTTTGCATATTCATAATCCCATGCTCCTTTTCACGATTTTTCATCGCAATATCAAAAACTGGCAGCACCTTCCTATTGTCTATTTTTGGTTCAGCAGAAGAATGCCGAGACTTGCCTTGCACTTCGGTCATGACCCCACCACTCAAGTCCAAATTATTTTTCTTCACCAACCCCAACCTTGCTTTAGCCTCCATGATAAGACCCATATTAGGTGTCCCCTCCACTTTATTCACTTTCGACAATGGCGCAATCAGTGTTGAATTAACAATTATCTGCTTGGTCCCACTAGAACTTTGAATATGCCCTTCTTTGATAGTATCCGATGCTTCCTGCGGTTTCTCCATAATTCTAGCCTTTCTTTCCTCCTTCTTTGCACCTTGATTGGTTACCTCCTTTAACGGTTCTCTCCCCCCCAAAGTCCTTGCTTTCCGTAAATCACTCCCCAAGTCCTCCTGAATCAGCGCATCAAAGGGGGAACTTCTCCTTTCCGAAACAGCAACACGTGATCGTTCACCTGAAGCTTGCCGTGATCGTTCGTCCCTCTGTCTAGCTAACCCAGCAGTATCGTTCTTTCAATAATGTCTTCTTGGTCGCTGGACTAAAGTCCAACTATCAAAACCCACCCCTTCCATGTCCTTAGTTCCGCTACTTTCTCCATTCCCAGTTACACTCCTACCTCCAACCCCGACATTCGACTGATGCCGTTCTTCATTTTTACCAGTATTCTCACTCGTTTTACTTCCCACAACGGGCTCATTAGGATATTGATCGGCCTCTTTGTGCAGACACTGTTGAACGTCATGCCCATATCTACCGCATTTAAAACAAATACAATGTATACCTTCATACTGAACACGGGTGGCTCTGCCGTTAATCAAAATGAAAGGCCTCAAAGGTGTAGCAAGATTCAATTCCATGCATATCCGAGCAAACCTTCCCTTCTTCCTTTTCAGTGTGGCCACATCAACCTTGATCACTTTTCCAATTTGCGAACCTAAAACAAACAGCGCTCCTTTATCATAGTAATCTAACGGAAGTTTAGCAAACCGAATCCACGCAGCAATCTTGGTCACCTCCGCTTCATCTGGATCAAAATCTTGTTTCCATGGTTGCACCGAAACATAATGATCAAATAATAGCCATGGACCACCTGTGAGTGCGAGGTCATAATCTCTTCTATCCTTGAATTGCACCATAAAGAAACCAGCACCCACATCAATTGGTTCCACGTCCCCATTCTTTGCCCAGAACTGTTGAATTTTTTTTGCAAAATAAACTGGATCAACCATGCGCCCCAGAAGCTTTACTATCAGTGCACTTTGCCACTGCTTAGCCAACCTATCCCTTTCTTCAAGCGAAAAAATCACATTCGGACCCAATGCAGTCATCTCTACCTTGATCCGGTCCTTCCACCTATCCCCATTCCACCAGTCGTCTTCCTCTTCTGTATCACACCGCTCCTGTAATACTGCTTCTTTAAAAGACCTCCATTTGGTCTCTACATGAGTCTCTGTTACCTCCCCAGCTCTATCGGTGTTGATCTCGCCAATAGCATGGTCTTCCTTCTCCGCGTTATGCATCCATTCTTCATCCCTGGACACCAGTTGATATCCTCCTGTGAATCCACGATCACCCGGGTTAATCTTTTTCCTGCTACGATTCAGAGCATCACGCTCCTCCGTCGTCGGCGCCGGAGGACCTCTTTCTCGACTCCTTTCTCTCTCTCGCTCACTCATCTCTTTAAATTATTGTTCTTTTAACAAATATCTCATAGCCTTATACTTCTATGATAACGTTATCAATGTTGGAATCACATCTATGTCTTTTACTATTTTTAATGATATCTATAAAGGATTTTCCATATACAATGTATGCTAGTATTTAACTACTATAGTATTTTTAAAAAAAAATAGAAAATCGTGGGTTTATCATATAAGTTTCAAGCATGTAAGTTATTTAGCTAAAAAATTGTAAAGTTAAAAAAAAGGACAAGAGATTATAATAAAATAAATGTAAATAAGAAAAACATTATTTAGCATCTTAGTAGTGGAAGAGTGAGACATCAGTTGCAAGAGACCAAAAGAGAGACGATGCCGTGGGGGACTTGGGAGGGAGAATAGGACCAATCAAGTGTGGAAAGAAAAACGAGGATGCTAATAAAAGGAAGAATAAGATGAACTTTAAATGATAAAATTTAGGTCTATTTATTTATACCTATTAAGTTCAATTTTCTCCTCAAATATTGTTATGTGGACTTTTCATGATATTAAAATTTTACACTGATAAAATTTCAAAATTCTGTCGGTTTCAGGTCAAAAAAAAAACAAATCTGTCGGACAATTGTTAATAATAAAAATCACATTGCTAGATTTTATTGTAAATTAGACCAAATAGGTATATAAAAAATCTACCTTTTGTCCGACTTGAAAGTTGAAACCTCTAACAAATCTCCTTGGGTGAGAATTTTAGCAATAAAAAAGAGATATAAAAATGAGAAAATGTCATTATAATATGTTAATTGATGCTAAAATAAAAATGCTCAAGTAAGAGCATTAAAAAGAAGTGCTTCCCAAACTTCTTTATCAAATTAAAATTTTAAAAAATGGATAACGTGACAGAAATAGATTATTTACTTGAAAAAAGAAATAGAATTTTATAATCAATTAAAATTAGGTGGTGAAATGTATCTAGTCTAGTAGACAAAGGCATGTGAGAAAACCTAAAAGAACAAGAGAATATTGAGAAGATGTGGCGTCAAAATTGGCACAAATGCCTTTTTTTTTATTTCCTTTGAATCTTTCTGGAGCAATTCATTCTGGAACACAAACGTCAATTTATTGCCATCTATTTTTAGAATTTCAATTAATATTTCGAAGTTACAATTTATGCATAGCTGATCTATACCTACTAAGCATGGGGAATAAAAGAAAAATGAGTAAATATGCAAACAATATGTATATACACAGCATATTGTGAAATTATAAATTATGAAATTAGTACATACATTTTGTATAAGGGAGATGAAATATGGATGGACATTGCTTGTTTTATTATATATATTATTCAAATATTCATTTTATTATTATGAATAATTATGTTTAAACATATATTTATTTATTTATAGGGACCACTCAACTATGTACCTTTTTTTTTTTTTTTGGCCATTAGTCAACTATGTACCTTAAACATATAGCTTGCGTGATGTCATTTTCAGGCTTTCGTGAAATTTATTGCCGTTGCGGCTGATCTGCTGAGTGACAAGCTGAGTAAAATGTCGTGTTTGCCGCAAGCAGTGGTCCAGTGCCGCTTGGTACGAAATATATATTGCCCTTTGAGTGTTTTTTTTTTTTTTTTAATGAAATATTGGATATCATTAGTCTAACATAAGATTAATATAGAAGAAATACCTCTCCAAGAGACAAAACCTAGTTTCTTTTATCAATCACTGCCTGTCACAAGTGAAGGTGGAGGCTGATTAAAGATGACAAAATTTTCAGGATTACTATGTGCTAACTTAGCTAAATAATCCGCATGAATATTCTGATCTCCAGGGATATGTCTAATAATATTAAACACATATACATATAATATTAAATTTTACTATTTTAATTTTTGTTAAAATTTGGAAAAATCTCCTATAAAGAATTTTAAAAATGTCAAAAAAAGATAAAACAATGTTTTAAATATTCATAATATTAAAGAAGTGTTAGGGCATGATTCATCCTTTTCAAAATTAAAAGGAAATAATAGAATTATCCCTCGAAGTTTAAAATTAAGAATAAAGAGGAAGGCAAGATTTCACAAGTTCTGATAAAAGTTTTTAAAAGTTTGGATAAGGTTTTCAGAATTTCTCATAAGAATTTCATAAATTGCAAATCAAGATTTATAAGATCTGATAAGGGTTTCACAGATTTAGATAATGTTTTTACAAGTTTTTAAAAGAATTTCACAACTTCCTTAAAAAATTTTACAAATTGCAAATTTGAATTCACAAAATCTGATAAGGGTTTCATAAGTTCGAATAAGATTTTCACAAGTTCTCATAATAATTTCACAACTTTCTTAAAGAATTTCACAAGTTGCAAAATTGATTCACAATATCTTATAAGGGTTTTATAAGTTTTAATAAAAATTTTACTAGTTCGGTGAGGTTTCTACAAGTTATCAAAAGAATTTTATAACTTCCTTAAATAATTTCATAAGTTGTAAATTTTGATTCACAAGATTTGATAAAGGTTTCACAAGTTTGAGTAAGATTTTCAACCGTTTTCAAAAGAATTTCACAACTTCCTTAAAAAATTTCGTAAGTTGTAAATCAAAATTCACAAGATTTGATAAGAGTTTCACAAGTTTGGGTAATCTTTTCACAATTCAATTATCATTATCTTATAAATAGGACCAGAAGGAGTATTAATTACTACTATATCCCACTACTCTTATTAAATATGGGTAGACATGAAAAAAATAACTTAAATGCTCATTGAAAACTTGCTAGTGCCTTATAAAAAAGATCAAAAATACTTATTAATTGATATTTTATACTCCCTCCATTTTTTTATACTAAACAACCGCCACACATACTCCGTTCCTTTTTATAAAAAACACTATGAGAATGTCTTATGTTTTTACTTCTTACTTTCTCATTTTACCTTTCTTTAATTATCATCATTTAATGTTAACATAATAAATTCTCACAACTCCCAAAGACCTACTTCATCCGGTCCGGACACTTCAACTATATCATGAAAAACAATAAATGATAGTTAAATAATTTAATATGTCCTAAAATGTAAATCTTTTCCCCTTTTACCCATCTTAAGAGATTTGTTTAATTGCATTGGGAGTATTGTTTTAAAAAGAGATAGGGATATAATGAGTGGGTAAAGTTGGAAAGTGAATATTAATCACAGAGGTAAAACAGAAAAAACAGCATTAATTAAACTGGAGATGACTTATATTCTGAATCATGTTTTCCTTCTAAAAATGCCCGATATTATGGACCAGAAGGAGTATTACTTTTACCATATTTATTTTTTATTCTCTCTCTTCTACAATCATTCTTATTATAAATAAAGGTATTTTAATGAAAAAGGGTTATAATTTTGACACATTTATAATCTTTAACTGACATTTCGAATCGTGAGATTTAGTTAAATGTTTATTATAAAAAGGAACCGAGAGAGTAATAAATCCCAGAGGAAGAGTACCTAATACTATACGTGAACAAAATCGATATAATAATAAATAAAGGGTTAAATTATACAACCACTTAAAAAAATTTAACGAGTTGCCCTTAATAGGGGGAAAAAACTTCGTTGTCTATGACCAGAGGAGCACATTTCTTGTTTGAAATTGAAATCACATAATATTCTCTCAACATAAAATCAGTGGCTCGGCTCCATTAATGACCATATCTGTTGTCTTCTTTTTGGTAGATTTAAAATTTAAGTTTCCGACCCTTCTTTCCAATTCCTGGCATACACGTCAGGAATTTTCTCTTGACTTTGCCTAACCCAAGAAAAAGATGCAGTTGGCGCCGCCGAGTTGAGGGCCACAAAAACTGAAATGTTCCCTGAAATGGACACATGTCATTCTCCCCACCTCAAGCTCTAAAGAGCGTGGCCCCCACTACGAACGTGGCAATCCCAACAATACAAAATATCCGCGCTCATCTTCCTTAGGAGCACCTTCCCACTTCACACGTGGAGCCCACCTACGTGGACGATCACCATACAAATTTTCAGACAATGGCTCAAATTCCGCCACGTCATCCACTCTTCAGGGTGGCCCAATCTCGGCCCAACTTTTGATCCACCTCAATGAATTTAGTGGCAAGTAAAACATCCACCCCAAGATGGCCAAACCATTCTATTCCCTACTTTTTAAATTTAAAAAAATAATAATAAATAGATAAAAACCCCACTTGTTTCAAAACAACACGCAAATGAAGCATCATACACATAAGAAATTTATTTCTGTCGTGATATTTTCATTATTTTAAGCTGCATATTATTATTTATTATGTATAAATCATACTGTGGCTTTGTTTTATCAGCACAAGATTCTTTTTCAATATATATAAGTGGTAGTATAATTCTTTGGTCGATGATCCAGTTTTGGTAGTTGCCACTTATATCACAGCTCATTTTCTTTCCAATCCTGCGAGAGAGTTTTCTGTGGAAGATATTTTCTTCGTTTTTCGCGGTTGTGAGCTAAAGTTGGTTTAATCGAAGCATTGCAGGCGATTTGAGATTCTCTCTCGTTTTAGTTCCACTCATTTTGTAGCAGACTTTGCTGTCACTTTTCTGATATTTGTTTTTCTTGGACAAGCATCATGAGGTGCTTTTTCATTCTTGATCTGCAAGACAGTTTTCTTGTTCCCTGTCCCTCATTTTTCTCTGAATGATCGTTGAAAGTTAGGGTTTTGGTTTGTCTTTTTCGCTGCTTTAGTGTGCTTGGCCTTTCTGGTTTTGTAGTATGCTCTTGGAGAATATGGGTGAAGCGGTTCTGGCTGGCGGTAAAAAGGGGATGGTGGAGATAGAAGAGGAGATTAACACGATGAACCAGCTGAAGGATGAGAGCTCCTCAGAAATGTTTAATTGGGACAAGATTCTTCCTCAGATGATGCTTAGAGTTCTGCTGGTGGAAGCTGATGATTCTACTCGTCAGATTATCGCAGCCCTTCTCCGCAAATGTAGTTACAGAGGTATTCTTTTTTTAAGGGGAAAAAATTCCTTAGTTAACTTCACTACTATTTGTGGCTTTTCCTTGTCCTTCTTGGTTCTAGATATTATTTATGGCATTGTATATCTTGAGATCATGAAGATATCGTAGGTATGCTAACAGGGGTGGATGATTAAATTTGTTAATTGGACTACATCCACTGATCGTTCTTGTATCAGTTCAATGCAGTGCTTATATACTTATAAGTTAGAATTGATTGAGATTATACTCGCTTAGGTTGGAAGAGGGATTCTTTATTTGGTTGTTGCTCGGACGTGTGGCTTGGTTGGTCAATGTTTGTTCTTTAAATATTGTGCTCATACAGTAAGTAATCTTTATCGTTTCAAGCTTTTGAATCCGCCTCAGCTTAAAAAAAATCTGATATCTCTGATGGTGTTTTGGCCTGCAACTGAATTGACTTTTGATATCACTTTGGTTTCTCCCACTTCTCAAATTGTAAGCATAGAATTCTCTCTTTTTGTAGGGCCGATTTGTATTTGTTGCTTATTTCTTAGTTTTAGATGACGATTGTCTCACAAGGCTTACTCTAAAAAATTTTAGAAATTTGAAGGCACTCTTGAGGTTGTTCCTTCAAGTAGGACTTTGATAATTTTGTACTTCATCTTTATGATAATCTTATCCATGCAGTTGCTGCGGTTTCTGATGGATTAAAGGCGTGGGAAACATTGAAGAAGAAAGCTCCTGATATTGATCTCATATTGACTGAAGTCGAGCTGCCGTCAATATCTGGATTTGCGCTTCTTACTTTAATCAAGGAGCATGAAATTTGTAGAGACATTCCCGTCATAAGTATGTTGACTAAAGTCATATGTTATCTAAAAAAACTATGTTACCTATTTAGATATGACTAATGGACTCTTGTAATCTGATGGTTGTGTAGTGATGTCTTCTCATGATTCTATTAGCTTGGCAATGAAATGCATATTAAAAGGTTCAGCTGACTTTCTTATAAAACCTGTTCGGAGGAATGTACTATCGACCTTGTGGCAACATGTGTGGAGAAGGCATCCTGTATGTAGCATTCTTCAACCTTCTTGTATCAGTTTTTCATATCTACTCTTTTTCTTTATCATTTATCATTGTTCTCTTGTCACTGAATATTATTTATTGATCAGCAAAACATACTCATGATCTAACATTCCGCAGAAAAAACTTGAAGCTACTTCAGAAAACAATGCTGCTAGCAATCATACAACTGGTTCCGTGGCTTCCACACAGAAGAATAATGAGTGCTGCGAGAAAAGGAGTGAGGCCCAAGTAAGGCACCCCTTCCCCTCAAATTTCGCTAAATACCTTGTTGCATGTCAATATCTCTCATTTCAATGTGGAGTGTGTGAAACAGTTGGGACACACTGAATTGATGTAAAGTCTCCTAAATTCTATCTTCTCCCTTCTCTTTCAATACCTTGCTTAAAATCCTATTGCCTCCCTTCTCGTTTAATATTTATCTTAAATAACATGTGAAAATGCACCGCATAGGATCTCTGATACAAAATATATGTGGAGCCCTTATAGCATGAGGAGAATGTCCTTTCCACATTAAACTGGCTTCATGAAATTTCACATAAAAAGTGCATGTTTTGCCAAATCTTGTGCAGAGCACTTGTACATCGCCGATTTTGGAAGCTGAGAGTGCATACCTGCAAAATATGCAGGATACGTCTCAGCCCAGGAGTTCTTCAAATTTGAGCAACATTGACACACTGAAGTATGAAGAATCAGCAAAACTTGAAATGGACTCTGCTAAACGTAATAATGAAACTACGAGTATGCAACTTCCTTACCTTCTATCTACTATTGGCTAAGTCTTTTCCTGATTATGTTTATTATAAAAGTATATGCTATCTTACAAATTACTCATTCAGAGAGGTCGATTAGTTATTCATCCGAGGCTGCTAGGTGCAACAGCAATATTAACTTGACAAATGTAAGGCTGGTGCAAGACAATTTTGCTGAAACAGAAAATCAGGATGAATCATTAAGAGCAGAGTTAATTAGAGAAAATCCTAATGGTGATACAGAGATTCATGGCTGCAATAATGAATTGGTAGAACCTTCTAGAGGAGCTATTGACTTGATTGCGACATTTGAGAATATTCCAAAGAATGCTGATAAGAATTATAGTCTTGCTGATGGTGGGAAGGACAAGTTTGATTTTGACCCGCAGTTGGAACTTTCCTTGAGAAATTTTTCTGGTAGCTCATGTAAACAAGAACCTGAAGAAAGGCAAACGTTGAACCATTCAGATGCATCTGCCTTTTCTTGGTAAGCTTTCTTTTTACTCATGATTATCTTAGTTCCTAGACTGATGCCAAATAACTGAAAATAGTTGCTACACAATGTTTTCTTTGTTGAAACAAATTTCAACTAAAAAAATAGTTTTTCTACAAATTTGTTTCATTCAGTTTATATGAAATTTGATTTTTCCCCCCTCTTTCATAGTTTATTTAGTATTCCTTTGCCATATACCCATTGTCCTCATTCTACATGTTGGACTTTAACATACACTTGTTGGAACCAACCTCGAAAATTAATCAGTATATGACAATTTAGTATTCTTCATTCTAAACAAAAGCAGTAGGCCTATCGAGTTATGAAAATTAATCACCTCATTGATGCCATCTTCTGATGATGCACATGTCAATCCTATCTGCAGGTATAGTAGTAATAAGTTGCCACAGCTCCTTTTTCCAGCATTACCAATTAGTTCTGCCAAAGCATATAGTACTGAGCTGAATTCCCAGGATTATACTGAAATATCCGGAACTGATACTTCTTATCAGTATGGCGGGGCAAATCCTACTCAGGAGAATACAATCCCACTGGTTCTTCACCAGTCTGGACTGGTTGGAGCACAATTTCCAAACAGTCATCCTGGAAGTGGATCCTCTCCTGCTACTGGCGTTACTTCTGATCATATGTTTAGTAGATACGAGAATGTTGAGCTCCCTTTTCCTGCATTACCAATGAGTTCTGCTAAAGCATATAGTACGGAGCTGAATTCCCAGGATTATACTGAAATATCCGGAATTGATACTTCTTATCGGTATGGCAGGGCAAATCATGCTCAGGAGAGTACAATTCATCTGGTTCTTCACCAGTCTGGACAAGTTGGAGCACAGTTGCCAAACAGTCATCCTGGATCCTCTCCTGCTACTGGCGTTACTTCTGATCATATGTTTGGTAGATACGAGAATGTTGAGCCTTCTATATTCTACACACAATCCGGTGCTCATCTCACGTGGAGTTCAAAATCAGTCAGCCGGAAGGAGAATTCTTCCTTTCCCGCAACCACCTCATTCCTGTCAAATGCTGAAAGTCGCAACTCAGAAGAACATTATCATTGGTCTGATGCCAGCTGTGCTTCTCTTGATAAAAAGACAGGGCGTGATGAAAGCTACTTGGATCTCACAATGCATGATTATCCAGGTGCTCATCAGAATAACGGCGTTAGCTTAGGCCGTGACACTCCAATCCATATTAATGATGGTTCATATGGAAGTATAGGCAGTACAAGAGAAGGAGATCATACTTCGGCTGTGGTAATCGAGAAAACCCCTGAAAGATTTAGTGACAATGGTTATCATGATTGTGCTGAATACAGAGGGGCAGATTCTCTGCGTCCCAGCCAAAGGGAAGCTGCTCTAACTAAGTTTCGACTGAAGAGGAAAGACAGATGCTTTGAGAAAAAGGTGCTATGACTCGTACTGTTGTTACTGCTACTCAATAGACATTCTATCAAATGCGCTACCTATATTTCTTATGCCAATGCTTGCCTGTTGGGTGTTTATGAAATCACCATATTTGATCAAATTTATCGTGCTATCAGCATTTTTAACTAGTTTGTTTCTGACAGAGTTGCTAAGACTGACATGTATTCAAAGTTATTCTTCGAGATCCTTTCAGATACTGAATGCTCAAAATTCTTACAGGTCAGGTATCAAAGCCGGAAAAAACTGGCTGAGCAGCGTCCTCGGATAAAAGGGCAGTTTGTGCGTCAAGTGCAAAATGATTGTCCAATTGTTGATTCTGGTGGTGGTTCCTGATTTTTTCTTTTGAAGTCACCTGCTTTGGTAGACTTTAGTCTGACTAACACTAATCTGCGTCTGGAAGGAGGAGCTGTAGTGTAGGGGCTTGCGTTTGTGGTAGGGTGATAATTGAAAGGCTGAAAAGGTCGAATGTGTCGGTAGCATTCATATATAGTGTTTTAGTAGTTGTAATATTTTTGTTGGATTTCCTTTTCCTTGTGCTGACAAGCTTAGAAATTTAGGATTGTATTTGTTGAGTAGGAATGCAGGTTGAGTTTTACTTTTCTGTGCTGTATATGGTTTGCCTTTGATGGATACCTATATTTATATGTAGGGCTGTGATTATGTAGGAATGCAGTGAGGAAGTAAGTTTCTGTAATAATAAGCTTATAATATTTGAATATCCTCAAGCAACTCAAGAAATTTGTCGAAACGATCTTGCTCTTAATATGTTTGCGCGAAACGTATTATTCTTGAAGTTGAAGACAGAAGCGTGTTTGCGGTAAGAGTTAAGATAAAGAAGGGGGAAAATATTACTATCTCTTGTCCTAATTATAAGATAAAGTTGATTTTTTTTAGAGATTAAGGAAGCTAAATAAGTTACTTAATCATATCATATGTTATATATCTTTATATTATAATTAATTTATTAGTTAAACTAATTAATTTGAAGAAAAAATATAAATATTTTAAAATAATTTAATTAGTTTTTTTAATTTCTTCTAAAAAAATTAATTTCACCTTATAATTAGGATTGAAAAGAGTATTTATGATTTGCTGCTTCTCGATTCAGTTAAATAGGTAAATATTATTCAGACTTTTATAAACCAAGGGAAATAGGTGAACGTGGATCGACCCATGTTTGTTATGTGGACTAAGGTAGTAAGTGGTGGCATGTGTAAAACTGAGGCCAAGACACATCAGCGTTAGTCAGCTCATTTTCATGCACAAACTGTTCGTTTGTTTGGTCGAACACTTGTCAGCTTGTCGGTCAAGTTGCTCATGATCAGCCACGTACCACTCTCTTTTTTCCTCCTTCTCCGCTCTCTGTTGCCTTTTGCAATTTTCTATGAACATTTTAAAGCCACACCACCTCTGTCCCATCTTATCTCATCACAGCCTCCAATACTTAAAATTTTCAATATTATATATCTTTAATATAAAATATATTTATCTAATTTAATCTAATTAAAATAATTAATTAATATGACATATATTTTTTTAAATATCCTAATCATCATCTTTAATTCCATCATTCCTCTTTTTCCTTGATTACTGTTAAAGGAGCTTTAATAGACGTACATTAGGAAAAGGCTAATAAATATGAATATCATGTCCTATATTTAGGACTAAGATTAATTCTCTAAATATATCCTATATTAATTACAGGAGGAGTATCTAAATAAATAATCACCCGCACGCACACTAATGATTGCTATACGGACGCATAGGATTGTCCTCTTCTCAGATCCCAGGTGAGATTTCATTCGAAGATTAACGTCCCCAAAGTTTGGGACGTGACTCCACTACATTACCCACCCATGCTGCCATACTCAAACTATTTCCTCACCTTACCCCTTTTTACTCTATGCAATGACAAACAAAAAAGAGTAACTATATAACTGATGTTATATCTTATTCTTAATATAAGATCTTATTTGTAGTTTAAATTACGTTATGATTGAGATTTTATATTAAAAACTAGAGGCAATAATTGAGATTTCTTTCAACCATGATAAAAGTTGAAGTCTCTACTATTGTGAGAAAATAATTAATTTTATGGGTATAATAGATAGGCACATTTTTCCATTTATTGTACCTTTTTCATTGATAAACTATAGGGAGCTAACATCTTATTAGATAATTTCCTAATTTGTGGGTAGGGTATGGAAATTATAATTGATATATTATTTTTAAAATAATTAAAATGTGTTATTATTTTTAAAATATTTATATACTTGTCTGTGACTCATTTTAAATTACATGCAATAAGCAGAGACTTGCTCTCACCATTGTGGCATTTGTGCATTGTGGTCAACGGTTTTTGTGTCAAACTCTCCTATAAATGAGAGGTAGTATATTTAATTATGTTTATAAATTCAAATTCAAGCTGCTAGTTCCTATTTATTTAGAATAGACATAAATAAGCATACTTATAATAACATCATTTATATTTGAGTGGGCCAAAAATGATGTAAACAACCAGCCAAAACAAACGTAAAAAAAGGCTCTGTTGCATTAGTGTGATGACACTATATATTTCATGCATTTTGTATCTTATATACTATTGTATGTAATGAAACACACGCCATTGGAAAAAAAATATATTAAATACGCTAGCTTGGGAAATTTTAAATTGTAGTATGAAAATTTAAAATGATCAAATGTAAATTTGGAACATATCTATATCGTAAACTTACATAGGATACACTGGTTCGGTCGCAGCCTGTATTTTCTTCCTTCTTTCTTCCGCTGGACAGCAAGCAGTAATTGTAAAGACAATTAAAGTTCATACAATTGGGAATACTAAAGTCGACAAACTTGTAAAACTAATATCATATGAAATTTTTCGATGATATATATATATATATATATTAGAAGATAGGGGTATTTCTGTAATTGTATAAGTAATTGTATAGGATAATTTGTAATTTGTAATTGTTAGTTGTTTAGTGTTTATTTTAATTTGTATCAGGTAGTGAGGGCGCAACGGTCATATGAGTAATGACCTGATAATGTCATTGGCTCTCACGGGTTACTAAGTATATATATACATGTGTAATTGCTATTGAAGGTTAATGAGAAATATTACATTTCCACCAGATTGGGTTTGTGTTTTTGGGTTATTAGATTAACATGGTATCAAAGCGCCGGGTCGGATCCAATTGATTCACGGTAAATCAAGAAACCCAATTGGAAGCCCAAGAAGTCACGCGGCACGGGCAAGAACTCTCATCTGGTTCAGTTTCTTCAACACGCTGGATCGCCGAGTCTCTCGAGAGGAAAAGAAACCCTAGATCGCGTGCCTTCGTTCCTCGATCTGCCAAGATTTCACTATGGGAGAGCCGAAATCGCCAGCGGATTTGCTATCATTCACTCACCTGCTATTCCTCCACCCGTCGGACACCCAAGGGTCCTCTATCATCTCTCACACTCTCACCGGCGTCGACAATTACATCGTATGGAGTCGAGCGCTGAGGATCGCTTTGAAAGGGAAACACAAGTTGGGGTTCATTGACGGCAGTTGCAGAAAGGAGTCTCAACCGAAGGAGCTTCAAGATCAGTGGGAACGGTGTGATGTGGTGGTTCTTTCTTGGCTATTAAACTCGATATCTAAGGAGTTGGCCAACGGTATCATTTTCTTTGAGAGCTCACACCATGCCTGGACCGATCTCAAGGAACGGTTTGACAAGAAATCTGGCTCGCACATCTTTGCTCTGCACCGAGAGATCAATTGTCTTCGGCAAGGTTCGGCCTCTGTTACTTCATACTATTCCAAGTTAAAAGAATTGTGGGAGGAGCAGTCTGCTATTCTGGCCATCCCATCATGTAGTAGTGAGATCGCAAAGGCTTATGCCGAGGCAGTGCAACAGCAGAAGCTTCTGCAGTTCTTAATGGGACTCAACGAATCCTATTTTCAAGCAAGAAGCCAGATCTTGCTTATGATTCCATTACCTTCTGTGAACGACGCATATGGCATGATCATTCAGGACGAGACTCAGAAAGTCATCACCAATGGTGAGAAAAATACACCGAGTGAGGGAATTGCCATGTTTGCAAAAGGAAGGGGTCGTGGCCGAGGAATAGGCCGCGGAGACACTGGAATTGAGTGTACTCACTGTTCAAAGAAAGGACATTCACGAGAAAACTGCTTTGAACTGATAGGATATCCTCCCAACTTCAGAGGAGGAAAATCCAAGCAGACAAAGGGCCTAAATAGCAGTGCCTCGGGTTCCTTGAGTGATGCTGAGGCACACACTAATGACGGCAGCACAGCAGCGCCAACGTTCACAAAAGAACAATATGACCAGATCCTCCAAATGCTAAAACACTCGACTGAGCCCACCGTACATGCTTTGACTAGTACAGGTTTGGCTATTCCTTTTGATTGCATATATGCTAATATAAACTGGATTTTGGATTCTGGAGCCACAACCCATATGGTTGGGGATTTGACTTTGTTAGATAACTATAGGATTGATAATGGACCTATTAAATCTATAAGAATTCCAGATGGTAAACGTGTCCTTGTCACTCATGTAGGATCAGTTAAACTGATAGAGGGAGTAACCTTAGATGATGTCTTATATGCTCCTTTACTTCAATTTAATCTCATATCGATTTCAAAGGTAACTAAAGACCATAATTGTTCTGTGTCCTTCTACCCTGAACTCTGTTTAATGCAGGGCCTTCAGGGTGCGAAGACGAAGATGATTGGTAGACAAATTGGTGGATTATACATATTGACAATTCCAAAGGACTGTGATACTGCTAATGTAGTTCAAAGTAGAAATAAGGCTCAGCATGCTAATAAGTTTTCTATATGGCATAAAAGAGTAGGTCATGCGCCACTCTCTATCATGAAGCATATGCATTTTGCTGATGTGAAACATACTCCTATGTTAGAAGATTGTGAAATCTGTATTCAGGCCAAGCAAACCAAATTTCCCTTTTCTTCAAGTTGTATAAAGACTCGACAATGTTTTGAATTAATACATGTTGATGTGTGGGGTCCATATAAAATCCCAACACATCAAGGGTTTCAATATTTCTTGACTATTGTTGATGATTACTCTAGATCTACTTGGGTATTCCTTATGAGAGCTAAGTCTAAGTCCTTAATGCATATTAAGAATTTCTATGCCTATGTTGAAACACAATTTTCTAGTAAGATTAAGCGAGTTAGAAGTGATAACGGGAGTGAGTTTGTGAATCATGAGTCTAAACAATTCTTTTATCAAAAGGGGATGATACATGAGACTAGTTGTCCCTACGCCCCTGAGCAAAATGGAGTGGTAGAGAGGAAACACAGGACTATTATGCAATTAACGCGGGCATTAATCCTCCAAAGTAATGTTCCCTTGGAATATTGGGGGGAAACAGTCAAGATGGCTGCCCATTTATTAAATAGATTGCCTTCTAAAATCCTAGACTATAAGAGTCCATATGAGAAGGTGTATGGTTCTGTACCTGATGTAAACTCTTTACGTGTTTTCGGTTGTTTGGCATATGCTACTAATCTACAATCTAATGACAAGTTGCAGGCTAAGTCCATCCCCTGTGTGTTTCTTGGATATCCTGACAATAAAAAGGGATATTTACTGCTAGACATTCAAAATAAAATTGTTTTTGCTAGCAGACATGTAAAATTTCTTGAGAATCAATTCCCTTTTATTGATATGGAACCAAGACAGCAAGGGGGAGCACATCAAAAAGGTAAAACAATGTTTTGGTATGATTTAATAGACCAACCTGGATTGCATGAGAAAGAGCCACAACCAGATCTCTTTAAGCGACAATCAGAACAAAGTGATAAAGAACCACAGATGACTCAATTTAAATCCAATGAACAAGTAAAATTACAATCAAATTTTAATAATTCTGATGAGTCAACCACAGCTAGACCAGTGAAGGAAAGAAAACCCCCAATATGGTCAAATGACTTTGTTTGCAGCTTGCTTACATCTGGACAGTCCACAGGTAAAAGGAGTAAGTGTACTTATCCTATAGAAAAATATATGTCATACGACAATATTTCTGCCAAACACATGTGTTTTCTGTGCTCTATAGATTCTGTTGCAGAGCCATCTAGCTATCATGAGGCAATCAAGAATGCAGAATGGATTTAAGCAATGCAAGAGGAAATGGAAGCACTTGAAGCAAATCACACTTGGACAATTGTAAAGCTACCTAAAGATAGGAAGCCCATAGGATGTAAATGGGTCTTCAAGATAAAGTATCACTCTGATGGAACTATTGATAGGTATAAGGCTAGGCTTGTAGCTAAGGGATATAGTCATGTAGAGGGAATTGATTACCATGAGACTTTTTCACCTGTTGTAAAAATGATTACAGTTAGAGTGGTTATGAAATTGTTGGCTGTTAATAACTGGAATGTCTACCAAATGGATGTGAGTAATGCCTTTTTGTAAGGAGACCTTGATGAAGAGGTATACATGAGTATACCTCAAGGATATAAGTGTGAGGGGGAGCACATGGTTTGTAAGTTGAATAAATCTCTTTATGGCTTGAAACAAGCCTCAAGACAATGGAACCAAAAGTTGTCAGAGGCATTGGTAAGAGGGGGTTTCTAGCAAAGCAAAAATGATTATTCATTGTTCATATCCATTAGGGACAGTGAGATTGTGTTAATATTAGTCTATGTAGATGATTTACTAATAACTGGGAATTCAGAAACTGCCATTGCTAGAACCAAGAAACTATTGCGTGAGAATTTCAGAATTAAGGATCTTGGACAAATGAAATACTTTTTAGGGATTGAGGTATCAAAGTCCAAACATGGAATTTTATTATCACAAAGAAAGTATGTGCTTGATCTGCTGTTTGAGACAGGTTTGAGTGGCTGTAGACCAGAGAGTGTACCTATGGCGCCAACCTTAAAGCTGATGGCTTATGAGGAAGGTGTTAACAAAGAAGAAGAACTTATGAGAGATCCAGGGAGATACAGGCGACTGGTTGGTAAGTTAATATACTTAACAATAACTAGGCCTGACATCTGTTTTTCTGTGCAGACTCTCTCACAGTTTATGCAAACACCAATGAAAGCGCACATGGCTGCAGCATTGAAGGTAGTCAAATACTTAAAAAGGAACCCTAGGAATGGGAATTCTCTTAAGTGCAGAAGATGCAGCAGAACTGAAGTGTTTCTGTGACTCTGACTGGGCATCATGCACCACAACGAGGAAGTCAGTAACCGGATATCTCCTAAAGTTTGGAGGCTCCCTCATCATGTGGAAGAGCAAGAAGCAGAGCACCGTTTCAAAGTCTTCAGCAGAAGCAGAGTATAGAGCACTCAGCATGGCAACTTCAAAAATCGTTTGGGCATTGAGGCTACTGAAAGATTTATCCATCGAGCATAAATCTCCAGTTGACATTTTCTGTGACAGCAAGGCGGCCATACATATTGCTGCAAATCCAGTGTTCCATGAGCGCACCAAGCACATTGAAATCGACTGCCACTTCGTGCGAGAAAAATGGGCACAGGGGGTAATCGATTTGAAACACATAAGGTCAAAGAATCAACAAGCAGATCTTCTCACAAAGGCTGTTGGGAAGAATCTGCAGGAGAGTCTCTTGAGCAAGTTGGGGATTGTGGATTTGTATGCCCCCAAGCTTGAGGGGGAGTATTAGAAGATAGGGGTATTTCTGTAATTGTATAAGTAATTGTATAGGATAATTTGTAATTTGTAATTGTTAGTTGTTTAGTGTTTATTTTAATTTGTATCAGGCAGTGAGGGCGCAACGGTCATATGAGTAATGATCTGATAATGTCATTGGCTCTCACGGGTTACTAAGTATATATATACATGTGTAATTGCTATTGAAGGTTAATGAGAAATATTACATTTGCACCAGATTGGGTTTGTGTTTTTGGGTTATTAGATTAACAATATATATATAAAAACAATGATATTCTACAAATTCTAAGAATATATCGTACAGCAGAAACTTCATCATCAATCTAAACATTGCCGTCATATATCTTATCTCGAAGTGTGAAAATTAAGGAACTAAAGCATTATTCTCAGCAAAAGCAAGCGAAAAAATGGAAGCAAAAAGCAAAGTGAAGCACTCAAACACGGAAAAAAGCAGAAAGCAAAAAAGAAAACACACTAAAAGACTAGTCCAAGGCTTATAGCCTAATAGTATGGAGTGAGAGGTTTATTAGTCATGGAATGCAAGACGTCTATACTAATAGATTAGTAATCCTTACTTCATTGATCTTGAAAAATGAGAAACTGACCGATCCTTTAGCTCCAAGTAGTGACCCCATCGAATCGTTTTCGCTTTATCTCTCTTTTTCTGGTCCAATTTAAGAGTCCTAACCATTTCCCTCTTACTCCACACCTGCACTTTCCTTCTTCCTCATTTTAGCTTCGCAATCAGCTTAATTCTCCCATGGCATGCGCACAACAGAACCGTCCACCACCAGATCCAAGCCCCAGCCCAAGCCCAAGCCCACTCCAAAACCACTGTCACCGCCTCCCGAACGAGAAACACTGCATGGCCGCCGGCAAATATCACAGATCTCAAGCGCCCAAACGCGCCATCTGCTCCTGCATCACAATCTTCCTCCTCCTAGCCGGCATCACCCTCCTCGTCCTCTGGTTCGTCTACCACCCGCACAAGCCCAGATTCACTGTCATCGGCGCCGCCGTCTACTGCCTCAACGCCACAGCGCCGCCGTTCCTCACCACCACACTTCAATTCACCATCCACATCAGGAACCCTAACCGCCGCGTCTCCATCTACTACGACAGGCTCTTGGCCTTCGTGTCGTACCGGTACCAGGAGATCACGGCCCCGATCATGCTGCAGCCGCTGCACCAGGATCGGCACAGCGCGGTGTCGGTGTCGCCCATGATGGGAGGGTCGCCGCTGCCGGTGTCGGAGGAGGTCGTGAATGGGTTGGCTGCCGATGAGAGCTGCGGCGTGGTGGGAGTGAGAGTGGTGGTGCAGGGGAGGGTACGGTGGAAGGCCGGAGCCATAAAAACAGGGCACTTTGGAATGTACGTAAAGTGTGACGTTATGATTGGTCTCAAGAAAGGATTTGTAGGTCAGGTTCCATTACTCGCAAATCCGCCGTGCGTAGTAGATATTTGAATTCTGAATTCTGAAACTTGCTTCTATTGATGATTCATGTCTCTAATAAGTGTAATCAGAACCAGCTCTGTCTCTGTTTTTTCCTTAATTTATTATTCACGTAAGTCGATTAAGCTCATAGTTGCATTGCATCTGATACAGCGGAAGCGGTGTGTTTGATTATAATTATGTGTGTTATGTTGGAGCTTAAAGTTTACGCGGAGAATATTTCATTAAATCACTGCCTCTGATCTTCTTGGAGCTAAAAAAAAAAAATTCTGAGTTTGTGTTTGTGGTGAATACGGAGGAAGCATAAATAATGAAGTCATTTATTCTTTTATGCACACGTATGGTGTGTGTGTGTGAGTGTGTGAGTTGGACGCATGGCATAATATTCATGCAGGACGAAGAAAGCAGCACTTTTCTTTATCGTCTAAAAAGGCGAGAAGAGAATATATTTTGACCAAACTCACTCTCTCCGAAAGAAATACAAGTCATTTTAATTTATATCAAGGTTCATAAACCCGCGCACTAAATCGGTCGGGATACTGTGTTAAGGGTCAGTGAGTTAAATCAAAAAATAAATCGATGAGAAATTGAAGATATCAAGGTTATTAATATAAAATCCTAAAAAAAAAAAAAGTGAACCAGACTGGATGCCTGATTGGATCGATCGGTTTACTTGCTGGTTCACAGGTTTTCGGGCTGGACTGGCTGGTCCAGATTCATAAACACTGTTTTATATATATCTCAAATTATTGCATGACCCTTGAGCTATTCTTTACCAAAAACTAATAAATAATAATAACTATTATTTCGCCAAGAAAATAATAGTAACTATTTATTTTCTAATATATCTCATTAATTGTGTATTAAAATTTAATAATTTTTAACTTTATCTTTATTTTTTTTTAAATAACTTTGGATTCAATACGAAGAAATGAGTGAGAACTAAAAAATTTAAAACAATAATTTAAGAAAAAAATTGTGTACTTACATAATAAATTTCTGGACACGCACATTTTTTGGGTGATGATACAATTATTTGATTATTATATTTTGTCAAATAACGATCTAAGATATTAAAGTTAAAACTTTATATTTGATAATAGTTGCTTGGTGGCAAAAAAAATCTGACATTTAGTTTGACAATTAGTTGCCTTTTCTTTCCTTTTTACTGTTTAAAAAGGTTTAAAAAGTTATTAAATCCTAATCAATATTACAAAGGCACCTGCATGTTGGACAATTGAAAAGTACAGCATTTGAATTATAAAAACTTAAAAATTGGAATTAAACAAATTTTATTACCCGGATAATAACATCAGCCATATCAATTGCTTACACTTGAACTTTGAAACAAGGAGAGACAGGAAGAGAGGTAGTGGATAGGAATCGGATTCGTGTTGTGTGTGTGCATATATATATATATATAAAAGAGAAAAGATGATACGGTTGGTGATTGGAATATGAGGATGCTCTAACACTTTAACAAGTTAGAACTTATGCATGGTTCAATGTGTTAGAACAACATGAGAGTTGAGACAGAGCCAAAAAAACTTATGGCTCACTCTTATCAAAAACCCTATATACCAATGAGCGATAGCTGATGACCAAGCCTTTTATCACTTCTAACTTTTCCCTAATTTAAATAACTATCATATGCTTGGTATCAGCACATCATTTTTATAAGTTACAAATAACTGGATTATGAAGGTTACACCTCGGTTAAAATTTGATAAAAGTAATAAATGGGTAAAATATAGTTTTTTTTTTTTTTTTCAAAGATAACTTTATTTTTAGGGAGGATGAGTGAGAGAGAATGAGGGAAGAACTATTATAATGAATATAGAGACATATAATCAATGAAGAAAAAAATGCATTGAAATTTTAGACACCTCAAAAGCACGTAACTTATAAAAAAGACCAATTCAAAAAGGGTTTAAAGTGCAAAAATAAATATTACCTTGTATAAAAAAAGAAAAAGTAACTATAAATTTTTTTTTTGGTAGGTGCAAAAGTAACTCCAAACGTTATCAAAAAGGATAAAAATGATAACGATGTCAAAATTATATGCATTAAATTAAATAATGGACGTTCAATGTTGGTGTCACTTTTATCTTTTTCTATAATGTTTATAATTAATGTTGTACCCAAAAAAGGTTTTTTGTTATTTTTATATTTTTTGGTATAAGTTAATAGATATTTTTACATTTTAACCCTTCAAAAAATTATAGATTATAAAAAGAATTAGAAGGAGTATAAAGTTAAATTCAAGTATTATCATTAGGTCTAATTGGATGCAAATCTTTCAACATGGCTTTTTCTCCCACCAAGTTTCAAAGTTCAAATCCTCAGCCTTAATCAGGATTAAGTTTCTTCTACTAAACTTGAAGCCTATTGTGGGAGAGTTTTTTTTTTGTTGGGAGCATAATTATCCTTTTATAAGAGACAATCATATTTAAAACACTGTCAGGTACTAAATATAGGCACATTTCCCAACAAAAGTTACAGTGGCTGAAACTCTAATCTAACCGGCCCATGCCTTCTAAAGCTGGCCGAACTGCCCAAGGCATCTAACCGGGTTACTTCCCAGTTCAGCCCATTCATATACCCATACCCATTATCAATACAAAGTATTCCCTCCAGTCCTAATTATAAGATAAAGTTGACTTTTTTTTGGAGAAGTTAAGGAAGCCAATTAAATTACTTTAGAGTGTTTATATTTTTAGTATCTTTAGATTATATATTAGTTTATTAGTCAAATTAATTAGTTTGGAGAAAAAAAATAAAAATATAAATACTCTAAAGTAATTTAATTGGATTCCTTCATTTCTCCAAAAAAGTCAACTTTGTCTTATAATTAGGACCGGAGGGAGTAAAAACCTATGATGATGAAAATTTAAGGCCTTTTAACACAAATGATTAATTTGCTAATAGTTATATATCACATTAATAAAAGGGATAATCTCAATTAAATCCAAAATTAGGCTTGCACTTTTAACAAAATCCTAAACAAGTCAAGAGGTTTGATTAGATATTTCTTAATGTTATTAAAAGATCAATATGCCCCTCTAATTAAAATGATAGTTTGAGCATCCACCTCATATCATGGATCATCTGGGGAAATTTTAAAAAAAAAAGGAAAAGGTGAATTAGGGTTTTTGAGCGACATAAGAACATAAAAGAGAAGAAATCGAGTGTTCTCAACTGATTAAGAAAATCAATTTAATTTCTAACAATTTTTTGATAAGATTATATTTCAAAAACTTCTGGTGGAGAAAGCAATACAAGGGTGGGTAAATTACATAAGGTTATGAGGTTAACCCATTCCTCTGCCTTATCCCATTTATAAATGGGTTATCACGTGGAAGGCATGTGAAGTCATCATTCTATGCAGATCCTTTACCTCAAAAGCCCTAATTCACCTTACCTTTTTTCTTTTTGCTCAGGTGATTCACGATATGAGGTGGATGCTCGGTCATCATTTTAATTTGAGGGGTATTATAATTTTTTAATAATATTCAGAAATCTTTAATCAAGCCTCTTCGCCTATCTAGGGATTTGTTGAAAGTATATGCCTAATTTTGGATTTAAATATTTTAATTGGATTTAATTAGGATTCTCCCTTAATAAAATGATGATATATCATGTGTACGTAATAAACCAACGAAAATCTTGGAGCAGTACTGATCTCTTGATAGGTTGGTTATATATTATGCAATTTTCATGCGAGATCAATTGATTAGGAAGGGGTCACTGACTCATTCCTTTTTCCATCCTCTTATCAAAGACATTTTCTATATTCATATAAATTAAAATCTAAAACCTCGTGTTCAAGTGACTAAAGCCTCTTTCACTAGGATAAATGGCATTAGTTTTTATTAGAGAATATGTGTGTGTTCCAATGCCGCACAACACAACAAATGAAGTTTTAAATCCTCTTGGAAAGATGCATTTATGTTTAGTGCCTGTCAGTTTCTCAAAACAAATTACCTTCACTAAAACAACACTTTTGCACTAGGAAAAAAATAGTATTATATATTGATTGGTTGGCGAATGTTTTTTTGGGTCCGTAGAGCCTCCAATTTTTCTATTTAAGGAAAAAAATAATCAAGTTGAGTTTTTTTACTGGCACGTGTATCTTTATTTTATAGGGCAATCCTATTTTAGGTATTCATGAAATCTAAATGCAGGTCCCTTCCTAATAAAGATTCAAATTTTGGTTCATCACTTTATTAGGATATGCCTTTAACTCAATGTGATTGGTGAGGTTGAGTTTTAAATTCTTATAAAAGTCAAGACATTCTTTTATTGGCCAACTTTATGTACATTTATGTGTGCTCATTGGACAAAGAAAAAAAAAGGGAGAATTACATTCAGGTCCCAAGGAAGAGGAGAAATGAAGAAATGATCCCTATAGATTGCAAAATGAAAAAATGGTCCTATGGAGTTGTCAATACAGACTCATGGAGTTGTTAATAAGTTGTCAATATAGGCTCATGGAGTTGTTAATGGGACTATTTTTTTCATTTTGCAATCTATAGGGACCATTTCTTTATTTTTTTTCTTCCATGGGACCTAAGTGCAATTCTCCCAAAAAAAAAGTGTTTTAAAGTATTTTTTCATAAGTCAAAATAAAACCCCCTTCATATACTTATTTCAAATATTATAAAAGTACTTCTAAAAAACTAAATAAACCGGCATTATGCTTATTACTTTGTTTGAGTTTGAGAATTGCTTGGGAGGATCTGACTTCTCTCTTTTTTTTCCCTGTCTGCTCCCATCTTTTCCCTAAAACTACGTAGTTTTGGGGGGTAAACAAAGTAAGGGGAGCACTCTTGTTTTGAAAAAAAAAATCCATCACACTTAAATATTTTTCAGTAGATCCTAAGTTAGTAATTTTTAGTAGACTCAACACTTTAAAATATTTTTTATTAACACCAAAATCTAGCACCATTACTCTAAAATATTTTCCAATAGATACATGTATTGGTAAATATTTTTTGATGTTGAGTATACTAAAAATTAATTTAAGGTATTAGATGCTATTGAAAAAAATTAAAGTACTATATGCTCTTTTTTTTTTAAAAAAAAAAAAAGTGTGGTTCACTCACTTTGCTTATCCCAATTAGTTGAGAAAACGATGGGAGCAGACGAACAAGAAAAAATAAAGTAGAGAAAGTATGCTGCATGGAGAGTCAGGAAAACGGATCAAGCATGTCGAGTCGGCCTTTTTAGGTACTGAATTTATAAGGGTCGGGTTTCAGATTTTTGCCTCAAAAATGAAAGCGGACATAAAAGGGCCAGGCCTTTAGGCACTATATGTTTTTTTTAATTATTTATATAATAATAATATTATTGATTTTTTATATTTTATTCATAATGTTGCAAATATTTAGTTGATATTAACTTTTTTAGAATTAAGTTTCATAAAAATATCTCGTATTAATAATCCTAAAAATTAAATATTTATAAAAAATATTTCTTATTTCATAAGTATTCTTACCAATTTTGTATTTTTTTACTTATTTTCTTGTGATTGTTTTATTTATATATTGTGTTGTTTATTTTATTGACTACTTATACTTTTCAAGACATATTTAGAAGAAGTATTTTTAATTTATTTAAGTCTTCTCATTAATTATTTGTAATTGTGGCATATAGACAATAATTTACCTTATTATGGCTTAATGATCGTGTTTGTTTGTTCCATTATGCATACTTTTTACACTCTAATTTTAACAATATTTATGTGTTAAATTAGGAATTCCATTATTGTAATTTAAAAAAAACTAAAAAAAAATAAAATTTGTTCAATCTTGTGAAAATATCTTTAAGCCCTGCGGGCCAGCCCTGACCCTTATGTTTTCGGGCCAAGCTTTGAAAAATAGCAATTTTTCTTACCTCAGGCCTAAAAGGACCAACCCTTTTAGGCCATGGCCCGTCAAGGGCCGGCCCTGTAGAGCCGGGCCGACCCTGATTCCCAGCTCTAGCTGCATGAGAGGGTTAAATCGGAGACGTCTTAGGTTAGCTTTGTAGTTCTGGGCCTTGGGCCCACTATGCACTTTGAACCAGATATGAGATACCGGCCTAAGGGGTGAGGTGGAAAAGAGGAACCTCAACATTGAATAATACCATAATAAAATAGGAATAAGAAAAACTAATCATCTGTTGACTAATAAGATATATTTTCTAAAATTGACTAAGAATAACAAATAACATGTAAAACTAGATTTCACCTCTTTTACCTTTCCCACGTAGATTGGGACAAATTCATCTTACTCAGATAATCAGATTATAATATTTCACTTGACACTAAAATAAACTTATAACAATTATTATACTTAAGTGGAGGGCTCAAATTGGGGGATAGTAAGTGAGTTAGTGTTGCAATCTCTAGCGATCAAAGAGAAGAAAGGCAAGGTTGAATGATTTATGAGAAAGTAATGATTAAGTGTAATGACGATAAGATGTGAAATTTAGAATTAATGTTAAATTGTTAAATTTATAAATAATTTATAAAATTATTTAGATTATATTATATATACTTATGTAACAGTGTGCATTAAAAAAAGCTAAATATGTCAAGTATGTAGCCTTGTAGGTTAGGCCTTATGAAAATATGTCTGACCTATTTATCTAAATAGGCCTAACAATATGTTTGAGCCTGATCTTAACCTATTTACTAAATAGGCTATATTAGACTTTATATATGTTAGGCCGATTAGGAGCCTGACATATTTCCATCAATACTCTCATCCAAATTTATTATTAGAATTTAGAACAAGAAACCTTTTTCAATTATCCCCTAAAAAGATGGGCCGATGGCAGCAGTCAGGTTCAAAACTCAAAAGCAACTGCCAACACTTTTTTTTTTTAAATCACATTTGTTATTTATTTAGGCACGTATATAATTTATGATTAGTTTAAAGGAGAATTACACTTAGGTCCCAAGAAAAAAAATAAAAAAAGAAATGATTCTTGAAGATTACAAAATAAAAAAATGGTCACATTAACAACTCCAGAGCCTGTATTGACAACTTATTAACAACTCCAGGAGTTTATTTGATAACTTCATGAGACTATTTTTTCATTTTACAATCTACAGGGATCATTTTTCATTTCTCTTCTTCCTTAAGACCTAAATATAATTCTCCCTTAGTTTAAATCAAGTCCAATTATCACGTTAGAATAGCAATTTGCCAAATATGTCCAAGCATGATCTCATCATCTTCTCTTCTCTGTTCAATTATCTCCTCATCATTGCATCATGTGTAGACATGTGTAATCATGTGCCAATGACGTGTGAATTATTAAGCATCCTTTTACCAAAGAGAGCTAAATCCACAAATATTAGTGTGTGTTTGGTTATGCTTATATTTAAACAATAAATTCTTATTACGCAAATCGAGATAAAACTTCTCTCACATACTTACCTTGTATACCGTGAATCACAATTTATAAACACTTGTTGCCCAAAAATAAGCTATTCCAATTAATCAATGATGCGCGATATGTGTAAACTAGTTTCAGTACTGATAAATGATCAGCCTAAAATGATGATGAATTTTAAGGCCTTTTAACATAAACGATTAATTTGCTAATAGTTATATTTCGCACTAATAAAAGAGAGAATCCCAGTTAAATCCAATTGGAATACTTAAATCCAAAATTAAGTTTGCACTTTTAACAAATTTTTAGACAGGTCAAGAGGTTTGATTAGGGATTTCTAAATGTTATTAAAAGACTATTATGCCCCTCTAATTAAAATGATAGATTGAGCATCCACCTCCTATCATGGATCATCTGGGAAAATTAAAATTGTAAATGGGTTATGATGTGGGAGGCGCATGGAGTCATCATTCATTTTTTTTTCTTTGGGATACATAAAGGAGAGAATTCTCAAAACTCAGCCTACATCGGTAAGATTACATTTATCCAGTTCCAATACAGCGGCTAACTCCGACATTGAAGACAATATTGGGTGAAATCCTGTTACAACTGATAACGCCTTTTTAGTAAGAAAGTCGACAACCCGATTTGCTTTTCTGGAAACGAACTGCAAATCTATTCTCTATTCACGTTGCAACATCAAACGAATTTCTTCTATGGTAGTAGTATCTGGATGATTTCTGGTAATTCCCACTATTTATCAAATTAAGAATTTCTTTTGCATTTGATTCTAATATTACTTTACGCTTCCCTTGATCCCAAGTTGTCTTCAAACCCAGAAGAATACCCCATAGTTCAGCGGTAACATGATCCACAAATTCCAATTTGTGTATGAAGGCCATGATAAAGTTCCCGTTAGCCTCTCGAATTACACACCCAGCACCTGTGTGCCTAGCAAATGCTCCGTCAACATTTACTTTAGTCCATCCTTCGTCCGATGGCATCCAAATAGCCCCCTTATCTATTACTATTGTGCCCTGTAAGTTGATTCTGACTAGTTTTTTACTTGCCTTCTTCGTGCTTGATAGAATTGCATGAGCATGATTCCACATTTCCACAGGCCCATTGCTCTCATTCTTATGGTCAAATAGTCCTTCATTTCTCCTTTTCTAAAATAATCAGCATAAAGTTGTAAACCAGTCACCCCACTCCGAGCGTCGAATATTAAAGTTCAACCATTCCTTTAGATTAAGTTTAAAGAATGTACGGTCTCGTGGCAATGTTATCATCTCCATTCACAGACGTTTAGTTTCAATGACTCCAATAATGTATCGTTTATGGAGTCACCATTCTACGCAAACCTTTTACCCCAAATCTACAGTTGCGCACTTCATCTAATGTGCTTATGCTTTCAATGATCTCATGTACATCATGTGACACTAATTAGGAATTAGGGTTAAAAAAAATTGCCAGAATTTACCTGTTTGATTTTCTTTATGGGCTAAAAACACTATTTCTTCTCTTCTATGTTTTTTTTTTCCGCTCAAAAGTCCTAATTCACCTTACCCTTTTTCTTTTTGCTTAAATGATTCACGATATGAGGAGGATGCTTAGTCATCATTTTAATTAAAGGGGCATTATAATCTTTTAATAACATTCAGAAATCCTCAATCAGGTCAACTGAATTTAATTAGAATTCTCTCTTTATAAAATGGTGATATATCATGTGTATGTAATAAACCAACAAAAATCTCGACGCAGTACAGATCTCTTGATAGGTTGGTTATATATCATGCAGTTTTCGTGCGAGATCAATCTCGGGGCAATACATTTTCTGCATTCATACGAATTTAAATCTGAAACCTCGTGTTCAAGGGACTAAAGCCCCTCCACTAGGACAAATGACATTAGTTTTTATTAGAGTATATGTGTGTGTTCCAATGCCGCACAACACAACAAATGAAGTTTTAAATCCTCTTGGAAAAATGCATTCATGTTTAGCGTCGAACATTTTCTCAAAACAAATTACCTTCACTAAAACAACACTTTTGCACTAGGAAAAAAATAATATTATATATTGATTGGTTGGCAAATGATTTTTTGGGTCCGTAGAGCCTACAATTTTTTTTATTTAAGGAAAAAAATAATCAAGTTGAGTTTTTTCATTGGCACATGTATCTTTATTTTATAGGCCAATCCTATTTGAGGTATTCATAAAATCTAAATGTGGGTACCTTCATAATAAAGATTTAAATTTTGGTCCATCACTTTATAAGGACATGCTTTAACTCTACACGATTGGTGAGGTTGAGTTTTAAATTCTTATAAAAGTCAAGACATTCTTTTATTGGCCAACTTTATGTACATTTATGTGTGCTCGTTCGGCAAAGGAAAAAAAGTGTTTTTTAAGTAATTTTTTATAAGTAGAGATAAAACTCCTCTCACATACTTATTTTAAATATTATAAAAGTATTTCTAAAAAGCTAAACAAACTGGCACTATGTTTGTTGCTTTTTTTGAGTTTGAGAATTGCATGGGAGGATTTGACTTCTCTCTCTTTCTTTTTCCGTTCACACCCATCTTTTCCTTAAAACTATGTAGTTTTGGGGGTAAATAAAGTAAGGGGAGAACTCTTATTTTTTAAAAAAATCCATCGCGCTTAAATACTTTTCAATAGATCATAAATTAGTAATTTTTAGTAGGCTCAGCAGTTTAAAATATTTTTTTATTAACACCAAAATCTAGCACTATTGCTCTGAAGTATTTTCCAATAGATACATGTATTGGTAAATATTTTTTGATGCTGAGCATATTAAAAATTAACGTAAGATACTAGATCCTATTGAAAAAAATTAAAGTACTGTATGCTCTTTTTTTTAAAAAAAAAATTTGTGCTTTACTCACTTTGCTTATCCCAATTAGTTGAGAAAACGATGGGAGCAGACGAAAAAGAAAAATTAAAGTAGAGAAAGTATGCCGCATGAGAGGGTAGCTTTATAGTTCTGGGCCTTGGGCCCACTATGCACTTTGAACCAGATATGAGATACCGGCCTAAGGGGTGAGGTGGAAAAGAGGAACCTGAACATTGAATAATACCATAATATTCGAGAACGATTCTTCTGTTGCGATTCGAGAAAGGGTCTCTTAGCCTACCAGAAACCCACACCCCACCGAAAATCAAAGGTTCGTAGACTCCAAATCCCAACAGTTGGCCGAGAAAAGTCCTTCCTGGTACGGTCCTTCCAATTTTTTTCTTTTTGAAAACTATCCATTGTTCCATCTTTCAATTTTCAAACTTCTACTTTGTCCCTTTTGATTCCTGCTATTCATTTTTGTTTCCAAAAAAAGGAACTTTTATGCCATATATGCGTATGGGGATTTTATTGAATTCGTTCGGGGTGATGAATATTCTGTTCTGTTTTTTCCTTCTGCCTCTGTTTCTAGAGTTTCTGAACCTAAGATTGAAACCCATTGTGAGATTCATTAGCAGTATTTATTTTGTTGAATTATCATATGACTCCCTTCTGTTTTGCCGAAATGCTCATGAGCTTTGACTGTATGCTGAATATTTTTTAGGTATTCCATGGATAAAATTTTGTTATGATTTTATACCATCAAACAACTTCGTGTCCTTATACTCTTTCTATGAGAAATTATGTGATTTCACGTAGGACATTCAGAGATTAAGCTCAATTCTCCTTAGTTTGATCTTCTTGAACCCTTATTGGTTTTGACAAAGCTAAACACGTATATTTCCAATGAGTCAAATAAAATTTCATTATTTCTAACATTCATGTCAGTATTCGTCAATGCATGCCTTTGTTTTTTATTTGATATTTGATGGTCGAAACTGCACCATAATATAATATACTCAGTTCGTTATTGATATTTTTGCTTATATCCCATTTACGCGTCCCATAGCACATGGAACTGTTAATGAATTGGGGGAAGATTACACTGTTTTTGTAAGATTTGGATTTGATTGTACTTTTGTTTCATAGTTAAGTTAAGCATGCCAGCAGCTTCTCGTGATATACTTCCCGAGTTTTTGGCACTTTAACACTCTCTTTCTTTTTCCCCCTTCGAAGCATTATGCAGACATGATTTTTCTATTGTATGTATAAATATTCAAAATGTTCTTCTGACTTAAGTCATGTGCAATTTCATTTCGAGGATTGTAACATTGGAATCACAATAATTACTTACCTTTGGTTTTGAAAAATGCTTTACCCCTTGATTGCTGTTACGTTTTGCAGTTTTTTTCACCAATTTGCAGAAAATAACATTTTGAGCAGTGTTGTATTCCAGATGGAAGCACAAGCCTCGCAGGATGCACAAGTGATTGAAATTCGTGGACACACCTCTGATGTTGGAAGGGCTTTTGGGAGAAGTAAGGTTTGTGGGGAAGCACCATGTGGTTTCGCAGATGCCGGGTCCATCTCTAGGGATTCCGGAGAACGGACGACTTCCATGCGAAAACTTCTGACGGCAGTCATTCTTTGTGTTATTTTCATGAGCATTGAAGTTGTTGGGGGAATCAAAGCTAATAGTCTTGCAATATTGACTGATGCAGCACACTTGCTTTCAGATGTTGCAGCCTTTGCCATCTCATTATTCTCTTTGTGGGCTGCTGGATGGGAAGCCACCCCTCGTCAGTCGTATGGATTTTTCAGGATAGAGATTCTCGGAGCCTTGGTTTCTATCCAACTAATATGGTTGCTTACTGGGATTCTGGTCTTTGAAGCCATTCAAAGACTCATTGCTGGTGCTCAGGAGGTTAATGGCCTATTAATGTTTTTGGTTTCTGCATTTGGTCTATTGGTTAACATTATCATGGCCCTTCTATTGGGTCATGATCATGGGCACGGGCACGGGCACGGACATGATGAACATGATCATGGTCATGACCATGGATCTGTTGTTTCTACCCATCTCCACCATCATGATGAAGAACATTCAAGAGATAAGCCCCATCACCATAGTCATGATGATGTCAGCAAACCACTTCTCAGTGGATCAAAAGGCAGCTCAGAGAAGAAGAAAGAATGGAACATTAATGTGCGAGGGGCTTATCTCCACGTACTTGGGGACTGCATCCAAAGTGTAGGGGTAATGATCGGAGGAGCATTGGTTTGGTACAATCCCGAGTGGAAAGTAGTTGACTTGATTTGCACACTGGTATTCTCGGTGATTGTTTTGGGGACAACGATCAATATGCTGCGAAGCATACTTGAAGTCCTGATGGAGAGCACGCCAAGGGAGATAGATGCAACTAAACTTGAACAGGGGCTGCTGGACATGGAAGAAGTTGTGGCTGTTCATGAGTTGCATATATGGGCCATTACAGTGGGCAAGGTTTTACTGGCTTGCCATGTGAAAATTAGACCAGAAGCTGATGCAGACTTAATGTTGGACAAGGTTGTAGACTATATCAAAAGGGTTTACAACATAAGTCATGTGACCATTCAGATAGAGCGCTAGTTCTCTCTTAGGTCAATTGGCCTTTTTGCCCACCACACTCTAGAATTCAACTTCCTTGACCTCAATAATGGATCATATGCTTTTCTAGTAATTTAAGGAGTGACGGTACAAATAGTGACTTTGTATTGTATAACCTTGTGTGCTATTTCTTGCGGTGTTAATGAGGGTTGAGCTATGCGTGTTAAACACTAAAGTGTTTTTCAAAAAATGAGGGAAATCATCCTGACCTGTTTTAGGATGGTGGGTTGACCTCTCTGGTTAGGTTGATCTGTTTGGTAGTTCTGTGACTGCATTGTTTACTGCTTGCTTTGATTTTCTGGTATTTTAGTGTGGTCTGAAACTGTTGTTGCTTCAATTGATATATGTCTGTCTTTATATGGCTTCAAGTATACAAGACTGCTCATTGAAGGTTCTAGGCCTGTTGGAGGACAAAAAAATGGGACCCCTTCCACCCAACATATTTCAAGTTCAAAGGAAAAATTTTGAAGAAGATAGGAAGATAAGGTTTCTGGTTTATGTAGATAACAGATTTATCTCCATTGATGTTGAAGTGTTTTCATATACACATGTGCATGTGTGTTTCTTCTTGGCTGTGAATTTGTGTTCACACACGTAGGATAACTAAATGTCAAAATCAAGGTGCACACAGAAGAAGGGTTTGTGATTCTATTGAGAAAAAGCTAAAACTGGCAGGCCAGTAATCATAGTATCGCCTTGTAAGACGAAAAATTTTATGGAAAATTACTTATAGGTCCAAAGGACCAAAAACATAACAATAATTTCCTTATAGAAATTTCAAAATTAGAAAAGTCCTTAGGGATTTTTCTTTGATTAATTGGCAAAGTGAAATTTCAAAAACATGAAAGAAATACAATAGATTTTTTTCCAAATTAGTTCCCATTTGTCATGACAATCTGCAACACAAATTTCGTATTAACAATTGTTTCAGCAATATTAACAACTATGAATGCACATATTAACAACACTTTTTTATATCATATCAGCATTTTGTAATCAATCTAACCACCATCATATGTAGTCTTTTCCACTTCAAACTGGTCAATCTCTCTATTATCTTGCCCAAAAAACACAGTAATTCCTCTATTACATTGCCCAAACATAGAGCACAGGCTTTGTAGTAACAACTACAACAACATTATTTATAATTATAAATACACATATTAACAACACTTTTTAATATCATATCATTAGCTTTTTCTCAGCATATAAACCACGATGATATTCAACCAATCCCAAAAACAGAGCACTCCCTTTGTAACCAACCCCAAAAATAGAGCACAATAAAGTTCACACAATCCAACCAAAGTGAAATCCCAACTTCAATGCTCAATTTCATATCTTTAACAAAACCTTAGTATTACTTATCAACCTCCTAGCACATAGTTCACTCTTGAGCCCAAGCTCCAACTTTTGATCAGTCCCTCAATCTGAATCCAGTCAACACACCCACCAAAAAAAAAAATCTGTGTTCGTTGTTCTACCTCTATACCAGTAGATTAGGGCTGCAAGTTCTAAACTTTGCTAAGGACTTAAGCACCACAATTGATCCCTTTAATGTTGTAGCTCCAACCGGTAGCCTTCTTCCGTTTTCTCTTTCTCACTGGCTTCGGCGAGAGATGAGATTCAAAGCTGAAATGGAAAAAGAAGAAGATAAAATAAAGGGAAAAGTTGGGCAACATAGTCATCTCATTTTGCCAATTAATCATAGAAAAGTCCCTAGGGACTTTTCTGTTTTTAGAATTTTTATAGGGATTTTATTGTTATATTTTTGGATCCTTAGAACTTAAGAGTGATTTTCCCAAAATTTTATTGTCAGTGTGCGCTATTTTTTATCAGGATATTATTGTCCAACTAAGTAAAAACGTACATGTTTATATCTCATCAAATGTTATCTCCTTCTAATTGTAATTTCTAATATCATTTTCATGCAAATATTTCATCAACCCAAACAAATAGTATATTATAAAAGATAAATGTGATATTTGAGTTTTTTAAGTGGGTGAGTTATTTTACCATACTTCACACATGGGTTTAAATCTTAGAAATAGTCTCTTCTTTTATGGGATAAGGCTACGTATATATTTCCTTTCTCAGACTTCACCTAATGAAAAGCCTTATATATACAACCTACACTTAAAAAGACTTAATATGATATTTCTCCGATCCTTAATATAAGACATATGCAACTAATTTGATTGCATTAAAGAAGTTAGTTAAACTAGTTAATATGACATGTATTTTCTAAAACACTATATTCATCTCTCTTAACTCCCTCATTCCCTCTTTTTTTTTAATTATTATTGAAGAAGCATCAATATGAAAAAATTAGAAAAAAAAACTGATAAACATAAAAATTATATTTTATATTTAGAATCAAGATAAACTTTTTAAACATATTTTATATCAACTACAGGAGGAAGCAGTATGCTTGGTGTCAATGGGATTTGTGGAAAGGGAGGTTGATGCATGGAACGTGTGAATAAGATTGGAGCAGCGGGGATGCTGTAGGATAGCTATAGGGCCATGGGGCACGTAGGGTGCCATAAGCTTGATTCCCAAGGGTCTCCTATGCCATAAGCTTAAACGACACGACAACGGCCTCATGGCCACCCCACAAGCGTCGTTTCCGCGCTACACTCCACACACATTAATAAGTCAAATTCAACGCATGTGTCGTTTCCATCATAAATACTTTCATCTCTGTAACTATGTTTTATGCGTAGGCTGATAAATTATTTGTAAATTATATTTCATTTCATCCTAAATATATAATCAATTTTAAAAATAATAAATAATTAAATTAATTTTTTAAATTGGTACGATAGTTTAGGAAAAAATTATATAATTTTGAGAAATAAGTTGTATTGAGATCTTGCCTTTAAAATCAAAATAAACACCCCAATTAACTCTTATTACTTGAGAAGAGAGAGTGAGAGTGAATAATATCACTTCCTTTTTTTTCACTTTCGCAAAACTTACGAACCTTCACACGATTTTATTTAAATTTTAAGACTTTGTTTTAAACTGGGGCCAATATCAACAGGCTATTTTGATTTTTGATCCCCTTTTTTCAGACATAGCATAGGCTATTGGGGGAAAGAAAAAAGTGTGCGTGTTTGGAACACTTTTAAAAGTTAAAACTATGGTTCCCATGATTTATGATTTTTAAAGTGAAGCAGTTAAACACTCATTTAAAATTTAAAATAGTTTTTAACCCTTAAAGTCATAATTTAAGCCAAGCTATTCAAACACTCTTCGAACCAAACCAAGGTATTAAAACCCGGATCAGGTATTGAACCGGTCGGGGTACTGGGTTAAGGGTCAGTGGGTCAAATCGGGGTCAAACTAGAGCTAAACCGGAACCAAATTAGTGAGAAATTGAAAATTTTAGACTTATAATATAAAATTCTAAAGAAAAAATATAATTTTTTTAAAATAGTAACCCGAATCGAACCGGGAACAGGACCGGTTTACCGGCCGGTTCGTCGGTTTCCGGGCCGGACCGGCCGGTCCGAATTACATAACATTGCTTCGAACTATTAAAACCATGGTTTAGGATTGAAAACCATGTTTTTTTCATAAACTGCTATTTTCTTTCCTTCAAAAGTTATTCTATAAAATTTATTTTCTAATATCATCAAAACTAGAAGCTATTCTCTAAAAATGAATTTAAATATAAAACTTTTTAAATATTAACAGCTATACTATACTCATGTATTGACAATTTTCTTACAAAAAAAAACTCATTGGACCAAAGAAAAAATCTCGCTGGACTCCAAACTCGACCCAGTCTGGTTTGCTGAACTAGAGCCAAGAGGTTGAGCTTACCACAGTACGTAAACTCCATGTGCAGGATAAAGTCATAAAACTATAAATTGACAGGTGTTGGGTCAAAAGGCAATCAACAATAATTTAGAGACATATATGAGTAATTGACCCCAAAGAATGATAAGTTTTGCGGAAATGGAGAGATGACCCGTCATCAGAGACTAGGGACGGACACACAATCCATACAAGGCCTTTCCAAGGTCATATCTTTTTCCTTTTCCTTCCTCTCTTCCTTTTCTTTTCCGTACTCTTCAATTTGCAAGTAAGCAAAAGAAACTAAGAAAGAAACTGAAACAGAAAGAGAGAGAAACTGAGAGAGAGAGAGAGAGAGACCCACAACTGTCTGTCCTCGCTGCTCGACAAAATTGCCATCGCCAATAATGCTTGGGACCTTTGAAACCAGACACACAACACAACTCTCTCTCTCTCTCTCTCTTCTGAAACCTCTCTCTATCTCACCAACTCTCACAGTTTCATATGCATCATCGTCTGCCTATCTCTTCTAAATCTCCACCTTTCGTTCCTTACCAGAATCCATCTCCTCTCTGATCAATTTCCCCCACCATTTCATGTTTTAACCTTTGAAGCCACAGCATTTATTGTTGTGTGTTACATTCTGCAGAAGAAGAGCATGTATTGCGAGCACATCATCAGAAAGCAAAGGGATAGATATTATCATTTATTATAAAGTGTCCTTGTGCTTCTTGGGGATTACATTTATTATCTCTTTTGTTTTGTTAGCTATCATCATCACTCTCACATACATACCAGCAACTTAATTCTCTCTACGGAAGAATTTAAAGATCGGTTCTTTCTGATGGAGAGGCTTCAAGGACCCATCAATTCCTGTGTATGTTCGTTGTTTGTTTACTTAGTTTCCTTTTGTTTGTTTGGGTTTTATCATTTTTTTCTTTTTTGCCTTTTTCTGGATAACCCATTTCTAGAACCATGAAATAGTACTGCATTTAGTCCTTAAAATATTTTGCATTTATTGCTCTGTGTGTTATTTTCCTGCTCTGTTCTCTCTCTCTTTTCTTTTCACAACATTCTACCATTTACTTGTTCCTCTTTTCTTACTCCTTTTATTCATCTCTTGAAACTGAATCCCCAACCCCAATGGTGGAATGATATATTCTTTGCTTATTTTAAGTTTTTCGTTTATCTTCTTGTTTCAGTTCGTTGGTGAGTGTTTGGGAGTGAACCCTCAATCAGATGAAGAAGAAGAGCTTTTTATATCACTATCGAGTTTGGAGGATAAAATGCCATTTCTTGAGATGCTTCAGAGTGTGGAATCTCAAACCCCACAATTTTTTCCCTTCAAAGATTCCAACTTTCAGTTTCAGACACTTGTAAACCAGAAGAAACCATGCGAAGCAGAGAGGGAAAGAACAATGTGCTTATCTAGAACAATGGAGACTCAAATTCCCCCGCCGCCGGAGCTAGAGAGCTGCGTCACTCACGAGACGGCGGAGAAGCAGTTGTCGCCGTCGCCTGCCAAATCTGGGAACTGCAGGAGAAAAAGGAAGAGATCAACGGGGCTAATTAAGAGCAAGGAAGACGTGGAGAATCAACGCATGAACCACATTGCCGTCGAACGCAACCGCCGCCGTCAAATGAACGACCGCCTTAGTGTTCTCAAATCAATCATGCCCCCTTCATATATTCGAAAGGTAATCAATTTTTTCATAAACCCCACTTCTTCAATTCCCCTCGTTTATTTTTTCTCATCCTAAAAATCAAATCTTTTTGCCTCATAAACGAAAGACCACCTCAGTACATTCAAACCCAATTCTTCAAATTCCATTCCCCCGCTATTTCAATGATAAAAATGCCATTTTAGGGGGACCAAGCGTCCATTATTGGAGGTGCAATAGATTTTGTGAAGGAATTGGAGCAGCTGCATCAATCTCTGGAAGCACAGAAAAGAATGAGAAGGAACGATGAGATTGGATTCGACTATGGAACGACGTCGTGCGGAGGAGGAGAAGAATCAAACATTGGGGAAGAAGTGAAAGCAGAGAACAAGTCAGATATAGCAGAAATAGAAGCAACTGTGATTCAAAACCATGTGAATCTGAAAGTTCAGTGCAAGAGAAGAAGTGGGCAGCTACTGAAGACCATAATGGGTCTTGAGGATCTTAGGCTAACTATTCTGCACCTAAACATAACATCCTCACAAGCCTCGATTCTTTACTGTTTCAATCTCAAGGTATCACTCTGTCTTTTCTTTTGATCTTTTTCTAAGTTTTGTTTTTTAAATGGGGTCAACTCATTTCTGTGGAGTCTGTACTGTTCTGTGCTTCTGACTTATAACCTAAGCCAAACCTGGCTTCTCTTCTCCCAACAATATCTTTTCATTAAAAAAAGTTTCACCTTTTTTCATTGAACCACCTTTAACGATGGAATCTATGAGTGGGCTCTTAGCGGTGGAGATTTGTTTGTTCTCCACCCCAAATTTTTTCCTTAAATTCCAATATTACATTTTTGTTTTTACGAGATAAAAATCTGGTATAAAACGCATCGTTTTGGTGGCAATTCAAGTTGATTAGTGAAGCACAAAGATTTGTTGTGATGAAAAAGGATTTGTGGGTATTGATTGATGAATGCAGATAGAAGAAGAGTGTAAAGCAGTGACAGCAAGTGAAATTGAGGGAGCAGTTAAAGAGATGTTGAGGTTCGTCAATGGAAGCTAGCAGAAGAAGAAGATGATGATGATGATGATTGAAGAGTGAAAGGAGGGATGGGACTAGGAATGCAGAGAAACGGGGAACAGAGGGCAATGCTATTTTGTCTGCATAGGGCATGTGAATTGTATTTATGCATCTCTCCATAATGTGTGAGAGAGAAACAGACAGATATGATTCAGATTAAGGAAAGAGAAGCCATCACATAATCCTTGTTCTCCTCGTTAAATACTATCTCCTTAATTTAGGGCTTGTTTGTTTTCACGGCAGCTTAAAAAATAAGCCCGAATCACGCAAGCCGAGAAAAAACTCCTCTCACATACTTACCTCGTATACCGTGAATCACGAATTATAAGCACGTTTTGGATAAAAATAAGCCATTCCAAACACGCACTTAATCATACTCCTTGTGTCTCAAACAAATCCTTTCTATCAAGATTTATCCTGCTGCCTTCCCACAATTGGATTATCCATTTATCCCGGTTTAAATGACTTTTTTTTTAAAAAAAAAATCATTAAAAATTATATAATCTCCAAAAATGATACTCCCTCCCTTTTGATTTTTAATATAAGATATATTTATTTAATTTGATTAAATTAAGAAAGTTAATTTAACTTATAAGTTTGGGATAATTTTAGCTTATAAGTGCTTTAAAATCGTGATTTACAGTATACGAGGTAAGTATGTGAAAGGAGTTTTGTCTTGACTTATGTGAAAAGTATTTATAAGTAAAAAATAAGATATCTAAAACATATGTACGGTTGGATTCGTTAATATGATATGAATTTTCTAAAATACTCTATTCATCTTTTTTAATTCCCCTAATTTCCTTTCACTTATTTCCGTTTTTAACGTTAAAGCACTTTCGTTATTGCTGGCCATGATGGTTAGATTGGAGATACCTCATTTATATTAATTTTTTAAAGTTATTTAATTCAAAATTTTAAATTTTGTATTAAGTATGTTATACCTATATTGTATTCTAATATTCTTACAAAAAAATTAAAATTTAACCATCATAAATTAAATCTAAATAGTTAAATTTGGACAACTAAGTCAAACAATATCCCCTAAATTACATGACAAAATGACGTGCTTCGTCATTATATAACATCATGAAATTCTTCATTTTCAAAATCAAATATGGGATTCCCATCTTGGTTTGCAAGTGGAAAAAGGGGTGTGAATACGTAAATGAATAAAACAGGGGAATGGGGACCACCTTGGGGGCCCAACAATAGATGCAGGGTTAAAAAATCCTAGTGGAGGAATGATCATGCTCCCATTCATATATTTTTTTTTTTTGGCCAAGCTCCCATTCATATTTTGACTTTTGTTCGATTAGTTATATTTATGTTTTTATTTTTGGGAGGACTTTGAGAACATTCCAAAAAAACTATATTGGAAAAGGAAAAACAACAATTCAGTATATTAAAAATGGAAAAGGATAATTTAGGTAGGGTGTCAGACAATAGAGGAATTTATCCTTTTGAAATCTCAGCCAAATTACGAAAATGTCCTTTAATCCTCAATCAAAATAATAATATAGGAGTTATTAATGGCGAATCTGGAGTTGTTAACGGCAAGATAGGTGTTGTTATTGGTTCTGAAACTTGTTAAGTGTGAAAGAAGAAATTGGAGTTGTTAACATCGAATCCGGAGTTGTTAATTAAAAGATATGTGTTGTTATTGGCTCTGAAACTTATAAAGTATGAAAGAAGAAATTGGAGTTGTTAATGTCGAATCAGGAGTTGTTAATTAAGAGATAGGTGTTATTATTCCGAAATGGAGGAAGAAAGTAGAGTTGTTAATATATAATACGATGTTGTTAATAAAGAGAAATGAGTTGTTATTGGCCTTGAAACTTGTTTAGTGTGAAAGAAGAACTTTGAGTTGTTAATGTCGAATACGAAGTTGTTAATGGCAAGATAGGTATCGTTATTGGCCCTGAAACTTGTTTAGTGTAAAAAAAGATTGGAGTTGTTAATGTCGAATTCAGAGTTGTTAATTAAGAGATAGGTGTTGTTATTGGCCCTGAAATTTATTAATTATGAAAAAAGAAATTGGAGTTGTTAATTACGAGGATCATGTTTTTATTCTGAAGTGGCGGATGAAAGGCTGAAGGGCATTTCGTAATTTGGCCTAGATTTCAAAAAGACATGTTCCTCTGCCGTCTGACACCCCACCTAAATTATCCCTTCCCATTTTCAATGTACGGATTTATCCTTTTTCATTTTTCAATATAGTTTTTTAGAATTGTCTGTACATTTCCAATATAACTCGCTTCATCATTACCTGTGCTCCTCATCACTTTCCGTTTTTCCCCTTTTGGCGTTCCATTCCTTCCCTCCTTTAATTATCTTCTTTGTTTAACTTTAGTAAATCAATCTGTCCTATGAACTAGAGTTAATTAGTTGCATTCCACTAATTTAAGAATTTCCATAATTCTTACTCTTTCCTATCCACCTCACTAACTAATTCAGGCATTAAAAAAATTATTCATGCGGCTTAGGTACAAAATTAAATATAGAAAAATTTTAAGTCAAATTTAACCATGTTTGATTACTAGACAAACTTCCATATTTAGAAATGGAGTTGTGTCATTTACAAGTCAAAATTATAAAATTTATAGAAAATAAAATTATGTGGACATTTTTATATTTAATTTTATTATTTAAGACTTATTATGTGTAATTTTTCCTTGTTTAAATTTCAATATCTCATTTTCTCCCCCCCCCCCCCCTCTTTCGTATTCCTCTCTCCCCTACCTATTCATTTTCTTAGTTGGGTTTTGTTAACTAACTCAATGAAGTTACCAAGGGAAAATTAGTGTGAAGGATAAGTTGGCACAAAAATACACTATGACTTGTATTGATTAGAGAACAATATTTAAAGGATATAAGGAATTTTATATAATTTTTTGGCTATATTTTACAGAGTTTATAAGATAAGGTGCATTTTTCACAGTTTATCAATGATGTCACTCTCTGTGCATTAAATATGGGATATATTCGCTGCCATTTGAAAAAGAAATGCATATTCTTTTCTTTCTGTACAAATAGTTTAAAACTCCAAAAAAAAAAAAAAAATCCCCAATCCATGGGGAAATAATTCTGGGTCAGACCCGGTAAAATTATTTAGGAGTTACTCGGTCTAAAGTATTGTATGGAAAACTGGACCAAATCGGCCGGTTTAGACCGTAAACCTGTGAATCGGTCGTTGATCCGGTCCGGTTGAGGGGAAAAACCGGTAAATCAGTCAACCCGATGTGAACCGGCCTGAACAGGGATGACCTAGACTAGTCACGTTTTGACCCCTTTTTTTTTTTTTTTTTTTTACATTCCAACTGAAGTTGTTTTGGCTTTTTTTTTTCAAAAAACATAAAATATTTTCCTGACAGTTTTTTATTTATAAAGAGCTTTAAAAGGATTGTGGAATACTTTTGGCATTGGTTGGGGAAAAATCCTTATGTACTTAATGATATTTTTATATGTATTAGGTTCAAGAGGTTATATTGGACTATTAGTTAAAAAAATAACTCTCATATAGTTTTTTGAATGGTATGTATGAATATTTAAATTATATATATTCATTTAATTGACCCCGGTTTGACCCTCAGGTTGACCCCGATCTAAACAATTGACCCCTAACCCAATGGCTTAGTCAATTTAATGTCTGATCTGGTTTTCAGTACCTTTGTCTAAAGATACTTTATCCTAGCTAAGTATAAGACCGAGTTAGCTAATTCACATAAATTAATTAGAAAATTGGTTTTTTATTAGAATAAGAAAATCATTTAAGTTAATTATTTATTTTTATTATTTTATAATATAGGTCACTTTCCCTTGCATACCTTTTTTTTTAACAAGGGTACTAAATGTGGGAGAAAAAATGGGAAAAAAAACAGTGCATTAATGAGGGTAACGTGAGGAAAAATATTAGATGAGTTAGACAAAATAGATCAAGGTCATGTTCATATAACTAGACCAAATGGAGTACCTCAAATTTTTTTCAAAAGAAATGAAAATTATATAAGTGTGTGTTTATATAATTTATTTAAAAAAATGACAAATATAAAGGCTAAATTTTGTTGTTAATAAATGAATAAACAATTAGGGATGTCCGTCGTATATAATTATATTTTTTGCAATTGCAAAAAAATAGTTATATTTGTTGCATCTTTCCTAAAAGTAAATGTACGAATTAGGGGAAAAGGAAAACTGACATAAGGGTGAGCAAAAAATCCATTGGTCCAGGTGGTCCGGTCTGACCCGGTTCGACCCGACCCAACCCAACAAAAAAATTGACCCGAACAAGTTCTGACAAACCAGACCAAACTTGTCTTATCGGGCTGGACTGGACTTTAGACCAAGGCCTTAGACCCTTTGGTCTAGTCCAGTCTGACTCGAATAGTTTATTTTTTTTAATCCACCTTTGAACTGAACAAGCACCCTGCACCTAGCCCTCATTTCATTTCTTCACTGAGCCCAAATCCCACTCTTCATTTCATCACTTCTTCAATCTTCACTTCAGGAACGTTCGCAGAAGTGGGAAGCCTCTCACTCAAAGAACGAAGGCTAGAACGGTGAGGTGGAACCCTAGATCTAGCACTGAAATCACTCACGTCTCTTGCCGTCCAGTCTCCGTCGAGCGACTCTGGTCTCCGTCGGGCGTTGGGTTCAATCTTCGATCGTTGGGTTCAGCCTCTGCTCAGCTCATCACCTCTCATCCTCTCCTCTCTGCTTAACTCTTGTTCTATGTTCTTCGTTGGGCTCAGTCTCTGATCCATTCGGTTCCTTTCCTCTGGTCTCCGTCTCAGTCCTTGATCAATGTTTCTTACAATACTGATATGTAACTTGTCTGTTTGTTTTGTCACTCAGATCATTTGTTTGTAATTGTAATTTGGAGGAAGTTGAGGATTAACCACTGGAATCTGATATTGTAAATTAGAAAATATTTTTGTGGGTGCCCTGTTTCTCAGGTGTTGCCTATTGATAAAATCTTGAGAGAGAGAGAGAGAGAGACCAAGATATGATGAAGATGATGGTGTTGCGTGTGCATATATTTAGTGCATATTTTGTTTTTGAAATCTTTGCGTCTTCACTGTCATGCTTATTTCTGTTATGGTTTAGGCTCAAATTGCCTGCCTCTCAAAAGAAAAATTATGAAAAAAAAATAACAGGTACTAGACTGCCTGGACTGGTCTAGGTAGTCTACTGGACTGGTTTGGTCCAGTACGAGCTTGGGTTAGTGCTAGACCAGACCAGACCTCGGGCTATCTTGTCCAACCCGAGGTACTATTCAGACTAGACCTCGGGTTAAGGTCTAACCCGGTCTAGTCTGATCCATGATCAACACTAAATTGACATGTTGTTTGTAATTGATGGGTCAGAAAAGAAAATTGAGGAAACAAAAGTGGTAGCTGAAAGTCAAAAACAATGATGAAAAATAGAAAAGGATAAATATTTTTAAAAAAATAAAGTTGGGGCAAGAGATCACATCCACGTCCGAATAAGCCACACAAAAATCACATTACGCATTTGTCTCTACTCTCCCTTGGCACATGCAAACACATAGTACAACATTTACAAATTACAACTTACTCATTTCTTTTATTATAATTTTTGCATAGATTTTTTTTTTAAAAAAATACCTTTAAATTATAAAAATCTTAAATCAGTTTTGTTCATGTAATAGTTTAGATATTAACTATACTTGATTAGCAATTTAGAAGAAAACCATTAATTTGATATTTTTAAATTTTGAAGGTATTTTCTTGAAATTTTTCCTTTTTTAGACTAGTATTTTATATCGATAATAATTCATATATTTATATTTTATTTGTCATAGAATATTTGGATATTTAATTTAGGATAAATTCTATGCTTACATTCAGTCTGAATATTTGGAATGACGATCATTTGTTTTCATTTATAAGAGACTTTAGTTTGGAATATTTATTACTATCGATTTTTATGTTTGCCCTCATTAATTAGTATGCCAATGTTAATTCTTTTTGGGAGAATTACATTGTAGTCCTATGGAAGCAAAAATAAGAAGAAGTAGCTTGGGATATGGCCAAATTATGGTGAAGTCCCATGAGACCATTTTGTAATAAATTGGAGTTGAGAAATGTTTGAAACACCCCTGACAGATAAATAGAGAGAGAGATGGAAAACGCTGTCAAATTACAAGGGAATAGAGCTGGAGAAGACGGGAAAACAATGTACGAAAATCAGTAACCATGGTTAAAGAGTAAGGTAGGGAATTAATGTCATCCACTCTCTTGTCTTCATTATTCCTTTTAATTCTTGTTTTCAGTTGAGTCGCTAAACAGATGTTGAATTTTTGTTGATTTATGTTCATTTTAGTCCTGAAAAATGAAAAAAATTGTCTGCTTTTTATGAGTATTGCCCTCCATATGCTTATAAACTAAAAAGATAGACTTAGTAAATGCAATGGATATGGTTTGGTTATGGTTTCAATGTGTTTGGGTATGATCTAGTGTGCTCTATTTTTGCTGTCATTATCTCTATTTTCTAGTTCATTTTGTTGTGTTTCTGCAATAGAAGAGCTAAGGAATGAAGATGAGGGCGAAAAGTTTGGGGCTACATAACCTGATGTGCGTAGGGAAAAATGTGTTATTAATGGGAGCAGCGATTGTTGTCAATGGAGGCTGTTGAACTTGTTAATGATAACTATATGTCATATTTAAATATTTTTTGTGACAACTAAATGTTTTGTTGATTGATCTTCGTTTTGGTCTTGATAAATGGAAACAACTATCTTATTTTTGTGGGTTTTGTCCTCCATATGCTTATAAACTATAAAGGCAGACCTAATGAATGCAATGGATATGCTTTGACCGAGGTTTCAATATGTTTGGGTATGATTTAGTATGCTCTATTTTTGCTGTCATTATGCTCTATTTTCTGGTTCATTGTGTTGTGTTTCTGTGATAAAAGAGCTAAGGAATGAAGATGGGGGTGAAAGGTTTGGGACTACATAACCTAATGTGCGTATGGAAAAATATGTTGTTAATGGAAGCAGTGATAGTTGTCAATGGAGGCTGCTGAACTTATTAATGACAGCTATAGGTCATATTCATTATTAAAGCTTTGTTAGTTTTAGAAATATGTGATCATGACTTGATATTTATAATAACTAAAGAAGATATTCTTTCATTTGTCATACTATCATGTGTATAAAGAAAAGTTCACATATTTTGTGCCCATTTAAAATAAATAAAGTTCAAGGAATAGTTGTCATGTGCAAGACAATGCAATAATAAATGTTTAGACAAATGTTGCACATTATTAATTATGGCTAACTAATATATGATAATTTTTTTCTTTCTCCCATCTTGCCAGGTAAATGTTCGCAAATGTAATGAATATGGGCAGAAGCTCCCTGAAAGCTACTCACTTACTGCTGAAGATAGGGAAAGTTGTAAGTTAATTGTTGATCAATCTCATGCTATTAATTGACAGTTTAGACTAACAGTCATTTATCAACAAATTTATAATAACTCTTGTGAAATGTCAAATATCTAGAAACAAAATGAAATTTTTGCGTGTATCTTGTGAATCCATAATTCATACTTTTTTTGAGACATATCATAATTAAGCATATTTTGGACCTTCAATCCTTGTAATTTGAGAGGTTAATTTCTTCCATGAACCCTACATTTTTGTTAAAAGTTAAATTGGTCTTGAAAGGTGAATGAACTTATTAGATGTTATCTAACTTTCATAGCATTTTTGGAGTAGGACTTGGTTTTTCATGTCTGAAATGTGTATGTGGAACTATGTTGTTTAATGCTTTGATTAGGTTCCTGAATATGTGATTGGCTTGTTGGATCTGGAATTACCTTCGTGATTTATTAGATTATTACTGCAGAGACTAATGTTAATATTTGTCTTCAATTTGAGATCCTCTTTACCTCTTTACATTTGTTGATATTGATAATTATCTTTTTGGTAAGAAGACCATAATCTACACCATGCAAATTACAAGGTTATTGTTACTTTTGAGAAAACTTGGGTTATAGCTTGAGGTAATGGTTCTGATTAGCTAAGGTCATTTTTTGCTACACCTTAAAAATGTATATTTGTGTTGGATTGGGTTGATTTAATATGTGTCCATTTCAGTATGCTATTGTGATTATTGGTTTGAGGTTTGGTTTATTGAATTATACATTGTATATTACACAGTTGAAAAGTTTCAGCAGTTGAAGCTTTATGACAAGCTAAAACTAGTGAAAGTTTGTTTACGGAGATGATGGAAAAGGGATGCAATCCTAAAGTAGTGAAATTGTTTTTCCCAGAAAACAAGATAGACAAAAGAAAATCTATCAAAGATAATGAAGGAAGAAAAAGCACAACTCGACCAAGGGCACTAAGCTTTTTTGGGTACACTTTATTCACCGAAGAATTTTTTAGCCATAAGGAGGAGAAGCAGAAAGAAAGGGATAGGCAAAAACAGAAAGGGAAGGGGAATCACTTGCAAATAGGATGCTGACTTAGATTGTACATTCCATTAGTGGCTCACTTTGATGTAGTACACCATGACTTAGATTAGGATTATGATTGTATGGACAGCATATTAAGGGATTGTAATGATCGTGTGCACACTAATTATAAATATGGTATCTTTTTTGTAATGATCAAGTGCAGTCACATTGTATAGATGTAATGTTTTTTGTTATGATCAACTTTAAACTTATACTTGAGATGTTCTGAAAATTTATGAATTACAGAGTCATTTTCATGATTTAAGTTATGTAATATACATATGATGCTCTTCCTTACACATAGTTTCACTTCATTGACATCTACATATGAGACTGATGAGTAGTCAATGGCCGTTTAATGACAATAGGACGATCTTCCCTTAACAAACGAAGGACCATCCATTAACAATTCCAGAAGGCTCAATTGACAACTACAGGGGGCTCCATTGACAACTTAATGGCCTTCTACTGCTAAGTCAAGGGGACTACAATAACAACCAATGGCCTTCCATTGACACGTCAAAGAGGCTCCATTAACAACTCAATGTCCTTTTATTGATAAGTCAAAGAGCCTCCACCGAAAACTCCAAATGCATGCATTGACAAGTCAATGAGGCTTCATTGACAAGTCATAAGGTGTCAAATGACAAGTCATTATGTTACCATTGACAAGTGAAGGAGACTCTATTGACAACTCTAAGGGCCTCCACTAACAACTCAATGTTTGCCCGTTGACAAGTCAAGAAGGCTCCACTGACATTTCTAGGGGCTTCCACTGACAACTTAATGGTCTTCCCTTAACAAGTGGTGGAGCATCCATTGACAACTCTAGAGGCTTCCACTAACAACTCGATGGCCTTCCATTGACAAGTCAACCAGCCTCCAGTGACAATTCCAGGGGCCTCCACTGACAACTCATTGGCCTTCCGTTGACAAGTCAAGAAGCCTCTACTGCCAACTCTAGAGGCCTCCACTGACAACTCAATGGACTTCTATGAACGAGGGGCCTCTATTGACAATTCCAGGTGCCTCCATTGACAAGTCAGGGAGTTTTCACTGACAAGTCATTGGGCCTCCATTGACAACTCTTTAACTCTTCCGTTGATAAGTTAAGGAGGCACCAGTAACAAGTCATATAATATAATCACCTAATTAATATTGAATATCAACAACATAGGTAATCTATAAAGATATGAATATAAACTCATTTTCCAATGTGATCATAACTCCACATATATATATTAACAACTTCATTTGCATACATTGACAACTCCATGGGCCTCTATTGACAACAGAATTTACATCAGATTATAACTTTTTATAAGTGACAGTGGGATACACATATGTCAACATAACTGCATATATATATATATATATATATTAACAACTGCATGGGCGTCCATTGACAACTTAATAGGCGTCCAATGACAACTCCATGTCCATACATTGACAATATAATTTACATCATATTACAATTTTCTATAAATAAAAGTGGGATACAAAACCATATTATATCCAACCTTTATTTACATCTGAAAATGCATGTGCAAGGAACTAACAAAAAAGTCACAGATCGTTGCTATTTTTCAAGTGGTATGGATTTCTATTTAATCAAATTTACAAAAATAATATGACATACACTTTCCAAAATTAAAAAAAACACAAGCCACCATAGAGGATATCATTATTTTAAACTCCTCTAAACTTATCCCTTTCTTAAGAGTTCTATATCTGACCGTTCCACCAACATATGTTATATCACGTCTCCACTAACTTCAAACCTTCCTCCTATATGAAGGAAACATAGTAAATTCTTGTTAGACGTGGTAACCATCATCACTGTCCACCTGCACAAAACAGTTGTCATTAACAATTTCACCACCCCTATTAACAACTGTCTCAACCCCTATTAACAACACATTCTTACTACATAATTAGGACTTCCAGCCTTACAACTTTCACATCTTGTTCATTAAATCCCTCTTTTAATGACTAAAAACAACTCAAAATACCAAACAACTTAGCAAACCTTTCAAACCCATGTCAAACATCTTTACACCACAAACATAACATTTAAATATGATCTATAGTTGTCATTAACAAGTTCAGCAGCCTCCATTGACAATCATCGCTGCTTCCATTAACAACACATTTTTTCCTATGCACATCAGGTTAGATAGCCCCAAACCTTTCACCCTCATCTTCATTCCTTAGCTCTTCTATTACAGACGCACAACACAATAAATCAGAAAATAGAGCATAATGATAGCAAAAACAGAGCATACTAGATCATACACAAACACATTGAAACCACAATCAAACCATATCCATTGCATTTAGTAGGTCTGCCTTTTTAGTTTACAAGCATATAAAGGGCAATACCCACAAAAAGTAGATAGCTTTTTTCATTTTTTAGGACTAAAACGAACATAAATCAACAAAACCTAAACATCTGTTTAGCTACTCAACTGAAAACATGAATCAAATGGAATAATGAAGACAAGAGAGTGGATGGCATCAATTCCTTACCTTACTCTTCAACCATGGTTGCTAATCTTCATACACTTTTTTCCCGTCTTCTCCAGCACTATTCTCTGGTAATTTGATAGCATTTTCCATCCCTTTCTCTGTGTTATCTGTCAGGGGTTTTTCAGATATTTCTCAACTCCAATTTATTATAAAATGGTCCCATGAGACTTCACCGTAATTTGGCCATTACCCGGGACCATTTATTCACAGTTTTACTTCGATGGGACAACAGCATAATTCTCGCATTCTTTTTTAAGTCATTGGTGCCCTTAGTTGGGCCCACTGTTAATTCTTTAAGCTCCATCGATTGTTCATGCGGGCGTGAACCATTATTTACGTGAGAGAAATGCGGGTATTTTTGAAATATGTTTTGTTTTTTTTAACATATTTGCATTTGATTGCTAAGCTTTTTCCTTCCCTTTCCAACATCTCTTCTCTCCCAATTTCATTATATGTATATACGCCCATCATGCACAACATTTTTCTTATTCACATCTTTTTGATTAAAGAGACAAATACCAACAGTTTAAAATTATAAGCGAGATCAAACCCATGATCTCTTAGATATATGAAGTTTAATTTGATGCCATTAGACTATAAAATTATTTGCCTCCTTATTTATCTTTACACCCCAAAATGCTCGTACCAAACATAGGTTTGCCCTATAGCTCATGTTTCAATATGTATTATTATTTTTTATAAACAATACGTGTTATTCAGATTACAACTAAATGATTCATGTTTTATTTTTAATGTTTCAGTTTTGTTTAATTTTAACAAGCAAAAAATTCAAAAAGTATTTTCCCAATTGCTACTTTTTAAATGAACATTTAGTGTAAGAAATTTTAAAAAAAAAAAAAAATTCCTACACACGCAATGCTCATCATTTACTTTGGTGACTTTTAGGGCTTGTTTGGTATGAGGGGAGGGGAGGGAAAATGGGCGGAGGGGAAATTTTTTTACGATGGATTTTGAAAAAATGAAAGAAATGGGGTATAAAGTTTTTAATTAAGTTTTCTTACTTTTTAATCTTACATATTTTCTTTATTAAAATTTTATAACCCCACTTCTCCAATTTTCATAAATTCAACTTATAAAAATGTTCCCTCCGCTCCCTTCCCCTCCAAATCCCTCGTACCAAACAAAACCTTAGTTTTGGGAGAACACATTGTGAAACGTGGAATTTTTAACGTCTTTCATTCAATCAGCCTCTCTTGTGTTTGTATAATTTTTATTTTGTACATACAGTTCGCTAATTCACGTGTTATAATACTCCCTCCTGTCTTATTTATAAGCAATTTTTTCTTTTATAGGGTTGGTTTCTTTTATAAGCAATTTTCACTTTTTTTATGAAAATGTAAGTCTCTTTTTCCTATTTTACCATTATTAAATACTCATGCCCTCTCATACTTTTTATCTATTCTTTCTCCTATACTCTTGTCATAAATAGGGGCATATATGAAAAAAACATGATATGTTTGACACGTTTATTTTTTTTAACTACCAGTTCGTTTTACGCAATAAAAAAGAAAGTTATTTATAAATAGAACCAAAGAAAATATATAAGAATAAGAATCAAGAACTTAAACACACTAAATATTATATTTCAACTTCCTATGCAACACGCAAGTTTGCATTAATATCCTGTATTAACTCTGATCTAGACATCAATAAACTCAAAAAATAGAACATCTGTCTTAAGTTTATTTTCATCGGTAAATTAAACAATAATTCTTCTGATGGTAAATGCAAATGTAAAATCACTATTAGTTATTGGAAGAAAAATAGTTAAGGTGGAAATAGGCTAAGTTAGGTTATGTTTTACCTAAATAGGTCCGAGCCTACAACATAAATTTAAAACCTGAGCTTGGGCCTGATCCTGTATGTAGATTTTTTTTAAGGTCTGACCGTGGGCCTTCAAAAAACCTGATAAGGTCTGAAGCCTGTTTAAAAGTCTACTTAAAATATAGGCCTGTCAAACCTATACATCTAAATTCATATATAACCGTCCTTACGCTTATTTAGAATATTACATTATATCTTAAAAGCTTAGCATCCATTCTCATTGTAATATAAAGGCTTATAAGAAAAAGAAAAGAATCTTTAGTGACAACAATTGTTCGAGCAAATAGAAATAAAAAAACTAATATATGCTTACTAATGAGATATATTTTCTAAAATTGACCAAGCATAACAAGGAACATGTAAAACTATATTTTATTTCTTTTACTGTTTCCACATAAATTGGGACAAACTCCTCCTAATAAGATTATAATATTTCATTTGGCACTAAAACAAGTTCATATAAATTATTATACTTTAGTGGACACTGCAAATCAAGGGAAAGAGAGTGAGTTAGCATTGTCATCTTGAGCGATCGGAGAGAAGAGAGGTGGGGGTTAATGATTGATGCAAAAGTAAGGGTTGAGAGTAATAACGATAAAATGTAGAGCTGGTGGCGGCTTGATTAAATTCGGGTTAAACGGGCTCAGTTCGTTTAGCCCGCGGGTTGGCCCGCATTTTTTTTTTTAGTTTTTTTAAATGCTCTTAGTATCCCTTAACTGAATCTCCTTTCCTTTGATGATGTGTTTAATTAATTCTCCATATTTTTTATTTGACACTTATTTTCATATTATATTTATTTATTCTACTATTATTAAATTTAAAAGAAATGTGTTTATATAGTTTTGTGATATGAATAGATTGAAAAAAATGAAAGTAAGAATGAAATTGACTTCATAATACAAATATATAAAAGAAAAGAAGTGTGATATGAGAGGGTGAAAGAGGAAGAGAGTAAAAATTTAAAAAAAAAAGTGAAATTTTAAAAAAAAAATTTGGCGGCCTGGTGGACTCAGGCTAGCAAAAGCCAGCTCACAAGGGGGTGGCTTACACCAACCCACCCCGTCCCAATCCGCAGCCCGCACGGGCTGGCCCGCAACCCGCATTACTACCTCTAATAAAATGTGAAATTTAAAATTAAGGTTACGTTAGTAAATTTATAAATAATTTATACAATTATTTAAATAAAATTATATATTCTTATATTATAATAAAAATTAAAAAAATTAAATAGGCCAGGCCTATAAGCTTGTAGGTTAGGCCTTATAAAAATAGGTCTGGCCTGTTTATCTAAATAGGCTTAACAATAGGCCTGAGTCTGAGCCTAATCTATTTGCTAAATATGTTAGGCTAGGATTTATATAGATTAGACTATAGGAATCTGACCTATTTCCATCCCTAAAAATACCGTAGAAGATTAGTTAACTTGTTGGTTTGTGTAAAATGCGTGTTGAGTTTTCTTAAATACTTTTTTTAATCATTTACATGGGAAACCACTATTATTGATTAAAACGCCATTTTAATATGCTCAACTAAAAAGGATAATCTTTAAAAAAAATTATATAGTTTGAGAGATAAAATATATTAAGTCATAGACGAGGCAAAATCTTAAGGTTAAGTTGCATTGAGTCATAATTAAGCGATTGATACAAGTGAGGTAAAATTTAAGACACCTAAAGAATAATTTTTCATATATACAGACACACACACCCGTATGTATGTGTCATGTGGAAAACACATATAATATGCGTGTGTGTTATCCTGGTGATGACTTGACTGTAAAGGAAGACTAGGAGACTAGGTTCCTTTTAGGGTAACATGGACGAGACACCACATATTTTAAACAAATATATACGACTGTGTGGGTCTTGTTCCACTCTCTTTTGTTACTAAAATATCTATTTTGTGATTTTTATATATAGAAACTCGATTCTGCACCCTGAGATTGCCAAAGTCTTTTGACTTTTCAGGGACATAGTGGGGTTTGTTTTGATGTTTGCATATGAAAACAGCCTTAAATAGTGGAAAAAGCGGATTTGAATAGTAAAAAAATTAAAATGGGTGTTTGGTTCTATGATGGGATTTGAGATAAAAAAAGTTAAAAGTTAGAAAAAATAATAAGCCTTAAAATGGAGTTTATTGGAGCTTATGTACTTATGTGCGTGTGTGTAAAATAATATTAATAGGAGTATTTTTATATCTTTGGGGATCAATGAGGTACTCAAAATCATTTATAATCACAAAACTTCTTTTATGAAAAATGTTCTAAATAATTTTTTATTTCTTTAGATAATAATCTTCTACTAATTAGAAAATATTTTGGGATAAGAGTTTAGGTAAATTTTGAGATTTGTCAATATATGACTGTAGAAATGTAGAGAATAGTTAATAATTAATTTTAATCAGTTTAGATTTTTTTTTTTTGATTTTATAATCAATTTATTTTATAAACCTGTCATGAATTAGTTTCTATATGGTGTTTTTACTGATTAAATTTAGTTTAAATAATTTATTTGGATTAGGTATTATTGAGGTTGTAATCAGTTTATTTTGTTAGATTTTGAGCTATATGAAAATATGAGTTATGATTTAATATTTAAATTAGAGTTTGATATAATTTATAAAATTTAAGCTTAAGGTGCACAATAGAAAATACTTTTGGTGTGTACCAATTTAAATTAGAATTTGATATAATTTTATTAAAATTGTACCATTGCCAAATTTTCAAAGTTAATTTTTAAGAAAATTGTGAAAAAATCCTTCCGTGTGTAGATATCTTCTCATATCCCATTTGGCAATTAAGTTGCTAATGAGGACTTTTTTCACAATTATCCCTTCATTTTTTCATTTTTCATAATTTTTAGAATTTTTTCTCTTAAATAATACAAAAGTCACTTATGCAAAAACCAAACCAAACATCATTTACTTTTACATAAGTTACTTATCCAATCGTCAATCCAAACACTCATCATTTTACCCAATCTAACTTTTCTCTAATTTTAAGATTTCATAAGTCTAAGTAAAAATAAGTCACTTTATCCAATCGTGAATCCAAACACACCCATACTTTCATCATCTGGCTGGCTCCAAGTTTCCCTTGAAATCTATTATACTATATACTACTTAAACCTAGCTATATATTTTTAATTACTAATGGATACATGCAAGTATATGTATTATGTGAAAAATCTAATGTGAAGAGCTTTTGTTTAGATGTTTGCTTCAGCCTCTAAATTAAACAAGCGATAGTAAAAGAATTTGTACACTAGATATATTCTAAGATATCGGATGGTACAGGAAAAATAATTCTAGACGTTGAATATATTAGAAATTAATTAATTTAAGATTTTTTTAAGTGTTGAATATGCTAAAAAATGATTAATTTAAGATACCGGATGTCAAAAACATTCTAAGTGCAGCATACCATTTAATCTAAATAAATATCTTAAGAATATTAAAAAAAATTTAATAACAAAAACGGGTTCCCTCACCCTAAATCCGGGGTATGAGCATGCCCTGCTCATAGATGCGATGAGCTGGGCATGTGGACCCGATGCTAACAAGGAAAGCATAACAATGGAGAGGTATATGAGAGATGGTGTTTGTTTGTGATAGTTTATTTTTAGACAATAAGTGTTTATAAATCGTGATTTACGGTATAAGAGATAAGTATGTGAGATGAGTTTTATCTCGACTTACGTAATAAATATTTATTTTTTAAAAATAAACTATTTCAAACACTCACATAATAATATTAGAATATGCCAGAAACAAACGTACCCGGCTACGGTTCTCTTCCTTCCCATCCATTTACGGTTCTCTTATCAATCTGGACCGTTGGATTAAGATCTCAACGGTCTATATATTTTTTAATATAAAAATATTATTATTATTATTATTATTATATTTTTATAATATATTAAATCTGGATCGTTGAGATCTTAATCCAACAATCCAAATTGAAAAAAGAACCATAAAAGGATGGAAAAAAAGAGTACCGTAGACGGATCCAAAACAAACAAGCACATCAACAAGAAGCATGCATAGGAAAGTTGGAAACACATACACATGTTTTTGTCGTACTATTTGGAATTCAACGTAGCGTCCTGATATAGAGATATTCATCACCAAGAAATCTTTTTCCTAGTTCCAAAGAAAACCCATGTAAATTATCCTACAGTGTACGTTGCTGCTTCAAATTCCAAAGTCGGACAAATTAAACCCTTTCCCTGAATATTTATAATCTGACTTTTTCTTGAAAACTTCAACACATGCTCCTACTGTATTTTGTACGTACTTGTGTTGTACTATATACGTGAGACTCTGTAGCTTAATTATATTTGACTCCATCACTTTGATCATTCTTTCAAGGAAGAAGAAGAAGAAGGTCAAAACCAGTGATGAGGGTATATCTTATCTTTGACTCTGATGAGCCTCAGGTTTGGTGAAGTTCGAAAGTGGATTCTAATTATGAGCTATGCAGATCATTGACAGGGATTCTCAGAATCCCAGCTTCTCTCATTTTCTTTTTCATTCTCAGGTAAAAAAAAGGTCTCATCTGATAATCTCTTTAAGCTTCAATTTTTTTTTTCCCGCTGCTTTGTTTCAGGCCATAACACAGAACAGCAGTTTTTTCAGTCCTTTGGTAGCTTCAAAGCCTTACACCATTGTCCCTTGCCTACTCTCTCCGCAATGCAAGTTCTTTTAAGAAAAAAATGTTTGTTAAAAATATAAGTTAATTAGAGAACAATTAACACTTAAATGTTAGTGCTGTTCTTTTCTCGTTTATTTAGAATCTCATTTAATATAGATAAAATTAGAAAAAAAAAACTATTTAAAACAAATTTAATGAATTAATTATCTTCTTTTTTTTTGTTCCCATTAATAAAGTTAAAGTGTTGTCTTGGGTGGAGTACACAAGCGCTTCTTCTTCCTTTTTTTTTTTTTTTTTTTTTTGGTTTTTCACTTTTATCTGTGCTTATTTAGCTAAGCAAGCTAGCTAGATAAAAGAATTCCCATTATTATCAAATCCCTCGATCTAAGCAATTAGAGTTATAACATTTGTTAATTTTTTTAAAAAAATATACCATTTAATTATGTGCATTGAAACCATTTTTTAATTAAAATGCTATTATCATATGCAATTAATATGAATACATTGAGAAAAAATTATATAGTTAAAAAATAAAGTGAACTTAGGGTTCATATTTAAAAACAAAAAGATATTTTGTTGATCTAACTTCTATATTTTTAGGTCTGTTAAATATTAGGGAGATTGGCTGTGTTTGTTTCAGCGTTTTGTACAGGAAAAACGCACTTATTACGCAAGCCGAGAAAAAACTCATCTCACATATTTACCTCGTATACCGTGAATCACAAATTATAAGCACGTTTTGGATAAAAATAAGCCATTACAAACACGCACTAAATCACACAAGTAGAGTATTAAATAAAGGTGAAAAATGAAGTTGGAAGAGATGGGAAGAAAAGAAACTGAAAAGGTGGTGCAGAAGGTGGGGTCAGCAAAAGAAGGGATTGACCCAAAAAAGTGAGAATGAGATCATTGGAGATGGGAACTTTCTCTCACTCCTTTGCCCTTTTTCAAACCATTTCCTTCCTTTTTAATTATTTTTCAATAATAATGCAGAAATAATCATTGTTAATTTGTTATTTAATTATATTTGAATAAAATATCTGTGTATGTTTTATTTAAATGCCTTCTGTTTATTTATGAAATCTAATACAAGATACATTAATCATAACTTTTGACTAATTCTTTATTTACTATTTTAATCTTAACTGCTTTCAATAGGAGTATTTGGCTAGATGAGTGGGTAACTTGTATATCATGGCAAGAAAAGTTTTTCCCTACAATTTGCTTTGCGTACACAATCTTTTTTTAAAAAAAAAAAAAATCACATCCATATGGATACAGGACTCAGATACCATGTTTATTTTTTATTTTTTTTATTTTTGTTATGAAGATACCAGGTTCCCGAAAACCATAGTCAGACATATAATTTCATGTCAAATCAAAATTATTCAGAGAATTATTCAATTATATTTTTGGTGGAATATTCGGAAGGGAATCTTGATTGTTTGAGAAAGAAGAGCCTCCAAATGATTAGGGGATTGACCCATCTCTCTCTTTGCTTCTGAATTTTCTCACATTCTCGACATAGGCTGTGTTTGTTTCAGCGTTTTGAATAGTTAAAACGTACTTATTACGCAAGCCGAGAAAAAACTCCTCTCACATACTTACCTCGTATACCGTGAATCACGAATTATAAGCACTTATTGCTCAAAAATAAGCTCTTCCAAACGAGCACATGATGAGTAATAAAAATCCTATAACTCATGTGATATCCCATGTTATTAAATTCAAACCAGATCGCCTGGCTCGACTACGGAAATCGTTGAATTGGTCATCTAACCAATTCGATCCAACCGGTTCAATATTTATTAAGATTTTTATGATTTTAAAAATTTATATCTAATTCTACATATTTTCAAATATTATAAATTAAGACTCTATGAAAAACTTGAGATGTCTACTTTCTAATGTAAAAGGAATCACTTAAAAATATTATTATTTGATCTTAAAAAATTATCAAATTCTAAAATTATTCCAAAAAATTTTATCGTTTAAGTTCACTTCCTCATCCGATTAACTCCAATCTGACCCACTATCCATGCCGGTTCAGTGGCCGTTCAAGTTTAATAACCTTGATGATATCTCATAGAACTTCAAAGCATAATATAAATATTAAAACCCCTTGAATTTAAATAAAATTCTGTACGTGAAATTAAGGACAAAATTTGACACCCCTGTTTTGTTATTTTTTTCGTCCTTAGTATTGAAATTAGGTGAGACTCATAGTTTTTCTATGATAAAAGGTGAGCTGAGTTTTGAATGTTCATTAGAGATAGGATAAAAAGCCCATAACTTAAAAAATGCTTACAAATATATACTTTTAAATTATTTATTGACAAGTTTTTCATGGACATCAAGATTCAAACCTATGCATTTTAAGTATAAAAATTGTACTCTTATCAATTAAACTAAGCTTTATTATGTATTTAGGCATGTTTATGTGTTATATACTGGTGTCCAAAAATTAAATTGTTTCAAAAAAAAAAAACAAAGGGAAAAAAGCCCATTGTAGGCATACGGTGGCTTGCTTCTTTTTTTTTTTTAACAAAAAAACCTAGAATGGGCTTTCTGTTTGGAGAAACAAAAGTGCCATACCATTGCCCTTGGCCCAAAAATGCTTCCCTACTAATGTTATCTTCATCATACTGTTTTTTGTTTTTTTGGGGTTCTTTTTACCAAATCGTTATATAACTTCGAATTTGTTGGCTAGAGTTATGAGATATTTTTATGGGAGAATTGTGAAAAAATATTTCAGTGGGAACTTAATTGTTAAATGGGACCTCAGTATACAAGCGATCTTCTAAGTGTGCAGAATATCTTCTCCTGTGTGCAGACAATCCTTCCTGTGTGCAATATTCTTTCCTATGTGTGTGAAAAACATTTTCCCCCCTGTGGAGACGATCTTCCCAGGTCCCATTTGACAATTAATTTGTCAGTAAGGTCTTTTTTCACAATTCTCCCTATTTTTATACTTTTGATTCAGATATTTTGATTTATTTGTCATTTTCTAGTTGCAAGATTACCAAAATGTTGTGCTCCAAAAACAGTTACATCTAGTTTGTCCAGAATATCATAAACAAAAATATAAGTATGTCAACAAATTTCATTTCAAAATATATTTTTTATGTGGCGACTTATTTATTTATCATTAATTTTCCTTTGAAACCAGGAAAATAGTAATACTTCCAAAGTTTTCTCTTGGGCCATAACTTACAAAGTCATGTTAGTTTATAACGGATGAATAAATTTAGTCATCAATTAATAATATATACTTTTCCAATACTTTTTTTAAAATAAAAAAAAAAAAATCTAAAATACAAGACATGCCGTTCATTTATAAAACTGTAGTTTATGTCCTCATTAAGGCCACCCTTACCTCACTAGCTACCAACAAGACCAAGACAACAAAACTAATATGTGTGTGTGTGTGTGTGTATATATATAAGGCACAATAAGTTTTACTATATATGTATCACAGGCGAGGTTGGCTAAATAAATCACTTGACGCCATTATATTATATCAATAACTAAAATCTTAATCAATATATCAAGATACAAGAGACCAATGACAAAATTTTCTATCAGTTTAGCAACGAAATCCTGTCACCAATTTTTAGATTTTTTTGTTAGTATACTAAATTCTGTCACTATGAAAAGTCTCCTATAAATGAGATGTCACATGATCCAGATTTTAATCTCAGATGTATCACCAAATTCTTGGGTATATTGTTAATGCAAATTGATTAAAAAGACGAACATGTAATTTATATGGTGATGAAGGCGTCCGACGTGGCACATTTTATCCAAAGGAGATACCTTGCTGGCTTACTTGGCCTATCGCGGAGCTTTGTCAGCTCCGTAGAATATCCATATGGAAGAAACTAGTGGTTCTACTCTCTTCCTTCCACTTTCCAAATTATCACATACACGTACACCCATCTTCTTCAACCTAATAATAATAATCCCTGAAAAGTTAAGAAACACATGATGTATATCGTGAATATAATAAAAAATATCCAAAACTAAAAAGCTGCAATAAATAGTCGTCTCGTCCCTCATATATATCGGAAATTAAAGTCCTAGTACTAGAGAGCACACTACGGTCAGATCTTAATGGCTTCAACCTCATCTTTATCATCATCTTCTTCGACCACCATTGTAGATCGGAAAGCTCCCAGACACTCATCAGCTCCTTCTCCTCCACAACGCGTCAGCCTCCCCACTCTTCCTCCTACCCCCACCACCTCCCAGAACCACCGTCCATGGAAGGCCACTGCTTACTGTATGTAACTGGCCTGGTGATGTAAAGATTTTGATCTGACACGCGCGCGCGCGCGCGCACAGTGTTGGTGATGATGATGATGATATAAATGATAGTTTCAGGTCGGAAAGTTGCTCGGAATGTGTTGGCGATGGCGACGGGAGATGCTTCCACAGAGGTTGCCATCACGACTGAGCAGCCAGAATTCCTTAAGACTGTTCAAGAAACCGTAAGAGGCTTAAATTTGAAGTGACTTAATATATAAGAGTCTATATCATTTTTTTTTAAAAATTTTTCCATTCCAAAATATAAGACTCAATTGATTTTTTTAAAAAAGATTAAGGAAGTTAATTAAATTATTTTAAAGTATTTATATTTATTATTTTTTTAAACTAATTTATCAAATATGACTTATAAACTGATATGTAATTTAATCATATATAACAAATAATATGATTAACTAATTTATTTAACTTCCTTAACCTTAAAAAAAAATTAACCAGGTAATATTTGAAACGGGAGGTAGTATATATCATTATTTGACAAATGTGTGTATATATGTATATACGTAGTGGGAGAAGACTGAAGATAAATATGCAGTGGGTACGGTGGCCGTGGTTGTTGTGGTTGCATTGTGGGGCTCAGCTGGTGTCGTCTCAGTACGTTCTAACAATAATTAATCCATCAACTTAATTGTATTACTTGATTAAGCGTGATTAATTAGTAAGTGATATATCCCGATTTTATCATAATATTGAATATCATATTTAGGGATTTTATCATTAATTTTTGGGTTAAATAGCATTTATTATGATTAAATTGAATTAAAGATGATTGTGTGAAAATAAATCTTAAAAGCATATATTTGTTATAATCTTGTAATTACTTTTTAAAATTTGAATTTTGAATAAAGATATTATAAGACATTAATCTGAATTGTAGGTCACATTGGAAAAGGAGGAGCTGAGGGACTAAATTGTAAAGATTTTCAAGGACTGAAGCAGAAAATAAGATTCTACATGCGGCTCCAAGGGAATTCTTACAGAAATAAGGGTATCTTTCTGTAATATTAGCTGCCACTTTCAGAGAGGAAAATATCAGAAATAATTACAGAAAATTACCCCGAATCACAATCAATTCCATTTGGGTCCCAAAAATACGCAAATCACCGTGGAACTGATTCACTTGGCCACAGAGAATATTACAGAATAGTACCCTGAATTTCCGAAACGCCAGTTTAGTCCCAATATCCGAGAATCACCGTCTTAACACCTCTGAAACTAATTTTTTGTCCAGATTCTCATATAAAATCTTGGAAAATCACATCTAAATATTTCCTGGAAGATTATATCCCAAATTAAAAGGGATTTGACCTAGATTTCAAGAAAAGAAAGAGGGGGATTACTAAAAAAAAAAGATTGGAAATATACAGAGGAAGAAAACACGCACAGAGGACATACGAGCACCAGTGGAGACGCACAGGTAGAACACAGCGGCAGATCTGATCGCACCAGAACCAGAACGAGACGCACGCATACGGGCACCAGAACGCAGAACTGAATCAACGCACCAGAAGGAGACTCACGGACGCAGTGGCGCCCGCGAGAGAGGAAGAGAAGAGACCACCTTTACCAAGCTTCATCAACAATTTCATCATCTTCTTCTTCCCTTATCTCAATTCAATGGATTCTTGGTGCCTTCAAAGAGTTGTAGCTGTGATGAATTTCATGATAAGAGGCTAAATCCTTTCTTGCTTCTTGGAGATGGAAGACTGGTTTGAGCTCCAGAGATACATTCAGGGGAGTTAATTGTTTTAATCTTTTTATTTAATTATGTAACGAATTTCCTGAGTTAGGATTTTATGTTATATGGTTAATTTACTGAGATTGCGAGTTGTTTATCTTAGTATTGATTGAACAATTGTGATTTAAATTGGATTATGTGATTTGATATTTAAATTTCTATATTCCCTTTTTGGATTAATGTGGTTGTTTATTCTTTCATAGTTTGAATGAATATTATGACTGCTTAGATCTTGTTTGAATATTTCAGTTGAATGTTCATTGTATAGAGGAACAAGTTGCATGAATCCAATCCTAAATTACACACTAAGTGGTATTTAATAGTGTATTAAGAGGTAATTATCTAGCTAGAGTTCTAGGGGTAATCACTAATTAATATACTAGACTTAACGAGTTGTTAAGGTTTAATTTTTGACTTAGTGAGTAGTTTAACTCCCAATTCAATTTGAGCAAGGATAACCTATATTCCATTTTTCCAAGAAGCATTCTTCATTAATTTGTTTAAATCACAATTTCATTAGTTATCTAAACAATTTCTCAAAAAAATCAAAAAATAGTAGTCTAGTTTATTTTCCATTATTAAAAAGTAAAAAAAAATCAATTTAAAACCCATCTTAATATTTCTTGTCACTTAGTTTAGATTAGGAATTAAATAAAAGGCTCCTCAAGAGAATACGACCCGAGTTGTGCCCTTCACTGCATAATTTGGTTTATTTTGATTTAACCTGAGGCGACTAAAGGCTTTAAATCAATGGCGCCGTTGCCGGGGAGTCAATTTATTTGACTCCTTGTTTAACTAAGTGTCAATTTTTTTTTTTTTTTAAAAAAAAGAATTTCTTTGGGTTAATCTTTTGTGTGCCTTTTAGTTAGTTAGTTAGTTATAGTTTCTTGCATTCATTCATCATATAGGTTTTAGTTTGCATTTGCATCACATATCATACATTTTGCATATTTTGGTTGAATTTTGTGTGCATGCCCCGAGGTAAAAAAGTTGTACCTAGTGATCTTGATCTTGACATAACTTTAAAACAGCTTAGGGAACAACTAAAAAAGAGTAAAGGAAAAGGAACAAGGAGCACTAGTAAAAATCCCTTAGGACATCACATATCTGCTGAACCTAGTGCCTTTAGGGAACTTCATTCTGAAATAGGTGATCAATTTAATCAAACTTTAGATATGGAACGCCATAATGAGGATGAAGAGGAAAATAATGGTATTCCACATAGAGGAGGTGAGGATGAAGGAGAAAATAATGGGGTTCCACATAAAAGAACAATTAGGGAAGTCACCACTTCTGGTATTGATTTAAATCATCTTGCTAATGCTGGACCTAACATGAATGCTGATTTTGAGATTAAAGGTTTATTGATCAATTCACTACCTAAGTTTCATGGTTTGTCTGCAGAGGATCCATATCTACATCTAAGGGAGCTCTACTTGAATTGTTCGAGTATGAAGCCAGTTGGAGCTTCTGTGGAAGACGTCATGTGGAAAGTCTTTCACCACTCATTGGAAGGCAAGGCAAAGGAATGGTACATGAGCTTACCAAGACATGTAGCTGATGCATATCAAAGTTGGCAAAACTTACAAAAAGCTTTTCTTGAGAAGTACTTTCCTGCATCTCGAACTTCTGCTATGAGAAAGGAGATCAATTCAATCCTCCAAGATCCAGATGAGACTTTGTATGAATATTGGAACCGTTTTCAAGATCTTTTGGCTCGGTGCCCACATCACCAGATTCCTGATGAGCAGTTGGCTCAAACTTTCTATGACAGTTTGAAAGAGAAAGATCAAGACAAGATTGATGCAGCCGCCGGTGGTGCTATCATTGATTTCACTGCTCCTGAAGCTTGGGAATTGATCAAGAAGATGGCCCTAGCTAAGCAAACCTATGGGGAACCAAGAAGGAATTCTAGAGGAGTTTATCATGTTAACTCTTCACCTCTACACATTCCTCAGCTTGACACATTCACCGCTCAAATTTCCGCTTTAATGACAAAGTTAGATCGGATTGCTTCTAAACCATCCCTTCAAGAAGAAGTCAATTCAGTTGGTAAGGAATTGGTAGCCCCAAGTTGTGATCTTTGTGGCTCATCTATGCACATCTCCTGCAATTGTCCATCTCGTTATGAACAGGTCTCTGCAATGTATCAAGGCCGCCCTAACAATCCCAAATGGAATCCCTACTCAAATACATATAATGAAGGGTGGAGGCAAAATCCTAAATTTAGTTGGAGAGACAATGATAATAGAAGACAAAATCTCTTTCAACAAGGAAATATTGGAGCTGGTGTCTCTTCTAACCAGTTTCAAGAATCTTCAAAGATGGTCATTCCACTCCAAGATAACACGCTTTCCCAACCAAAGAGTGATGAGACCAACCAACTGTTGAAGAGTATGGCTGCTCAACTTACTAATATGGACAATCGGATGAAGGAAGATAAGGCTTTAAATGATAGTCAATTCTCTTCTATTGCCACAATCCTACAGCAAATGCAAGGTGATAGAGCAAGTAACAACAACCAAATGGCAAATATTTGCAAGAAGTTGGAAGAGTTAGAAATGAAGAATAACACGGTGCAATCTCACTTGACTCAAGTCTCCAACACTCTTAATGACTTGCAAGCTAAGAATGGAAGTGGTCTACCTTCTACCACTGTAATTAATCCTAAATCTATCAATGCCATTGAGTTAAGAAGTGGCAAGATAGTGCATTTCCCAGGAGATAGTGAAGACCATGTGGATGAAGAGATAGAAGCTGAGAGTCCACCCTTAAGCCCTATGAAAGTAGGTGATTCTGAAAGCATCAAAGAGAAAGAGATCTTAGGGAAGAAGAATGGCAAGGAAGTTGAGCAACCTCAAGTGGCGGAGCAACCACTTCTGGAAGAGGTCAATGAGAAAGCTCAATACACACATGAGAAGGGCGAATCAAGCATGCAAGGAGCCTTAATGCAAAATGGTAAGGAGGTAAAAATTTCTGATATTCCTTTTCCTAAAGCTTACCTTAGAAGTAAGAAATTGCATGATGATAAAACTGAAAAAGAAATGTTTGAGTTCTTTAGCAAGTTAGAAGTGAATATGCCTTTTCTCAAGATGATTAAAAGTATGCCTGCATATTGTAAGTTTCTTAAAGATCTTTGCACAAACAAGAGAAAATTCAGGCCTAATGAAAGAGTCCAATTGAGTTCTAATGTGTCAGCCATCTTTAAGCCCCAACTTCCCATTAAATGCCAAGACCCTGGTGCCTATACTATTCCTTGTACTATATGACCTGTTAACATAACTGCTGCTTTGTTAGATTTAGGGGCTGCCATTAATGTGATGCCTAAGTCTGTTTATACTGCTCTAGGAATCAAGGCTATTAAACCTACTAGTGTTGTGTTACAGCTAGCTGATAGGTCCATTAGGCATCCAGATGGTATCTTAGAGGACATCTTAATCAAAGTTAAAGATCTTGTGTTCCCTGCTGACTTTTATGTTCTAGATGTGTCTAGTGAATTAGCACGTGATTCAACTCTCATTCTAGGCAGACCCTTCCTTAGAACAGCAAATACCATCATAGATATGAAGGAAGGTGCTATAACCATGGAGGTTGGGAATCATAAAATTTGTTTTAACATGTATGAGGCCATGAAACATCCTTATGAGGATTATTCCTTGTTAGGTGTTAATGCTATTGATTTGGCCATTGAGGATGCTAGAGATGATTATGAATTGAACTTACATGATGATTACTGTTTCCATATGCATGCTGAACATGATTCTTTTGAGCTTGATGATGATATAGCTGCTTATGATGCATATTTTTCATCTCTCCCGTCTATACATTCTCTTTCTGATGCTTGTGTTGGTGACGTGATTTGCCCTGATTTTGATATTGGTTGCAATCTTCCTGCTTCACCCGGTTACACATTTTCTTCTGATGATGCTAACCCCACGTTTGCAAGTGATTCTGTTTTGGAAAAGGGTTTGCTTCTTGAGTGTGCAGATACTTATAATAAGGTGGAAGCTGAGAATATAGCTGGAAGTGACTGTAATAGCTCTCTTGACCAGGAAGATGAAGAGGGTTTCCTTTTAGCTGTTCCACCATCTCATACATTTGAACCGCAACAGAAGCAACCTGTGTCTAAGAATAATGGGCTTCAAGAGACTTATTCTCTTCCCACTGCTCCTAAATCTATAATTTCTCCTCATACCTTAAAATACTTGCAGGATATTCTCTCTAACTGTGATGCAGGTATGAAAGATGATAAACCCAAGTCTGTTGCTGCTATTAGTCAACCTCAAGTTGACTTAACACTTGGGAAGGTCAAGGAGCAAGAGATGAATGCAAAGAAGCTTAATGCACACCAACCACCTGAGGTTGCAAAGGGAAGTTCTCTTTACTCCCTTCAACTCCCTGAACTAATCCCTTCTACTGTTCAACCCCCCTCCCTTGAACTGAAACCTTTGCCTCCTAATCTTAAGTATGCATTCCTTGAGCATGATGATAAACTGCCTGTAATTATTTCTAATGCTTTGTCTTATGATGAAGAGGCTAGATTGCTTTGTGTGCTTAGGAAAAATAAGGGAGCCATTGGTTGGACATTAGCTGATATACCAGGGATTAGTCCATCTATATGTACTCATAGAATTTTGTTGAATGAGGGTTCTAAACCTGTTAGACAACCCCAAAGGAGACTTAATCCATTGATCTTAGATGTTGTAAAGAAAGAGGTTACTAAGTTACTTAGTGCCGGGATTATATATCATATTTCTGATAGTGAGTGGGTTAGTCCTGTTCATGTGGTTCCAAAGAAGAGTGGGCTTACTGTTGTTAAGAATGAGCAAAATGAATTGATTCCCACTAGAGTACAAAATGCCTGGAGAGTGTGTATTGATTTTAGAAAACTAAATGATGCCACTAGGAATGACCATTTCCCTCTACCCTTTATTGACCAAATGCTAGAGAGATTAGCGGGAAAGAGTCATTACTGCTTCTTAGATGGGTTTTCTGGGTACTTTCAAATCCCTATAGCTCCTGAGGATCAAGAGAAAACCACTTTTACTTGCCCTTTTGGCACTTTTGCTTATAGGAGGATGCCTTTCGGTCTTTGTAATGCCCCTGGTACTTTTCAACGTTGCATGATGTCAATCTTTTATGATTTCCTTGAGCATTGCATGGATGTTTTTATGGATGACTTTACTGTTTATGGTGACTCATTTGATGCTTGCTTGTCTAGTCTTGATCATGTCTTAGCACGATGCATTGAGAAGAAACTTGTTTTGAATTATGAAAAATGTCATTTTATGGTCACTCAGGGCATAGTGCTTGGACATTTGATTTCTCAAAAAGGTATTGAAGTTGACAAGGCAAAAATTGAGGTGATTTCATCATTGCCCTACCCATCTTCACTTAAGGACCTTCGGTCATTTTTAGGGCATGTTGGTTTCTATCGGCGTTTTATAAAAGATTTCAGTAAAATTGCATTGCCTTTGTCAAAGTTACTACAAAAAGATGTGGATTTTATTTTTGATGACAAGTGCAAGCTAGCATTTGATGAGTTGCGACATAGATTAGTCACTCCTCCTATTTTGGCCCCTCCTAACTGGGACCTTGCATTTGAGTTGTCTTGTGATGCGTCTAATAGTGCTGTTGGAGCAATGCTTGGCCAAAGAGATAGTAAGATCTCTAAGGTCATAGCTTATGCCTCCAAAACATTAGATAGTGCTCAGATTAATTACACAACTACTGAGAAAGAGTTGTTTGCCATTGTATTTGCCTTGGATAAATTTAGATCATATATAATCAACTCTAAAGTTGTTGTCTTCTCAGATCATGCAGCTGTCAGGTATTTATTCAAAAAGCCACAGTCTAAGCCAAGACTACTTCGCTGGTCTCTTCTTATGCAGGAATTTGATATTGAGATCAAGGATCGAGCTGGAGCAGAGAATCATGTAGCAGATCACCTCAGTCGGCTTCCTAATGATACAAGGGGAGTTGCTTGTTCTGCTTTAATCTGTGATGATTTTCCTGATATTGCTTTGTGTGTTGTGGAATTAAAAGAACCATGGTTTGCTGACTTGGTTAATTACTTAGTCTTAGGATTGATTCCTGCATATTTGTCTCCGTTTCAGGTGCAGAAATTAAAGCGAGAAGCCCAATACTATGTCTGGGATGAACCACACCTGTGGAGAATGTGCAGCGACCAAATAATTCGAAGATGTGTACCTGAGGAAGAATTCCAGTCCATCCTTTCTGCTTGCCATTCAATGATATGTGGTGGACACTTTAGTGCTAACAAGACCTCTAGGAAAGTGTTAGAGGCTGGGTTTTATTGGCCTACCTTGTTTAAGGATGCGTATTTATATTGTAAGGCATGTGATAAATGCCAACGGTTTGGGGGGTTAGGTAAGCGACACGAGATGCCACAACAACCCATGCTCTTTTGTGAGGTATTTGATGTATGGGGCATAGACTTTATGGGCCCTTTTCCACCATCATCTGGATTTACTTATATCTTGTTAGCTGTAGATTACCTCTCTAGGTGGGTAGAAGCCATTCCCACTAGGAAAGATGACGCCCAAACGGTCTCCAAGTTTCTCAAGACTAACATCTTTTGTAGATTTGGAGTGCCAAGGGCTATAGTAAGTGATAGAGGTACCCATTTTTGTAATAGGGTTGTCAATAACCTACTTGCTAAACTTGGAGTTACCCATAAAACGTCCACTGCTTATCATCCACAGACGAATGGGCAAGCAGAAACATCCAACCGAGAGGTCAAGCAGATTTTGGAAAAGATTGTCAAGCCTTCAAGGAAAGATTGGAGCTCAAGGTTGGAAGAAGCACTATGGGCATACAGAACTGCATTCAAGACACCAATAGGGATGTCCCCTTACCGGCTTATCTATGGAAAAGCATGTCACATTCCGGTAGAGTTGGAACATAAGACTTATTGGGCAGTGAAAACGTGCAATATGGATATGGAAGAATCTGGCTTAGAGAGGAAGCTGCAACTACAGGAATTAGCGGAGATGCGATTAGAAGCTTATGAAAGCTCTCGCATCTACAAGGAGAAAACCAAGCAGCTACATGACCAAAAGATTATGAGAAAACACTTCAAAGTTGGTGACAAGGTTCTACGTTTCAAGGCTCGATTTGCACTCAAACCTGGAAAACTTAACACCAGGTGGGAAGGACCATACATAGTCACCAAGGTGCATGATTTTGGAACAATAGAGCTTCTGGATGAGGTTAGCGGATCAGCATTCAAAGTCAATGGTCATCTCCTCAAGCTCTATCATGATAACACCGAGCTGCCTTAAGGCCAGGTTGTCCCTTTCCTCTCTCAATCTCTTATATCATGTATTTAATTGCTTGTGAAATTTGTTGAACATGAATGTTTGAGATACGTGTGGGGGAGGGACATTCCCAGTAGTGATAGTAGGATTAGTAGTTTAGTTTTTAAATTCAATAAGACCCCCTGTGTTTCCTTGGTCCTCCCATCATATGCCATCCTCATTCTCTCTTACATTCAAGAATAATTAGATTGTTGCATTGTATTCTTTGAATACATTGAGGACAATGTATTGAGTAAGTGTGGGGGAGAGTGTGTTCTGAAAAAAAAAAAAAAAACCGCACTTGAATTTTTGGTACTTGAATGTTTTGAAAAATAAAAGTTTGTCCAAAGTCATTAATGCATTTGAGAGTTGAGCTTGATTATAGTTAATTGCAATGTTTTGATTAGTTATTGTTCTTAATTCTAGCATTGGAAATAGCTGAGTAAATGCGTTGTGGTTAGTTTGTTATGCAATTGGGTGTTTTGGTAAGCATTTGAGAAAAACCCTTGTTGGAAGGTTATTTTAGCCTAAATTTTTTTCTTTATATGTGTGCATGCTTTCTTAGCTTTTCATCTTCTAGAACTTGTCTCAACTCTGTGTCAAAGCTGTATTTACATTAATGTGATGGAAATGATAGAGGCATTCGATTCTAAACCCTTTTGACCTAAACACAAGCCTTTCAAATCATCCATTGTTTACCCCTTTGAGCCATTCATTAAGTTGTTGTGTACATGTATATCATTCACGTATCTTTGCATCCGATCTTGTTATAAGTAAATTGTCATCACTCCTAGTTTCTATGAATGTTGAATTGCCATACATATAGATATTGAGGAAAAAGAAAAAAAAAAGGAAAAAAATTGTGGAAAAAAAATGAAAAAAAAAAATGAAACAAAAAAAAACAAAAAAAAAACAAAGAAAAAAAAAACAAAGAAAAGAAAAAGAAAAGAAAAATCCTTCAAATAAGGCAATTCTAGGGAATCTCTATAAATGACAATATGCACTTCAAGTGGTAAATTGGATGCTAAGTGATGAGTTATTAGCTTATATACGTACATGACACTTGTTTCTTTCTCAATTATTTCATGTGGCCTTCTCCATCATTACAACCCATGAAAGTCCTCTTGATTCATTACATTATTGTTATTAACGGTAGAGATGTTAGAGTTGTTACAAGCTTATGGTAAGGTGATAGTTAAGTGAGCCAGAGTGACATGACCCTAATGAGGAGAGTTGAGCGTAAACACTAATATCCTAGAGAGTTCTCTTATGCTTATTTCAATTACATTTGATTGTGTAGTGGACTAATCCCTTTGCATTGCTTTGTACTATGACTTATGCTAGTTGTGGAGCTTAATTAATCGATTTATTGCTTTTCATTCCATGAGATAGCTCATCTTTAAATTGTATTGATGTTCATCTTGGATGGCTTTAAATTGATAATCTTTGTTCAGGAGTACAAAGGTTCAAGTGTGGGGGAATTTGATATATCCCGATTTTATCATAATATTGAATATCATATTTAGGGATTTTATCATTAATTTTTGGGTTAAATAGCATTTATTATGATTAAATTGAATTAAAGATGATTGTGTGAAAATAAATCTTAAAAGCATATATTTGTTATAATCTTGTAATTACTTTTTAAAATTTGAATTTTGAATAAAGATATTATAAGACATTAATCTGAATTGTAGGTCACATTGGAAAAGGAGGAGCTGAGGGACTAAATTGTAAAGATTTTCAAGGACTGAAGCAGAAAATAAGATTCTACATGCGGCTCCAAGGGAATTCTTACAGAAATAAGGGTATCTTTCTGTAATATTAGCTGCCACTTTCAGAGAGGAAAATATCAGAAATAATTACAGAAAATTACCCCGAATCACAATCAATTCCATTTGGGTCCCAAAAATACGCAAATCACCGGGGAACTGATTCACTTGGCCACAGAGAATATTACAGAATAGTACCCTGAATTTCCGAAACGCCAGTTTAGTCCCAATATCCGAGAATCACCGTCTTAACACCTCTGAAACTAATTTTTTGTCCAGATTCTCATATAAAATCTTGGAAAATCACATCTAAATATTTCCTGGAAGATTATATCCCAAATTAAAAGGGATTTGACCTAGATTTCAAGAAAAGAAAGAGGGGGATTACTAAAAAAAAAAGATTGGAAATATACAGAGGAAGAAAACACGCACAGAGGACATACGAGCACCAGTGGAGACGCACAGGTAGAACACAGCGGCAGATCTGATCGCACCAGAACCAGAACGAGACGCACGCATACGGGCACCAGAACGCAGAACTGAATCAACGCACCAGAAGGAGACTCACGGACGCAGTGGCGCCCGCGAGAGAGGAAGAGAAGAGACCACCTTTACCAAGCTTCACCAACAATTTCATCATCTTCTTCTTCCCTTATCTCAATTCAATGGATTCTTGGTGCCTTCAAAGAGTTGTAGCTGTGATGAATTTCATGATAAGAGGCTAAATCCTTTCTTGCTTCTTGGAGATGGAAGACTGGTTTGAGCTCCAGAGATACATTCAGGGGAGTTAATTGTTTTAATCTTTTTATTTAATTATGTAACGAATTTCCTGAGTTAGGATTTTATGTTATATGGTTAATTTACTGAGATTGCGAGTTGTTTATCTTAGTATTGATTGAACAATTGTGATTTAAATTGGATTATGTGATTTGATATTTAAATTTCTATATTCCCTTTTTGGATTAATGTGGTTGTTTATTCTTTCATAGTTTGAATGAATATTATGACTGCTTAGATCTTGTTTGAATATTTCAGTTGAATGTTCATTGTATAGAGGAACAAGTTGCATGAATCCAATCCTAAATTACACACTAAGTGGTATTTAATAGTGTATTAAGAGGTAATTATCTAGCTAGAGTTCTAGGGGTAATCACTAATTAATATACTAGACTTAACGAGTTGTTAAGGTTTAATTTTTGACTTAGTGAGTAGTTTAACTCCCAATTCAATTTGAGCAAGGATAACCTATATTCCATTTTTCCAAGAAGCATTCTTCATTAATTTGTTTAAATCACAATTTCATTAGTTATCTAAACAATTTCTCAAAAAAATCAAAAAATAGTAGTCTAGTTTATTTTCCATTATTAAAAAGTAAAAAAAAATCAATTTAAAACCCATCTTAATATTTCTTGTCACTTAGTTTAGATTAGGAATTAAATAAAAGGCTCCTCAAGAGAATACGACCCGAGTTGTGCCCTTCACTGCATAATTTGGTTTATTTTGATTTAACCTGAGGCGACTAAATGCTTTAAATCAGTAAGTAATAAAAGTATGAATTGTATATATATAATTGCAGGCAATTGATAGGCTTCCTTTGATTCCTGGGGTTCTTGAGGTCGTTGGCATTGGCTACTCTGGGGTAACTTCTATTTTCTTCCCTTCTATACCTACCTACTCTTAATATTTCAGATTCACGTTACAACTTCATTCCTATCTCTGTTTTTTCTAATTCTAACGAGATATATGTTAGGTTCATGAAGAATATATGGGACATGTATATGTTTGATTTGAAATTTTACTATCATGTTTCAAACTAGCATGCGAATGAAAAACAAGAAAACAAATGAATGGAGGAAAACATATTGGATAAGTGGTTTTTTTTTTTTTGAAATGTTTATTAAGGTCAGTTTGAAACAAAATGGACGTTAGACAAAGTCAGGAGATAAAATTTAAGATGGAAAGAAAAAAAAAAAAGATCTGTACGTACAAGTGTAGGAGAGGCCAAATTGAATTTAAGAAAAATAAAACTAGAACAAGAAAATAGAAAATGAGCCCCGCCTTTCCTTCTTCTTTATTTTTCCTTTGATCACTTTGAGTGAAATCATTATGTGGAATTCATTTTTCTAAGAAAAATTATTGTCATCATGTCTATGAAAGTAACTTCATTTTCCCTTCTGTTTACAGTGGTTTGCATATAAGAACCTACTTAACAAGCCAGACAGGTAATCATGACTTATCTTGAACAATAATTAATCACAATCTGGTTCAAATATGCATATTTGAATATTATTATATTAATTATGTCAATAATTATTAAACCTATTGAGTGGAATTGCAGGGAAGCTTTATTACAAAAGATAAAAGACACGTACAATGAAATAATTGGGAGCAGCGGCTAGAATTGTGCAAGTAAATGTAGTATACTCAAATTAATAATGTGGTTAACTTGTTGAGATCAGTGTAATTATGCTTCATTTTGACATCGTAATTAGGTTATTGTAATGTAATCTGTATAGCAAAAATAACGGCAACTCCTTTTTGTGTATTTTACATTTTAGTCCCATCACTCTATAATTAATCAGCGTGTTTGTTTGGGCGATTTCTCCAACAATCGGGTTTGAATAGTGTAGCAATTGGGTTTGAAAAGTATTTTGATTAAATATGGGTGTTTGTTTCAGTGATTGGATTTAAGGTGAAAAAAGTCATAAGTTGGAAAAATCCATAAGCCTCAAAATGAAGCTTATTGGAGCTTATGTGCATGTGTGTGTATAAAAAAATATTGATATGAGTATTTTCATATTTTTGGGATCAATGAGGTACTCAAAATCACTTCTAATAACAAAACTTCTTTTATAAAAAATGTTCTAAATAATTCTCTCTTTCTTTAGATAGTAATCTTCTGCCAATTAGATAATACTTTGGAATAAGAGTTTAGGCAAGTTTTGAGTTTTATTAATATATATAACTGTAGAAATGTAGAGAATAATTAATAATTAATTTTAATCAATTTAGATTTATTATTTAGTTGTTTTATGATTTTATAATCAATTTTTTTTATAAACATGTCATAAATTAATTTCTATATAGTGTTTTTACCCATTAAATTTAGTTTAAATAATTTATTTGGATTATTGGAGGTATTATTGGGGTTTTAATCTGTTTATTTTGTTAGATTTTGAGTTATGTGAAAATATGAGTTAGGATTTAATATTTAAATTAGAGTTTGATATAATTTATAAAATTTAAACTTGAGGTGTACAATAGAAAAGACTTTTGGAGTGTAGCAATTTAAATTAGAGTTTGATATAATTTTATTTAAAATTGTACCATTATCAAATTTTGAGTATGTGTCTTGTGGTAACACCGTCGCCATTGGATGGTTTGAATCAATTTATCACCAAGAATGCTACTTTAACAAATGCAGATATCTTCCGAGGTCCCATTTGGCAATTAAGTTGCCAATGAGTTCTTTTTCCACAATTAGTCCTTCATTTTTTCTTTTTTCATAATTTTTTCAATTTTTTTCTCTTAATTAATACAAAAGTCACTTATGTAAAAGTCAAACTAAACATCATTCACTTTTAGTTACTTATCCAATCGCTAATCCAAACATTCATCATTTTACCCAATCTAACTTTTTTCCAATCTTAAGATTCCATAAGTTTAAGTAAAAATAAGTTACTTATCCAATCGCCAAAACAAACACACCCATCATCAATTTCAAGGACATATGATTGTGCTTCACTTTAAGTAGTAGGCTCAAGTAGTCAAATAATCACAACCTCCATCAAAAATCAAAAAATAGAAATTTGGTTAAAAGCTTTTAATTAAGGTTTTCTTAATCTTTTATCTTAAATATGTTCTTTATAAAAATATTATAACTTCATTGCTTCAATTTCTTTAATTCAATTCATAAAAATTTCCCATCCCCGGCCATCCACAAGGGAAATTTATTATCCATCACTACAATCACAAAAAAATAAGCATTCAAATTCAAAATTTAATAATATGTCGAGCAATTAATGCTAATATAAAACAAATAAAAAGGAATATTTCTAGTTTTTGATCAATTATCCCTTAAAGGAATTTCGAAACGAACAATTATAATTATTCTTGTTCAAGAGCCAACGAACAATGCAGTTTCCATGAAAAAAATGAGAACAAGGCATTTGAACTACATCGTCCCTAAAATTTTGACAACAAATTGCACACTCACTTGCCCCTTCATTTTGTTGAAACTTCATTCCCTTCAATTTCTTATTAGATACTCCATCACAGTTGTCATTGTGACGGTAAAAAATGTTAGCATCCACCATCACAATCATGAACATAGTGCCAAACCTTGTGTGTGTAATGTTAGCCATATTGTGAGCAAAATTCAGAATCTGTGTCGCCATAGGCTTCTGAATATTTTCAGGAACATTAAGAATAGAAAGAATATAATTGATTGCTTGTTTTATTGACTTGTATGGCATGTTGAAGAAATCATATCTAGCACTATGGGTATATGCTGGTGAGCACAGAGAACAGCCTTCATTAAGAATAGTCGTTTCATTAAGAATGGTCCTAATATTGAAGTACCTGTCGTCTGGGGGAGGAATTGTTGGAGACCCATCTAAGAAATCACGCTCCAGATAATAAGGAGCTTTACCCCATGGATGAATTGCCCACTCATATAGATGTTGAAGGGAATAAGGCTCCATGAATATTTATACCTTCCTTATGCCTTGGAATAGAGAGTTAATTAGAAGATTTAACAGTTATATGAAGGAAAGGCTCAAAAATCTATCAACTTACCAGATCTCTGCTTCTGCTTCTCAGGTTAACGGTACGTGCAGGAGAAAGGGAGGGAAGAGATGAACGAAAACTCAAAAGGCTACTGTGGTTAACAACTGAGAGAGAGAGCCTCCTATTTATAAAAGAGGTAGGGGAGGATCTTAATATTAAAATATCCACCAATATATTTGATTATCCATCTGTTGATTGTAATATCACAATATCAACAATGTCTCGTTTAAATTGGATAATATATGATTTGGATTAAATGATTATTTAATATATAAATATGATTATAAGTTAAACATGTTAAATTAAATCATATACACACATTGTTTAGATTATCTGAAAAATCTAAATAAATATTTAAATCATTTTTATTTAATTTATATTGTATTTAATAAGGTAAATAACTTTATTAAATATTCCGGGCAATCCGAAATCCAACAGTAAAAATTAACCCCACGAAATCAATCAAGGTAAAAAAAACAAATTAAAAGCTATTAAACATATGAAAAAAATTGTTAATTTTTATTACTTCATACAATTAAAAGCTATTAATTAACCTTTTCAATTTACTTTCTTTAATTCTTATATCATTTTTTTTCCTTTGATTCTTATTTTTTATTTCTTATACTAACATTATGGGTCAAGTTCATGATAGTTCAGACGCTGTATTCCCCTTTATATTTTCTATTCTTTTTAATTGTTTTTTTTTTTTTTGATGAAATGTAAAGCGTAAGCTACAAAGTATCTTAATAAGATACACACATCCTTTAGAAGGTAGGACAGACCCCAAAAAACATTATGTCTTAGTAATGATTTTTTTTTTTTATGAGATTTCTTTACGAGTTTACAATGTATAGGAAATCTACTTGGATGGTCAATGTTGTTGTCTGAGTATGAAAGTCATAGCATCCCTTAGCGTCGATAACTGCTGTTGTAGGACCCCGAGTTTTGTAATGCTCCATCTTTCCCATTTAATTTCTCAATCTTCTTCTTCTTCTTCCTTTTTTTGTCGAAATTTCTCAATCTTCTTTTGATAATTAGATTCTAAATAAAATCAGAAACATCATCATACCTTGAGAGTCATATACGGCTTTGAGTTTGACTGTTTTGCATTTATTACGATTTATGTAAAAGAATTAAAAAATTATCTTATATGAAAAATTAAAAATTTTAAAAATTGAGATATTATAAAGAGTAAAGAGTATTAGATACCCAAGCTGGCAAGCTTATATGGTGATTGTGGATTACATAGAGTCTGGATCCCTCAATGCACCCCTCAATGTCCCTCAGTGTCCAAATCAGATCTGTCCAAATAATCCAATAATAATTGGGTTTTAAAAAATAAAGCATAACTAATACATGATAATATCTTTTCTTAAAACTAATATCTATCTAAAAGAGATTTTATGATAATATCTTTTTATATAACTAATATCTATCTAAAATATATGCTAGTTACATCTTTAATAAAAACATTAGAATATTAGATATATTAAACTAATAACATGATTTTCGGTACATTATTCATCCTGTAGACTTCAGCTAAAATATATATATATATATATATATATATATATATTAGAAGATAAAACTGAATTTATAAATAAACAGAAAAATATTTTGAAAAATAAATATCCGGGACAGGACAAAAAGACAAAACCCATCCCACGTCCTGTCCCGGCTTATGACTGATGTTAAATTAAAGATAAAGAGTTAACTTATACATTTGTTTGCATTATATATATTGAAATGCATGGTGGTTTTTAACAAAAATGGTGGGGTCTCAAGCTACGAGTACACCCCAACGTGTGTTCCTATTTTATTTTATTTCCTTAATGAATATTCCATCCAAGTGAGTATTAGTATAGATGTAATTACTTCCATGTTGTTTGGAAGGATATAACTAAAATGCATACCCACTAGATTATGTTTGGTAACTGAAAGTTGGGAATACATCTTATTTTTGGTACTTGGAAATTCAAAAGAGACAAAAAAACGCAAATAAATAATACACAATGATAATGTCACACTATCCCTGAATCCCTGTTTCCTTTCCTGACTGTTACGCAAGATAGAACATTTTTCATCTATAATAATGGAGAGAACAGAATTGCGGCTGGAAGCTGGGATCTGTGTGCAATATTCTTTCTAATGCGTGTGCAAAACATCTTCCCCCATGTGCAAATGATCTTCCTAAGTCCCATTTAGTAATTAATTTGCCAGTAATATCTTTTTTCACAATTCTCTCTATTTTTATACTTTTGATTCAGATATTTTGATTTATTTGTCATTTTCTATTTGCAAGATTACCAAAATGTTGTGCTCCAAAAACAGTTACATCTAGTTTGTCCAGAAGATCATAAACAAAAATATAAGTATGTCAACAAATTTCATTTCAAAATATATTTTTTATATGGCGACTTATTTATTTATCATTAATTTTCCTTTGAAACCAGGAAAATAGTAATACTTCCAAAGTTTTCTCTTGGGCCATAACTTACAAAGTCATGTTAGTTTATAACGGATGAATAAATTTAGTCATCAATTAATAATATATACTTTTCCAATACTTTTTTTAAAATTAAAAAAAAATCTAAAATACAAGACATGCCGTTCATTTATAAAACTGTAGTTTATGTCCTCATTAAGGCCACCCTTACCTCACTAGCTACCAACAAGACCAAGACAAGTGTCACAAAACTAATATGTATATATATTTAAGGCACAATAAGTTTTACTATGTATCACAGCTAAGGTTGGCTAAATGAACCACTTGACACGATTATACTATATCAATATCTAAAATCTTAATCAATATATCAAAATACAAGAGATCAATGACAAAATTTTCTATCACTGATCAGTTTAGCAACGAAATTCTGTCACTAATTTTTAGATTTTTTGTTAGTATAACTAAATTCTGTTTCTATAAAAACTCTCCTATAGATGAGATGTCACATGATCCAGATTGTAATCTCAGATGTATATCACCAAATTCTTGGGTACATTGTTAATGCAAATTGATTAAAAAGACGAACATGTAATTTATATGGTGATGAAGGCGTCCGACGTGGCACAGTTTATCCAAAGGAGATACCTTGCTGGCTTACTTGGCCTATCGCGGAGCTTTGTCAGCTCAGTACAATATCCATATGGAAGAAACTAGTGGTTCTACTCTCTTCCTTCCACTCTCCAGATTATCAAATACGCGTACACCCATCTTCTTCAACCTAATAATAATAATCCCTGAAAAATTAAGAAACACATGATTTATATCGTGAATATAATAAAAAATATCCAAAACTAAAAAGCTGCAATAAATAGTCGTCTCGTCCCTCATATATATCGGAAATTAAAGTCCTAGTACTAGAGAGCACACTACTGTCAGATCTTAATGGCTTCAACCTCATCTTTATCATCATCTTCTTCGACCACCATTGTAGATCGGAAAGCTCCCAGACGCTCATCAGCTCCTTCTCCTCCACAACGCGTCAGCCTCCCCACTCTTCCTCCTACTCCCACCACCTCCCAGAACCACCGTCCATGGAAGGCCACTGCTTACTGTATGTAACTGGCCTGGTGGTGTAAAGATTTGGATCTGACATGCATACACACACACACGCGCAGTGTTGGTGATGGTGATGATGATATAACTGATACTTTCAGGTCGGAAAGTTGCTCGGAATGTGTTGGCGATGGCGACGGGAGATGCTTCCACAGAGGTGGCCACCACGACTGAGCCGCCAGAATTCCTCAAGACTGCTCAAGAAACTGTAAGAGGCTTAAATTTGAAGTGACATACTATATAAGAGTATATATAATTTTTTTTTTTTACTTTTTCATTCCAAAATATAAGAATTAATTGATTTTTTTTAAATATTAAAGAAGTTAATCAAATTATTTTAAAGTATTTATATTTATTATTTTTTTAAAACTAATTTATCGAGTCTGACTTATAAACTAATATATAATTTAATCATATATAACATATAATATGATTAAATAACTTATTTAATTTTTTTAACATAGTGTATATCATTACTTGACAAATGTGTGTATATATATGTATATGTAGTGGGAGAAGACTGAAGATAAATATGCAGTAAGTACGGTGGCTGTGGTTGTTGTGGTTGCATTGTGGGGCTCAGCTGGTGTCGTCTCAGTACGTTCTAACAATAATTAATCCATCAACTTAATTGTATTACTTGATTAAGCGTGATTAATTAGTAAGTAATAAAAGTATGAATTGTATTTATGTAATTGCAGGCAATTGATAGGCTTCCTTTGATTCCTGGGGTTCTTGAGGTCGTTGGCATTGGCTACTCTGGGGTAACTTCGATTTTCTTCCCTTCTATACCTACCTACTCTTAATATTTCAGATTCACATTACAACTTAATTCCTATCTCTGTTTTTTTTTATTCTAACTATATATCTTATGTTCATGAAGAATGGGACACGTATATAATTAAAATTTTGTTTGATTTGAAATTTTACTATCATGTTTCAAACTAGTATGCGAATGAAAAACATGAAAGCAAATGAATGGAGGAAAACATATTGGATAAGTTTTTTTTTTTTGTGAAATGTTTATTAAGGTCAGTTTGAAACAAAATGGACTTTAGACAAAGTCAGGAGATAAAATTTAAGATGGTAAAAAAAAAGATCTGTACAAGTTTAGAGGAGGCAAAATTGAAATTAAATTGAATTTAAGAAAAATAAAACTAGAACAAGAAAATAGAAAATGAGCCCCTCCTTTGCTTCTTCTTATTCTTCTTTTCCTTTGATCACTTTAAGTAAAATCATTATGTGGGATTCATTTTGCTAAGAAAAATTATTGTCATCATGTCTCATGAAATTAACTTCATTTTCCCTTATCTGTTTACAGTGGTTTGCATATAAGAACCTACTTAACAAGCCAGACAGGTAATCATGACTTATCTTGAACAATAATTAATCACTATCTGATTCAATACATATCATGCACATTGACTTTTGCTTCTTCTTCTTTTTTTTTTTGAATATGCATATTTGAATATTATTATATTAATTATGTCAATGATTTAAACCTATTGAGTGGAATTGCAGGGAAGCTTTATTACAAAAGATAAAAGACACATATAATGAAATAATTGGGAGCAGCGGCTAGAATTGTGTAAGTAAATGTATTAGACTCAAATTAATAATGTGGTTAACTTGTTGAGATCAGTGTAACTATGCTCCATTTTGTCATCGTAATTAGGTTACTGTGATGTAATCTGTATAACAAAAATAAAGGCAACTCCTTTTTGTGTATTTTACATTTTAGTCCCATCACTCTAATTAATATCATTGGCACATTTTATAGCGAGCATAACTCTGCTTTATAATACTTACATAGATAACATGTTATAACAAGTTGCTACTTCTTGCATGCCATCTAATAAGTTAAATCTTATCAATTTAACTAGATAATTCATTTTCGGTAAAAACTAATACTCCCTCCGGTCCTAATTATAAGACAAAGTTGACTTTTTTTGGAGAAATTAAGAAAGCCAATTAAATCACTTTAGAGTATTTATATTTTTAGTATCTTTGGATTATATATTAGTTTATTAATCAAATTACTTAGTTTGAAGAAAAAAATATAAATATAAATATTCTAAAGTGATTTAATTTGTTTCCTTAATTTCTCCAAAAAAAGTCAACTTTGTCTTATAATTAGGATTGGAGGGAGTAACATAGAAAAAGGTAAGAAGCTCCATGCAAGCTATACTATTCAAGTGGCATATGAATAATAAATTGTAAAGAGAAATCACACGACTAGAAAATTATAAATAGCATGCCTTGTATGAGATATTATTATTGAGATATACGTAGACTCGTAGAAAAATAATCCTTGCAATTGACACCATCTATCTTTCAACTATTTAGTTGAACGATTTAGATAATTTTATTTTTATTTTTATGTTTATTTTTTGATTAAAAATAAATGAAAAGCTTAAAAAAACCTAAGTCTTTTCTTAAAAATAAAAAAAAAATGTCTATTTTGATGATAGTTTATTTCGTGGAAGTCTTGGACTTCATTATTTGAAGTAACTTTTTTATTCCTAAATCTGGCTGGCAATAGTGACTCTGTCAAATTATGCTTAACTAAACACTTTTTCCAAAAAAAAAAAAAAAAAAACTGAAATGAATATTGCAGGCTTTTTCACAAGGCAAAATGAGAAACAAGTACAAATAGCAAAACTATAGCCTGTAGGGGTCATATATATATGGTGTATATATATATCGTAGTACCATTTTGTTGCTACAGATGCCAAATAATATCAATTATTGGAGATGCCATAATTAAGTCGAAGATGCCATTTAATCTAAATATTGTCAAATCTTATGTTTCATATTAAAAGTCAATACACGTGCAGCTAAAAACTTCATATTGTGTTGTGTTGGGGTGGAGACCAGGAATTTAATAGAGGATCTAATTAAAAAGTTGATGTTAAGTTTAAATGTAAAGCCTACATACTTCCTATATATATTAGTCAATTTTTTTCTTAATATACTTTTTTTGATTATTCCTCAATAATCAAATAAGAAAAAGATAAAGAGAATTAAAAAAGATGATCATAGTATTTTAAAAAAATATTATATTAATTAACTTAACTAAATTTCTTAATCTAATTAAATTATGTAACTAGATCATACATAATAGTATCACTACTACAAAAATGTTGAAAGGTGGCGCATATTTTGTGGCACTTCTTTAAAGAAGTGCCACAACTGCCTTTTTGCTTTTTCTATTTTATTTTTTTTTTTAAATTTTGGGTACCAACTGTGGCGCCTGATGGACTAGATGCCACAGCTGGTAGGCCCAACTGTGGCGCCTGCCAAGGCAGACGCCACAATTGGGTGTCTGCTACCAGCTGTGGCGCCTAAAAAATCAGGCGTCACAGCTGGTTGTATAATAAATAAATTAAAAAAAAAAAAATTTACCAGCTGTGGCGCCTGGAAAACCAGGCGCCACAGCTTCTTCTATATTACAAAAAAAAAAAAAAAGGAAGGCTAGCTACCTCGTGCCTTTATGATTCTAAAGCTTAATAGTTTATTAGGCGCATGTATTCAACAAAAATAAATAAAATAAATAAAAAATAGACCAGCTGTAGCGCCTCAAATCCAGACGCCACAGCTGATCCTATTAAATTTAAAAAAAAATCCAGGCGTCACAGCTGGTCCTATTAAATAAAAAACGTAGGTATTTCCAAAAAAAAAAAGACCAGCTGTGGCGCCTAGAAATCTAGGCGCCACAGCTGGTTCTATTAAATAAAAAAAAAATTTGTCAAAATGTTCAGCTTATATAAAAGAAATTTTTTTTTTGATCTTTTTAATGGATTACACTATCCATTTCCTACCAATCACAATTCCCCCCGCTCCCACCCTTATCTTTTTTCTCCTTCCCGCGCAGTGGCCTTCTTCCTTCTCTTTTAATTTATTTTGAATCATCCCACTTTAATTATTCCCTCCTCTCTCACTTTCCCTTTTCATTTACACTACAGCTTCTTGCAGTGGACGACCGTCGCCCCCCTCCCTCCATTTCCTATCATCTTCACACTTAAAAACATAGCCATATGTACGCACGTCTTCATCATCGAATCTACTTCTTTGTTTAGTTTCAACTGCCATCCCCACTCCTCCTCCCCCTCACTCAAGATTGCGAGACCAACAGGCAACGTGGTCCCCCACTCCACTGCACTGATCAATTAAGTTTGTAAGTTTAACGTGCTTCTTCTTTTTTTTTTTAATTGGCATATAATTTTTGCAATTTTTTATTTCAAATTGATATCTATGTTCTAATCTGTGTTTAAAAAATGGAGAATATATATAGTATTTCAAAAGAAGTTATCCAAAAAAATAATATTTCAAAAGAATAGGAAAACCAAAAGTGGACCATGTCTCGTGATGCCTTTAGCATGTTGATAAAAGATATCTTTACATATCTGGAGTACTTGATTTCAGATTAGGCTTAAGCAATTTTAACATTTTTTGCCTGAAAAAATTTTTAATTTCAAAAAACCTTATTTTAGTAATTTAAAAGAAAATAGTCTAGTCCATACGCATGATTAAGAAAAATATAATATTTGTATCATAATATAAGTTTCTTTAGCTTAAATTTTTTGCCAATAGTTTCTAGTTTAACACTGGCCTCAATATCTTCAATTTTGAAAATAAATCTGGACAATTAATATTAATTTTTAAATTAAAATAAAACAATTTCTTTATTTAAATTTTTAATTTTTTTTTTAAAAAATTACCCTATTGTGGCGCTTGGTGGAGGAAGTGCCACAGGAGGGGGGGTCTCCTGTGGCGCTTGGTGGAGGAAGTGCCACAGGAGGGGGGGGTCTCCTGTGGCGCTTGGTGGAGGAAGTGCCACAGGAGGGGGGTCTACTGTGGCGCTTGCTGATGCAAGCGCCACAGTAGACCCCCCTCCTGTGGCACTTCCTCCACCAAGCGCCACAGGAGGGTATTTTTTTAATAAATAAATAAATAAATGTTGTGGCGCTTGAAAGCGCCACAGCTTCTTTTAGTGGCGTCCAGATATGTGGCACTTCTCTAACGCCACAATTTTATTTTTTTGTAGTAGTGTATGCCAAGGGAAAAAAAAAATAGATATGTGTATATGTTAAAAGATAATACAGAGGTTGAAAAAAAAAAAAAAAAAGGAGAGAGAATACAGAGAGACTCTCATTTAAATGAATGTATATTTATATCTCACACACACATATAGCCACTCGATCCTAATTATTTTATTAAAGCGACATTGTGTTATATGAGTTATTTACTTGTAGAACTCCATGACCCAACAAAACCACAAACCCGATCGACAGACTAATCGGATGCCGGCGAAGTCGGAATGAGAAGCCAGATCCAGAAACTGTTGCTGGGTTCGTTTTTGGCCTCCATGGTTTATAGAGAATGGCGAAATTTGAAGGTTAAAAAACAGGATGGAAAATTTTTTAATATATTAATCAATATTTTCTTGCCAACAATGTATTAAGATATAAATGTAAGCATTCTGGATTTCTGGTTTTCTTTTTCACGACAGTATCGATTGGTTATATAAAAAGAGGCATGTTGAGAGTCCTCTTTCTGTTATTAATATCGTAATAATTAAAATAAAGATATAAAATAAATTATACTAAAAAAAATAAAGAGAAATATGTGGGAGATAGCTACAAGGGAAAATGCCTAAAAAATATCATGGAATTAGTTAAATCCAAAATCAGTGCACCAAAATTATAAAATTTCGGTTCAATGCTGTGTTAGCACGGAAGTCAGATTTGTATCAGCGAAAATGCGAATTTGCCCTTCAACCCTCGCTCTCTCCACTTCGGAATAACAATACGAGACTCTTCATTAACAACTCCAGATTCTAGATTAACAACTACTATTTCTTCTTTGACAATTAACAACTCCGCTTTATACTTTCACAATAACAACATCGGTCTTGTTATTAACAACACTGTATTCTATATTAACAACTCCCCTTTCTTGCTTCACAACTTCATAATTTAAGTTTCAGGTCCAATAACAACACTCATTTTTTTTATTAACAACACCGTATTTTATATTAATAATCCCATATTTTGAGATACAAATATGTGAAATAATAAAGCGGAGTTGTTAATGTAGAATAAGATGTTATTAATCAAGAGGGAGGTATTGTTATTCCGAAGTGGAGAAAGGGAGGGCTGAAGGGCAAATTCGTTTTTTCGCCGACACAGAACTGACATCAGTACTGACATAGCACTGAACCAGGATTTTGTGATTTCGGCGCACTGATTTGAAATTTATTTATTTTCATGGTATTTTTTAGAGATTTTCCCTAGTTACAGATTACAAAATATTAATTATGCTTAAAAAATAAAGAGATATATGCGGGAGATAGTTACAAACTATAAAATATTTTAAGATATTATTTTGAAATATTAGATTATAAAATAAAATACTCTACGTTGAGAATCACTCCCCCTTCCTATCATGATTATCGTAAAAACCAAAATAATGATAAAAAATAAAATATGGTCAAAAAATAAAGAGAGATATCCGACGCATAGTTACAGATTATAAAATATTTGAAAATATTGAAATATAAAATAAAAATATTAAAAATAGAGAGATAATAAAAAAAAATGGTTTCAAAATATTTTAAAATCTTATCAGATTGCACTTTTCTCGATCCCACAATTTTTAGAAATTAAAATTTTTTTATATTTCAAAAATACTGTATGAGTGGATACCACTTACCCCACCCCACCCTTCATTTCCCATGTTGCCCGCCCTCAACGTCATTAAGCTCTCATGCCCTCTGTCACAGAGTTGGTAACCAACTCAAAATTCCCAATAAAACTTGCTTCTATTGCATTTAGTATCCTACCTTTATAATGTCTACATATGAGGTTGCTCATGATGTTGCCTTAATAAAAATATTCTCTGTAACGTAAAGGCCAGTTTCAGAAATATTTTTATTTTCCTTACTGATTTGCATAATCTCATGCCAAAATATGATATTCCATTATAACAGAAATCCCAAAAGATAATTCGTGTGTGTGTATAAATCGTTATTTTTCAAAAGACAAACGACGACAAAACATTGACTACCAGCGAACAGGGACTACTTGACTCAGTATTTAAAAGATAAAATCAGACGACACTGACCTCAAACACAAACGCATCGCTCCCTCCTCCTTTGCCTCCTCCTTGCGGCAGCCTTGGACCTCCACCGGCTCCTCCCAGCTTATCACCGACCTTAATGTACACCGCACGAGCCATCGTTCAAGCAGAAACAGAGACACTATTGTGAGAATACAATTCTAATCCACGATTTCCTATTTTATAATTACCAACATCGATCCTCCTCTATTTATACCCCACCATCTCCACTTTCCATTCCCCCCATTCCTCCATTTTCCCACCGTTGAGATTAAAATCAGCTGCTAGTTCAGAAATATGTTGGTGAGGGGGCTCCGATAGTTCGTGAACTATTTCAGGTCAACCTCTAAGATCTTTCATGTTGCTTTAATATCCTCATATCATCTGACCGAAATAACCCGACCAAAGAAGGCATGCATTGTGTTTTCTTTTTCTTTTTCTTTTTCTTTTTGATGAAGTTGATGCAATTGGAGTTATTTTTACTAATGTGTTTACCATTTAATTTCATTTTGTTGTTGTTGATGGTGATGTGTATTCCTTGATTTGCAGCCCATTGCTGAAAACAGTAAACTGGATATTTTGGATCATTCAAGTTAATTTCACATCTAACCATGATGTGGCACTATCTATCATCAGGAAAGCAATTGCCATATAACAAGTAAATGTAAGCTATTAGTGAGTTGCCTTGATGAGTTGGTGTGCATTTCAAATGCTGAAACACCATGTTGGTTTCATACCATATATCATGAAATGTGAAAATATGCTACACGGAAAGCTCCAACAGCTTGAAGTAACATTTGATGCACAGATTTTATCAAATCTCATGTATGATAGGTGTCTGTACAACATTCAAATTTCAGAATGAAAGGGTATTCTTCTTTTGTATTCACATCTTTTCTCCACTCTAACTTTGCTTAATTGCTTGTTGTCTGAGATGTTATTGAGATGCATGCTGTGATGAAAGGTTATTCTATAATTATATTGTTTCACTTTTTGGTCATTGTTGTTTCAAATCCGTAGATTTTGGTGTTTGTTGGAGAAAGTTTATTGAATAACATGTTTCAAATTGACATTTTTGCAGTCTTATATTGCCAGTGATGGAATATGGGATTATGGATTTCATAAGTCTGTAGTCTGTACTGCAAAAGTTACTACAGTTATTTATTGCAATAATGTTATATGGAAATGAGAATTGTTCTTCCCATGTTGGAGATTTGTTCTTGTTCTTGATTTAGGGTTGCAGATTGTGAAAATTGTTTCATTAGCTCAATTCTCTCAGGTAGAAGTAAAAATGCTTCTTTTGTTTGTCCATTATTATGATATACCAGTAGATAATTAAAAGAGAATGTAATTCAGAGGTTATGTAAGCTCTCAAAAACATCAAAGATGTGTGTGAGGGGAAGTAAACATTCAAAAAAGGGACGTGCGAAAAACATAAATGTCTAACGGAGTACAATAAGCAGATCATTATGTACAGTGTGATAATATTGTGAAGAATGCCTTGGAAACTTATTGTCACTGGTCAGGCAAATCAATCAATTTCTCAAAATCAAGCATTATCTTCGGTCCTAATGTCAATCACGATCTCAAATTGTCCTCATCCACAATCTTGAACGTAAATTTCTCAGGAAGATTAGGAAAATCCATTATATACAATTATCATGCTCTAGGAATCGTACGTTGATAGAAGAACAGAAGCCTGGAAACCTGGGTTGCTTTTTCATGCCTCCCCTCTCCAATTAATTAAGTATGTTCTTTCTTCTCTTGACCTCCATATCATCATGTCCTGCATTCTTTTGGGACCAGTGGAAAGAGGGTGGTCTTTGTAGTAGATTTGGACCTTCCCAGTCTGTGAAAACAAATTTGGAGGGTTGTATATCTTCATCAGAATCTTCACTAATAGCAAAAACGTAGTGTTTTACAATGTCAAACTCAACTTATCCTTTAAAACAAAATAATAAGAATCAATAAAAGAAGTAATTAAAAGCCATCCTTTTTTCCCCCAATGCTAATGAAGATAAATGCATGCATATGGCTGGCATTATTTGACCTTCATATCCCAAAGAGATAAAAAGCTAAACACGTTTCCCAGAAGTACACCTATATAAAGTTAGGTTATAAATCTTGGGACAAAGCTTTTTGTGCAGGAGAAATCAAATATAGTCGCATATTTTCGGGTAACCAATGATTAATCGATCTATATGTGCATGCTAAAGATTGAGATTAGGGTAAGTAAATAATGTATTATACTCAAATTAATGTAATTAACTCTATTTTGTCATCGTAATTAGGTTTCTGTAATGTGAATTAACGGCAACTCTTTTTTGTGCATTTTGCATTTTTATGCTCCCATCTCAGTAATAATTAATATCATTGGCATATTTTATAGCGTGCATAATTCTGCATTATAGGATTTAGAGAACATGGAGTAATAAGTTGCTACTTGCTATCTAGGTAGTAAATTATAAATTTAACTACATAATTCATTTTGTGTAAAAAATAATAATGGTAAAAATAAAGAAAATGGCCGGTAAGGAGCTCGGTGCAAGTTACTATACTATTCAAGTGGCTTCTGAATAATAAATGGGAGAATTGCTGATAAATATCTTTTTGGCAAATTAATTGCTGAATGCTACCATTGCACATAACGGAAGATGTTTTGCACATAACGGAAGATTGCTTGCACATTTATATAGAAGACTTTTACACACACGGAAGATGATTTGCACAAAACGGAAGATCGCTTGCACACACGGAAGATCACTTGCACGCTTGATAGCAATCAGCAATTAATTTGCCTCCAAAGTATTTTTGAGCAATTCTCCCATAATAAATTGTAAAAAGAAATCACGCATGACTAGAAAATTAGAAATAGCATGCCTTGTACGAGATATAAGTACTGGGGTGTGTATGAATAGGGCAGGGTATGATGGTTAATGCCTGATGCTTCACCTGAAAGATGAACGGGCTGCAAAATGCAGCCTAATGGCTAGCCTTCCCCGATAAAAGTCCTAGTAATTTTGGGTTGGGCAATATTGTGGATTGGGTTGGGTAGGGCGGACTTCCCTGTCCAAGTTCAAATATTATCATTCCATAATTTTATAATAAAAAATGACATAATAGGCATTGTTGATATATTTTTTTATCAAACTGGTGCAGTTGTACCTTAATCAAAGGGCCAAAGCTTGATTACATCATGATCTCAACCACAAACAAAGCAAGCAAAGAGCTAAAACATGATAAGGTAGTGAGTAAAAAAAAAAACCAAAGACATTATCATAAATAAAGAAGTCTACAACTTGAGTCATGAAATTCAAAATATTGCCAAAAGCTTTAACACAATATTCATGTTTCGACGATAATTAAATAACATTCATAATCCACTAAAAGCAAGGCAAAAAAATTTGTAATTATATGTTGAATAATGTATATTTTAAATAAAATTATATGTATTTTTGGGTAGGGTCAAATGAGCAGAGCATCACCCCTTGCCCGATACCCAACCCTACCCGACAATAAGCCATGTCCAAAAATGCTTAAACCTTTTTCAGGCTATTTTTTGAGATTGGGTTAGGCATTTTTTGGTTGGGCTCGAATGGGTATATCGTGTAAAATCCTTTCCTTAAAACTCAATTTTTAAAACACTTAATCAAATTCTCTTATAATGAACAATACCATTGCATAAAAGGAAAAATTTAAACCTGAAGGATTACCATGGTAGAAAAGATTATAACTCATTTTTCAAAATATTACCATGGTAGAAAAGAGTTCAACTAACCATTTGAAAACTCTACCATAATAATAAAAAGATTACAACTAATCTTTTAAAAAATTACCATGGTAGAAAAGAGTTCAACTAACCATTTGAAAACTTTACCATAGTAATAAAAAGATTAAGCCCCTACAAATATCTACCAACGATGGAAAATAATAGACTATTCATTTAAAATTTATTATGGATAATAAAACTCTTCTCATTGCTTCGCAAATTAAACTATAATTAATTAACATCTTTGGACCTTGAATTTCACTAAGTCCAGAACATAATCATTTAACCACAAGCCCAATATCAAACTTAATTATTAAAATACTTAAACAATAATTATCTCAAATATCAACTTGAGTTGCTTATCCATGATAAGAAATAATATAATCAAAATCATAATATCACATCAGAGTATGCAGTATGAGCCCTACAGTGACAATACACAACAATTCACCATATATATAAAAAGGAGGAGGCTTTACAAAGACTATCACAATAATCAAGCCTCTAGAGCCTTCCCCAACTGACTAGCAAAAGAATTATTACTTGAAAAATGTTAAATCAAGGTGGTGTGAGACAAATTAGCAACCAATAATCCATCTCATCGGGCGTACAAGTAAGTGCCTGTGAGGTGTCAAGTGGGACAGTTATAAAATCATAGCATTATTAAAAATGTCATATGTATACGTGTATATCAATTCACATTATCATAATCTCGTTCTCATATTTGTCACATAAGTGTACAAGAATCAATACATAAGAATTTATTCTTTGTCTTCCTTTATTTCCTCTTCATATATCAATCCATAATCTCATTCTCATATTGTTTACATAAGTGTACAAGAATTAATATACAAGAATTTATTCTTTGTCCTCCCTTATTTCCTCTGACTGAACCCATATGCTAGCACTCACCCATATGATTGGTAGTTTAACTCAACAAGCTCACCGATCAAGTGATATAGACTGGCCAAAATCCACAGAGCACAAGACCGGACCATAGGTTTCCCTTCTAGTACATTAGTGGTGTGTCAAGGCCCTACTAGATACAAATGGGCCAAAGAACTAATCAGTGTACATCTGGAAGTCTACCACCTTATTTCCTCTTTTTGTACAAGAATTCACCCTCTTAATTTCTCTTCAATTAACCTCCCATCAAATCCACATCCACCATCCCCTCTCATATTAATATTGTGTAATTATAACATGTCATTATCAATTTACAATTATCAAAAAGAACTTTCCAATCTCATAAATAAATATCACTAGTTATTTTCTCAATGAAAATAAGTCCCACAAGACCATTTCATTAACAACATATTTTCAAAGTCTACATCATATATGAATAGAAAAATTTTCAATTATATATATTTACAAATTACTCACAAACATCATATAATCATACACAACAAAAGGAAAGTGGTTACCTCTTACCAAAGCAAAATTATAACCCCAAACTCCTAATCCAAGAGCTCAAGTATATGCTAAAAATCAATCTACAACAATCAATTTATTATACATTAATAACTCTTTGAGTTATTAGAATAATTAACTTACTAAACTTAACCCTATAATTTTAAATTAAAGTTTTGAATTAATAGTTCCCAAAAATTTCAATTTCACACTAAAATAAAAATTATTAATTCAAATACTTTTCTTAACCCAAACAACTTATTTAAGTAATTGATTATTATTAATTTCATTCTCTTGCATAAAATTCCCAATTTAAGTCTAGGACATAAAATAACTAGATTATAAATCTTCATTTTAAAAAAATATAAACCGACTAAAATCTCATGAATGCCCCCACTAATCCAAATAAATCATTTAACCCAAATTTAATCTGTTAAACAGCCAAATATATAATTATTTATAAATGAATTATATAGAAAATTCATTATAAAATATTATATCAACTGAATAATAAAAATAAACTGATTAAAATTCATTATTAATCATCTTCTACATTCTTATAATTCTATACTGATAAAATTTAAACTTATCCAAAATTTTAATTCTAAAATATTCTCTAATCAACACAAAATTATTATAATAAAAAAATTATTTAAAAGATTATCATTAAGAAAGTTGTGATAAAAAAAAGAATTTAAGCACTTTGTTAACCTCTAAAACTATAAAAACAGAAACTTTATGACTTTTTTACTCAGAATTTCCACTTCGTCCTTGTGACGAAGTGAAGGAGGTAGTTGGGGGTACATATAGATAATAGCCCTTCCCTTTTTGGTAGGTGGCGTCATAAAATAATTAATTTTATTTTATTTATTTATTTTTATGCGCCACCCACCCCCTTTTTTTATTTGTTTATGGGGTGGGTGGTGCCAGTGCCACTATCCTTTTTTTAAAAAAAATTATTATTATTATTTATTATTTTTTAAAATAAAAATATATATTTTAACTAAATTTCTCTTTTATTTTTATCCTAAAAATTATTATTAAATTTATAATTATCTTTAAATTATAATTATATTTTATAAATGAAAATTAGGATGTTATATACTATGTTCAGCCCTAATATATAGAAAAAAATTAGGACGGAGGTTTTAGAAAAAAAAATCCTTGTAATATATTTGAGACCAACTATCTTTTAACTATTTGATTGAACCATTTTAGACCATTTATATATTTTTTTATTTTATTTTTTTATTAAAAGTAAATGACAAACATTAAAAAACATCCTAAGTCGTCTCCAAAGAGTTGAAGGGGAAAAACTCAATGTTTTTTTTATCTGAGAAAAAACTCTACGTTGATTATAGTAGCTTATTTCATCGAACCCTTGGACTTCATTATTTGAAGTAATAACTTTTTTATTCCTAGATCTGGCTCATTCATGGCAAATCTAATAATGACTTTGTCAAATTATGCTTAATTAGACACTTTTTTCATAAAAAAGAGAGAAACCTCAAATGAATATTGAGGCTTTCTCTTTTTTCTTTTTTGGATAAATAATATTGAGGCTTTTTCACAAGGCACTTAGAAACAAGTACAGATAGCAAGTAAAACAACCATAGTGGTCACACACACACACACTTTTATGCAATAGAGATGGCAAATAATATTGGAGGTGCAATATATATATATATATATATAATGAGTTTCATTTAAAAGTCAATTCTGGATCTCGAGTATGAGTCTTATAGAAGATACTTATGTTGGTATGAGTAGCCACCAACCTCAAACTAGATCATTGATGATATAATATATATATATATATATATATATATAAAAGGCCCTTCATATTATGCGTGTCTCGTATGTGTGTGGGTTGGGTGAAGCCGAACTTAAATTGAAGGCAATAAGCTTATATATTGACTTGTTGGAGACACTGATCAGTTACAAGAAAATTCAAAAGCTGAACAACCTTAACTCTTTAGAATGAGTGTGTTTGGGGAAAGCATTTGGCCTCCAAACGCTCAATTAAATAGTATAAGCTTAATTAGCAATTGAGAAAAAAATGTGAGTGTTTGGACATCATTTTCATCAATTGAGCTTATCTCATTCAATTGAGCGTTTGCCATAAGCTCCACATTCTAGCTTTTACTGATTTAGCGTTTGAGGAGAGTGTGAATGATTAAAATATTTTTTCAGTTGTGTCCAGTATGCTATCAGATTGATTGTAATTTTACCCTTAATGTACTTTTTCAGCTACAAAAATTAATTTAAACTATTTTTTGGTGCTTTTAACCCTTAAAATATTTTTTCAACTGTCTCCGGTGTGTTATCAGACTGATTGCAATTTTATCTTTAATGTATTTTTTCAGCTTCAAAAATTATTTTAAAATATTTTTTGGTTCTTTTAACCCTTTAAAATATTTTTCTACTCACTCTCTCTTATTATTATCACAAAAGTCACTTGTGTTTAAATTAATCCAAACAAATTTTATTTTTGCAAAAATCATTTATACAATAGCTGTTCCAAACATAAATCACATTACATAGTCGGACTTTTATAAAAAATAAGATTACCAAAAGCTAAAATGAGAAACTTTATTTTTTCAATAGTTGTTCCAAACAAACAGTAACATTTTGCATCACACACAACAATATGACAAAGAAATGAAAGAAAAGTACAGTGAGACTCATTTAAACGAGTATGTATATGTAGATAGCCATTCTTAGTAATTTTATAATTAAAGCGACATTATGTTATTTACTTGTAGAACTCCATGACCCAGAATCCAGAAACCCGACAGACGAATCGGATCCCGGGGAACCCGGAATGAGAAGCTAAATCCAGAAACTGCTGCTGGGTTCGTTCTTTGCCTCCAGGATTTTGGGTCATCATGAGGACGTCTCCTTGAAGAGCAGATTGGAGAGCAAGAGTAGTGTTTGGTTCATCTGGGAGAATCGCGTCCACTATAATCACTTTTCCATCTTCAGGAATTGCCTTGTAGCAATTCTTCAACAGCTTTACACAGTGTTCATCGCTCCAATCGTGCAATATCCACTACACACATATTATATTCATGTTTTTGTCAGCTTATTCATTATACCTAGCTTTCCCAAAGCGGAGAGGAATCCGAACATATATATATATGCATAATCTTTGTGGGACCCATATTGTCGGATGTGGGACCATTGGGTTCATTTGCATTATTCTCCACGAATTATTAGTTTGATGCTAAATAAATCCATCTCGCCATCCACGTTAAAGTGGACGCCTGAGATTTAAGAATCTATTGGAATGGGGCCCACGTCAAACTGGGCTTCCTTTTTAAGCAAGCTAAAGTGGTTCAATCCATAAATCAGATTTATTACACGAATTTGTTCCATGGGCAGAACATATGCCGGGAACAATTGGATCGAACAAATTCTAATAATTTTTGTGTTACTTTTTCATTATAATGTATAATAAAATAAGTTTAAATGCTATTTTTAAAAATATAATTAAAATACATTTTTACAAAATAATATCAAAATAGGGGGAAAACTCTACATGCAACATATTATTGTAAGGAAAAAAATGGATTGCATTATAAATCAAATCTTTCAAATTACATAAAAAAAAAACTTTTTTCTATTCAGTATATGAACACATGTATATAAATCAAATCTTTCAAAGAAGTAAGCAAGTATGAAAGTTAAAAAAAAGGGTTTTTTTAATCAGCGTTTAATGGTGGGTGAGGTGAAGCTATAGTGTGTGTTTGGGGGGTTTTGGTTTTGAGCCCTCCAACGCTGGATTCATCACCAAACATCCAATGAGCAATTTAAAAAAAAAAAATTGTGAGTGTTTGGAGATTAAAGTGGGCAATTGAATTTGAGATTGAAAAAATAGCTTTTGGCATAAGCTCAACTTTGGAGTTTTTGGTGATTTAGCTTTTGGGGAGAGTGAGAATGATTAAAATATTTTTTCAGTTGTGTCCAATGTGACATTAGACTTATTGCAATTTTACCCTTAATGTACTTTTTCGGCTACCAAAATTAATTTCAACTATTTTTTGGTACTTGTAACCCTTAAAATATTTTTTCAACTGTACCCAGTGTGTTATTAGACTGATTGCAATTTTATCCTTAATGTACTTTTTCATTTCCAAAAATTATTTTAAAATATTTTTTGGTGTTTTTAACCCTTTAAAATATTTTTCCACCCACTTTCTCTTACTATTATCACAAAAGTCATTTATGCTTAAGTCAATCCAAACAAGTTTTATTTTTACAAAAGTCATTTATACAATCGCTGTTCCAAACATAAATCACATTACACAATCGAGCTTTTACCAAAAATAAAATTATCAAACGCTAAATTGAGAAACTCTATTTTTCCTATCGCTGTTCCAAACACACTCATAAATTGCTTAAATTGTAATTTTGTTATAGTTATATGATAGAGAAGTAAATATGGTTTGGTTTGGCTGGTCAAGTGAGTATTTGGAAAACACCCAAATCGTGGTTTCATAAGCTATTTTCACAAGTCAAGATAAAACTCATCTCAGATACTTACCTCATAAATTGTAAAAACAATTCTCAAAAGCTAATCCAAACACACATCAAATCTAATAAGTAAAACACATCAAAACAATAATTCATTTTGAGAAAAGAATCAAAAGATCAAGACTCACCTTCATGAAAATGGCATGCCCTTGAGGAACACTCTCAAACATATCTCCTCCCACATGTTGAACACCTGCAACATAATCATTAAATCAATCAAAATCTTGCCACACACACACACAACTTCATATAAATATTTGTTTGTTGAACAAATCAAAACATAAACATACGAGGGTAGGTAGGAGCAGTTTGGATGACATGAGGCAGATCAAAATTGATGCCCTGTATATGAGGATACTTGGAAGTGATCAAATTAAGATTGATCCCAAGACCACCTCCAACATCTACGACCGTGTCAAGTGTCTCAAATCCATTGTAGAATTTAAGAATGTTGGTCATTATCAGAATGGTCGAATCATACATTGCCTTGTTGAAAGTATCATTAAACCTCACATCCCTACTTGGATACTCAAACGCATTCATCCCATATACTCTGTTAAATGCTATCCCTCCTTCCTTTACCGCTCCCTTCAGCTCCCTCCTGCGTAGTTTTAATCTCTTACTCAAACCTTAAATTTCAAATATACCACCTGACTCTAAATATGCAATATTTAATTGACTTTTTAAAAGAGATTAAAGAAGTTAAATAAATTATTTTAAAGTATTTAATTTTACCATTCTTTTTCAAAACTAATTTATTTAACTTATAAATTAATATATAATCTAATGATAAATAATATATGATTAAGTGGTTTATTTAATTTTAGTAATTTTTTATAATAAAATCAACTAAATCTTATATGTAAGTAACCGGTATTAATTTATTAATTTATGATCAATAACAACAAAACTTTATTGGTTACCAGCTTTCGAGGAATACTCTGTCTTGGACTAGAGTCAAGAGATGTCCCACAGAGACGCCATTAGAATCTGACACGAAGTGCTTTGAAACAGGGGAGAGACTGTACATCCTCTGTTTTGTTCCTTGTTCATTGTCAATGACAGAGCAGTGAAGAACAGAGTGGCTGGCAAGTAGACTGAGGAGACGATCGAGCATCATCGGAGCTTCTGGGTTGTTGCAGGATATTATGGTGGCGATGTCCTTTGCTGAGAGACTTGAGTTTTCGCCGGCTCCGGCGATGGCATCAAAGGCTCCGAGCTCGAAGACGGCTTGCAGAGACATGGAGAGAACAGAGGAGGAGGTCAGTTGCATGGCCGAGATGAAGCTTTCTTCCTCCTCTTGCACGTGCCCTTCATGCGGTTGCTTGAGGTTGTATGATTCGCTATTGGTGAGGTCAGAGTTGGACTTCAAGGGAGGAGCCATTGGGAAAGAGAAGAGAAAGAGAGGTTACAGAATATGTGCTTGGGTGGATGATGAAGATGAGGAAGAAGGCATGTATTTTTATAGGATATTTTGTTCATTAAAAGAAATTAGAAAGTAATAAAGAATTGTTGGCTTTTTTTAATATTATTCTCTTTTATCTGGTTCGACTGTTCATGAATCAAGGTTGTCCCTTTAATATAAGTGTCTCTTCTGTGACTTAAACTTAAGATTCTAAGGAATCTAACTTACTTTTGTGTAGAAACCGGCTAAGTACTTTGATTAGTAGAGAGTTAATCAGATTTAGATTCTCCATATTTGTTTTTTTTAAAGCCTGTATTTTTTTAAAAAAAAATTATTTTAATGATTATAGAATTTGAAATAAAGGTAATTTTTAACCTATTATTTTTAAAAATGATTTTTAATTAAGAAATCATCATTTTATTATACAAAAATCAGATGAGTGAGTGTTTATGACGCATTCTCTCATCATTGTTATTAAAGGTGCACGGAAGTGAAGTTAGGTGGGGTTTATTAAAGTTAAGTTAGGAGCGATATGAGTTTTGTTTGGTTTAAGATGAGGGAAGTTGAGGTTTAGTTTCTTGTTTGGTTTAGAAGGGTAGGTGGGGGAGTTAATTATAAGTTGACAAATATATTCTTTTTTCTCTATTTATATATTTTCCTTATTCTTTTACAATTTGTTTTAATAAATTGATTATTTCTTAATTTATTAATAGAATTCTTCATGAAGAGAATGATTAAGAGAAGGCCAAAAAGAGGAGAAGAACAGAGTGAGTATCTTTATGAGAAAAGGTTTTATATTATAGGGATAGATGTGGAATAACAAAAAATTATCATGGATAATTTAGTCAGAATGAGTCACAAATTTTCTCTTATTTAGGAAAAAATCCCAAATTTAGAGGTTTGACCAAGAAGAGGAAGAAGCACTACAAGATAAAAGTTTTTCACCTTCCCTCCTTTCAATCAAACAAGATTTTTTAATTTTCATCCCTCACCTAAACTCATCTAACTTAAAAAAGCCCCCAACCAAACACACCAATGGCCACCTCCTTCTCTTTTTCAATTTTCTTGGTGATTTCCTTTGGGCAATTTAGTTTCTTCCGTGTCATAATCACTTCTCATTTTAAATGTTTGGGAATTTCCCAAATCTAGGTTTCAAATATATTTTTGCATAACCCGAAATAAAACTCCTCTCACATACTTACCTCGTAAATCATAAAAATCATTCTCAAAAGCTAATCCAAACACACATATAAGATATGATATTCCTGTATTGTAACACCCCAAATTTTATATTCACCAAATATATTGTAATTATTTGAGAAATTCAATAAAATGGTGAATATTCATGAATTTGGAATTTATGAATTTCATAAATGTTCGATTTCATGGGAAATTGGGCACAAATAATTATGGAATTAATTTGGGTAATTTAAAAAGCCCAATATTAAGGTTCAAAAATGAAGGAATATTAGAGAAAATATTTGGTCCAAAAATAGATGGAAATTGGCCAAAGAAAAATAAGAAAAGAAATTGGATTAGAAAGGTAATGGCAAAATCGTAATTTTTCCAAAATAGCACAAAATAAATTATTTTTCAATTAATTGAAGTTAATTTCAATTAATTAAGGAAAATAAAGGTTAAAAATATATTTAGAATATTTTGGTCAATTTAATATGAATTTATGGAAAATTTGAGCAAAAAGTGCAATTTTAACCAAAATTGAGACTTTACGTGTATACGTAACCGAAACAAGTTGTGAAGCCAATTGAGACCATAGGGAGGGACCCCTAGGTGTCTCCTACATGTGGCATAAATAAGGAAATATTGATTGGGCTTAATGAGCATGGTTATATGTACATAAGGATTTATGTACAAAAGTTCATTTTTGAAATTTTGGAAAATAAAACAAATAAATAAAATATTGTAAAACATATGATAAATAAATATATCATCATCCTCTTCAGCCATTTTCGTGCTCCACAGACCTGAACCATAGAGAGAGAAGGTTGAAAGAGTTTAGAGAGAGAAAAAGAAGAAAAATCACAAGGTAAGTCGATTTCTCCGACGATTTCGCTCCTAACGCGTATATCTCCGATTCTAAGCTACTCCTCTTTGTTCTTTAGGGTTTGGAGGCTCAAAAATATGTTCTCTAAAGGTTAGGGTTTCAGCCATTTTTGGGAAAAGCTTGTTGGAGCTTGAGGTAACTTTCAAACCTTCGTATATTAACTAATCTGGCTGCTGTGGGCAATTTAGAGCCCGTTTGGTTCGACCACATTGCATGCTTGCAATGGTAATCATGATTGCATTATCTAGAGAAGAGTGTTTGGTTGCTCTTTAGCATGGTAATAGGGTTTACCATGGTAATGATGATTACCAAAAAAATTGGTAATCCACATTCATACCTCCCCCCCTATGAATCCTCATTACCATCCTATTGCATGATCTAAAAAGTCTAATTTACCCTTTAGTTTTCCTTATCTTTATTTCACTTATCTTATTTCACTTGCCGTATCACGTCACAACTGCCACCGCCACAACCTCTTCCTCTTCCACCGCCGTCACCTCCACCTTCTACTGCCACCATTACCTCTTCCACCACCGTCACCTCCACCCGCCGCCACCCCCGGCCCACCGCCACCGTGGCCACCTCCCCCTTCGCCGCCGCCCTCACCCCCGCCGCCCGTCGCCGCCACCGCCGCCACCTCCTCCTCCTCCACGGCCACCGGTCCACCACCTACCACCACCTCTTCCACCCCCGCTGCCCACCGCCACCACCACCTCCTCCTCCGTTGCCACCCTCACCCCCGCTGCCGCCACCACCACCTCCTCCACCCCCGTCGCCTACCGTCGCCTACCGCCACCTCCTCCGCCGCCACCGGCCCACCGCCCACCCCCACCACCGCCACCACCTCCTCCACCACCCTCGCTGCTACCACCACCACCACCTCTTCAGCCGCCGTCGGCGGCGGCCCACCACCCACTGCCGCCACCACCACTACCTCCTCCTCCTCCATCCCCTCCATCATCGGCTTGTAACTATTTTTTCTACAAAGATTATATTAAGGGGTAAAATGGACTTTGTGTAATATATTAATTTTAAATAATTGTTAAAATATTAACTCATTGCATGTTGCTTAAAAATCAAACCAAACACTACCCTTGTAATTAATTTTACATTGCATTACCATTGCATCGCAGGGTGTAATGGAATCAAACCAAACGGGCCCTTAATCGGTGAAATTTCGCCGGATTGCCATTGGTTTTAAATTTTGGAAAAGTGTATATCTAAGGGTTATGCTGCCCAATTTTAATTCAAATGGTTGTTGTAACTCAATTAGATTGTTAACAAAGTGGTTAGAAGTAGAAAGGAACGTGTTTACAGAGCCGAAATAGTAAAACCCCGATTTTTCCCGGAGAACACAATTATTTCGGCCAGGGATGTTTGAGGGCCTTATAGTTAGATTTTCAATGATTTGATGATTCCATTGGATTCAGTGGGCAAAAATAGGTGGGGTTACAGTTGGGCACTTTTTCAGAAAAGGCTGAGAAAGAATAATTACGGGAACGCCCCTAAAACCCTAAAAGTAGGGCTGTTAAGGGCAATTTCATAATTTGACATTGAATTTGGTAGTTTTGAGTCCGGAAATGGATTTCTTGGACAAAAATACGTCAGGATAGCCCTAGTCAAAAATTTGGAAAAACGTGCCATCGGGCCGGGTATGGCGGAGCCGGGGTCCCGGGGGCATTTTGGTAAAATTTCACCATAGGCTAATATAACCACAAGAAACACTATGGAGGTGTCTAAAATGATACTTGGATAGGTTATGACCTATTTCTTGTATGTTTGACGTTTTAGGACCGAGTTGGACGCCTATAGTTGACACGTTTTACGAGGCAAACCCTTTGAGACAGAAAAGAGGTTAAGGTAGGGACTACTATCTCTCATATACTATGTGACTATTTGTATGATGCATGTTACTGTATTTTGTGATCTGAACACGTGCTGGAGGCACATTACCTAGCTGTGGTCTAGGACCTAGCTGAGGTACACTGGTCTTACCTAGCTGTAGTCAAGGACTCGGCTGAGGTACATGTAGGGGTTTCAACGGGTTAGTTGGCCCTGAATTTTGTGTACACACACGGATGATATGAATTTTCATTTTACTTGATACGGTGCATTGCATATTTAATTTTCACATTTTATATGTTGATCGTATGTTTCTACTGAGATTTCTTGGAATCTCACCCCTTTTTCTAATCAAAATGTCTCAGCGGGTGCCAGTGGCTCGAAAGCCAAGGATGCAGAGAAGGGAAACTGACAGGCACATTTCCCAAGATAAATACAGTGGTTGTATATAGTCTGTATGTGAAATAGTTTTGGGACATTTTGTACATATTTGTCATTATTATCGACTTCTGCTCTGTTAATGATTGTCTGTAAACAAATACTTATTATCAGTATAACTGTACTTTTCTGTCTGCCTATGGAACTTGTTTATTATTGCCCTGCGCATATCAAAATGGAAACGGGTGTTGACATGTATGTTTTTAAATTTATTTATACTATAACATTTTTTATAATAAGTTCGTGGCCAACAAACATTAATTGCAAGTCCTACACTCTCTTAGTATTAAATACCTTACCAAAAAGACCAAAGATATCATATAGAAAGCGCCCTTTAACAGTTGTTTGAGAGAGTATTATTCATAACTATTAGACTATCTAGGCTGTTATTCTGTTAATGTTCAAGTTTTGTGTGTGCAAGTCTTCATAAAAGTACTTCCTTATATATGAGCTCTTTTTTTGATAAAAAAAATATATGAGCTCTTTTTTAATAGAATTATCTCTAAATGTAAGATTTTTTTTTTTTGAATTTGTCTCAATAATAAATATTTTTTTTTTTATTTTGCTCTCAGTTAATTATTATACTACATACATTTTCTTTCATTATTTTCTTATTATTACTCTTTTTTTCTCTCATTCATAAATAGGGGCATTTTTAGGAAAAAAATAAATTTCCTATATAATTTTTACATTTAACTACTTTTATAGGAATACTTACACACTCCAGGAGTGCAATCTTATCTGTACTCTGGCTAATTAAAATACAACAACTCATATTATTTTAATCCCACATGGTTGATGAGTCATCTGGAGAAATTCAAATTTTATGATTTTAAAAAATAACAACTCAGGGGAGGAAATTGTGTGTTTTGTCTTTCTAAATTTTGAAGTTCATGTTTTTCAAAATCATAAAATTTGAATTTTTCCAAATGATTCATCAGCTATGTAGAATTAAAATGAGATGATTTGTTGTATTTTAATTAATTAGAGTATAGATGAGTTGACGCTCCTAAAGTATGTAAGTATTTCTCCTACTTTTAACTGTTTTTTAAAATCTTGTAATTGAGTTGAAAGGCTCTTATATATAGAGACAGAGGGAGTATATATCTCTAAAATCTGGGAAAAAGGACAAAAATGTCTAAAAGAGTAAAAGTTCTTCTTTGGGATAATATTATTTAAGTCAAAAATAAGAAAAATAATATATCGACAAGTCCCATAAATTGTCAATTATAACTCTTTCAATTATTAATTGTAGCTCTTCACTTATTAATGAGATCTTTTCTGATATTATTTTTTATGGTTGGAACCCAAATGATATTCTCCCTTCTTTTTTACCTACAAGATGAAGTTAACTTACATGTGAATAATTCTTTTTTACACACACACACACACTGCAATTGCATGCGCAGAAGAAAAACAAATACATCTACGTCTAGAATTGGTCATGGGTTATGACGGGGCCCCGGGGATTAAGGTTCTGATTAATAATGGGACACTGAAAAAAACAAAAGAGTGGTCAGGGTAAACACCATTTACTGTTTGATTGGTTAGAATTCAACATTGTGAATAATACAAGAAGGAGTAATTTTTTATAAAAAGAATGGGAAAGATCAGATTGTAACAAAAAAATGGGAGAAAATCCACGCTATTATGTGATTCTTTTAATTGCTATTAATATAAGAGATTAAGTTGATGTGGCATGAAAGGAAGATTTTTTTTTTTTTAAAAAAAAAAGACTCCATGTATGATGCTTTTTCCCCTTGTTTCTGTTCTGGTCAACCAGACATGAGGATCAAATCTATATCAACATCCATCTCTGTATAAATTACAAAATTTACTACATACATATGGCATTCATTCTAATTACAAGAGGCAAAACTGTAGAAAGAAATGGTTAATTAGGATGTTAACTAGGTTTATTTAACCATTGTATAAATCCCTGTATTAAATATTCTTCATCTTTGTTTCTTTTTCTTTTTCTGTAGAATACAGGAGGTATCCCTCAACCGATAGCTAGAGACTAATATTTTCAAGACATAGAGACCACCAAAGTAGGTTTGGCCTCTCCTAACAAAGTCTTCTTCATGCGCATAGTCTAATCTGAACCTAGTACATCATGTTTAAAGGACACGGCTATCTACCATCTATACCAGGCTTTTGTTGGCCATCTCTTTATTCATATTATGGGTATTACATGCAAGCCAATTAACACATTTATTCGGTTCTATAAAGATGTGATCACAAGATATCTCATAATTTTGTAACACAATTCCTCTAGTTTCCTTATATACGCAAAAAGTTAGATGGTCTCCATTATGCAATTTCAACATGTTGCCGGTGGCTTCCATAGAGTTTTTGGGTACACTCTTGTCTCTCTAACACACAAGTGGTATTTTTCGTGCCCATAAACGCATCGTACAATGAAGTGACCTAAATGGGTGACAGAGAAACTTGGAAGCAAGTTATAAAAGAGTGGGTTTCAGGAATTGGGCGAGGTGTGTTTGGTTTTTTTGGGATCATAGATTTACGCTCTCATCAATTGGTTCGGGGACAATTTTGGATTTTATCCTCTCAAAAAGATAATTTACCCTCTCTCCTCCTCTCAAACTAAACACACCCTAACAGTCACTTGAGGGATAATCCGACTCGACCTAAAAAAAAATACAAGTATTCAAACTTGTTTGATTTGTTAGAGTGTAGGAGAGAGGAGATGATCCCTTATTTTGTTTAGAGGACGGGGAGAGAATTGAAGTCAAAATTTTGACTTCCATCCCACCCCTCCCCTAAACACACCCTAAAACAAATCCAATTACCTAGCCAATTGTATTGCCTAACCAAAACAAGGATTATTAGATCGTATCAAGTTTTATTTTGAGAAAATAATATAAAAAGTACTTTAAAATTATAATATTTTAAATTAGGTATTTCTAAAAAAAAATGAGTTGTAAATTACTTATCATATATCATTATTGCCTTATCAACTCTTGATAATAATCTGATATGAGATTTTACAATTTTGAAGTTTTTTTATATCATTTCCCCTTTTATCCTTAATAAAAATAAATCATTCATTTTTTATGGCAGACCATGGGTATCCAATCCATGAGTAATCATTCATTTTTTAGAATACAAAAGGTAAGTAAAACAGCAAAGTTGGGACTACCCATCCACTTGCTAAGCAAGTGGTTTTAGGAATACACATAGTTGATAAATTTTAGTACAATCACTGGAAAAAATGTTTTTTTTTATGCCTCTGGCTCCAACCGGGTCTGAAACTTGCAAATCAATTATTATTTTTTATTTAGCTATATGTTACTCAGTAATATTGAATCAGATTGGGAGTATTGTGAGGTATTTCTTATTTTTAAATATTTTTTAATTTAAAATATAAATTTTATATGGCAAAACCGGAATACTCAAAAAAAAAAAAAACAGTGCCGTGCGCCAATTACCTTCAAACATAACGCTGCGTGCCGGTCTCCCAAGTGCCCATTGCCTAGGTGGCTAAATCTTAGACCGCTAACTACCAGGCTACGTACGCCAAATGACCGGATACAGGCTGTGCCGTTCGCCACGTAATCAGTGGCCCCACCTTCCCCACAGCTGGCGACGCTTTTACGGACACTAACCCTCGGTCGCCAAGTTTGTGGATGAGATTTGAAGATAAAATAAATTAAAAATAATTATGAAATTAATAAAAGAAAGCGCAGGAAAAAAATAAGGGAAAAGTGCAAAGGTAGGCGTTACCACATCAGCCACTAAATTATCGCCACCTGGCACCATCTTAGGAGCCTTGGTAGCTTCAACGAAGAACAGCCCCTAATATTTATGACAACAGAAAATAAAAATAAATCCATAAGAAATTATAGTGGCTGAGATTTCTCCGCACTCTCAGAAGCTTGTTTGTTTGCATGTTTGGTTTCTGGTTTCTGGTTCGGGTAGCTCTTTTACTCACAGCTCTTGCTCTGCTTCTTCTGATTTTGCTTCTGCTATTTTCCTCCGATCTGAAGTCTCCCTGAGATTCCGATTCGCCATTGCTGGAAATGGTTCTCCGGCTGGTGTCTGGTTGAATCCATATGTGTGATCAATGATCGTACTCATCATCCGACCCCAAGTCCTCTTAATCACCATGGCTTTATTTAAAGGTAACTTTCCTTTTTCTCTTATTTTTCCTCTTTGTCCTCCTTCATTCGCCTTTTTTCCTCCATTTTGGTTCCCGAGAAACAAACTACATAACCATTCTGTTTAACGGTTTTCTCCTTCTTATTCACTATAATCTTGATTTAGAAAAGAAATATATCATTTACTCAATTCACTCAGAAGAAGGGTTCTTCCGGATGAGTAGAGTTGTATTCAAATTTTACTGATTTATTTTGAGCTGCTTTGTGATTACATTTTCTCGGTAACCAAACACGAGGGCTAATATGCTAGTTCCCGTATGAGTATTGCGGTGACAGTATTATGAAGTGAGGACAAAGATAGTTGTTGGATACTAATTATGTTTTACCTCTCTTTTTTTCCGGATTTTTAAGGTTTTGGAGCACTCAAGTTCGTTTTGGTGAGGATTCTGATTAAGGAACTTTCTTTTATTCTTTCGGACAAGCGTCTTCTTATTGCGGTGGATTCTTAAAATTTTAATATTTTCTGATTATTTACATAATATGTATCTTTTTCCTGAGTGCATGTGAACTGGAATGCTTATTACTTCTGATACGAAACAGAGACGGATCTCTACCCATTCTTCTTCCTTTGTTTGTTTTGCAGTAGCATCGCCTTATCAGCTTCTTATTACATTCACCACGGCTTTACTATTTACTGTGTTCCATGTCACAAAAAAAGAAAGGTGTTCTTTTTATCCATTTCTCGTGAGGGAAGATCTGAAGCAGCGCCAGCTGCACAGGTCCAGTGATGGACGCATACTCTTCTGGAGAAGAAGTGGTCGTTAAGGTAAGGCTGTTTAGAAATATAAATTAGCCAATGACCTTGCAGCCGCCTAGTGCCATGAAAGCTCCCTTGTAAATGGGGAGGTCTCGGATTTGCGGGTTCAATCCGCTTGTAACCTCAGGCCGTTAGTGCTTGCTTCTTTACATAAAAGAAAAGGGAAATATACATTAGTTGGGATTAATAGTTCTTGACAATTATTATGGATGGAGCAAGTTTAGTATATTCGGAAGATGCAATAATTTGCTGCTAGGGGTTAGAAAATTTTGATACTGTCTAAGTAGATAGCTGGGAATTGCAGACAAGAAAACCATATACAATCACAAAGCAAAGAGAACGATGGACAGAGGAGGAGCATAATAAGTTCCTTGAAGCTCTAAAGCTATATGGAAGAGCATGGCAGCGCATAGAAGGTAATAATGACTTAATGAGCATATTTATACCTCTGTTTGTTTCTTCATATGGAGAAATTTGATTAGAATTGTCAAGTTATATGTTATACTGATTTGTTCCTTTGAAATCTTCTGTCAGGAACTTATATCTTTCTTTAATATCTCTTAATTTAAGTTGTCTTCTCCCCTTACTCCCTTTTTGGTGTTGTACTTCTTGCTGTGCAGAGCATATAGGTACAAAGACTGCAGTGCAAATCAGGAGCCATGCACAGAAGTTCTTTTCAAAGGTCAATGCGTACCTTCTCACCTTGGCTAATATGTTACAAGTTTTGGTTCTTTTATTGTTCTAATGCTTTTTTCTCATCTGCTGTTGAATTATTTTTCTTTGGCATATGATGTTTGATTCACTTTATCCAATGGAAGTGTCCATTGGGCTGCACCAAAAATAAAACTTATTTGGATTGGTAGACTTGAAGCTACAGTGAAATCTCAAAATTCAGATATAAATAATTCTAACAAAATGCATATATGTATTGTTGAAATTCAATTCCAATGGAAAAATGGCACTTCTAAAGAAAGACTTTGAATCTTCTTTTGAGAAAATCACCAAAACTTATTAAAGAGGCTATCTATATTGTTAGCTGATGATACTTCAAGCGACCGACTGATAACTTCACACTTATATCTGTTGATCTTGATAAATGCGACTAAGAGAACAGAAAGAAGTGGAGAAATAGATGTTGAGAGATTATAATGGTGGTCTGTTATAACATTATTAAAATTGATCAAATTTATGTTGAAGCATATGAATAATTATCTATCGGCAACATTGCATTTTATTTTTATATTTTGGTCGTAGCTGATGATGCGTAAGAATAAAAACATTTTTGTAACTATTGTATTATGTATTGATATATTTGTAATTTTGGACGCTGGATTTTAGTTATGAGTTGTCTGGGAAATTAGGGTTTAGGCGTTTGGGTCATAGAAAAATTTTATAAATGGAATTGGGATTCTCTTTTTCCTATTTGAAGTATGATTTCTTGACTCCTAAGATTGGATTACTCATGCTAATGGGATAAGGGTTGTTTTAGTCCCCTGTACAAGGCTTAATATCTCCTAGAGGGTTTTCCATCTTTACATACGAATATATCTCAATAGTAATTTGAAGAATACTCAATTTTACTTGTCTTCTCCTGTTCTATTCTACATTGTTGCTATAATGATTCAGATACAATATGCCATGGCTATCATTTATAGTCAAATCTTCCAATTTACATATATAATCAGGATAGCTTAATTAAGAGTCGTTTGGTGGTACTATATATTAATTTAAAACAGTCCTTCTCTTGTGAAGATAAATCTTTTACAGTAAGATACGGTTGATGGATGCTAATATCTTTGTTTTTATATTGGTTAAGTAATCAAATGAGATTTCTTGCTAGCTTTGAAAACATCAAGGGGTAATAACTAGTGTAGGAACACTTGGAGGGTCGACAATGGACTTTCTTAGAAGAAATCCCTAAGTGCATGCTTTTTGTTGATAATATAGTTCTTATAGCTGAGTTAAGAGAAGAGATTAACTCTAAACTTGAGTTATGGAGAAGGACATTAGAGTCAAAGGGTTTTTGCTTGAGTATGAGTAAGGTAGACTATATGTACTGTACTTTTTATAAGAGGCAATTTATAAGTGATTTGGAGGTTAAAATGGGAGATCAAATCATTCTTTAAATGACAAAGTTCATATATATGGGATCAATTATCCAAAAGAATGGTGAAATTGATGCAGATGTTACACATACAATACAAGCTAGGTGGTTCAAATGAAAAAAAAGGCCACCAGAGTAATTTGTGATTGGAAAGTGTCTAATAAGCTTAAAGGGAAATTTTATAGAATTAATATAGGACCAACAATGCTATTTGGTTGTGAATGTTGGACTTTAAAAAGGACAACAAGAGCATAAAATTGGGGCAACAATGATGAGGATGTTAAGATGGATGTGTAGCCTTATAAGAAAAGATATGATTCAAAATGAACATATATGAGGAAGAGTTGGCGTGATAGTTATTGAAGAGGTAATGGTGGAAAGTCATTGGAGCCGGAGGCAGCATGTAAGGTATATTGTGTCGACCATTGTAAGCATGACACTTATTTGTCTATTCATGGAGATGCATATTCCCTTAAGCAAATTAAGCTCTGAAACTTTAGGATAAATTTTTATCAACTTTTGTGGTTTCTAGGAAGATTACTAGTTAACATGTAGGAAATATAATGTGGGGTTTTAAAATATCAACTATCATCTTTTTAGGAAAACTAGCAAAATAGACTTGGGAATTTGTGGGACATGCATAAGAGAAGGTAGTGCAAGTAGCATTTCTCTTTTATGTATTTCGTTTAGTTGTCGTATGAGATTATAGGAACTATAGTTGAAGGCTACTAAAGCAGCTTTGCTGGTTGTTTCATTCCTTCCCCGTCAATTTTTGGGAGCAAGAAGGATAATTAAGGCACATATGTAATGAGGTCGCTATATTATGTAGTGGTGGTTAGAGATGATTCAAGTCACCCAATCTGAGAGCATTTGTTGCCAAGACATATTATGCATGCTAGTTGTAATTTAAATGGGAAAATTATAATCGTCTCCCCCTTGAGGTTGATTTAAATTACAATGATATCCCTTGAGGTTGTTCTCACATTATAGAAACTTCACTTCCATTATAATACTGTTAATTTTACTTTGCAATATATTTCCCCCGAAAACATACCTTAACACACCTTGAAGCATAGTAAAATAATAAACGTAAACAAATATGTTTAAATATCTATATTATTTTTTTCTTATAAAATGTTTCAAACTAGAGCACCTGAAGCTAAGTTGCTGTAACTCTTTAACAAGTCTTAACAGCATTGTGCCGTCATGGGAGATTTCTGTAGTTTGACTACACTTCAAGTGAAGTAGAAGTAATTTCCCTATTCTGAAATCAAATGACACATCAGGAGAGTGACAGTTAGATTAGTGAGAACTATGGTGGGCTTCCAAAGTAATAAATGACTATTGGAATTTGAAGTAGAAGTGATTTTGGATATCTTCCAAGGGTTTGAGGCTCCTAAGTCATATGGTTTGAATATTGGCTTATGGTCATGAAAGATGATCTTCAGAGCCCAAAAGGATGGTTGGAGTTCGGGGACTCGGATGCTTGCTTGCTAGGCAGCAGGATTATGTTGAATGTAAGTCCAATCAAGGAGTTTAGAGGAGTGTTCACTAGCTGTGATTTGATCACAGTCCAGAACCGAAATGACTGCTAATGGTAGATAAACCTCTCAAATGAAGAGAAATGGAATTGTATTAATATCCTTCTTGCTTTACCCTATGTCGTTCGAATATGTGACATGTGGTGAGGAAACAGTTCCTCTCAACCAACTAACTTAACACCCGAACATTGACTTTGCATTAATATCCTTTAGTCAATCACACACCCTTATTAACTCAGATATTATTGTTATTGAATATAATGATAAAGAATTAGCACTGACTCATCTATAGCTGAAGAGGGTCAGGGCTCCAGTTACTTTTCTTCTTGATTATGATAAGGATTCTGATGAGTAAATGAAACAAACAAAAGTTTATGATTGCACGAATTGGATCACTTGCTAAGCAGACTGAAATTCTTATTCATGCTGGAATTGTAGCTCGCAACCAGCAGGTCAACTACTGAGCATATGAAAGCGGCTTCACCTGATTAGCTTATAGAACAATAGATCTCAGTCCCAGCCTTACATATTTTGCGTATAGTTTATTGTTATGTTTAAGGCCTTAACTATATAGAATTGGGGATCAATCTAAGATTTAAAATCTGTTGACTTAACCCTTATTTAGGCATCTTCAATTTTGAAAAAAAATGAGGGTCTATTGCTTCAGTATGCGGCAAAATGTAAAAAGTTTATTGTCAGTTAAAGCTGTACAATATGCGGCAAAATACTTTCGGACCTTAGAAAATACTTTTCCCGCATTAATCAAGGGGGGCTGGTTTGGCCAAGCAGTCTATTTGATTGCTTGCTCAAACCAGTCCCCCGTTTTTTTGTTTGATGGTCTAGTATGCATGCCATGTAGGATCTTCAGAGTATTACTATATGCCCAAGCTACAATAAGTAGGCAAAAATTTGGAAAACCATTTTTACCATAAGGTTATTGAGTATAGAGGCCTGTGTATACTCTTATGATGTGTCATTGCAACTCTTAATGCTACCCTTCATGGTTGATCTTGAACGAGGTCAAATATAATTAGTACGCAAACAACCCAATAGAAATTTTTTTAGGTGAGCTCAACCTAATAAATAAGTTATGATTCTGATGGGTTTACTTATGATTTATGAAAAACATTTAAACCAGGGGTAGTACTGCTAAAAGAAGAGGCAAGTTAGTCGTTTTGGGTTTTAAAAAGTTGGGATTTTTTCCTGACAAAATAAATAAAGTCACTGAAGGACTTGTGGATTTTTCCTTTGCTTGAGAAAGGAGGAGTGAATTGAAAGCAAAGCACATTCAAATTACCTTAAACTTCCATCTAACAGAATAATTTGTTGCTAGTATTGATCAAGTAATGTTGATGTGATACAATAGTAGAGATATATCAAGCCTAGAATTTGTGAAACTCATCCACAAAAAGAGGCATCTTTGGTTGTTATGGGATTCTGATGTGAGTAAAATTTCTGATTTCTGAGTACTGTCTTTGATTGTTTCGCCTCAAAGAACATAGCATGTTGACTGTGCGGAATTCTTCTTTTATATATATATATATAAGTTAAATGTGACTATCTTGGTACTTTTTGTCAACTTATCATTTTCATTTCCTCTGAAACAAAGTCTATGTCGCATGTTTATAAGGAGAAAATGAAGGGAAAGGGATAAACATTCATGAATTGATTGAATCGGGTATGCATTGAAGTTTAGAAGGGAGGAACTTGCTGATGATTCACTCTTTCTGCAAAATAGAAACAGACCTTTACCCAAAGAAACTATGCAGTATTGGGTTACATGAGAGCGAAATGGCTGAATGAAGTTGATAGAACTTGTAAATAAAAATAATTGTGATGAGTTGACTGCAGGCTCGCCAGACCAGTCTATTAGGTAGCTTCTTTCTAAATTGATCTTACAGTTAGCTGTGAGGGAAGGATGCATTAGATTGAAATGCTACAAGGGACATCAAAAGGGGGTAGCATTTCTATAGAAATTCATCTTTGGCTATGAGATGTTATCGGATATATTTTACAACTTTTATCTCAAAGGTTCAAGATTTTAGAAGTTCTAGGAATGGTTTTATATATATATATATCTTTTTTTTTTTTTTTGCATGAAGACCTCTTTAGCTACAAAGAAAACACAAATTCCTAACAACTTGGTATGGAAAGTAATTTTAGAGAATAATGATGGCAAAAGCAATTTTTTTCCTGATCATAGCACTGAGTAAATTCTTAAACTTGCAAGAATAGCTTCTGTGAAAAAGTGGAGATTCAGTAGATATTTATGTTACTTTCTAAGATGTACAAACTTGTGTACAAGTTAGATTCCTGTCAAATCTCTTAGCAATGTCTATGCTGTCTCAACAGTGGCAAGCAGTTTCTGCATACCACATTAGATCATATGGTTCTAAAAGATGAAGTTCTGGGGACTGTTCTTTGACCTCTACTGCTTATAGTGACTATTCAATGTAACTTCTGGCTTTAATAACTTGACGGCAATAGCTTCCTACTGTAGTCTACAACGACATTGTTGTACAGCTTTTTTCTTTAAACAACTCAGTTTTCAGCCCTCCAAATCCAATATGGATAATCCTTGACTACGAATCAGGTGATTTTTTCCAAACTTGAGTGGAGAAGGTTTCAAAATGTTTTCTTTCTTGCCTTTCATGTAATGTAGTTTTCGATTGAGAACTATATGCCTAGTTTATCGTTCATTAAGCTAAAGAATGCATTGAAATGTCAGTGTTAGTCTGAATATTTATAGTTCAAAAGCAGTTCAAAAGAACTTTTTTGAATTACACATAACAGCTAATGCACAAATGATTCAAATTAGTGCTTTTGAAATTTCATTTGCTGAGGATACTGTTACTATTTATTTTCACTTCCAGTTGGAGAAAGAAGCCCTTGTAAAAGGTGTTCCAATTGGACAATCTATTGACATAGACATACCTCCTCCACGACCCAAAAGAAAACCAAGCAATCCTTATCCTCGGAAGACTAGTGCTGGTGCCCAAACATCACATGGCGGAGGAAAGGATGGAAAACTTCTTGTGTCGGTTTCATCTTCACATTGTAAACAAGCACTGGATTTAGAGAAGGAACCACTGCCAGAGGTTTATATTTCTTTTCAATCTTTCTCAACTTCTGATGATTTTACCTTTCAGCAAAATAACTGATCGTTCCTGTTTTATTAGAATCCTACTGTAGATGTAAGTCAGACCAATGTAAAAGAAAATAAGGACGAGAACTGCTCTAAAGTATTTGTCGTTTTTCAGGAGGCACCCTGTTCCTTTGTTACGTCAGCAGACAAGAGTTCAATGTCAGCGCCACAGAGAAATCCATGCACCTTAAGGGAGTTCATACCTTCAGCAAAAGAATTGATAAGTCGGGATGAAACAGATGAATCTTTTATCACTGCTGAACTACAAGAAAATAAGAAGTTGGAGAAAGGTGCTGAAGGGAAACACACAGCACAGAGTAATGCCACAAGTAAAGCTTCTAAGATGGAGGATTCTGATGCTTCTCATGCAAAATTGGTTCATTGTAAGAAAACAGATGATCTCAATTGTGCTTTGACAATAGAAGGGATGCAAGGAAATCAGAACTACCCAAGACATGTTCCTGTGCATGTTGTTGATGGGAAACTTGGAACAGGTACTCAAAATCCATCCCACGATATTTTGTTTCCAGAATCTGTATTTCAGCCTATGGGTGGGGTTAACAGGCAACCTAATATTTTCACAAATGCATCTGCATCAAATGCAAGTGAAAGTCAAAATAACCGGGCACAATCTTCAATTCATCAGTCTTTTCCCGCTTATCCTCCTCCGTTCCTGCAAACTCACCAGAATCAAGATCACTACCAATCATTTCTTCAAATGTCCTCCACATTTTCAAGTCTTATTGTCTCCACCCTGCTTCAGAACCCTGCAGCACATGCTGCAGCAAGCTTTTCTGCTACATTTTGGCCCTATGCGAATATAGAAACTTCTGCAGATTCTCCAGCATGCTTGCAAGGAACCTTTCCTTCTACGCAAATTGGCTCTCCTCCAAGTATGGCAGCTATTGCAGCTGCTACTGTGGCTGCTGCAACTGCATGGTGGGCAGCCCATGGATTTCTTCCTTTGTGTGCTCCCTTCCATTCGGCTTTTCCTTGCCCTCCGGCATCAGCCGCAGCAGTTTCATCAATGGATAATGGTGAAATACCAGCAGCCAAAACAGAGCAAGGTGGTGAAACTGCTCCCCAGACTCCTCTGCAAGTTCAGGATCCGGAATACACAGGTGCTCTGCATGCTCAACAATCAGCTTCTAAGTCACCAGCTATTTCTTCATCAGACCCAGAGGAAAGTGGAGAAGCTAAGATGAATACTTCATCAAAGGCTACTGATCATGAGAAGAACAAAGCAAATGCTGAGCACCTTGACCCTAACAAAATGAAAGGCCAAAAACAGGTTGACCGTTCCTCATGTGGTTCCAATACCACCTCCAGCAGCGACGTAGAGACAGATGCATTGGAGAAGTACGAGAAAGAGAAAGATGAAGACAAAGAACCTGATGCAAACTGTTTAGCTATTGACTCCAGAAATCGTCGTTCTAGAAGTGCTGGCAGCCTTCCTGATCCTTGGAAGGAGGTCTCTGAAGAGGTAATATGATTTCTTACCCCCATGAAGTTTTGACATTATAAATGCATTTGTCGCTTTCCATTCTCATATCACTGTTATTATCAGGGGAGGCTGGCCTTTCAGGCTCTCTTCTCCAGGGAGGTGTTGCCACAGAGCTTTTCTCCTCCACATGACTTGACAAATCAGAATCATCGGCCGGACAACATTGAGGATAACAAGCATAATATGGATGATAAACTAGACAGCATCAACGGATGCGGTTCTGACTGTAGAGGAGTGGTGAAAAACCTGTTATTCCTCGGAAAACAACATGATGAGGAAGAGGTGCTGCTAACCATAGGGCTTGGACAAGGAAAGCTGAAGACTAGTCGAACAGGGTTCAAACCTTACAAGAGATGTGCAATGGAAGCCAAGGAAAACAGGGTTGGAACTAACAGCAACCAAGGTGACGAGAAAAGTGCCAAGAAAATACGCTTGTAAGCGGAGGCTTCAACTTGACACTGATATTGCATGGAAACACATGGAGGAAACCTTGGATTTCCATGCTATAATTCTAGCTCCCCTATGCGTATATCCTTATTATTTATTACCACTTATGTAGCTCACGAAACTCCTCATGTAGATGTGTGTACTATATTAAATTTCTGCATACGCTTTATTTACTTTCTTGAACTGATGTTGCTGCGGTTAAGAACTCCGCTAAAAATAGCTTTAGATAAGATACATTGAGACTTCACCATTAAGTAATTTATGAGTAATCATTCAGCTACTACTCTGTGTTATTGTTTGACATCTGTGAATTAGTTTACTTCAGAAGAATCTCTTCCCAGGTCAGGTAAATCCTAAGACATGACTTGCTGCTTGGATGTTGATTGTGGTAGCCGAGAAATATTTGATGTAATGAAGTGCAAGTGCTTTGCAGTTTGCATGAATGAGTTAAATTATAGGTGTGATTCTCAACTTATTGGGCTTTTATTTTATTTTATTTTATGTAATTATCTTTTGATGTAATTCTTTATCTCATTTTACACCTCAACCAGAATAATAGTTTTTCTTCTTCATATGTTGGGATTGTTCAGATAATACCGATTCTCTCTATCCGCTCCCCCACCTTTCTAGATTCGTCTCCCTCATACTGGATATTTTCGCTGGATTTATTTCATATGTTCTACACTCGTTATTGATAACTAGAAGCTGTAATGGTAGTAACTAGCAAGAAGGTAATGAAAATCTAGAATAGGGTTGTCATTTGTCAAGTATAGATGTCACGTGATTACTTGTAGTTCTAATAACTATTTGTTGATGATTTATTATGTAACTAAATTAGTTAGTTTAGCATAACTATTCTGTTTACACATTCTGTACATATACACTTGCATACTGATGAGAAGTATCAGATTCTTTTTCCAAATATTATTTGTCACATGGTATCACAGTCACATATTCTCTCATTTTTTTAGCCTCGTGATCTCTGTTCTTTCTTCAGCCTCGTGATCTTCACCTTTTCCTTTCCTTTCTCTTCTTCGTCTTTCTCTGCTTCTCTCTTGAAGCTTCCACGGCTTCCTCCGATCCTTGCCACGATCAAACCAGTCCGTTTTACATTCATCCTAGCGAGAATCCGGCACTGATCTTGGTGGCGCCGCCTCTCGATGGCAGCAACTACCACAGCTGGGCCCATGCTATGCGGATGGCCCTTCTTTCTAAGAACAAACTCAAGTTTGTAGATGGCTCGATCTCACTGTCGACGACCTCCGATCCCTTGTTTTCGGCGTGGGAACGATGTAACAACCTCGTGCAAGGATGGTTTACTAAATCTCTGTCGCCGACCATTGCCAAAAGCATTCTATGGTTCAACACCGCCTCTGAAATCTAGAACGATCTACACTCCAGGTATTCTCATTCTGATATTTTTTGAATCGTTGATCTACAAGAGGAGATTTATGATTTAAAACAAGGCAGTCTTACCGTCAGTGAATACTACACTCAGTTGAAAATCTTATAGGACGAACTCTCTAATATTCGCCCTCTCAAGATTTGTGAATGTGGTTCCACAACGAGTGCATTTCATCATCGTGAGGAAGACCACGTGATTTGCTTTCTCAAGGGTCTCAATGAGCAATTTGCCTCGGTTAAATCCCAAATCATGCTACTAGATCCTCTTCCCCTAATTAATTAGGTATTTTCTCTAGTTCTTCAACAGGAGCGAGAAATGCTTACTTCTTCAGAGCCTAAGGTGTTTTTTCAAAAGGTTCTCGACCTTCTTTTGGTTCCAAGACCACTGGTGCTTCTGGCAAACTTTGCACTTATTGTGGCAAACCACGCCACATAGAAGAAACTTGTTATCGCAAGCACGGTTTCCTGCCTGGATTCAAATTCTGCAACTCTGGCTCTTCCTCTGTTGTAAATAATATTGTTACTCATGGTTCTGATCTTGTTCAAGATTCTGCCACAGGCACTTTGCCTCAAGCTCCTTCTGCTTCTCTGCTTCGGCCTCATTGCTTCCGCAGCTTACCAATGATCAATACCAGCGCCTGTTATCTCTTTTAAATACCCCTCCACCAACTGCTTCTGCTGTAAATCATTTCTCTTCTTCTCCTAAACTCTCTGTCACTGGTATGTGTAACTCTCTATCCTCTAATCTTGCTACTTAGATTATTGATTCGGGTGCAACTGACCATGTTTGTTGTTCCCTAGCTATGTTTTCTTCTTATTCCCCTATTTCACCTCTTGTTGTTCGCCTTCCCACTGGTGCATAGACCGTCGCTTCTCTTTCTGGCACTGTTTCTATTTCCTCTTCTTTAATACTAACCAATGTCTTATACCTTCCTTCTTTCTCTTTTAACATCATATCTGTTTCTCGTCTCACTAATTCATTAAATTGTTTTCTGACTTTCTCTTCTAAACTGTGTCAGATCCACTTACACCATCCTTCGCAGATGATTGGTGCAACTAGTCTCTTCGATGGGCTACACCTAAACAGAGGGAGTTGATTACTTTGATACTTTCTCTCCTGTGGCCAAAATGACTACCTTACATATTTTACTTTCTATTGTTGCTACTAAAAATTGGTTTGCATCAATTAGATGTTAATAATGCCTTCTTGCATGGTGATTTACATGAAGAGGTTTATATGGAGCTTCCTAAAGGGTTTTCTGCCCCTCAACCAGATCTGGTTTGCAAGTTACAAAAGTCCTTATATGGTCTCAAGCAAGCTAGTCATCAATGGCATAGTAAATTGTCTGCTGCCTTGATTTCCTTTGGCTATACTCAATCTGCTTCTGATCACTCTTTGTTTTATTAAGTTTCTTCTACTTCCTTTATTGCCATCTTGGTATATGTTGATGATGTTGTCTTGGTTGGTATTGATCGTTCTGAGATTAATTCTATTAAGCAGCAATTGCATCAGGCTTTTACCATTAAAGATCTTGGTGAATTACGTTATTTCCTTGGCTTGGAATTGGCTAGGTCCAAAGATGGTATATTTCTTTCCCAAAGGAAGTTTGCTTTAGAATTACTTGATGATGCTGGTTATCTTGCTTGTAAACCAGCCTCTACTCCAATGGATCCTTATTTAAAGCTTTCCAAAGTTAAGGGCACCCCTTTACATGATCCATAGCCTTACTAAAAGCTTATTGGCTGGTTACAATATCTTACCACTATACGCCCTGATTTAAGTTTTGTGACTCAACAATTAAGTCAATTCATGTCTAATCCATTAGATGTTCATCTTCAGGCATCTCATCGTGTTCTTCGGTATCTAAAATCATCTCCCGGTGCTGGCATATTTTTCTCTTCTAATTCAAATCTTCAGCTGAGAGCTTTTAGTGATTCTGACTGGGCCAGCTGTGTTGACACCCGCAGATCTGTCACTGGCTTTGCTGTGTTTTTAGGCTCCTCTTTAGTTTCATGGAAAGCTAAGAAACAAGCTACTGTTTCCAAATCCTCTTCAGAAGCAGAATACCGAGCTCTCTCCTCTACTACATGTGAAGTTCAATGGATCCTTTATTTGCTCACTGATTTTGACATCAGCCACATTAATCCTGCTTTTTGGTACTATGGTAATCAATCTGCTATTCAGATTGCTGTAAATCCTATTTTTCATGAAAGGACTAAACATATTGAGTTGGATTGCCATCTTGTTTGTGAGAAACTTCAAGCTAAAATCATTCATCTCTTGCCTGTTCGATCCTCTTACCAGTTGGCTGATGTTTTCACTAAGCCCCTTCATCCTACTAAGTTTCATGAACTCATTTCCAAGCTTGGCATGAAGAATATACATGCTCCAGCTTGCAGGAGGTGTCAAGTATAGATGTCATGTGATTACTTGTACTTCTAACAACTATTTGTTGATGATTTATTATGTAACTAAATTAGTTAGTTTAGCATAACTATTCTGTTTACACATTTTGTATATATACACTTGCATACTAATGAGAAATATCATATTCTTTTCCCATATATTATTTGTCACAAGGGTAGCTACTGACTTTGGAGATGTACATGTGTGTGATTTATATAGCATGCGTGTTTTCTAGGTGCTTTGTATGTTTAATTTAGATTCACGACAGTTATAAAATGATCAGATAAGTTTTTGTTTTAAGAATGCTGTTGGTATATAGAAAAGTGTTTTCTAAAAAGAAAATGTATCTCATTTCGTTTTTAGATGCATTTTTTTCATTTCCTTTCTGAAAAAAATTCCACATACCAAACGTTGACTCAATCTTTACAAATTTCTTGTCAGAAAATTCTTGGAACGTATAAAGTCATGTTAGTATGAGTTGTAGAAGTTCTTATTATTTAAGCAAATTAATCCGCAATCCTTATATTGCAAGTATAACTTTCTTTAAATATTTTGGGCCAAATTTTATTCTTTATAACGATTTCTTTTTTTGTTTTCCTAGGCACAGATTTTCTTATATTGGAGGCAATTCTGTTTGAGGTATTGTCGAATATTAAATGTAAACACCTATTTCAGTAGGGATTCAAACCTCGATTCACCACGTTATAAGGAACTATCCCTTTCTACTGGATACAACCCCGGTTCTTTATAATGACTTCTTTTATTCTCTGGAGTTAACAAAAATGGTGGGCTTGGTGGAAGATGGGCCACTCCTCCGGGAGACTTAGTTACTGCTTTACAAGGCTTCTCCACTTTAATAGATTTGATGTTAAGGTATTAGTTAACCTTGATTGGTTTTTAATGTTAAAACTGAAAAAATGAAGGGTAATAATTAATTTTATCCTAATTTATCACGGGGAAAACAGTATATCTTTTTTTTTTGTTCAAAAAAAAAAAAAAGTATATCGATACTTAGCTTTCTTGCATATAATTAGGATGTCGGTAATTTAGGAAACATTCGGAGGAAAAGGTTATAATGCTAGAAATGAGAATTCGGGTTACATAATTATGATTTGGTTATAAATATAAAATCTGGATTCACTTTATTTTCCTCATTTAATACCTGTTTTATATTACCCTTATTGATTCTACAGTTTTTCTCATTCTTTTTGTCTCTCACATTTAATACTCTCATTAAACTAGGAGTATTTCGAAAAAGTGATACATAATTTTTACATAATAATAACAAATAACTAATTTAACTATTTTTTTTAATCTCCATAAATTAACTAACTAGGTATTGTATTTAAAACTGATTAACATCTTTTCACCCAAATTTGGTGGCTAAGATTAAAAAAAAAAAACCCCGTCTTTAATATAAGACATATCTACATAATTTGATTAATTAAGAAAGTTAGTTAATATATCATATATTTTCTAAAACATCATAGTTATCTTTCTTAATTCTCTCATTCCTTCTCCTCCTTGATTAGTGTTGAAAGAGTATCTATTAGGATAAATTAGGAAAAGATTGATAAATATAAAAAATATATCATATATTTAGGATCAAGATCAACTACCTAAATATGTTTTATATTAGAGACTAGAGGGAGTAATTGTGTCTTTGAGCTATTCACAATGCATATTTGTGCACAAATTTAGAGGGAAACACCCTTGTTGCTTCTTGTTCTTTTCTGCCAATTCGAACCTCTGACTATCTAGTTAAATGCATAGTGCACAAACCAAATGGCCAGACGTCATTTTGGCCACCCTTGTTGCTTCTAAATGCGAGTTTATTAACAACAACAACAACAACAAAAGGTTATTTTAAGTTTTGATGAACTCTTTTGACTTCTACATGATCGAGGTTGACGGGGCATTCTCGCACTACTTTGGCAAAGCTGTGTGCCGTGGTGTCTTGAAAGAGGGAGATACTTCCTTGGTAGAAGGTTTTGGAAGAAGGCAATAAACTTATAACCAAATTGTGGGGATGTCTAATGGGCTAAAAAGAGCCTGAAATCGAGATATTCAAGACATAATCTTAAGAAGTAACTCTGCTAAGGCTATTCAACTGATTGTGAACGAAGTTCCGGAGACTCATGAAGATTGGGGAGTAATCTCTGAAATCAGAAGCATGATGCAACGTTCTTGGTAAGTGAAAATCCAAGAACGTTGCATCATTAGTTTTGTTCTGCTTTCCTTTTATATCAAAAAAAAAAAAAAAGTGAAAATCCAAGAATAAGTAAGGATGCCAATGTCATGACAGATATTCTTGCGAGAAGGGCTCTGGACAAAGCCAATATTAGATTATATAGTCCCAATCTGAAATTGATGATGGAGATTTCATTAGTCTGGAGATTTCATTAGTCTATGTTGTTGGTTTCTAGCTTTTCTTATATTCCATCTGATCCACAATATAAATCTCTTTTAGAAGAATGACTTAGTCCACAATATAAATCACTTGGAGAGAAATTAATACTTATTTATCAATTTTCCGCCTTTAGTTAATGTTTAAACACGACTCGTTATATTTTTCTCTCTCCTTTAAAACATCATTTAATATGGTTAAAGTTGAAAATTACTTTCAGTTTAAGATAAATTTAATGAGTTAACTTCCGTTTCTTAATTTTAATAAATTAGTTGAAATGACTTATACTGTGAATTGGGGGGAGTATTTATGTTGGCCTTTTTATTCCTGTGTATAAAAAAGGAACAAATTTTGCATGATTCTCGTTAAAATAAATCTTATCAAAGGCAGCACTAACAATGATATGTCATGAAAAATATGGTTCAATTATTATATTTTGTATAATTAAGAAACCCAATTAATCGATATTAATATATTAATATCATCATAAAATATAAAATTCTTAATACTAGTAGTAATAAATAAGAACATTGTTGCCTGAACATTTGTTGTAACAGCAGAGGGTCACCTAAATATTTGCGAAACCTCATGACGTGGGAAATCGTTGAGGTACAATGTCTTAATGCAGTGAGGATTATTAAAGTTTAGAATCCTTTTCTGCTTTTTTTTTGCCCACCGAGGTTAAAACTTTACTTTATTTGGTTAATTTGTCAATTAATCTTATCCTCACATCATCCCAATTGTATCTCACCTAACGCATCTAATGAAACCCCTAATACCTTCGTTTTACCTTTCTTTTATTCTCACTCAACTATTTCATGGTCAACCACTTTCACACATCACACAACACCTAAAAAAACCAATTATGTCCATTGCATGCAATTATTTTATTTATAGTTTTTCCCTCGATTAAAAATGAATCAATAAATCAATCATATTCTTCTGGGAGACTTAATAAAACGCTTCTTTAAGAGTTTAAGTAGCTGTTTGGATTAGCGTTAGAAGCTACTTTTCCACCATGATTTACGAGGTAAGCATCTGAGAGAGGTTTTGTTCTGGCTTGCATAGACGTGCTTTTTGGACACTAACTTCCATTTATCATGTTGTTTTCATATAAGAGTTAAAATCACATAGTGCAGTAACAAAAATTATAATAATTAATCTTCTTTCCAATTTTTTTAGTATAGGGTAACTGAAAGCCTGAAATAGTTAGATCAAGCCCACAATCTTTTACAAATAAGGAGGAAGTTAGTGTTATTGGGCCACACAATCATCGGCTCAATAATAATCTTTGTTACTGCAATTATTTTCAATTCTAGATGTAAGAGTTAGTTGGATAGTTTACTTTGATAATAAATATAATATTTTAATTACACATATTAAACGATATCCACCCAAAGGTAACTCAAATGCAAATGACTAAAGGGATATTTAAAGAAACCAGCACACATCTTTTATAAATAATGAACTTAATATAATTAATTTTTTTTAGTCTTTACAAATTAGTTATTTTGCTAATATATTAAGAATCGTAGGCAGTACTATTTAGTATTTACCCAGCTTGTACATATAATAACACTTTATCTTAATTTTATAAACTAAATTTTCTTAATATTCAAAATTGGGGTACTTGAATTATCTTTTAAATATATTTTCCCTTTATTTTACCCAATTTAATAAAATAGATATATACTACCTCCAGTGTTTAATATACTCTACGAATAAGAACTTACATTATATTAAAGATTAGATATAGTACATATATAATTTAAGAAAAATTCTCATTACAAAATTTAGTATCAAACGTATATGAAATTTATTCAAGCATCCAAGTGTAACATATTTTTAGTGGGTGCAACTCTTCTTTTACTGAACCTATCTTTAACTACTCACAAAATAGAAGACATGTATATATAGTCAAATATATATTGCATGCAACTGAAGAAGTGTTCCACTGGCTTAAGGATTTAAGTCCTTTAATACAATAAATTTTATAATGAAAAATTTTTTAACAATTTTTTCTAAAATTTATCATCCTCGTACCTTAAAACTAATACACACACACAAAGATATAATGAAAAAAATTATTTAAAAAGATATAATAATTATAGAAAAGAAGATATCATTACATAAGTATAAACATTATAACTCATAATAATAGATTTTAAGTATTTTTTTTCTTAAAAATCTTCATTTTTATCTATAGAAGTTTAAAAATATAATAATATATATTTTCAATAATAAATTATAATATTTTAATATGATCGGTTCACTACCGGTTCAACTACCGGTTAGACCCCGATTAACCCATTAACCCTTAAACCTATACTGTGACCAGTTCATTACCCGGTCCAGTTTTTCATTGCTTGTGTATTATCATTTGTTTCATTAATGCATTTTTTATCATTACACACACACACAAATTGAATTGCATCCTTTAACTAAATAAATCGAAATAAAAAATGAGGAATTTGACGTTGAAAATTGGGAATATAAAAAAGACAAATTTAGTGCACTGAACCTGCAGTTTAACCTTTTCACGTGCATTGAGTGACGAAATCTCAAGTTTCAAGCTAGAACACGCAGCTGCTACGTTCTCCAAAGCACAATCACTTCATCTATACAACTTTCTTTTAATATATTCTATTTATTATGCCTGCCTAAAATTAATTATAAATTCACACTACTATTGTTAGTAATAAGACGTTTAATTTATTTATAAGTAAATTCTAAAAGGCTTTTTATGTCGCTCACTGAAAATACATAATTAAAAGTGTGATGATAATAAATATTCATGTGAGATAAGTGATTCTATTTTGGTTATATAAATTAACACGATTTGATAATTGTTTAAATACATTCATCGTATGTGTATGCAATACTCGTCATGTTAATGAATAATATACAAATAACGTTGAGCCCTATATGCTAAATCACATATATGAGCACATGAATTCAAATAGTTTAATTTCATATTTATAAGATTTTACATAAGACTACGCAGATTTGTGTTAGATATCTCTTATACAAGATTTATATAAGATATATAAAAATATAAATTATTTATACAAATTAATCCCTCGGGTCCTTTTCGTGAGGAACATTATCTTTTTATATAGGGGTAATCCTTAATAAAATGAATAAATTCTTTTTACCTAAAATTTTAAATTGATATTTTTATCTTTACTCTCATTAAATATATATAATTTGTTATCCTATAATAAAGTCTCTCTCATTATCTCTTATACATAAGCTTTCTAAAGAAGAATATAATTCGAAAGAAACATTAAAAGTTACACATTTATTATAACAATATTTTAAATGATAATCTCAATAATTATTTTTATGAAAAGAACCGGAGTCACATTACCTGAGAACTCATATTCTTTCTCATTGAAAATATATAATAGTATGATGGCAAAAACAAAAACAAAAAAGAAAACATATAATAGTAACAAGGAAACGTAGGAGTAGTGAATTAGGTTAGCGCATATTGAGGCTTTATAAGTCGCGGCATCGTTTTCTGGATATATATATATATATATATATATATATAAGAGAAGATAACATAAGTTTTTTATTTTTTATTTTTTTGCAAGGTTGGACTGATCTGACATTCCTTAATTCTCAAACTAAATATTTCTCGGATAAATTATTTTTTATTTATATATATTCCTCGAAATCTAGAAACCCATGCAAGTTTTACTATTACTATAATTATAATATAATAGTACCAATCTCCCCTCTACGTAATTCACCCACCAAACTGTGGATTTAAACTTTTGATCGAAATGCTCACAACAAAAATGAAATATGAAAGGCACGCTCACGCTTTTCCATATTTATTTCCATTTTTTGATAGCAAGTGTAGCCCATTCCTCAGACCAATCGTCTTCTCCTTCTCCAACTTCTATGTCTTCCTCATTACCTAGTACCTCTCTCATCTTGCCACCTGTCCGTTTTTTTTGGGTTTTCTTCTCCCTCAGTTTCAATGATCTTCCCTTTCTTCCGTTCATTATCTTTCATCAACTTCAATTTAATATTCGCATTCTGATATACTCCTATTTATAAAGTAGGGAGAGAGAAAAAATTTGTTAGTAGGGCAAAGAGAGAAATTTTTCGTATGAACGTATCACTCTGATAATATTTATAAGTCTAAATTACGTAAAGAGAGTTAGTTCACTCATCATTAATTATAGATTAGATTTTTAATTTTGCCTTTATTTATAAATGGGTATCCAATAGTTAACATGAATAATTTTTTTTTATTACATTAATGGGATAAAATTGTGACAATAACATTTATTGTTCTGAAAGTGGATTTATAATAAAAACAATTTTTTTTATCAAAATGGACTTATAAATAGGATCAAAGTGATATAATTTAGGTTTCATTTATTATCGATTTTGTTATCACGTGATAAAATGTATAATAAATAAGGTAAAATTGAAAAATTATTGAATTTCAAAGTATAACTAATGTAGTTTAAGATTTTTATTAACCCTTGTAAAACATGTATAGAGTGCTATTTATGTCAATGTTTGTACATACTTTTCTAAAATATCCTATGAGTTTCTTTCGAGAGAGACATGCCATTCTCATTTGGGTATTTATCAAGTTCTCATTTTTTCAAGACTTAGAACAAATAAAAGGGAGGGTCATGTGAAACCATTTGCTTGATTTGTTGAACACCATCATCACTCACTTCTTCTTCTTCAAAAGCTCTTTCAATGTTAGCTCCTGTTCTTTTTGGATTACTCCTCCTCCTTGCCTGCCTGCCTTTTTCTTGTGGTTCCTTTCAGAACCAAGAAAAGGAACTAGAATCATCCACTAATGATTTGCTTCGCAATTCCTGCAACGAAACATGTGGGAAACACCATGTTCCTTTTCCATTCTACGTGAACTCGTCGTGTGTATCAATTTCTCATGCTTTCAATCTGTCTTGCTCGAATTCCTCTTCCCTTCTTCTCAGAATCGGCTCAGAAAACTACCCAGTTATTGAATTCTTCCGTGACGGCGTCCTAGTGGACTTCCCAGGCACATTATCATGTCGCCAGTACAATGACCTGAACTCGTTTGGCAAAAGTTTTGTGAGAAATGAACACTTTGGAGTCTCAGTGGAAAACGTCATTGGTCTCTATGACTGTGAAGATTCTTCTCTGTGCAAAGCAGATTGTGAAACAGTTGACTTGCCGGGTTGTGACGGAGACGGTGACGGTGGAGGTGGCTCACTTGGGTGCTGCTATCCACTTTCAGACCATAGTATATGGAATGTAGGAGAAGGGTTTTCAGTGTTTTCTGAGTATGGATGCAGGGGATTTTCTAGTTGGGCTGTTTTGAGAGGGTCAAATTCAGGAAAGCGAGGGGTAAAATTGGAATGGGCTGTTCCTAATAACTCATCCAAGCAAGTTTGTTCAAGCAATGCAGACTTAGTGAATGCTACATCAGTTGAAGGTGGAGCAAGGTGTATGTGTCAAGATGGGTATGTTGGTGATGGATTTGCTAATGGAACCGGATGCTTGCAGGGTAAGTAGTAGTTTTATTTTCCTCGTCTCTGAAAAATTGCATTAGCGCCTTTTTCTTTGTTGATATGTATTATACTTTATTGTTCTCTTGGTCTGATCTAAAAGACTGGTAAACAAAATATGAAGCAATGAACATGGTTGGGGAAATTGTCACTGTAAGATAAGGGAGATTCTCTTGTTGAACTACAGAAGTCAGCCTCTGCTTTTCTTTTTCTTCTTTACTTAGACATTTAGGCTGGCCTTGAATAATGTTTAGAGATTTGTTACATTCTTTAATAGTTGAGATATAAATTTGCATCTATTGAAAGGAGCATGTTTCCTTACATGAGACCTGATAGTGATAGTGCACATATGAGAAAGCTTGGTCAATCTAAGGTTATCCAAAAGATACAGTTTATGAATGTGTTTCTGGACAGAGTTCTTTTGAAGTTTCATGATGTTTTAGAACTTACTCAATTCAGATTTGACGTTGGCTTGTCTTTGATGCATCTTTTGCAGCCTGTGTGAAGGATGGACATGAAGCATATGGTAGTGACTGCTACATCAGAAGAAAAGATCAAAGAAAATTTGTCATCATCGCAGGTAATTAATCAAGCAACTAGCAACACTATACTCATTTTTGTGTACTAAAAAGGCCAATTAGGACCATTTTCTGTTGAAATGTTCTGTCACTTTTCATGATTATTCACTGTCATGAAATTCTTCAAATGCAGGAATCGTTGGTCCAGTTCTTATTGTTGCCTCATTACTAGCACTATTTTGTCTACTGAAAAGACCACAAAAACCAGGCACTTTTGACAGTGAGCAGGCTTACTATCACCACACCTCAGTTCAAAAGGCTTGTAGAACTCAGTTGTTCAGCCTCCCCGAGCTAGAGGAAGCGACGAAAGATTTCGCTGAGGATCAGAAACTCATGCAGAGCAGCAACAATGGTACAATTTTCGCCGGTGTTCTTGGGGATGGATCACATGCAGCTGTCCACAAGTTGCAATATGATACTGAGAAAGACCTTATACAAGTCCTGGCACAAATTGAGGTCCTGTCTGCTATGTCACATAAGAACTTGGCCCGCCTTCTCGGATGCTGTATAGATTCTGGTTATCCTTCTTTGGTTGTCTATGAGTATCCTGCAAATGGTACCTTGGAGGACCATTTACATCAAAGAAACGGACATAAAATTTGTTTGGACTGGAACAAGAGATTGATTATTGCTGCAGAAACAGCTAATGTTCTTGCATTCTTACAACATGACACTTCCCCTCCCATATTCCACCACAACCTTAAACCTGGTTGCATATTCGTAGATGATGATTTTTCTGTCAAGATTGCAGGATTCAGGCTTGTCAATACCAAATTCAACTATTGCTATGATAACAATATTGAAGGCTCGAGTTTCTGCAAGAATGATGTTTATGACATGGGTGTGTTGCTTCTTGAGATCATTTCAGGCTCAAATAATAATCACTTGAACACACCAACCCAGGCACTTCAGAAGATTAGGACAGGGAAGCTCGTAGAAATCATCGATCCCCTTCTCTACTACCACGAGCAAACTCGTTCTTGCCAAGAACAGATACAGATAATAGCGGACCTAGCAACAAGATGTATGTTGTTTGGTTCAGATGGGAAGCTGGGAATGATTGATGTTGCAAGAGAGTTGACACACGTAACAAAAGAGAGTGTTGATGGAGGAATCAAAAGAGGAGGACGTGCTTTGGAAGAGACATTCTCAAATTCTAGCCTTCTTCAGATGATATCAATGTCTCCTGATTCTATGCATGTACCTTGAAAACTTCTTCACACGATGATGATATCTATGGTCGGTTTCAGTTTTATAATTTGCTTAGTGTGGAGATGAGAGATTTCCAGCCATTGTACATTTGGGGAATGGATTGAATAATCTGGTTCTGGCATGTAATTCACTTGGCTCTATGAGCAAAGTGTATATATGGTTTTATGTCTCTTTACAAATAGAATCAGATATATCATATTATGCATTTGTATGAAAATCACTCTGTACATAAATGATTAATAGTCTTTAATGGGTATATTAGTTCTTGTAATTTCTGAGTTTCAGTGTTTTGGGTCATCTGAATTTATTTTTCATTGTTTTACTCCTTCTAGTCCTATTTATAAGCAATTTTCTCTCTCATAGAATTAATCCCCTTTACAAGCAACTTTTACTTTTTGTCTGATAATGTAAGCTTCTTTTTCCTATTTTATCTTTATTAAATACTCATATCTCCCATATTTTTTATGTATTCTCTCTCCTATACTCTTTTCATAAATAGGGGCATATAAGAAAAAAAATATGACATTTTTGACACATTTATTATTTTTAACTACCAATTTATTTTGCGGAATCAAAGGAAAATTTGCTCATAGGACCAGATATTCTAATAACTTTTTCACAGGCAAAGTTGTTTATATTAGCCTTACCAAGCGTTGTTTGACGATTAGAAGTTATTTTCATTTTGTTCTGACCCATGTTTTATAATCTTTTTTATTATATTTTTTTGGCCAATTACCCCTTAGATGCCAAGTCAACACAATTTCTCAATGATTTGACATAGTTTAAATTTTAATCATATTAAAACTTATAAACCCAACAAAATTATAAGTCACGCTCAACATTTGGGCTAAAGCTAAGATTATATTTTTATTTTTCGTAAGGATCCACTTTAATTGAAGAAAATGAGAAATTCCAATTATTTTTTTCCAATTAAGAAAAAAATAATTTTTAATAATGTTTATACTAATATCTCTTTTAATAGTGAGAAATTTTCTTGACTTTAATAAATCTCAGAATCCAACTATTTTTTTTCCCTGAAGAATCCAACTCATTTGAAACTTAAATTTTCAACAACCACACTAACAACAATAATGATCTTTAGAGATATAATTATCCTATGCTCCCTCCAATCTTTTTTATAAGAGTTCAAGATTTGAATTGTCATTATTCTTTTTATAAAAGTCTAATGACAAAAGTTTTCTAAACATTTAATGAGTTTTTTTTTCATGTTTACCTCTCATTAATTTTATAAATTGTATTAATTAAAATGTAAAGTTTATTTCAGACATACTTATTATTTTTAACAAATTTTAATTACTTTCTTAAACTATTGATTATCGGGTTTTTATAAAAATAACAGGATAGGAGGAGTATCCATATTTCTCTCTATTTATTTCTCTGCTCTTTCAAACACATTTTTAATTCTCAGATCGCCTTGTAAATAGGAGCAACTTGCCTTGTCTCCTTGGTGTCTTTTTTTTTACTAAAAAAATGGAGAACAATGACATGCCCTATATGAGAATTGTCCAAAATCGTGAACAAAGACCACAAAATATTTTTAGCTTTTTATTTTTATTTTTTGAAACTTCATCTTAAGTTTTTTTTTATTTCATAATTTTATTTATTTTTAATTCATTTTTAATTTGTTTCCTTAATTTTATCTTGTTATAATTTAATTATCAAATTGGATCGCAAGTTTTATTTATTTATTTTTTTACTTAAGATGACAAAGACAATTGTGATGCCATGTCCCAATGGTGGTCACTCCACCATTCATTGAATCAGTTGGGGTATTGGGTTAAAAATCAGTTGGTTAAATTGGAGCAAACCTGAGACTAAACCGGTGAAAAAGTGAAGATTTCAGAGTTATTAATATGAAATTATAAAGAAAAATTTAAGAAAATTGATTTTTTTAAAAGCGAACCGATTTGACTCTCGACTTGACGGGTTCGCCTGTTTCTGGGACAAACTGGCCGGTCTGGTCTAGGTTTCATAACCTGGCGCTCCGATGAGGTGCTTCAACGGCATAATCATGAGCTTTACTATATTGTCCCAAGTTTATTTTTGTTTTAACTAATAAGTTTATTGGGAAAAAAACAAAAAAAGAACTTTGAAATTGTAAAATTCTATATCAGGTATTTTCCCAAAAAAATGAGTTGTGAATTGGTTATCAAGTTTTATCATTCCTTTATCAACTCTAGGTAACAAACCTAACTTAGAATTTTGTAATTTTAAAGTTCTTTTTCTGCATTTTTTTCCTAATTTTATTTATTTTATTGATAAAAAATACAGAAATTGTGTTAAGAATTTTTATCCGACAAAATATTGAAAAATAATAATTTTAAAAAATATCAATTAAAAAGAAAATTAAAGAACAGATGTTATAAACAATTTAAAATTAGCAAAAAAGATCATTTTATTTTTGGGCTGCTCCCACCCGAACGAATGGAAATGAGAAACTTTAGAAGTTCATCAAAAGATGGGAATGGTCAAGCTTAGTTCCCTCCTTTGATCCCCAAAATTGACCATTTCTTCACTTTGAGCTATAAATATGCCATTGCTAATCACAATAACTTCTTCAATTCAATCTCTCTTTTCGTTGTTCAAACCATTTACCCCTTCTTCCTTCATACTTACTCTTTGTCAAGGTACAAATTATCCTTTTCTTTGAAATCTTATCATTCATATTCTTTCTGGCTTTTCCTTTAATTATTGCTCAAAGGGTGTTTGTTAAATGTGCCAAGCTGTCATCTTTTTATACTTTTTCTTCCATGGCTACAATTTTTAAGTCACGTCTTTTTCACTCTTGTTCAGCAGAGACAGAAGCAACCGTTTTTGGGGTTCATTTTATTAGGCATAATCAATTTTGAGATTTGTAATAAGAATGATGTCAACAACAAAAATTCATTCCCTTTTGGGAGCAATTCATTTGGCCAAAACTAATAAACAATGTTGAGAAACAAACGGCATATTTCTGAACTAATAATTTTTTTTTCTTGTCCTTGTATGTTATGTCTTAAGATGAGTCAGCCAGAAAAGAATGCTGAACCTACAGATAACCGTCCCCGTTTAAACCATAGGATTCTTTCATCTTTGTCAAGAAGATCAGTTGCTGCTCATCCTTGGCATGATCTTGAAATTGGTACGTACTATTGTTGTTGACCATGATGCTCAACCAAATTTGTCTTGTTTATTGACACTTAACCTGATGGTTCAAATTATTTTTGACTGTTTATTGCAGGACCTGATGCTCCCAATGTTTTCAATTGTGTAAGTCCCCATCTTCTTCAGGAATAAATAGTAGTCACCTACGTACACATACATTTTGAAATCTTCAATGTCTGGTTTTCTCTCAAGGGAAGGTTTGGTGTTTCTGCATATTGTTGAATGGTTAGTTGCTGCCTGCAGGTTGTGGAGATCACTAAGGGAAGCAAGGTCAAATATGAGCTTGACAAAAAAACTGGAATGATCAAGGTTTGAACAATTGTCCTCATTCAATAATTATGACTAAATGATGAAAATAATACAAGTTATTAACGTTCTATTTCTTTCTTACCCTGCTTAGGTTGATCGCATTTTGTATTCATCAGTTGTTTACCCTCACAACTATGGCTTCATTCCTCGTACTCTTTGTGAAGATAATGATCCACTTGATGTCTTGATCCTTATGCAGGTAACTTCCATACCATTTGAAATTCAAATGTCTATACATAACAGTCATTTTAAACACTGCCACCAGGCTTAAGCTTGTTTTTCAAAAACCTATTCTTTTCACGCTATTCTCTCATTGTTATCAGTAAATATAAAGCTACTTCTGATCATTGTCATAGTCTGTGTTATCGTCAACTTCATATGAATGAAAGTCCTGTGTTTGAACTTGACATAACTAAGGAAATTCTAAGTGGCTTACTCAATATTCCATGTGTATAGGAGCCAGTTCTTCCTGGTTGTTTCCTGAGAGCCAGGGCCATTGGACTGATGCCTATGATTGACCAGGTATTATGTTTTCAAGTGTTTGTCATAAAATGTCAGGCGACTAGCAAGTACTTAAATGAAATTTCCCCCTTTCCACTGATTCTTGTAATAAATAAAGTGATGCTATTGATGGTACATTACAGGGTGAGACAGATGATAAGATTATTGCAGTATGTGTTGATGATCCTGAGTACAAGCACTATACTAACTACAAAGAGCTTCCACCTCATCGCCTCTCTGAGATTCGTCGCTTCTTTGAAGATTGTATCCTCAAACCAATCTGATAGTTCGCATATTTTTAGTATCACTTTAATGAAATTGAATCAAAATCATACTAAGATATTAGACTGAAACAAAAAATGAAATATTGAACAAGACCTATTATGGAACCTTTTAAAATCAGGAACTTGTTGCCTAAGCTTCTATAAGCTTGACGTGTGTTTCTTGACAAATTGATCAGACAAGAAGAATGAGAATAAGGAGGTAGCAGTTAATGATTTTTTGCCTCCTTCTACTGCCATTGAAGCCATCCAGTACTCAATGTTAGTATATTTTGAGAAACTGTTACTCTTATGTTTTTTTTTTTTAATCCAACCTCTATTTTGACTTCTAACGAAACCAGCTGAGGGAGACAATGTTGCATATATGAAATGAAAAAAAGAAACAACAACTAAATCATCACCAATTATTCCTTTCCCATGTCAATATCACAGGAAAAATGGCACTATTTTTCTTCATTATAGTAAGTTTTTTCTCTTTGATTTGGTGCAGGGATCTTTATGCTGAGTATATTCTGCGCAGTTTGAAGCAATAGACTATAATGCTATCTACCATTAATTATCATAACTAGTTAGTATATACTACAATTAATTAAGGTGTTCTTGGGTTTTATCTGTGGCTAAATCTCTCCCCAGATAATATATTACAGGAGACCGTTGTTGAATATTTTTTTGTTGGAATTGTTTTTTGTATTGATTATTGGAATTATACAAGTTGTTTGGTTGATTAAGCTAAAGAACATCCATCAACTTTTTTGGAAATGTATCATGTATAGTTCCTGTTGATTGAAATATAATCCCCTATCATGAGTATATTCAGTGCATGGTCTGGTATTTTTATCAATTTTGATTACTTGCACAATTGTACACATCGAATTCACTGTTAAGTAGATTGAAAAATTCAAACCATTGTCAAGCAATTTACATATTTAGTAGGAGAGGGTTATCTTTATTGACTTCTCTCTCTATTTAATGTCTCAACCATTAAATTAACTTTTAATAATTGATATTTAATTATAGATTTTCATTATATTTAAAATTATAATAATATATTTACACCTATCATTAAATCTCAACTATTAAAAGTTGAACTAATAGTCGAGACATTAAATAAAGAGCAAATGGTGACACCCCTCTCCCATATTTACTTGATGTTGGTAATGACTGATATATTAATTTAAATGTTATTAGTTATACTTAATATGGTCAACTTTCCACATTAGGAATATCAAAATATACTCGTCCGATCCTTAATACAAGACATCTACCTAATTTTATTATATTAAAGAAGTTAGTTGAGTTATTTAATATGATATATTTTTTCTAAAATATCATAATCATCTTCCTTAATTCTCTCACTTTCTCTCCTCCTTGATTATTGATGAGAGAACATCAATAGGAATATATTAGAAAAAAAATGACAAATTTGATAATTATATCTTACAATTAAGATCAAGATCAACTCACAAAAGGACAGAAGGGAGTAATATCCAGAACTAAAATAAGCTAAACGTATCTAATCACTCCAAATTTTCAATCATGAAATGATTTTCTCGTTTCTCATTCTAAACCCATATCTGCATTGAAGAGATAGTACAACATCACTTTATCACTCCAATTTTAGGATATTTTGATCTGAATATTAGGCTTAGTGCCTAGTGTCCAGGAGCATGGAAATTACAATAAATCTATCATTTAGGAGTATAATTTATTTAGAAGTTCCAAGAGAAGAATAGCAGCAGAATCCTTTGCTTTCTTCACGCTTGGCATTGGCTCTCCGATACATTCATCTGTACATCCTCTATCAGTAGTATTGACACGAACTGCAAATGTAAACCTCTTTGCATGTGCTGGACCACCCTCATTCACACACCTATAGATTTTAGTGTAGCAAATTACAGTTAGTAAAACAGATCACACTTTAGCCACTAATCAGCATTTTAATGATAGTATTGAAAACGAGTCACTTCATACCGGTAGGATGGCATAGGCCAATTTCTCCGCAAGCAGATATCGTTTAATGTTTGTCTGGTGAATGTCTGGTTTCCATTCTTCTTCTTCTTACCATTTTCTTCATCCTTCTCCTTAGATTTGGCTACCTCCTTCTCTTTCTCTTTCAATGCAGCAAGGGCATTTCTAGCAGCTAATTTCTGTGCCATTTTCTTTTGAGGATTTTGAGCAGCCCCGACTTGCACGCCATCAATGAATACTTCAACAGTAGCCAAATTTCCTATTCGACAGGCTCTATATTCTAAGCCTTCTGCCTGCTGCTGGCATCGTTCTTGTAGCTCCCGCACAGGATGCATTGGCAGAGTCTCAGGCGTCACCATAGGATGCAGAAGAGGCTGAAAAACCTGAGAAAATCGCAAGACTCAAAATCATTTTATCTATTTTTAAGTGAAATGAATAGGAAGAGATGCAGTTTCGAAGGGCAGGTGCCTCACCTTCCAAACAACGGAAGTATCTCGTCCACTGTCTAGAAAAATGGCACCAGCAATAGATTCAACAATGTCACCAAGGACTTTGGGTGCTTTGCAGTCTCCCAAGCCAAAGGAGTTAAACCCTGGCTTTGACAACTCTTCTTGAACTTCCTTCACAAATTCTGTAATCTGCAGACATATAAAACCAAAAGCACAACATTAGAACCGCCCCAAGAATATTGCTCAACAAGCTCTGGGCAATAAGGAGTAATGTGACTTAGAACCAGGAAGCAAACATGAAACCTGTTTTTCTAGGGCACTGGACCCATGTCGAAGATGGACATGAAGATTGTGTTTAACTGCAACACGTGCAAAGTTTTCATTGTTTACAGCAGCAGCTCGAAGGTCAGTCAGACGTCCCGGTGGTAAATCTGTATAAGTGAAAAACAAGTGCCTAGTAATGAGATGATCCAAGACAGCATCACCAACAAACTCTAACCGCTGATAACAGGATACTCCAGAGGATGGTCTTGATGCGTGAGTTATTGCTTCTATAAGCAGCCCCTTGTCTCTAAACTTGATACTCAGAGCGCCGTCCAGACCATCAAAGTCAACACTTCGAAGTATGCTCTCAGGAACAGTATTTGGCTTCCTTGTACACTCCATCTGATCAGGATCAAACTCTATCTGAATGCCAATCCATTTCATAAGATGATTCGCAGCGTTCTTCCCACCTTCAACATAGTACACCCCAATCAGAGCTTCTACAACGTCAGCAAGTGTCTTGCTGGATAGGACTCTATAAGAACTTGAATCGCTCTCAAGCTCACCATCTTCCATTTCATCATCCTCAAATCCATCAGAAAGGCGATCCATCTTCTCCGTTTTTGAAATCAATCCCTCCTGATCAAATAAAGATGACTCTCCATCTCTGGTATCCTCATCAAAGACAGGCAGCACCCCTGGAGCTGCCCATCTGGATGGAGCAAAGCGATCTGCTTGAATATACGATTGAAGTCCTTTGCTCAATGCATATTGATATAATATCATGTTACTGACCATTTGTTGCCTCATCCTAGTAAGCTGGCCTTCATGTTTCTGTGGGTATTTTAGGAAAAGAAATCTACTAACAACCCATTTGAGATATGCATCTCCTAGAAGCTCTGCCCTTTCATAGCAGAATGTCTCCTGGCAGGAGGCAGCAGTCAAGGCCTCCAATATCTGTGCATTGAGAAGGCATGGGTTAACTGAAAAAACTAGAACCATGACAAATTGATTACATTGAGAAGAAACATTACCTTGGAAGACTGGACTGGATAATTTATCATATTCTTAAGTTGAATTGCCAGAAGCATACTTTCAACCCTCCTCATTATTGAAGGCAGCCTCTGGGCCCCACGAACAAGTGATCCAGGCAGGGGGTGTACAAGGCATAGCTCAGGAGGAAGAAAGACATAATAAGTTTTGTCAAGAGCCTCTTCAGATTCGACTTCATGTGCTACAGAAGGCAAGATATAATAAATATGAGAATTTAGACACTTGCCAGGAAAATATAATTTCAGTATAGGAATAAGGAGAGCATACTTTCACTGTGTTCAAATCGAGGGGATAAAAGATTCTTGCAGTATGAAACACCCCGTCCTCTTATCAGAGGCTGATGCTTGTAAATTAAATCAACACCATACCTACATATAGCAATTAAAAAGAGGATCAGTTACCATTTGCACCCTCCGTTATGCAAGATACAAAAAGCTCCTCTAATCCAGAAGGATTATTAAGCTATTGTCGCCTAATGCCAGACAATATTGGCAACACCCTCACTTTTAAGATGAAAAAAGCATATTCCTTCACTGATTAAGAGTAGCTTCCTGTTCTTCATGCATAATATCACAGGTCCAACATAGTCAACAAGTTATAGTTAACCAGTTTCAAGACAGAAAAAGGAGAGAAAATTGGTAGGAGGTTTAGCTACGGGACAAAGTCACAAAACCTTTAAACAAGGAAGAAAACTAGAATAAAATAATACCACCTAAAGGAAAATACATCTCATACTTTTGTTTGTAGTAATCAGCATATGAGCTGTACTCCAGAGGACCAAGATAGCCTTCTTTCCTAGGAAAAGAGTTCTCTGCAGTCATATCATAGCGTATTGAATCAACATAAAACCTCTTCCCTGAGTGAGCAGCGGTAACTATCCTCCCTACCAGATCCTCTGCATTAGTATGGGCATCTGCCATCATCAATTTTCCTTGAACAGTCTTACCATTATGCTTTTGCAATGGCACAGCTTGTCTATTAGGAACCAATCCTGAAGCTTTTACTATATCAAACTGTGCAACAGCTCCTCTGATTCCATAGGTTGGGTGTGGTTTTTGCCCAAAAGCTATGCCATGACGCAATTTCCCAAATCCATATTCCCTTCTATCTCCACCTAAAGTTCTCTCGTTCGTGCCAAGATAAACATCTGGTCGAGCCTTCTGAAGTGGATTTTTCCATGCATCTGTTTCAATTACTGTCTCAACCAGGTGCCAATCAATTTGGTTCATAGGATCTAGAGACTTATCGCTAACCATTGGAACAAATAAATATGCTTTTGCAGAATCCCAAGGAGTAGTGGAAGGTTCAACATCCACATCCAGGACGATGCTCATTAATCTTACATGAAAGCCTTTTAAGGATGCCAACTGCATACAAAAAAGAAAAGGTAACGATTTGTCATCAGCAACAATAATTCTGACAATTGAAGACATCCAATACAACCATTCACGATAGTTAATCCACACACCTGACTCTCAGAAATATCTATTGACCCTCTAAAGACAAGGGATGCCTTTGTAGTCATGGTTCGTGCGATAAATAGATCCATCGACATCGATAACACCTGCAAAAAACACGGGAGAAAAACGTTTTGAAATTCTCAGGTAAAAGAAAAAAACTCATATGGACAGGACTGTTACATGCAAACAAGAATTAGTACCTCTGCATCCAGCTCATTGCCAAAAAGTACTGCAAAATCTGAAACTTGAGTCAAGAATGGATCCTTTGAATGGCCTATGTTTTCGCTCATAACAGCATACATATAAAGATGAAGCACTTTGGAATTGCTGCAAGCATCTTTTCCAGATAAGATCCATTCTCCCTGAAAATCCAGATCCAGATAAGCAAGAATAAATTTGGGAAGAAGTGCAATAACCTCAAGGACTACTTCATCTAACAGGCTTAAGTTGTTAGGAAAGGGCAAGTGTTGAACTCCTAGCTTAGTTAAGGAAGATCTAATATCATGCCAAGGATCACTTTAAACTTAAATAGCATTCGAAATTAAGGTGGATTATACCCATGCTCTGATGCCATCGAACTTATATCCAGGCTTACCAAATAACAGCATAGACTAAGTGATTTGTAGGGCAAACGAACCTTTAGTACATCTGCCACACCTTCAGGATAAAACTCTCTGTGTCTAGCAGTCCCTGGAAGTGGATCTCCTTCATCATTTTGTTCAGCCTTCTCTTTTTCTTCTCCACTTCCTTTATCTGGCAATAGCATGTCAGTGAACGCTCCCATCTCATGCAGCTTCTTGCAAGCAGCTAGACAAACAGCCTGCAAAACAAGGAAGTGATGACCATTGCTTCTTGTGTAAAGATGACTAAAAAGCATTCCAATTATGATCAAATGACGTCAAACCTGTTGAGCAAGGCGCATTGAACTGCATATGGGACCCTCAAGATTTTCGAATGGCGCATTACAAGGCAATTGAAGCTTGCAAGAATATTCAGTGGGACCTTCAGGTTGTTCATGCTTCTCCATTATAAACTCAGGACGAAGAATCGAATATCTGAATAGATGCACCAGAATTCAAAATCGACATTCAGAAACAACCCTAGTTGAGTACAAAAATATATAGCAAAGCAAATAATCAATGTCAAGTAGAAAGGCAGAACCTGTCACTAGGTAGCTGAGAGCAGTAGAAGTGGATAAGACCAACGGCAGAATTTAAGCTCACAACTGCACCAGTTGACTCCACCTGGTAAACAGTTCCTGGTCTTGTATCTACTGAAATCAACCTTGAAGTGTCTTTAAGATGACTTAGGTCTGTTCTCTCTATTGCTTCCCTCCGCAAAGTCTCCTCACTATCCCTGGCATTCTTCAGAAATGCTTCATGCGACAAGTTCCCCCTATGTACAGGAAAGAAAGGGAATAAACAGAAGATTGAGAGCAGTTGGGAGGAGACAACTCAGGACCCATTGTAATTTGTGATGTCATAAAGATGATCAAGGTTTAACAAAATACAAGAAGCAGAGGCACAAACTCCTAAAGCAGCATTAAATTTTCATTGTATATTAATGATGCAAACTGCAACAAGAAGTCACAGTTTAACCATACTGTACAAAAACAAAAGCAAAAGATGTTTCCTTCCTCAGATAGAAAAAATTATTTAGAAGGAAACCAAGAAGGCTTGTAACCTCTTACCAGCTGCATTGGCTACAGAAAAGAATTGAACCTTCAATTTTATTAAAAGCAAAAGCTACTCCATTGGTAGCTCATGGGTTTAACTACGTAGACACAAGCAATAAGAGTAATAATTTGATGGACGAAACTAACCAACAGAAGCCAAAAACAATGAATTTCTCAGTAGAATTTTAAGTTCTCTCAGACTCATTAGAATACCCAAAATCATAGTCAATCAACATCATGAAAAAGAGAAAATGCCGATAGTCAATCAAATCTTAAAAATACCTCTCAACCATCAAGATATAGTCAGACCCAGGCTTTCTGGCACGACCTCTAGATTGAATGTATGCCAAAACAGTCTTTGCAAGGTCAAAGCGGATAACAACATTGCATTGCCGTATATCAAGTCCTTCTTCAGCAACACTGGTTGCAACTAATAATGTAACCTACAAAGAGGTGCTAGAGTTAGACGGAAAGAACATAATAAATTATTTTAACGTTCATAAAGAACTGACTGAGCAGACGTGCAGCCATTAAAAGAAAGATCTTACTCGTCCATCACGGAACCTAGCAATTGTATCCTGCATCTGTGAGGTTCTCATTTCCTGACTATTGTTGTGGCCAATCAAGCTTGCACACTTAACAAAACTCAGAGATGGAAGCTCCGCAAAAACCTGAAAGGTTCAAAGACAGTGGACTGGTGGGATCTTGACCAAGTAACTGAATAAACCAAGATGAACTATAAGAGTGGTGTATATATTTTATTTAACCTTGGGTAGAACTAAAGCAGACACAACACGCTCAACAAAGATGATTGCACGGAAGTCTTCTGTATGCTGATACTTGAGAAGTACTTTGATCAGAGCCTGAACCTTAGGGGTCACCTTGCCATCCGCCACAGCAGCTCCAATAATGACATCCACATGCTCCCCTCCAGAGACAACTACAAGTGCAGCAGCTTAAGTAAAACAGCAAACTAAATTCCATCTTACACATTGGCATTAAATAGGTGATAAGTATTACAAAAGTTAAGAATACGTCGTAACATATATGCTGAAAATCATGATGTTGCTGAGTTACATTAACAATCACACAGTACATTTGAGATAGGGTTAAGGTGCAAATTTGCCCCGAAAGTTTTTGCTGAGGAGCAATGTTGCCCTGAAAGTTTTTTCAGGTTTAACGTCACTCCGAAAGTTTTAAAGCGTAACAATGTTGTCCCATACCGTTAAAAAATTGACGTTAACCGTTAACTTTTTAACGGAAAATGGCAACATTGCTCTATTTTAACACTTTCGGGGCAATATTGAACCTAAAAAAGCTTCCAAGGTAACATTGCTCCTTAACGAAAACTTTCAGGGCAAATTTACACCTTAACCCTTTGAAATATTAGATAATTAGAATTCATTTGGACATTCTCATATGAAAAGCAAGACTGATAAGTAACACTAAGCCCTTGTGTTCAAGCACAAATGTCAAAGCAAAAACCATCATAATCATATATTATGTCAAACATTAATATATCATGTCGAACATTCTCACAGAATAGTCCAATAGCATTTTTTTCAAAATGTTCGCATACTCAGCAACAAGAAAAGGAACTTCTCAAAACTTTCAGTTAGTCAGGACAATTGACAAATTTGAACAATGAGCCATAGCCACATAATAGTGCATCCCTAAGGCACTACAAAGTTTCAGCAGTCAATCTCACCATGACTGTCTGGAAGCTCCCCTTCCTCAATCTCATCAGGTTGAGAACCACCCCGTGCCTTACCACATTCTGAGTCAGAAGCACCAGCATTCTTTTCAGACGCTGCACCCTCTGACAGTTGACATTGCAGAAGAGACACAACTTTATTCAGATAGGATTCCTGAAACTTGACATCAAGTTGGTAGTTTGCCCTCTCATCATTTTGCAAAGCCGACAGAAAAGAATGTGCAACCTGTAAAAGAATATAAATTCTAAGAAAGTTCAGGAAATCAATGACTAATCATTATTCTCACAACAGAACTCACCTTATAAGCACACCACTGACCCAGTTCACCAAGTGCATAATTGATAGCTCTCAACTTCTGAATTAGGTTTGCAGCTCCATCACTTTCTGTTCTTTCAGAAACACCATATACTTGACGGAGCTCTTCTTTGGCTCCTGCATCTCTAGCTCCCATGAACTGCCATTTACTTCTTCTTGAACTTGATTTTGCAGCTTCTTCAACTTCAACTTCCATTTGCTTTATCTGCTCATGAAGATAACACAAACTGGCTGCTTTATCATACTCCACAACAACTTCAGAAGGCATTGGTACATGCTTCTCCAACTCCTTACGATCTTTGATGGTACAAACTACAGAATCTAGCTTACTTTCAAGATTCCGAATTTTTATTGCGCAATCCACTTGGCTGGATACACCTGATCAAGCATAATCAAGAGCAATGTTGACTTGTGAAATCAGAGTAAAGTATTGCGTTCTCTAAAAGAATATCAGCCTTGAAGACTTGCAGCTTGCTGGTTATTGTGCTATGCACTAAACAGCAAGATTGCAAGTTCAAACAGGCAAAAGACTAAATAGGGACCAACAAATAAGAAGATAAAATAATTAAAAAGAAATTCATCCCTCAACAAATAAGAGCACCTTTCAAGTTAACAGGAGAAGCAGTCATTCCAAATACAGACGGTCTATTCTCTTTGGGTGTTGTATGATAGAACTCAGACATCACCAGTGAATATGGATGTTTCTTCACAGCATGATGGCACTCATCCAGAATCAGGAGATTGATTGTTTCCATTTTTATTATGCTGTGCCTCAGAATGTTCAAAAGAATTTGAGCCGTCATGACTAGAACCTAAAGCAAGAATAGCCAACCGGGTAATTGCAGTATAAACACACAAAGCTGAGGAATAACGCAAGAAATTAAGATAAGATAGAACTAAATAGCCAGCTAATCTTGTGACAAAAAAAGTTGTCTTAATTAAGAGCCAAAGCAACACAAATAATAATGACAAAAGATCTACCAGATAAAGCACTAAATAAGGTAAACCTTAGTTGAGCAAGGAAGAAAAAAGTTAAGTACAAATTTATCAAAATGCCCACATAAATTCTGAAAAGTCGATTAATGGGTGGAAAAAAACAAATCCCAAATTTCGAGGTTAAACTCAACTCTGCAAAAATTAAGAAAATTGGGGGGGAAAGGAAAGTATGGTCAACTTTCGTAGTTATGTTCCACAATTTAATAGGTAAAGATTACTTGTTGGAAATATATGCTGATTGAAAAATAACTATCCTTTGCATAATATTCTTACTGATTTACATGCACATCAGATGTAAATTTATCAACTTCATTGCTTGGACTTAAGTTAAATTGCTCGCATATGGACGGTGCAACCAAGTGAGCCCGCAAGGAAGATGCAGCCGTTGTCTGAAACTTATCCCAATAGCATGGGCACCCCTCTTTCTAGGAATCAGATTGAGTGCTTTAGAGGAGTCCCCGCTCAAGGAGCCACATTAGAAACCAAGGTAAAATTTTAATTGAAGCATCGGCTTACTCATTCTATAGAAGTAACCGTGTAGCATTTGCTACAAGCTTAGCTTTTAATAATATTCTACTATCAGAAAGTTTTTCCAACCATTTGTAGAAGTCGAAGATATCAACATAAAAGGCCACAAATCAAAAGACTTATTTTCCATGAGGGAACCGTCCAATAAAAAACCTAGCCAACTGTATAGATAAGTGAAGTATAGATGTTTAAAGACAAATTATGAAGAAAAATTAGTAAAATTGAAGCTTAAGTGGAATGTTATGCTGTACAGAATAAAAAGAGACCGGGGCTAATGGACTGAAACCAAAATTAATAAAAGAAAAAACAAAGTGCTAGAAGGCGTAGACCAGCATATCTCCAACAAAATTTCAAAGCCTACCTGTTTTGTTTCAAATTCACGTTGCCACCTTCGAGCATCCCAGAAGTCCTGTCCCATTTCTCCACAGTAGTGACCCACTTGATAGCCAGTTCGCTCTCGAATTACTTCTGCTTGCTGAGATGAGACAAAGCACCAAAATTAAACCGCCTTCTACAGCAAAATTTGTCTCTTCACAGAGGACATTCAAGCTTATAAATTTTAATGTCTCAAATTTATTTTACCTGATAAACAAGTGGTACTTTGGGAACTAAGAATACGGCAAGCATTTTTTTATTATGCTTTTGTAAACTCTCATGAATACTTTTCATGAGAAGAACAGCAATGAGGGTCTTCCCTGCCCCAGTTTCAAGAAAAGCTATAGTATTTCTCTGCTTTGCCTGCTCAAGAACATCTAACTGGTACTTTCTAGCCTTTTCCTCAGGAACTCTTTCCTTTGGCTCCTCAGTTTTAGTCTCAGTCTTTCCATTGCATTCTTGTTTAGTGTCATTAGCTACCTTACCATCTCGATGCCGATCAGCTTCCCAAGTGCCTAAGCGAAAGACCATGTCATGGGAACCTGACTTATCCCTCTCCCAGTAACCCCTTTCTCTATCCCTCCAATCCCTATCTCTAACATCTCTCCTACCACAACCATTTAAATTTTCTCTTCTCCTCAAACTATCTTTTTCCTTCCTATCAACCTCATCCCACTCCCGGGGCCTCTTTCTATTAGGACCCCTCTCCCTCTCCTTGGGGTGGTAATTCCCTCTGCCAGGATAAAGCCTCTCATTCTTATAACTGCCAAGCCGAGCCCTCTTGCCAAATCTTTCTTCACCATCCACATGATGCTCCCTAGATAGATCACCATCTCCATTTTCCTTAGAATCGCCCAAAGCTCTCCCTTCATTGCCATTAGATACTTTATACCCATTACTTTCAGCTTCTGAACGCTCACACACTTCAACAGTACGACCATGTTTTTCACCAGCCAACCCATTCTTCACAATATTATCTTTCTGATCGGAGATTTCAGCTTGCAGTGCCAATGACAAGTCTTTGTTTCCATTTCCAGTCTCGGGGGCCATAGGGAGGCCACTACCGTTCTTAATACTGTCAAGAATGCTATCAATGCCGCCGAAGAAATCACTAACCAGTCCATCCTGTATCAAATTGTTATCGACCTGTTCTGAGACTAAGGACCTATCATCAAAGTGAATGAGATCGCAGGAAATGTCCTCAACGGCATCCAGCCAGTAGGAAGGAGAGGAGCGAGGAACTACTGGGTCATCCTCAACTTTCCCTGAAACCCTAATACTCCCATCCCCCATTTCTTTCAATTACTCAATTGAATTGACTAACAACAAACAAGAGAAGTAAATAAAACAGAAAATCAAAAGAAGAAGTGAAAAAGGACAGAGAAAAGGTAAAGGATTGCCAATAGAAAGGACGAAGAAACTTTCCGGGTGAGAGCTAAATTGCTAAAATAAGGATCAAAGAGTGTAAAGTTTAAGCAGAGTGGAGGGTCGATAGACCGTACGAAGCACGCAAAAGAGTGATGGGCAGAAAGGGGGGATTTAGTCTCTCAAGAAAAGACTGAAAGAAAGAACCCCCTAACCCTAAAATCACAAATTCTGTGTGCGATTCTACAAGATTCCACGGTCTATCAACGCCTATTCTGCTCTCTTTCCCTTTCCTTTCCTGGACTACACGTGCGTGCACACACTAGCACCACACAGTTCCGGAATCTCTTTCACTCTATCTCGCCTATCTCTTTTCCTCTTTCATTATATTTCAGCCTGAACTTTGCCTCTTCTTCTCGCCGCTGTTACTTCGCCGCAGCGACAGAGATAGAAGACTCACAGAACCGAGAGGGCAAGAGGAGATATAAAAGACAATAAGACGGCGAGTAAATTAATTAATTAATTAAATTATGCCCAAAAAATATTTAAACTTTTTAAGGTTTTTTTTTTGGTTCAAATAACTTTTTAAGGTTTTTGGAGTACGGGTTGGATCGAAAGTTTTGGAAATCGGAACCTGAAAATACAACTGCGGATAACTCGGGAACTGGAGACACGGAAGAGAACGAGATTTTCGGGCTTAAACTTTATCGATTGATGTTCTCACGGGTCAAGACCCGGATCTCAATCGGGTCGATCCAACCCACTCGATAATATCTCTTAAAAAGTTAAGGGCTCCCCAAAGGTGGAAACCCGGAATACCCAATCAAATATCAACACGTTTCAGTCTATCTACATGTCAACACGCCATTGGGCAATACAGAACTCAAGTGAGCAGCCAGTGTTGGACACGTGGCATGGGTAAGATATTAGAACAGTGGGGGTGAGAACTCCGAAAAGCGCGGGTAAAGTAACGGCGTTAGAGTACGGACAAATGTTTGTTGGATTGGGTTGTGTGTGGTTTGAAAGTCAAAAGAGGAAAGATTCAGAACCCTAAAGATTTGGTTTCTCTCCATTGTCCGTCCCATCATTTTTCTCTTTTTTGTCCTCCTCACCTCTTTATGATTCTTTGATTAAAATTTTAATTCTCTAAATTTAATATTTTCTAAAAATATCATAATAATTTTATTTAAAAAATATTTAAATAAATATAAAACGTAAAAAATTAATATGAAAAGTTAGCAATTATAGTAAAAAATGGGAAAAAATTCTACTATGATAATGATATATCTCTCTTCAGATTAAATTTTAGTAGTTTATTTTTTTTAATATTTTTAAGTAAAAGTATAATAATATTTTTATAAGATATTAAATCTAGATAATTAAAATTTTTATCCAACGTTATGAGAAGGATAGAGGAGAGCAAAGGAAAATAAAAAAAAAGATGAGAACAGTAATGGAGAGAAGCCAATTCCGATTTAGACAGAGTAGGCCATTTGTTTAGTTGGGGAATAATATATACTAATTGTTTAATTCTTAATATTCGAGATATGTAATGGAATTATGGGTGGGTGGAGTGATCTTTGAAATTAGTCTGTAGGGCACACCGCACACTGCACTTTTAAAGCTTTAATTGCCTTGCAGCATATAATTTACTCTTTTTCAGATATGTGGGTCCCCCTACTGCAGCACCAATTCTAATGCCATTAAAACACTATTTATTGTTATTGACACATTGACACGCTCTTATATTTAATTTTTTCCCTATGATTAAATATATATACCTTGTATCAAAATATATATATATATATATATCTCATTCAAGGTCAATATATATATATCATTTATAAACCTAAATCATATCATTCTTGAATTAAAGAAAGTTAGTTAGCTTAATAGATATGAAAAAATAATAATTTTTTTATATTTTATCCTCATTTATAAATGAATATTTTTTACTTATTATTTTTCTCTCTACCTTTAATAGAGTAAAATTATAACATTTTCATTTATTATTTTAAAAGTGAACTTATAATAAAAATCAACAGTTTTTCTTAAACTGGACTTATAAATAGAATCAGAATAATATCAAATTACATGAGTTATACATGAAAAAATTCGTGAATATATATACACCAAAGATACTGGGTCTGGAGTTTTTTTTTTTTTTTGTTTGTCTTCAATACTTCGTCTAGAGTTAAGTTTGAAACTCACTTTCATTAAAAAGACTTTTGAGGAAATGCATCCTGGTAATTTGAAGAGTGTTTTTTTTTAATTTTACAAAAAATGTTAGTAATACTCCGAGTATGTTGAGCTAAGAGAGTTCCAGATAGAGATTCAGATCAGTGAATTGCTCCCCCAACCGGCTACGTACGGATTGACGTGGATGCTGCTTTCGACGAGCATCGACACTCTGCTGTAGGGGGAGTTGTTCGTGACAGTTTTAGAACTTGGATATACGGTTTTCAAAAGAACACGGGCTTCTCTCTTGACTCAACAGACTCAGAGATCCAAACTATTAAGATTGGACTTCAAGTTTGCAAATCCATGGAATTCACAAAGGTGAAGTTACACACGAACTCGGCCGAAACACTTCATTTACTATTTCACAGAGATGGTCCACAACATCCTCTACACAATGAACTAAAGGAAACCAGGGATCTAATCTATTAGAATTAGGATTTACAGATTTATCACTCGCACAGGGAATGTATTGTATGTGCAAACCTTCTGACAAAAGAGGTTCTAGATTCAAACAATGACCTGACTCTATTACAAAACCCGTCAGGTTTTTGTTTGATCCAAATTTTAGATGACTTAAGCTAATATTTGGATTTTCTTCAGTTCTTTTTCCGATCTACGTAGATTTTTGTATAAGTCTACCGTGACTCTCAATAGAACGACTCCCTTGTCATTGTAATACAAAAAAAAAAGGTCATTTATAATCATTAATTTATATGAAGTGACTAATGTTAGAGTTAGAAAAGGTATAAATTATCATTTACACGCAGCTAATTATATTAATTTGTTCATTAGAGGCTAAGTTGTCATGATAAGTTGTTATTTATTTTTATCTGGAATACTGATTATTACTTATATATATATAATATTTTACATTATCTTATTAAAATGTACAAGTGAACTAATAATTAATCTTTTGGAATTAAACATCCATCAGTGGTATCAAGGGCCAGACTTTCTAATAACTTTGATACCACTTGAGGGTGTTCATAATTGTGAAAGTGAAAGAGAATAGCGGAAGAAAAAGATTGAGAGCGAATAATATAGAGAGATATGGTATTCTATATTTTTTTACCCAAAATTGATCAATTACTGAGAAGATCTAATTAAGCAAGCGCTGCACCCTTCTAATGACTATATTTCTAACTAACACCTTACTCATTATTATTATTACACAATAAAATATAAAATATGGTAAAAAATACAGGTATAAAAGTTTTTATGAATGCAAATATATAATTTTCTTATTAATGTTCTAGCCCTCTCTCCACAAAGCGCGTTCTTTATAATTTAAAATTAGAATAAAAATATTCATATTTTGGGTTAATATAATTTTTGGTCCTTGAAATTTGATCAAATTTTGGTTTTGGTTCTTCAAATTTAAAATCGATAGTTTTGATCCCTAAAGTTTGACCCTTGATCCCTCAAGTTAGAAATTTTTAGTTTTGGTCCTTCAAATTTACTTCGTTTGTAACTGTTGATCCCTTAAGTTTGAGAAAATTTTGGTCGAAAACCGAACCGAACCGAAAAAACTAAGTCCTTTTCAAATTTGAGGGATAAAAACCAAAAATTTCAAATTTGAGGAATCAAGAGTCAAATATCAGGGACCAAAACCATTGATTTTAAATTTGAGGGACCAAAATCAAAATTGGATCAAACTTTAAGAACAAAAAATTATATTAACCCTTATATTTTTGAAAAAGCATAACAGTAGAAGGGTTCGTGTATATATATATATATATATATATTTTTTTTTTTTTTTTTTGCAAGTACTGGGATTGGACATAAAAATGGAAAACATAATAATGAGTTGGGGCAGGAGTACAACATATGTAGGCATATAGCAACAGTAATTGAGTAATGGAGGGGCAAGGATTGGAAATAAAACTTCTCTTATTGCTGTTTGAATTCAGAAGAAAAGTAAGGGAATGAAACAAAAAGGACGACAATGATGTAAAGGCCTGAAAATATTTGGCTGACAACATGACAATTACCTTTCATTTTGGGTCAACTTGTGCCCCATACCCCACGGCTACTTTTTTCAGCGCCACACCCATTTCATGTTTTGATTTATATTTATATATATGGCATCTTAATACTTTCTCTTACTTCTTTGATCTTATAAAACTAAAAAAATAAGCCACTTCCGTTATGTTTCGTATGGATGTATAAGCTGTGTTTGATTTAGTTTATTGGGTAGAAATAAACACATTATTGAGTAATAAGCTTAAATAAAAAAGTGTTACATTTTTACAGTGTTTGATTCAGCTTATTTTAATTATATCACATATAGAATAAGCTACTTATTAAATAAGCTCCTTATTACGGCTATGTTTGGAAACACGTTTTGGGGGCAAATAAGTCATTATTACGCAAGCCGAGATAAAACTTCTCTCACATACTTATCTCGTATACCGTGAATCACGATTTATAAGCACTTATTGCTTAAAAATAAGCTATTCCAAACGAGCACTACAGCTTTTCTATTAAGTCACTTGTTACGTAAGTCGAGATAAAATTTCTCTCACATACTTACCTCGTATACCGTAAATCACAATTTATAAGCACTTATTGTCCAAAAATAATCGCTCATCTAAACATAAATCACATTACAAAAACTAACTTTTCTATTAAGTCATTTTTAATAAGTTAGAATCATAATAAGTCATTTTTCCTACTGCTATCCCAAACACACACTAAGAAAAACCTTAAACTTTATTAGATTTGCATCAAAAGTCAATAACTTTCCAACTAAAATTAAGACATGCATGATAATAAATAAATGATAAAATTGTACATTCGTATAAAAAAATTTATTGGCATGCCTTATGAATAGGATTAGAGGAGTAGAAATTTTTAATCCGGTGCTCCCCGGTTTTTAATGTAAGACCTGATTATAACTAATTTTAGTATATTAATTATATTAGTTAAGTTAGTTAATGATATGTTTTTCAAAAACATCCTAATCATCTTCTTTAATTTTCTTTATTTCTCTCCTACCTGATAATTGTTGAAGGAATACTAATAGAAAAATTTGAAAAAGGATTGATAAAAATGTGAAATATGTTTTGCATTTTTCACCAACATTAACTCCTTGATTAGATCATACATTAAGGACCAAAGGGAGTATATACGTATTTTTCTCTCTCAATTAAATATTTTAATTTTGCTCTATTAGCACCATTTACCCCTGTAACTTTGTTTTATTAATATAACTAGCCCCTATCCAAGAGCTAAACGTGTTAATAGAGAGAAGTTAAATGATTTAATTAGGAGAAAAAAATTATAAGTACCGAATTAAAAATAGAGATAACATATAGGCATATGCAAAAGGAATTTCATGATTTTCCCTATGTGTATATTATTAGATTTGTATTTCATGTATATAGGATAGATTTTACTTTTTAAATCAAGCTGAGCACAATTCATTTAATCTTTTGGTTGTATTTAATCAATATGTTATTTTTCAAACATGACAATAATTTTTATGAGATATTGATTTTTTTTATAATTAATTAGTTTATTATTTAATTAGTAAAATATGATATGTAAGGATAAACACAGGATTGAAGAGAAATATCTTGATTTCAGAATCACAAGTCGCTATCCTTTGACCCTTTTTTCCCTATAAAATAATCACTCAACAGGTGCAAATCAAGTTGTGTCTCTTTCCATAAGATCGAATATAAGTGTCATAAAATAAAAATAGAAGTATCTTATAATTTTAAAATCACCATGTTTGGAAAAAGTAATCCCAACAGCAGTTTTTTTTATATAATCCAATAACAGCGTTTTATGGTGGAATGCATCAGACCAATAATATGGGCCTGATGGTCCATAATTAATGTGGGTCTCTAACGATGTTCTCCTAAAAACTGGCCTAACTACTCGCGGAACTAAGTGTTGGTTTGGAATAATTTATTTTTAAATAATAAGTGATTATAAATCGTGATTCACGGTATACGAGATAAGTATCTGAGAGAAGTTTTATCTCGATTAGCATAATAAACACTTATATTCAAAAAATAAGTGTTACTAAACATACACTAACATGACAACTCTATATATAGATCTATTTTTTTTGGTCAATACATGACAACTCTAAATTGAAACGGCATTAGATATATGTTTATAGGTATATATCATCTTAAAAAAAATTTTATATTGAACTATTAAATGCTGGTTTCATTAATTAATTAATCAATTTATTAAATTGAAAATCACATACATATATGTGTGTGTGTGTGTGTAAATGTGTTGAGATGATCGATATGTTTAATTTGAGGCTGAAAATAAAATAAAGGAAATTGTGTGGGCCACTAATATGTTCATGCGTCACAATCGACAACACACACTTGTGTGATATTACGTAAAGTCCGGGAATCGGGATGAGCCCGTTTAGGTTTGAGTGAAAAAAAGGATATGGGTTTATAGGGTTGGCCTTTTAGATTTGTTAAATTTTTTTTTTTTTAACTAGGCATAAGATAATAAGTAATAGTTAGGGGGCAGAGTTAACCTAACCTAACCTTCATATCAGAAACGCTCTCATACTTACTCATACCTCATTTGACGCTTCTCTTTTTTTATTTTCTTTTTTATTTTTTTGTATGTGTATGCCAAAATTCAAATCAGGTGTTCTATTACTATTAACATTTGAAGTTTGTAGACTTGCTTGATTAGTTTTGGATATTAATTATGGTTTGGACTTAAGTCTTAGTATTTGTGTTTTATTAAACTTGATAATATTTATATTTTAAATTCGATTTAATTATGTTTATGTTTTAAATTAGGTATTTTAGTCTTTTAGGAGAATAAGGGGAAAAAAGTCATGACAAAAAAAAGAGAGAGAAAAGTTAAATGGGCCTAAAGCCATCGGGCTTTACATAAACGGTCCGGGCCGCAAATTTGATATACTTTTTTGACTCGTTTAGGCCTTAGTCCGCCACGGAGCGACCCGTTTTTCCAATTCTAATATTATGATCCAAGAATGACTGGACCATTATTATTAATTTATTACCTGGCATATTAAATATGGGGTGTGTGTGTATTTATATATAAGAGTGGAGAGTAATACATAGGGCCCTAGAATCAAACAAGTGATATGGTTAATGGATTCTCATCTATATATGCATAACCATCTAATTTCCTGATAACTTATAGTGAACCAATAATTAATCTTTTGGAATTAAACATTCATCAGTGATATCAGGGCCAAACTTTCTAACAACTCTGACACCACTTATGGGTATTCATAATTGTGAAAGAGAAAGAGAATGCAGAAGAAAAAAAATTGGGAGCAAATAATATAGAGTTATTGTATTCAATATTCTTTACGCAAAATTGAGTAACTACAAATGAGAGGATCTGATTAAGCTAGCATTGCACCCTTCTAGTGATTATATTTCTAACTAGCACCTTACTCATTATTATTATTATACAATAAAATACAGGTATAAAATATGGCAAAAAATAAAAATACAAGTATAAAAGTTTTTATAAATGCAAATATATAGTTTTCTTGTTAATGTTCTAGCCCTCTCTCCACAAAGTGCGTTCTTTAATTAGAATAAAAATATTTATATTTTTGAAAAAGCATCACAGTAAAAGTGTTCGTGTAATTTTTTTTTTTTGCAAGTACTAGGATTGGACATGAAAATGGAAAACATAATAATGAGTTGGGTAGGAGTACATATGTAGTCATATAGCAATAGTAATTGAGTAATGGAGGGGCAAGAATTGGAAATAAAACTTCTCTCTTATTGCTGTTTGAATTCAGAAGAAAAGTAGGGGAATGAAACAAAAAGGACGACAATGATGTAAAGGCCTGAAAATATTTGGCTGACAACATGACAATTACCTTTCATTTTTAGTCAACTTGTGCCCCATACCCCACGACTATTTTCCTCCCACCCAACTTGCATTATCACTTTTTTCAAGCGCCACACGTATTTCATGTTTTCATATATATTTATCAAAGTTCTTGAATCCGGACCGGACCAGCAGATTCGGCTCGAAAATTAACGAACCGGTTGATAAATCGGTTCGGGTTCATATTTTAAAAAAGATAACTTTTTTTTTTTTTTTTTCCTTTAGAATTTTATATTATAAGTCTAAAATTTTTAATTTTTCATTGGTTTGATCCCGGTTTAGCTCTGGTTTGGCCCCAGTTTGACCCACTGACCCTTAACCCAATATCCCGATCAGTTCAATGTCCGGTCCGAGTTTTCATACTTTGATATTTATGTATATGGCATCTTAATACTTTCTCTTACTTCTTTGATCTTGTAACAAAAAAAAAAAAAAAAGCCACTTCCATTATGTTTCACATGGATAAGAAAAATCTTAAATTTTATTAGATTTGCATTAAAAGTCAATAACTTTCCAGTAAAGTTAAGATATCTCTGCTTACGAATAGGATTGGAGAAGTAGTAATTTTTAATTCGGTGTTCCCCGCTTCTTAATGTAAAATCTAGTTATAACTAATTTTAGTAAATTAATGACGCTAGTTAAGTTAGTTAATGATATATTTTTTTAAAACACTTTAATCATCTTCCTTAATTTTCTCTATTCCTTTCATATTTGATTATTGTTGAAGGGATACCAATAGGAAAATTTAGAAAAAGATTGATAATAATGTGAAATATGTCTGACATTTATGACCAACATTAACTCCTTAATTAGATCTTACATTAAGGATTAAAGGGAGTATATACATATTTTTCTCTTTCAATTAAATATTTTAATTTTGCTCTATTAGCACCATTTACCCTGAAACTAACCCCTATACAAGAGCTAAACGTGTTAATATAGGATAGTTAAAGGATTTATTTCTATGGCAAAAAAAAAAAAAAAAGTTAAAGGATTTATTTAGGAGAAAAAAAAAATATAAGCACCAGACTAAAAATAGAGATAACATATAGGCATATGCAAAAGGAATTTCACGATTTCCCTATGTATATATTAGATTTCTATGTCATGTATATAGGATAGATTTTTAAAAAAAATCAAGCTGAGCACAATTCATTTAATCTTTTGGTTGTATTTAATTAATATGTTATTTTTCAAACATAACAATAATTTTTATGAAATATTAAGGTTTTATTAATTTTTTAATAATTAATTAGTTTATTATTTAATTAGTAAAATATGATATGTAAAGATAAACATAAGATTGAAAAGAAATATCTTGATTTCAGAATCACAAATCGCTATCCTTTGACACTTTTTTCCCTATGAAATAATCATTCAACAGGTGCAAATCAAGTTGTGTCTCTCTCCATATGATCGAATATAAGTGTCATAAAATAAAAATAGAAGTATCTTATAATTTTAAAATCTCCATGTTTGGAAAAAGTAACCCCAACAGATTTTTTTTTTTTAATATAACCCCATAACAGCGTTTTATGGTGGAATACATTAGACCAATAATATGGGCCTGGTGGTCCAAAATTAATGTGGGCCTCTAACGATGTGCTCCTAAAAGTCTGGGCCTAACTACTCGCGGAACTAACATGACAACTCTATATATATATTTTGGTCAATACATGACAACTCTAGATTGAAACTGCATTAGATATATGTTTATAAATATATCAGCTAAAAATATTTTTATATTGAAATATTAAATGCTGGTTTCATTAATTAATTAATTAATTTATTAAATTGAAAATCACACACACACATATATGTGTGTGTATTAATGTGTTGAGATAATCGATATATTTAATTTGAGGCTGAAAATGAAATAAAGGAAATTATGTGGGCCACTAATATATTCATGGGTCACAATACACACACTTTGTGTGATCATATTACGATCCAAGAATGACTGGACCACTATTATTAATTTATTACCTGCCATATTAAATATGGGATATATATACACACACATATATATAAGAGTGGAGAATAATACATAGGGCCCTGGAATCAAATAAGTGATATGGTTAATGGATTCTTATCTATATATGTATAACCATCTTATTTCCCGATAACTTAGTACTTTCCAACTCTTATCTTATCTTTATGACACGTCACAATTAAATCTTTTGAAAATAATCAACTTTAATCACGCTACGAGGACAAAGCAACATTTTTTTTTTTTTGGGACCTGAATAAGCAACATTTTGTTAAGACAAAGGGATATTCATGACTTTGATAATTCATATAATTCAAACCTGGGCTTAAACAAATTAACCTTCCAATTAGATTATGGTGGTCCTTTTACTCTTCTTGTAGAGATCAGTAAAATGCCTCTAATAGTGCTATTTATTATTAAAGTTTTACTGATAAATAATAATGGAATTTCCACGAGTGTGTCACTAAAAGCAACAATAGAATAATCTAAAAAAAAAAATTATCTCATATACATGTGGGGTACCTCAAAAATATTCTATGAGGGGCAGATGTATCCTAATCTAGCCATTTTAGTTTACTTGGCTTTTTAGTTGTATGATGTACAAAAGTTTAGGTAAGTTAAATTTCATGAGCTCATCAAGGTCAGGGCATGTCTTCGGGTTTAAAAAACAGTTACAGATTATATTTATTTAAAAATCTAAATATTAAGATATCTAAAAATAATCTAAATTTGATTTCAGATCAAATCCAAAATATACTTATTGTAATGAAACAAATAATTCTCTTAATAAAACAATTAATTAGAAATGATCTCGATTCCATCCAGCACTAGCTTGTTAATTAGAAATGCTGCATATTTGATCAAGTTAGCGTTTTAAAACAATGTTTATTTCCCAGTCTTGCCCCCCTTTCTTAGTGAAAATTACACAAGTTAATACTTAGAAATTGTGAGTAGATTAATCATTTCACGTTTTTATGCCACAACGAGGATCTTAGTAATGATCAGTAGATATGAAAGAAATGCAAAAAATGTATCGTGGATGTTAGAGGACTGATCCCTCTGTTTCATTCTTGTGTTGTTCTTGATCAGGATTCAATTTTTCTAATGTATCGTTGATTAAAAAAATTGCATATATATGTTAATCGGAGTTGGACAATGATTCTCCTTTTTTTTTTTTCAAGTATTACTTTCAACTTCATAAAAATTTATTTAATTTTAACCCGCACATTAAACATCAATTACAGGTACATACAAAAGATTATATAAAATCACATAAATGAATAAATGATCTCATAAGTAGCGTTTTTTTTAAGAAAAAAAATTTGGCCCGTAAAAGTGTAAAACTTCCATTAATTAACCTGAAATAAAGAAGTACAAAACCAACAACCAACCAACAAACAAGATCAGAAACTAACCACAAACATGTCGAGTGATTGGAAAGACACCTCCTAGCCAGTAGCTAATATAATTGAATCCTGATTCTATTGCATATCTTTCCATTGAAAGTTTGATAAATTTGGGGGGGGGGGGGGGGAGAAACAAAACTAGTATGAAATATATCAATAGAGAAAAAACTATTGTTTTTAATTTCAATACATGGGGAAGGAAAGAATTGGTAAAAAAAAAAAAAAAAGCCAAACAAGAGATCAAACATTCGAAGACCTCTTATATCTTCAACTAAACTGAAAGCTGAGTGATCTCAATATATGTCCTACACTTTTGATGCATTGTTCATGTATAGCTTCCATGCAAAATTAGGAAACACCTTGACTTTTCTATATCCTTGGTTCCATGTTTCCAACAAAGACTTAACTATTCTTAAATACTACTCCGGTCCCTAATATAAAATCTCTTTCGTACTCTACGAATGAGATATTATATTAAAAACTAAAAATAGTGCTTGTCATCTCAACAATATTTCCCCGAACATAGCCCACTTCCCCATGAACCCACAACTCCAACTTTCATTTTCATCGAATTTGAACCCTTTACAAGTGGCCTTGCTTTGAAGACTGATCAAGCAATCAATATCATGCAATGATAAATTTTAGTACAAAAAATGACAACAAGTTTATATTGCTCACACTTATTATTGGAACTTTATGGTGGATTACATTTTTCCTTAGAACCTCATAGTAATTTTCCCAATAAACATTACTTCCTGCAGATTTAAATGCCATGTATATGGATCTCTTTGTTGTACTACTTTGATCCAATAGAAAAATTATTTGTAAGCTACTCTTGTTATAGGATCCCACTAGAATTGTTTTGGGTGATCAATTCAGATGAATCTAAGAGGTTCATTATTTAATAGTTCTAGTATCAAGTTCTTGTGAGAACAAAAGCTATCTAATTGTCATATGTATCATTTGAAGCAACACACATGTATATTGTTGGGGTACGGACAATTGATAGGGATGGAAGAAGGGAGATAGATACATAATGATAAAAGGAAAAGTTTGGGGGAAGAGAAGCAATGGGCAAAGAGAAAGTAGTGGAATTAATGTAGGAAAGGAACGAATTCAAAGGGGCATAGTTAATTAATACAATAAACAAAAGGAAAGAAGGTAGCAACATAATGTCACAGCTCAGCAGAGCAGAAAAGGGAAAGCAAAACATGAATGAATGAATGAATGTGTGTGTGTGTGTGAGAGAGAGAGAGAGAGAGAGAGGCTATATAGGGAGGGGCTACAAGTGAGAGAAGAGAAGAGGCTATATATATGTGTGTGTGTGTGCCTTTTTATATAATTCAAGGCCTTGGAAAGCGACCTAACCTGCACAAATACGAACCCACTGTTCTTCCTAAATTACTCTGCCCTTCCCGGCCCCTTTTACTTTTCTTTCTTTAAGGTATCTTCTAGCTCACAAACCTTGTTCATATTCATTTAATAAATGACTCTATTTAATCTTGCCAATTAATTGAATCATCAATATATCAGTACTACTCTCTTTTCTCCTAAACATAGGAGCTGGATAGCTAATTTACATATAAATTAAAAAAAATCAACTAAGTTATTTGCCGAAGATGTATGTTATTGGTTTTCCTAAAATACATCTATATGAAAAACTACTCCAATTGACAGCAATCAATGGGGTAATTTGTGGGAAAATAACAAATGTGAGAAATAGAGTAGATTAATGTCTTACATTTAAGACATCAACTTATCTCTCTTAACTAGCTAGCTTTTACTATTAGGACTGACATTGAAGTTGTAATCACGTATATGGATAAACAAGTGTGTATATATAGTGAATGTAGTGGATGGTGAAGTGAGAGATTATAGTAAATATAGGGCCAGAAGAATTTGTATATATAAATGAGACGGAATGAAATGTGAGAAATTAAAGAGAGGGGATGGGGAGTGAATAAAGTCGCTTTTAACAGCAATGAGCATTTGATTAGGCTGAGGAGGTGTCCCCAATCTGTGCTACATTGTGGTCCCACAACTCTATCTCTGTTTGGGGGCAATACCTTAGTTCATAGGTCACCCACTATCTCCTTTAGATTCGTATCATAATAATATCATCTTAATTTGTCCCCTCCCTATACCCCTCCTCCTATATGTCTGCAATGTGTGTGCGTGCCATTATTTATTGAGAAAATCACCATGAGGTGCCAAACAAATCTAATCACTCAAAAAAAAAAAAAAATAAGTGAGTATCATGCAATAACAAGTTTTTATATAAGAAATAACATGTTCACAAATAAGTTATTGGTTGAAGTAGTGACAGTTTCACTCCACAAGGAGAAAAATACAAGTTTAAATTGCGGGAAACACGTTTATTGAAACGGCTATGTCTTAAATGTTCAAGGCCTGACAGGGATTGATATTAAATTCAAAGTGACTTAGGATCATCCTAGGTTCACACCGAAAAAATTAATGAAAACATGTTCATGATGCTCATTTGTTATTAAGATTGTTCTAGTAATTACATTCTATCCTTATAGTACTCATCTTATTTATTTTCTCTTATCTGTTTTCTCCTTCGCTATTCATGATAAATTCTATGCTTTATACATTCCTTGCTGTAAGGTCAGTAAGGAGTATGTAGTACGTGAATTTTCAATGTTATATATGTAAATTTAAGATAGAGATATATACTGTTACTAGGATTTTTTTTGGGGTATTTGTTGTGATTGATGATCTATCATTTAAGATAATTCATCATATAGGTCGTATATACTTAGTGAAATGATATCATTTTGAAACTTTAGTCGATCAATAATATTACTATAGTTTTGTAGTGAAATATAGAAGATGACAGATTGAAATCGACTGTAATTTCTTTATAATATATAATACCAAAAAAGATACCGACCCCACTAATTAAATTCAAATCCGATATCACTGTATTCATTGGGCAATCAATCTCTCTCTCTATATATATATATATATATTACTAGTAATCTAGTATATACTCCATGACATGAACAATAGTACATTGTCTCAAATTTTGTGAAAGTTATGGAAAAAACGTGTCTTATTTTTTATAAACACCTCAATTCAATAGATTATCCCAAAGTATTTTTTTTTTTTTGGTAAACATCCCAAAGTATTTGTCTGCTCTTCAATGCATTGAAATTTATACCAATACAAAATAATTTATCGTAAGGAGAAGAATATTGTTGGAGACTACGTCCATTGAAAGAAAAAATATTTCAAGAATTAATTTAAGAAATCTTAATTTTCGTAAGAAGAAACTGATTAGATGGATAATTTCTTTAGAAGACTACATAGTTAATGTATTTATTCTTAATCAAACCCATAAATCAAAGTAGGACTCAAAATTATTACTCCTCTAGTCTTTAATATAAGACATAATTGGAGAGTTGATCTTAGTGTTAAATATAAAATAAAATTTTCATATTTTTTAATATCTTTATAATTTACCCTTATTGATGCTCCCTTAACAATAATCAAGGAGTAGAGGGGGGAAGGGAATTAAGGAAAAAGTGACTAAGGTGTTTTAGAAAATATATATATCATATTAACTAACTTAACAACTTTCTTAATTTAATCAAATTAGATAAATATGTCTTATATAAACACCGGAGGAGAATATCATAATATATTAAACATGGCATATTTAATCTGATCTAAGTGATGTGCATATATAATTGGATTCCATCACTCTCAGAAACTGTTCTATGAATCTCCTCTCACCCAAATGGACTCTATGTATTCCATAAGAAGAGTAATTCACACACAAGCAAGCCCAGAAGAATCTGAAACCACAACAGTAGAATATTTAATTTGCCAGTGTTATATATGAATAAGCTAGATCTGATCGATCGAGAATATTAATATATTATTTTTTTCTTGCACAATAATTAAATCTCTCGGAGGGTAATTTGAAGACAGATTCTTCTTGAAAAGTTCCATTCACAAAATATAAGTGTTTGTTTGAAATAACGATTGGAGTCTTCAAAAATAACTTTTCAATCATGATTTACGGTATATAAAATAAATATGTGAGAATAATATTATCTTGACTTACTTCAATAAACATTTTTAGGATCTTCAATCATGATCCCAAACTTACTTTAAATAGAGCATTTAATTAATCGGGGTTGCTGCCAAATGCCAATGGCATGCCTGCTACACATTATATGTACATATAAAATATTATCTATTTAATGGAAAGTGATAATATATATTGACAGACGGGCATTATTAATGACGCATATTGACGAAGGTAATCTAGAAAAGAGACTCTAGCTATATACTAGCTGCTATGTATTAAAGTGTGTATAGGAATATATATATATCTATATATATAGTACAGATGTACAAGCATGCAGGCTTTGTTCAAAGCTAAGCTATATGATGAGCCCTATTAATTCGTAGACTTCTTTGCGGCATGTGATGCTGCACAAATTTGAAACCCCTGAAAGGAGTCCCTTTTGCTGTAAATAACAAAATCTCAATCAATAATTCCTTCGTTCTCTTATTAAATTGGTAGCTAGGAGTGTACAATATATTTCAGGCCATATATAAGCTAACTTTCAACAATGGGGATTAGATAAACTATATGTAAACTTGTATATAATTGTTAAGACAGTGTGCGTGCGTGCGTGTAATATATAGCAGGAAGTGTAATTTCAATTCATCAGGTTAGGTTTATGCAGCTAGTTAAGTCTTAAATTTGTGGTATGTAATGATCCACACTTAGCTCGATATATACAGAGGTTCTTAGGAATATGCCATGTTTTGTCTCTCTAGCTATATATATAAGAATCATTAATTAGGGTGTGTGTAGAGAGAGAACTAGAGTGAAAATACTCAGAACAGGCTAAAGATTTAAGATTGAAGATTATTAACATATTAGGAATTTAAAGGAGGAATATAATCTTGTGAGTTCTGAATATACCTCTTTCATTGGTTAAGGTGGTGCGGCCCCACCATCGAGATCGTACTTGTTCATAAACTAAGAGAGCCAGAAATAATGGAAGTACTCAACAATTAACAAACTGATCAGTTTGCGTACGATAATAATTGTCTTATTTTCTGTCAAAGCATTATGAATTGATTAACCGTGATCTACTATTCAATAATTAGTTGTTAACAAATACTATGTAATTCACCACTAATTAATAGAGTATATATAGGTTGAGCTAGAGAGATAACATATAGCTAGAGGGATTAATATAAATTTTATTTAATTTGGAGTTCAAGTGAGGGCCGTGTGGTAATAATAGACACAAACGTTTTCCAAAAGTATACTTCACCTTGCTAATTAGAAATGAGTAATATCATCAAACGTGTATGTTAAGGAAGGTAAGAGTATTAGTTATATAATTTGAAGAGCCAGAAGTATGTGAGGGATGCATCTATGATGTAAAATATTTTGATTATAATAACATCAACTTTACACACACACACACATATACTCTCTCTCTCTCTCTCTAAAATCATGAAATTTTTGAGTCTTTATGGGAGATCAGACAGTACACATTATTGTTAATAAGATTTATTCAGAAAATATAGAATCATAAATGTGACCTGATCTTACCCTTTTATTAGTTTACTTAATGTTTTCCTTTTACTTTGTGTATAATAGTTGGGAGATAAATATGTGCCATGCTTTTCCATAATACAACCGTACGTGCAATTATGTATTAACCGGGATTTGTATTTGTTCACAGTTAATATCATGAGAGAGAGAGAGAGATGTACAAGTTGGGGGAAGATCGAGTAGGTTTGGGGGGTACATAGGACGAGGTGGTCCTAAAGCTATACAACAGTTATATATCCACCATATAATCTAATTAACTGTTCTAGTTATCATTCTTTTCCTCTTGTTCACCATAATCATATATATTGTGTCCAATAATATCATAATACTCTAAAATATATGGCTCTCTCTTTGCTTTCAAAGAACATGCTCCGAAACAAACCAAGTTATAGCTAACTATATATGTGGAAAGTAAAGATCCTTAATTTCATGGACATGTACACCTCTCTACATGTCCTAAGGAATATTTACCCCACAGGCCACAGCAAATTAAAAGAGGTTTGCCTTAAACTTGTAAAGACATCCCCAAAATTAATACTTTAATTAATTTTCTCTCCCTTGTAGGAATGGATTTTATGGAATGCAAACAACCAAGTTGGAGAGACTGAATGAATCAATTGGAGAATCTCTTTGCATCTGTATGTTTTGCTGGAACAACGGTGTGTCTTATCAAGACATCGCCTTCTTCACAAGCACCCAAAGCATAATTAACGATGGATCTCAAAGCATATATAATTAGACTGGACGTAGATGGTTCTGTAGACTAAAGAAATGGTTCTGCTACTTGCAGAGGTCTCATTCAGGACTCTCATGGCCCTTAATTAGTTGAAGGGCTTCACTAAACTACCCGCTCTATCATCTGATCTGATCCTATCTTTAGGATAGTGAGAGAAAAAGTTTTTGTTCTATTTACGGGGCAGAATGAGAAAATATCAAATGAAAATGCACAATCTCTCACTATAATTAATGAAAATCAATTTTAAGTAATAATCTTAATGTGACAATACATGGTTAGTAAATATGCCTCTATTTTACAAACAAACTATGCATTTATCATATAAACTTCAAGTCAAGTTTGATTTTAACAAGTTATATATTTAGATTAGCTTTCTAAAGTCAAACCCAAATGAACAAATCAATATAAATGGTGGCCAACTTAACATTTAGAAGCATTAAGCTAAGGATAAAATCAACACATATATATATCATTAACTACTAAAAGAGAGGAATAATCAAGTCTTAATCCATACAAAGGCTCAAAATAATTCTAGAGTGAAGAGTTGAGCTACCCATAATCATAAAATAGCTACAACTATCCAAAATAATTACAGTCATATGAAGAAACAAGCAAAGAAAAGGAAGAAGAAAAAGAAAAATCAAGGACTGAAGCTTCAAATCTCTTTTAGACTCCAACCCCAATCTCCAAACTCTTCAAGAAGCCATACCTAGCAGAGAAATGCTACAAGAACCCTTAGGAAGTGAAGACTGATATATTTTTGGCCTATCTCTTCAATAAAAACCCTCAAAATGCATTTCAACAAGTAAAACACATAACTATACTTTTGTCGTTGGTTTCAGCACACATGTCGTCGGCTAAAGCATATGATATAGTAAGTTCATATCCTTCTCCAGCACACATGTTGGCTGAAATATATGACATATATAGTAAGTTCAAATCTCTATTACCTTCGGCTAACGTGTTGTTGGCTGAAGCATATGATATAGTAAACTTCTTTCTCATTAAGTCTTGTTCGCTTTAGTGCATGTATTGTTAGCTGAAGCCAACAACACAACATCTTTCTTTCTAGCTTCATGAGTTGACTTTTGTTTGATCTTTGCTGCTATAAGTTTTGTTCCTTGGCTTTTGAAAAACTTCCCCATTTGTTTCTAGCTACCTATAAAAAAGAGAATGCATAAGTTCTCAATTTAATTACAAAACATATAGAATAAAACAAGAATTTCTTTGGTTTTTTGCTTGATACATCGACATGCACATTTTCTTCAATAAAATTCTTTTTATGCACATTTTGATTTCAAAAATAGGTAAAATGAGAAGAAAATGTGCTGGAATATTATCAGTTTCTAAGATTAACAATAGTGAGAGAAGAAAGAATTTTGTCCTATTTATAGGGTTGAGAGAGAAAATTTTCATATAAATATACAAATTTAACCCTTCAATTATTATTATATCGGGGTTGTTCCCATGGAGTATAATGTATATTAAATAAAGATAAAGTTAGAAAATTGTTGAATTTTATGAAAGAGTTAACAAATTTTTTTTTTGTCGGTGTGCAACACGCTGAAAGTGCTTTATAAATTGGACCAGAGAAGTATCACAAAACCCCCTAAATCATTTGAGAATATCAAATACTTGGTTGATCCTATATATAAAGCACCTCAAGTGTGTTTCACACATACAAGAAAAACCTAAATTTTGTTAACTCTTTCATAAAATTCAACAAATTTTAACTTTATCCATATTTAATATGTATTACACCCGTTAAGAACAAAATCAATATAATAATAAATTAAGGATCAAAATTTTACATTCATATAAAAATTTTTCGTTCTGCCTTATAAACAGGATAAAAGATTTTCTCCATCCATACCTATAAATAGAATCAGGAAAGTATTTTAGTATGAAATTAATGACCATAATTAAGCTTCAAAATTTTGGATAATTAATGTTGCCAAAAAAATATTCTGGATGATCAATTAAGGCCGCGGAATCGGTTTCCCCTCAAATACTCGTACCTTTGAACAATGAACACAAAGGCATGGGCATGTGGGCATGTTTGTGACGTTTCCTCGGAAATTCTTGGAATAAGCGTTACTTACCAACTCAGATTTTTGCTACATACTGGTACTCACAAAAAGGAAATTAATAGCTACGTACACGAAAAAATAGGGAGAGGGGCCTCTCCATTTCCCTTACTGTCCACTTCCCTCCACTTCTTTATTCTCACCGTTAGATTAACTCTGAATGGTCGAGATTCAATATCCTATAAAAATATTATTATAATATTAAATAACAAAAATGTATATAAACAAATTTAAATCATTAAAATTTGATATAATTGTTCCTACCTTTATACTTTTCTTAAAGCATTCTATGTATAATTTTTAATTTGTATAAGATATTGAATCTCAACCGTTTAGAGTTAATCTAATGGTGAGAATAAAGAAGTGGAGGGAAGTGGATGGTAAGAGAAATGGAGAGACCCCTCTCCCGAAAAAATAATGGATAATTCTTTGTAGTTTGTAGCTAGCTTCCTATTATTGATTGATTTTTATTTGCAGAAGAGACTGACTGACTGATTGATTGATTGATTGATCGATCTACGTTCATTTTTATCATGTATTTAGGCAACAAATTTAGTCAATTTTATATCCTTTTTATTGTTACGAAATAGATTTTTCTTCTTCGTGTTTTTTTTTTTTGTTTCGGATGTTTCCAGATTATCGGCGGGTCTCCATCACTTTTTATTATTTTCCATACTCATCCATTATTAATTGATTAAATAAAAAAGAATATATGATGCCCGTTTTCAGAATGAAAGTAGAATTAATGAAACCAGAAAATTACCAGCGACTTTAGAAAAAAAGACAAACTCTCATTGTCACTCTAGTCAAAATAATCTAGCTGGGGCTCCTTCATAGTCCTTTATATATTGTGGTAACAAGAATTGATGTCCATCCTTCAAGTTACTTTCTCCTATCATTTTATATTAATATGAATACATAGCATATACTGTTTCGATTCCTAATATAAGAACTGGTTAAGGATTAAATTTAGTCCTAAATATAAAACCTCAATATATCTTGTCTATATCTTGTCTCCTAAACTAGGCCACTACCTAATTCAAAACATTTTTCTCAGAGAATGCCCTATTTGTTGCAAATATTGAGTGTTTTCGTTTAAAGGTATTTGTATATCTTATATTAAGGACCGGAGAGAGTACTATCTTCGGTAATTAATATAAAACCCTATTGATAGTTTGAAAAGATTAATGAAGTTAAATAAATCGCTTAATTATAACATATATTACATGACTTATTTGAAATACCTTTTTACACACATATATCATTAGATTAATATTAGCTTATGAGCCAGACAATTTAGTTTAAAGAAAAATAATAAATATAAATACTTTAAAATAATTTATTTAGTTTTCTTAATCTCTTCAAATTAGTCAACTTTACCTTATATAAAGTATCAAATGTAATATAAAAGATACCATTCGTAATGAAAATTATACTATGGACGACATCTTATATTAAAGATAGGAGGTCTTTTACTATTATGCTTGAGATAATTAAATATAAGCTGTCAGATACATACAAATGTGCATTTTGAAACTTGCATGTGACTAGACACTCTATTAATTATTCCTCTTGCCAAGGCAAATTAACCCAACTTGTTATTATTGTTTGATATATAAACACGCACACTTCCTCTCTTCCCACACACAACAAGTGGAGTTGAGTGTGACAATGTTAATCTTATTTTGCTTGTCTATATCACATATACCCAACTATACACATATACTAGTATATACTGATAGGAATAGTCCAAACCCAAAGAAATGGGCACCCCCCCCCCTTCTCTCTCTCTCTCTCACACACACACACCACAGTAGAGTACTACGTGTACTGATGGACCACCTTGATGTTTACTCTTCATATATATCACTACCAGCTATCATCAATATAGCTAGCTATAAGTTTCAATGCACAGTTGTAACCAAAACACACACAGAGACACAGAGTGCTAAATGCTAACTCTGGTATAATATAATTAAGAACTCCAAAACAGCCAAAGGGTTAGTTTAGGATAGCAATTGGAGTCTTCAAAAACAACTTTTCAATCATAATTTACGGTATACGAGATAAGTATGTGAGAGGAGTGTTATATCGATTTAAGTGTATAAATATTTATAAACTTTTTAATTACTCATCCAAACAAACTGAAAGATGTGTTTGGGGTGTGAATCTTGTCGAAGCCCTAGCTAGTTTCTTTTTGGTGGACTAGCTCCTCGTACGCATTCTCTTTTAATGTTTGATTAAACGACCTAGCTGATTTTTTCTGCGTAATAAATACAAAACCTTCACTGTGTTAAACAGTAGTGTTCACTGAGCTTTCGTCTTTGCCTTTAATTTCCAACTTGATATTTTATATATTTGTATTTCTCTTTCCAAGCATAACCAAGCCACTCTCCGGAGAGCAGTTCCCTCCTCGTCGTAGTCACTAGTACATAAGCTTATACCTATACAGTAGTGGAGGATCTTTTTGCTTTGCACCATCCTGGTTATTATATGTATGTTATATTAACTTAATGAAACAACTATTAATTGACCATGATGATGATAAATTTGCAAATACATTTATTTTTTAATTTTAAAAAACCCTAACACAGTTTGATGCCCGATTTTCCTTTTATTTGTCACTTTGCCTCTAAGGCTTACAATTATAATTTGGTAAAATCATGCTTAGGAATCAAAAGGATGGAATATTTTATTGGAAGGACCGTACCACTCTTAAACTAACATAATTAACCATTTTTCGAATAGCAGCCTTATTTGATTAGAAATAAAGTACGTACTATCTTTAGCTGGCAAAAGCAAAAGAAATAAAGTATCTTTAGTACATAAGTTTAAGGATCTAGTTTTTCCCCCTAATTATTGACCTCATGTAATACTTAAATGTAAAAAGAAATATACTATCAACATTCTTAAAAGAGTGAAAACAGACAAAAAATTTTCTTCTTATTACTGAGAAAATATCTATATACTACACTCTTATTCATTTTATTTTTCAGGGATGAGTACTTTTTTCTTTCAGGATCTTCTTGGGGTGTGTGTGCATGTTCATACTGATCGGATTGGGTGAAAAAGCTAGATGTGTTTGATATACGACCATCAATAACATATAATCAACTTTTTTATTTTTCTTTTTCTATATCAGAAAATATTTTAATACTGGATCCCTTGGAGTGTTTCGTAGAAGATAATGAACGACAGCGACTGACTTTCATGGATGCAATGTTTGACTAATAAACTTTGCTAAATGTGTTGTAATAGAGTATTGCAACTTTACCTACTCAGATAACCTGTCATGTGAGATAACATAATCAATAAATTAATTAATACCATCCTAATTAATCAACTGATTACTCTAGCTGCGTTGTTTACTAATTTAATTTTCCTTTCAGCCTTGAATTAATATTCATATTTTTTTCGATAATAATAATAAGTTGCAAAATTCTATCCATGGATTACCTATGCTTAATTAATGACAAATAATCTCATTAATTTAGCTCATTTATAAACTCAATTAATAATTAATTAATTACTTTGACCTGGGACCTTACTCGAAGGTATCGGTAATCTTCCCTGAAGTCTGCTTAAACATTTTCTTCTACTAAAAAAGTTGGCATTGTCTGGCATTAATGCATGAATTTATATATATATTCTGCCAAATGTACTCACTTAAATGTAGAAATTAAAGCAATATATATATAAAATGAAGACCTAAAGGTCAACCACGTGCAGAGCACAATAATTATTAGCTTGATAGGTTATTCAGATCAACTTGCTTTTTTTTTGTTGATAGACAAAGAAAACTACAAACACCTCAGAAGCTATTCTCCTGAGTCAATCTGCGATCTCGACCTATTTTGATCAGTAAGTAATAAGCTCGTAATAACTACTGGAGGCAATTCAGTGATATGGAGATCCAATGCCATATTCCAAGCTTCATTTGCCATGGCCTCTGCAACTGTGTTAACATCTCGTTTACAATGTAACATTTCGAGTTCCTAGTCACGAGCCATCAACGTGCGAATCTCTAAGATAAGTTGAAAATCTGGGTGTTCTTGAGACACCGTTACTTGAATAAGTTCCAGGATTTCACTACAATCACTCTCAATAAGGATTTGTCTGTATCCTCTATCCCAGGCAATTTTAAGACCCTATAATACACCCCAAGCTTCAGCAGAGACCACCGTCCCTTGGCCAATTCGATACATGTACCCTAGCAAAAACTCACCATTGTGATCTCGCAGTACACCACCACAAGTGCATATCCCTAATTTGTCACTCCTGGATCCATCGGTATTAATCTTCACCCACTCAGGCGGAGGTGGTTTCCAATGTGTACAACTCTCTTTCTCATTATGGTTACTACACAGGCTTGTATTACCCCATGCTAAGTATGCACGAGCACGAGCTAAAATGACATTTCTACTCCAAGAGTTGTTATTAAAACATCGGTCATTTCGAGCCAACCAGATATATCGGCATAAGACGGTAAACCAAAGACGAAACTCAAAACCCTGTACAACATCCTTTCTCTCCATACACCATACAAGCCAATCATTTCTATCCAAGATGCCAAAAAATAGATCCCTCAAATCCGGCGGTAAGAAAATATTCCAAAATTCAGAAATGGTCAGGCAATCTCGTAGAACGTGGAGTATTGACTCACGTGCATTAAGGCATACTTCACAAGTACCCGTAGGATGACTACCACGATGGAACCGTTCCATATTGGTCATTAAACGACCATGAAAACACAGCCACAAGAAAGTACGGTACCTTTGAGGGACCTTTATTTTCCAAACACATTTCCATCGGTATTTAGTGTGAGCCTGTGGGTTACCCACAATATATTTGTAAGCAGAGCTAATGGAGAAATTTCCATCAGAAGACCATCTCCATGCTGGAAAATCCTTCCCATTTAGCTGACGATTGTTAACCCGTCTGATAGCGGTACATACATGTCTTGGGAGTAAGTGATCAAACTTGCTCATATCCCATTGTCCGGAGGGAGTGATGCAGTCAGCTACTCTTCATTCAGTAACATCTCTAGGCAATGCTTGGGTCACTAAACTTTGAAGCCTATCCAAATGTGGCACCTACACATCGTTCCAGAAAGAAATATTCTCTCCATTTGCTACTCTCCATGTTATACTATCATTGACCTTCTCCCAATTGTTACGAATACCCCTCCATGTACTTGACTCCGACCGACGCTTTTCAATTTTAGGAATAATATCATTGCCTGCTTTATACTTCTCATTCAAAAACTTGACCCAGAGCGAATCTTGTCTATTAATCATATTCCATCCAAGCTTCATCATGAAAGCCTGATTCTGATAACGAGCCTTCCTAAGATTAAGGCCTCTATTTTTTTTACGTGCACACACCAAATCCCAGGAGACAAGATGCGGTTTCCTACTAATTGAGCTACTACCCCAGAGGAAGTTACAACATCGTTTGTCAATTTCATCACACGTTCCCAAAGGTAGAGGCACTGTTTCCTATGCTTAATTAATGACAAATAATCTCATTAATTTAGCTCATTTATAAACTCAATTAATAATTAATTAATTACTTTGACCTGGGACCTTACTCGAAGGTATCGGTAATCTTCCCTGAAGTCTGCTTAAACATTTTCTTCTACTAAAAAAGTTGGCATTGTCTGGCATTAATGCATGAATTTATATATATATTCTGACAAATGTACTCACTTAAATGTAGAAATTAAAGCAATATATATAAAATGAAGACCTAAAGGTCAACCACGTGCAGAGCATAATAATTATTAGCTTGGTAGGTTATTCAGATCAACTTGCTTTATATAGAGTATCTTTCAACATTATGGTTCATTAATCCTCCCTTGTACTATTAAATATTTATAATTTATCGAATGAAAATCGAACTCTCATGAAAACTTCAGCGTTCATTTTCTGTTCTTAATAATTTGCAATATGTAAATAAATATTGATTTTCTTTTAAAAAAAAACTCGTTAATTAACCCTCCATTTGTATAGGTCGTCTACCTAATTTTCATGGACCGAACCTAACGTTACAACTTTTCCCTTATAAAATCATTGGTTTAAACAAATTATATAACCACACATACACACGGATAATGTACATATGCCTGTAATTAAATTAGTGCACACATATTTTGACTCAATTTTTTTTTTCCAATTTTGAAGTGGGAAAATTTCCAAAAATAAGACCTGCAGGGCAAGGGGAAAAAGGAAAAGACATATATAACTCACAGCATACAAATAAAAATAATATTTTGACGCAGATAGAAGACGAAAATGGTCTTAATCAATTACAAAAAAAAAAAAAAGGACGATTGTAATTTTGATATGTTCTTGATCTGTTTTTGTCTTAATGTGGTTTTTGTTTGCATTTAAATTAACAGGAACGAGGGAAAACATGGGCGATCAATTTGATTTTAGTCCGGAGTTTCGTAAAATAATGTGAAAATTACAGCGATATTTCTCAGAGGCAGAATTTTCCTCTTTAAATTATTATCGATTATGATTGAAAAATGATTGCTAATTATGATCTTTCAATTATTTCTCAGCTGTTGTAAATCATGATAGTTTAGTTTATATAGTAAACAAAGGAAAAATAAACGGAAGAAAAGGGTTATTTGCTAGCCGGATATCTTATTTTCTTGAGTTATAAAAGTTCTAGAGAATATATATATATATATATATATAGGGGTCAATTAAATCTCTTCTCCCAGCACACTGGTGCAAATTAATGTTTATTCGCTTTTATATTTTGCTTGCTCGTTAATCTCTTTTTATATGATTCAAATTTTTAAATCCTTCCCTTTTTCTTATAAGATTTACTTTGGGGTTGTCTCTAAAGAGTGAATGTCTTTTCACTAAATTTACCTCTAGCTATTTTTTTCCATACATTTATTTTTATTATTATTTTCACTATTACTCTCTCGATCTCTCATTCACCCGGCCACTTGTAAAAAAGAGCTTATTTAAAAAGATATATTTTCTACATATTTATTAATTTTAAATAATTTTAACAGTTTTCTTAAGCGACCAAAGAAAATATCAGGGTTCTTGGACCCGGACTGGACCGGCCGGTCCGGCCCGGAACCCGCCGAACCGGTCAGTAGACCGGTCCGGTCCGGGTCCCAATTTTTTTTTTTTAAAAAAAATTTAATTTTTTTCTTTAGAATTTCATACTATAAGCCTAAAATCTTCAATTACTCACCGTTTGGTCCCGGTTTGACCCACTGACCCTTAACCCAATACCCCGACCGGTTCAATAACCGGTCCGGGTTTTAATACCTTGAAAAATATTAAGTAGCCCTAAGATTCCATAGTATATTGTTAGGTCTCAAATAGAGCTAACTCAAAGTGTGTCCTTTTTTATGCATAGGAATCTTGGAACATTTTGTTGGAAATATTGCAAGGCGCTATGTAAATATATCTTTTTTAATTGTATTTGATGAATTTAATAATTAAACGTGAGTAATCAAGTTGTTTATTTGGGAAGGCAAATTTACGTTCTGATAACGAACCTATTCGTGTAGGAGACTATATGAGCCTTGTGATTTGTGAACTAATGGATGAGATTTACTGAAAGAATATATATATATATATATATATATATATATATATTTACTTATTTTGGGTATAATTTAGAGACTAGATTAAGTTTAGGATGATCTGCATTGATAGCATTGAGAGATGAATTGATGATCATCTAGTCGGGCCCCATTATAGGGGATATAATTAAGGTTACTCGTTTCGTTAGATCTCTCTTGTTTTCTTATATCACTCATCAAATATAAATTAATTTTACACATTAACCTAATCTCATCTGGCAAAAAAAAAAAAAAGGTCATAACAATGGTAAATATAATCCAAGTATGCATTTTTCTTCTTTCAAACTATGCCATTCTTGATGTAGCGCACATGTAATATAATACTCCCTCCGGTCCTAATTATAAGATAAAGTTGATTTTTTTAGAGAAATTAAGTAAGCTGATTAAATTATTTTAGAGTATTTTTATTTTTATTTTTTTCTTCAAATTAATTAGTTTAACTAATAAATTAATATATAATCTAATGATCTATAACATATGATATGATTAAGTAACTTATTTAGCTTCCTTAATCTTTTTAAAAAAAGTCAACTTTATCTTATATTTATGATCGAAGATATTTTAAAAAATATTATTTGATAATACTCGAATATGATTTAATTAGAAAGAAATGAAGGGGATGAATGCAAAGCATAGAGAGGGGTGTTTGTCCATTCAATTGTTGGCTCTTTCCTTAATTTCCTTATTGGAGGTGGGACCACCCCCCATAACCTAACAAATTCATTACTCCCAGCTCTCCCATGCCTCTAATACTCCCCCTCCACCACTCTACCCCCACACTAGCTACCCTCTTTATATATATATATATATGACTTCTTATTTTTGTACTATTATTATCACTATTCAATCTCTATCACGCCTAAACCAATTCACCAGTCAATTTTATCTCCCTCTTTGAAAATACCCTAGTAGTAATTATATAAGTGTTAACAAAAATTAATATGATTGCATATATTAATTGTTTGGGGGAACAAATGGACATTTATTTGGCGTCAAGGTGGAGGCATATATGTGAGGAAAACGACAGCTTGCTCACATGACCCTCAAATACCCACATTATTCATCGCGTGGGCCCACCTCCCTCTCTCTCATGAGAATATATAACTGGGTTTGCCCCCTCCCCAATTCCACCCCCTACCTGTAAAGCAGCTTATCCTTGTAATTCAGGGCATAAGTCACCTTCTACAAGGCTAATTTAGTCTATAACATAAGTTATTTAGATAATATTTTTTCACTCCTTAAGATAAATCATAATTACCTAATTTAATTAAATTAAAAAAGTTAGTTAAGTTAGTTAATATGACATGTATTTTCTAAAACGTCATAACTATCTTTCCTAATTCTCTTCTCTGCTCCCCTCCTTAATTATTGTAAATGAGTATCAATAGTGGTAAATTAAGAAAAGACTGATAAATATGAAAACTATGTCTTATATTTAGGGCCAACATTAACTCCCAAACATACCTTTATGTTAAGGATTGGAGGAGTAATTAATGGTTAAATGTAGTTTCTTATACTACCTCCGGTCTTTAATATACGACTCAATTAATTTTTTTAGATAAATCAAGGGAATTAAATAAATTTATTTAAAGTATTTATATTTACTGTTTTTCTCCAAACTAATTTGTTTGGTTTGTAAACCGATATACTTCCTCTGGTCCTTTTTATAAGAGCCTCAAATTTCAATTGTCTTAGTGCTTTTTGTAAGAGCTTGACAAGAGTTGTCTAAACATTTAATGTGTTTTCCCCCATTTTTACCTTCATTAATATTATCAATTACATTAATTAAAACGTTGATGATATACATGTTTACTTTATTTATCTCTCTTGCTTACCCCTTGTAAATAAAAGCATACTTGGAAAAAAGATTTATTTCAGATATACTTATTGTTTTTAACTAATTTTAACGATTTTCTTAAATCGCATAATATGATTATCGGGCTCTTATAAATATGACCGGAGGGAGTATAATCTAATTATACATACTATATATTATAATTAAATAATTTATTAGGTTTCTTTGATCTCTTGAAAAAAAAAAGTGAACTGAGCTAAAACTTGTTTTCAATTGAAACAAATTTAATGAACTAATCACTTTTTTCCCACTACGGACAAGATGATTGAGGGGGATTTATAAAACTTTGGACAATTAGGAGAGAGCAAGAGAGATAGAGGTAATTAACCTCACTTTTTGTTAGCTTAGCCCCTAGCTTCCCCCACATGACCTCTTCATTAATTCCTACTCCTATCGTTACCTGGCCGTTCCCTCCCTCCCTCCCTCTCTCTCTCTTCCACCTTCCAATTCTATATCCCCTCATGCTATGGCTGTGTAGGTCAACAATAATTTGAATCCTCCTTGCCTTTTTCCTCCATTATTCTTTAGGGCTTAATTTCAAGCTCAAATGAGAAGCCACCGACTCTCTTGAATTCTTTACTCTCCCATATCCTCCCCCAGATACTCTCCCTCCTTGGTATGCTCTCCACCATTTTCTCGATTTCTCCCTTTTTTTTAATTAAATTTATATTTATTGTTTCTTTTCTCTTCACGTTAGATTTTCTGAGATTCCGAGTTCAGAAAATTAATTCCAGGTGGCTGTGCACGACTCTCTCGTGTATTTCTCATGGAATTGCTGAGGCAAGATGTCAAAATGCATTCTGATGATAAGCAAGAAGACGAGGAGGAGGAGGAGGAGGAGGAAGACGAAGCAGAGATTGTTAGAGAGGAAAGCAGCCGCAACAGTAACAATAATAATTACCTTCATTTCTCGCCAAATTACGAAACTAGTACTCATCGTCGTCTTCATCAAAATTCATGGTTGGGGCTTCATCATGATCACCATTACTCTCCAGATGCTGCTACCACCACCATCGAATCTCACAGTTCATTGCCTCGATTAGGGTTAGCATCAGCACCGACCACCAATTTTACCGTCAATCACAGAAAACCGGACCTCATGGAGTTGTCGCTCGGAGGAATTGGAATCGGAAAAGACTGTGAAGAACAAGAAGAAGGTAATTTCCAAGGAGGAGGTACCGGCGGCGGCGGTGACGATGTTGGTGGTGCTGCTATTGAGAAAGAGCACATGTTCGATAAAGTGGTGACTCCGAGTGACGTAGGCAAGCTCAACCGCCTCGTGATACCAAAGCAACACGCAGAGAAGTACTTCCCTCTGGATTCATCCTCCAACGAGAAAGGCCTGCTGTTGAATTTTGAGGACCGGAACGGCAAGCTATGGCGGTTCCGGTACTCATACTGGAATAGTAGCCAGAGCTATGTCATGACCAAAGGTTGGAGCCGCTTCGTCAAGGAGAAGAAGCTCGACGCCGGGGACATTGTCTCGTTCCACCGCGGCGCCGGCGAGTCGTATCGGCACCGGTTGTACATAGATTGGAGGCGGAAACCTGATCACCACGGCCCACCCGGCGGCCCTGATCCCAGCCTGTTTGCACCTTTTCTTCTTCATCATCCGAATCAGTATCATCCGAACTCACCGACGACACAATTTTCTCAGTACTCTATCAGATGGGGCGGCCGATTGTTTTCGCTTCCCTCTCAGGCGCTGCCGCCGCGACAGGTGAACCATAGTAATATGTTTCCCTTATATCATCATCAACAGCAACAAGAGCGACATCATCATCCATGGCAGTTCCAAGGCCATCATCATAATGCGATGAATTCTAGATCTGCAGGTTCGATGCATTCAAACTTGATAGGGCAACAAGAAGTAAGAAATGTTCCGATCATTATAGATTCTGTTCCAGTTGATCATTATCATACTCATCAAAACTATTACCATGGCAAAAATAGTAGTAGTACTACTAATAATACATCTGCTAGTGCTGGCAAAAGACTTAGGCTATTTGGGGTGAACATGGAGTGTGCTTCTTCTTCGTCGTCGTCGTCTTCATCACCATCAGTAGTGGAAGAATCCAGATGTTGTAATGTGACAGTAATGGCTAATCCATCAATTTCATCTTCGTCATCTTCTCTTATCCCGCCACCTCTTCATCAGTATCTGAGGGTACCCCATGAGGATCCAATTTCTTCGTCGTCGTCGTCGGCGTTGTTATCATCACCAGCAAGATTTCAGAGTAGTCATCATCATCAGAAAGGGGAAACTTCGATGCTTTTTGATTTGGATCCCTCTTTGCATTACAGGCAGTGAAGAATGATCGAAATTAGGAATCAAATCAAACAGAGACAACCAATAAAAAAGAATGATGATCTCAGGCCATCACACTCTTTTGCATCATCAACATTTTCTGTTATAAATCCTAATTATTTTTTTATTTCCCCTCAATCGTATTTAATATTTTAGTCCTTAGAGAGTATCATGGATATTAGTGCATTAATTATTTATCATAGCTGGAGGTTTTGGATTGTTTAACTTCCAAGCGAGGAAAATGGAGATATATATATATGAACTATGTTTGAATCTTTCAATTGTGTATAATACAGTTAATATTGGAATAGATATATATAATAGTAGGTTGTTTTATTTTTAGTTTCCTGATCAGCTCGATCTCTTTTACTTTTTGGAGCATTAAATGATATGGCAGAAAAGCTCGTTACTTTTCTTCTTTACCTCTAATGTTTCTGTTACGCTTGTTGGGTTGTTTTTCTCTGCTTCTGCTTCTGTTTCTGCATCTGATGATGATCCTGCTGCTGCTTGGTGAGGCATTTTTTTAAGCCTTGCAGGGAAAAAATAAAGCGCAGAAAGTTGTACAGCTGTAAAAAAAGGTGAAATTTTTTCTCTTCTTTGGCTTCTGTCTTTCCAAAACTGGTCCGACCGACTTGATTAGTACTACTTTTTTACTTAAATAATTTCCCACTGTAACTTTGTAGTTACTGCTATATCATCCTTATGCTTCATTTATTGATGAGTATAGTTTCCTATTGCAGCCGCCTTCATGTCTGAATTATTACTGCACAAGAACGTGTTTTAGGTGGAATAAAAGTTACCTTTTTCCCACTGGTTAGTATTCTTTACTATTATGATTCCATTACAGTAAAATTTAATGCTTTGTCTCTCTCTGATGATGATCGATCATAAGTCATCTTTGTATGTGTATGCTCAATGGGTAAAACTTAAAACCACCCTTTGATTTTTTAGTAATTCTATATTGCATGTCATGGTCAATGTTATATAGTCTGCATTACTGTTTTTTCACAGTTTAAAAGTTGAAAAAATAACTGATTAGCTATGTGTTTTTATGATTTGCCACAGTGTAATTGCGATAATCATAGTTAATTAATCTGTTGGCTCTGGCATTATTATTGATGAGATATAAATTGACCCCGTTGATTAATCTGTGAGTATTTTGGTGTTTGGTATTATCTTTTGGATCTCGTGACTTGATGTCGATTTCAAAACCAGTGGATATATAATGTGTGCCAGGGGGATTATTAATAGTAAAAACACAGTCCACATGAATATTATTTTTTTAATATTTGCTCTATCACAATCTTAATTATAAACAGCTCTTCTGATCTGGAAAATTTAAATTTTCACATATAAAAAATATCATCTGATGAAGTGAGGATTGGGGTTCATAAAATCAAGTAGTGATAACCATAAACCCCTCTTTCTTTTCATCCATATACTTCCAAGTCTTAAAATATTCCTTTTTCTTTCTTTTGATAATCTAGATTCAAATTTTCATTTCTTCTCTTCTCTTACGTCTCTAAATCTTTAGAGCATATATATTCTAGCTTGTGGAAATTTATCATTTTGGATTACCTCCAGTGCGCCGACCATTTGCTGGACTAAGGTAGCATGATTCGTTTAGTTTTTTTTTTTTTTTTTTTTGTAAAAAGGATTAAAGTAAAACATTGAGTATTTTGAAATTGTGTGGTTTTTAGTTTGGAGATAGGTAAAGACTAAAGAGGGGTTGTCTCTACCTTTAATGGTACCTTCATGCATTTACCAGCATCATTTCGTTTATTCACTCAATGTTATTTGGTGTAGGACATGGTTGAAAAATCAAAGTCTCTCTCACGATTGAATATTAAAATAATAAAATCACATGTAATACTAACAAATGGACTATTCATACCTAAAAAGGAGAGATTAAACAGAAATTTATGTTTTACCTTGTGATGGTGGAAAGCAAAAGCGATATGCTGAAGACTCAAGACTGTATATAGGTGCTACAATCTACAGTAAGCAAAACGAGATATATGTTGTGATTTTCATCACTTTTCCTGCATCGCCATGTTCCTTCTGTTTAACTGTGTGTGTGTGTGTGTATATATATTCTATCACATCTTTGGATGAATATTAATTAGTCCATACTATGCAAAGCTAGAAAATAAAGCATGAAATAGGGGAAAAAAATACTATTGCATTTTTGGAAGAAACAAGGCAGATTACAAAACGAAGAAATATATGACTTCTCAGAAGATTGATTTCAAATCCTATCCCTTTTATATTATAACCTTTTTCATTGCATTTGTTCTCATGCATTAACTTCACACAAGATCATTTATGTTTTTCTTATATATACATATGCTCAAATCCATGCTGCATTCTTATTGCTTGCATATAATGATGCTATATCTTCTTTGGTACTGTAGATATCTAGTTAGCAAATGAAATTAATGCGATGATGATGATGATTTATGTGTAGGCTGCTATTGCTGGCTGATTATCTTGTGGCCAACGAGTTTTTTTGTATTTGATTTATTAATGGCAAAGTTGTGTGTGTGTGTGTGTGTGAGAGAAGAGAGAGAGACTAACCATGATTTAGTGGTATTTCAATTCGTTAATTAATTAATCAGAGCTCCGAGGCTAATGTAATTAAATTATATCAAAATGGATATATTGGATATAATAGATAATGCATTAAACATATATGTTTGCATTAATTATGCATGGTGTAGTGATTAATTCGTGAACTTACTATATGTAGCATGCGTCGTTTAGTGAAAAGTGATGGGAGTTCATTTTCGATGCTCCTGCATGTGCTAATGAACTGCTTCTGATAATATATTGTCATGTTTCTTATTTGTATTAAGTTTACGTAGTTTAGTTTTAACCAAGATTTGACTTGCATGGATATATCCTAAATTATAGGCAATAATTAAGAATTATATATATATATATATATATATATAAAATAACACCCGACATTGAGAGGGTAGGATAAACCTTTTCAGTGGAAGGAGTTGTTTAATTTGAGTAATATTGTAGTAATTTATACGGCAGGGGTTTTAGCTTAATTATATTCGAATCTCTGTCATGGATCATGTATGTCAAAATAAGCAGTGCATTCTGAGATTAATGTTCCTGATCATAAAGTGAATCAGATTATCTCTTATGGTACGAGAATCCAAACATCAGTAGTCGTCTGTGAAATATTTTAATTTTTTGAATTATATCATACTTGTATATCATATTTCAACACGAAATGCTTGATTATAACTTAATTATATATACTAAAAATATAACTAATAAATCATATATCGGACTTAATTAGGATAAGAGTTCATGTTCATAAAAATCACATCACCTACTGATCTGAATTCAAAGTCTTAATCAGATATATCTGACGTTTTGTGTGTGTGTAGCAGCATTAATCGCCAGTTAGTTTAATAATATAGTGCCCGCTTGGAATAATTTATTTTTGGGCAATAAGTGCTTATAAATCATGATTCACGATATACGAGGTAAGTATGTGAAAGGAGTTTTATTTCGGGCTTACGTAATAAGGACTTATTCTCTAAAATTAAATGATCCCAAACACACACATAAACTTATTATTCTGGCATTCCTTGTATTGCACTTTTTATTTCTTTATAATTAGATTAAATTCTTTAATAAAAATATCCGGCATGCAAAAAAAAAAAAAAAAAGACAAAATATTACTTAACTTTTCTCCATAATTAATAACCCGATGTACTTGCTTAATGGGAGTTCTTTTTTTGGATTGCATTTTTGTGTTGTCAGCAACACATATTAAGAACTAATCATTTGTTTCCTAACCAACTAAGTTTTTTCATTGTCTAGCAAAAATACAATAAATATTTCTTCCAAATTGATTATAGTATAGTAAAGTTGAAGGGTAAATAATTTACGTTGCAGTTTTGCACTTTGTTAATTGTTCGCGGTTTTAAATAATGGCTTTTTGTTAACCATTCTTGGCTTCTCATAAAATAACTGCTCTTAAAATTGTTCCGAAGGAGCTGACAGAAATTAATAATATCTGCTTTTCGTACAGTGAGTTGATCAGTTATATATATGTGATTTTGTTTTCAAGACTAAATTCTTATTTTGACTCAAACGTTACTTAATCTTATATTATTGCTCTCAATTAAATTAATATTGGTGGATTTAAATTTGTATAAAATAAAAGCGTTAATAACAAAATATAAAAGTGTTAATAACAAAATTAGAGGGTAAATAATGGATTAAAAAATATACATTTAATTTAAACCAAGTACGTGTGTGTATATAAGGCTACTTACGCTTATAATATAACAAGCTAGTCTTTAATTTTGATTTCACATTTTCTATACGTTGTCAAATGGTATGGTCCTACTAGTAGTATTTATTTTTGACCTTAAAGTATAGTACTCCTCCGATTCTTAATATAAGACATGTTTACTTAATTTAATTATATTTAAAAAATTAGTTGAGTTAATTAACATGACATATTTTTTTTAAAGTGTTATAATCATCTTCCTCATCAATTTCCTTATTGTCTCTCCTTCTTGATTATTGTTGAATGAGTATCTATAGGGGTAAATTAGGAAAAGATTGATAAATATGAACAACATGTTTTACATTTAGAATTAAAATTAATTTTCTAAATATGTCTTATATTAAGGATAATAGGAAGCACTGTATATTAGTCTATTATTGATAACACATGGGATTTTTAGTGCCTGATGTGTACAAATAAGTCACTACAAGAACAAGAAGAGCCCACTCACTTACAACACAAGCACCACACACACATACACACACTGTCAAATTTAATTAATTGAGTGGAGAAAAATTAGACGGCCACAAAAAGAGACGTACGAAGCTAAGAGTCAAGAGATATGATTATTTGCCCTCTTGCAAATGCCAGCAGCCTCTAGCAAGATACTCCTACATGTTTATTAATTAAAAGGATGAAATTCTTTGGTTGTACTTTTTAAATTTAAATAAATGCTTCCTATTTCATAGATAAACAATAATTTAGTTACTGTTGTTATTATGACATTTGACTTTAAATTTTGACCTATATTCAGTCTTCATCCAAATTAACTTTCCTTTCTAGATTTGTAACTTTATTTTATTCCAATGTTTTTCTGACTTATTTATTTCTTAAGTTGGAGTTAACTATATGTTTATTTCTGATGTAATATGCTAATAATTAATTAAATTTTTTTTGTTTTCATTGTTCTTTACAGCTGTAGGATTAACCTCTAATTAAAACGAACTATTTATAGAGATATATGACAGTAGTGTCTTCAAAGTATAATTCATATGGGCACATGAGGCTAGCTAGCTTAGATAATATAAGATGTGGATAGTGATAAAAAGTACAATTAATATGTAAATTTAATGGTGTCACGTAAAATCTGTAGGGACTAGCGAGTTGTATATTACTTACAAATTTAATGTATATAATCTTAGACTTCACATATAAAAAAACATAAACCAATAATATAATTATATTACCAAATCAGCCTCTGCTGGGTATGAAGTTTAAGATATGAGCTATACACAATATAAATCTCAATACGCAAACACATGAATAATGTGTCTCAGCTTAATCCCATTTAAAAAAATGTAAAAAACTACCCTTTTTGTTTTGTTTCAGGTTTACTTCCCCGTATTTTTTAAAGGGCGGGCAAATAAAGTTTAGATATACTCACTCTTGTCTTTATTATAAAGCACCACTTAATAAGTGTATTTGGTCCTTTTTATAAGGAACTTGTTTGTTTTCAAAGAGCATTAAATATTTTTTTCCATGCATACCCATAATTAATAAGGATAGTGGGTGAGAGTGATAATTAATATCATATTAGAGTTTAGTGGAATTAGCAGGGCTAATATTGTAAATTACTTAAATTTTAGGACGAATTTAATGACTTTAATTATTTTTATTGGTTTGTGAGAATTGTTAGTTGATGCCTTATACTCCCTCCGGTCCTAATTATAAGACAAAGTTGAATTTTTTGGAGAAATTAAGGAAGCTAATTAAATCACTTTAGAATATTTTTATTTTTATTTTTTTCTTTAAACTAATTAATTTAACTAATAAACTAATATATAATCTAAGGATACTAAAAATATAAATACTCTAAAGTGATTTAATTGCCTTCCTTAATTTCTCTAAAAAAGTTAACTTTATCTTATAATTAGGATCGGAGGGAGTAATAAAGATCAGAGGGAGTATTATATTGGGATAAATAATTGATTCTTCTAAAATTTGAAGTATTTTTTGAAGAAGATAGATGTAAATGCCGTGTAAGAAGAGGCTAGTTATGAGTGGTTAATTAGGGGTGGAAGAAATAGAGAAGGAAAAAAGAGGGGTGAGAGAGAAAGGGATAATGATGAAAGGTGGTGGGGGTGACCACCCTATGAAGTAGAGGTTAGGGCTAATTAAGTGGTGATAGTGATGGACTCTGAATTTTCATATATATACGTATTTGAATTCGATTCATAATAAAGAGTTACACACACTTGGTCGTCGTCGTAAAAGTGAACACAATATATATATATATATCTAAAATATCTCTCTATCGCTGCGCTTCAACTTTTTTGTTTGTTTTGGTTGCTTCCTATTGATTCGACATTTGCACGCATGCCTTGTGGCGCATCAGTGATCCATCCTAATCATTCTCATTTTCTTTCATTAATAACTCTCTCTCTCTCTCCCTCTCTCTCTCTATATTTCTTTGGACCACTTTTCTTTTTTATCATAACCTTCTTCTTTTCATGATGAGAAAATCACTCAGAGGCCCTCAAAAAGAATGTTATTATCAAAAAGTCCCACACTAAGTGAACAAGCAACATACAACAATAAGTTTTAGTGTAAGAAATGATATAATATGTCTATACTACTTACTTGTTTTTCAAAATTTTTGATGATTACATTTATTCCTTAGAACCTTACAGAAATTCTCCTTTTCATCTCTACATATATACATACATATTCATATAGAGCTTATAATTATACAAACAACAAAATTAACAAAGCTTTATTTCACTAAGTAGGATCAGTTACATGAATTATATGACGTCATTTTGTTCTATATATCAAAAATCATATTTCTAGATATATTATTTACTAATAAATTCTACTCTTTAACCTTATCAAGTCTTCACGTCAGTTTTCTTCTACTTCTTTTTAACAATATTAATTTTATTTGCGTCGCGCGCGTGTGTATTGGTGCCCCATCTCCTAACTCCTATCCCAAATCATGTAATTCTGCTCCTTCACTTTCTACTTCTCTGCTCACAATCTATGCCCCTTAATTATTCATCTCAATTTAATACCTCCATCGCAATCTCAGCCCTGTATATATACGCAGAGAGAGAGAGAGAGAGAGAGTACCTTAATTATCTGGTACAAAAGAAAACGGGCAGGACCAGAGAGAGAGAGAGAGAGGGTGCCCTAGAGAAGGGAAAGGCAGCCCCAAAAGTGACTGAAAATCTGTGAAGTATGGTTAAGGGATCATCTGAGATAAGATGCATTCACACACTCATGTATTATTTGCATTCACACAAGAGCCTCATTTATGATGATACTATATATCTGCAGGACCATCTATATATCACAGCAAGCATGCAGCCAAACAAGGACCATCTCTCCCTACAGAAACAGATAGACAAAAAGCTCACGTCTCCTTCGTCCCCCCCAAGATAATATCCTAACACCTAACTCTGCATATATAATTCCAACTCTTCTCATCACATGTGCTTCATATATATAATGGTCCATTCTATTCCCACTCCATCACGCATATTATATCCTTACTCACTGTACATACACTTTGTTACAAACACACACATTCTCTTATATGTGTGTGTGTGAAGTCAACAAATCCATCTGAACCTAGGGTTCTCTATATGCCTTTGCCAAGGGTAAGGCCAAAACGTGGTTAGGTAAAACTTTGAATTGCAACCTATGATATCGATAAGGCACCCAAATTAAAGTATATAGGTCGGTAGGTAGGTGTCTAGGCATCTCGCATGTCTTAATATTTAATGATCCTTGTTGTCTGTTCTGCTCTATGTGTCCTGTTACTTCCGCAGTACTAAATACGAAAGGAACTAGAGAATGTTGTAGCCTGCACGAAACTTCTTTTAACACCTCCATTTATATATATATGTTACTCACTGTTAAAAAGAAATCATATTTAGGCATTCTAGCCAAATAAATAAAACTTGGATTGGACGGTAAAGAACTGAAGGATGGGAGTAATACATATATATATATATATTGATATATGTTCACATGGAATGGGAAGGGCATGGAGGACCACAGAGAGGGTGTCATAGAGAAGGGAAGCGATCCCCAAAAGTGACTGAAGCTTCTGCCAAGTTTGGTTGCGAGGATCGTCATAATAATATGTATATATGTAATTGAATTCACACAACATCCTCATTTATTATGCTTAGCTTCTTCTTCTTTCTGGGACCATTATTTCTGCATGCAGCCAAACAAAAAGGACCATTATAGTTTATCCCCTTCACACACTTCTCTTCCAAACACAAAAACAAACCCCTCCCCAACAAAAAAAACCCTAACCTACCTCACATGTGCTCATACCACTTGAGACGTAATCCTCTCCTACTGGTCCACTACGTACTCAACCTCACCCACTCGCTCACTTATACATAGAATGTATGTTTTTGTTGTGATCTCAACTCTACATTATTATATATATATGTGTGTGTGTGTGTGTGTGTGTGTGTGTACACACATGTGTACGTCTATTTCAGTGAAGAGATGATGCAGCTTGGACCTCCATCTGAAAACTAGGGTTATATTGAAGCAGATGAAAAGTCAGGGTCTCTAAATATTATTAATTATTAAAAGAATGAGAGTTCAAATAAACCTTTATAGGCAAAACATAAGTTAATAAGCTAACCCTAGAATTTAATATAATCACTATAAGTTACTCCTTTGGTCCTTAATATGAGACATATTTGAGGAGTTGATTTTAGTCCTAAATATAATACATAGTTTTTATATTTATCAATATTTTTCTAATTTACCTCTATTATTGATCCCTCAACAATAATCAAGGAGGGGAGGGAATTAAAGAAGTAAGAAAGATGACTAAGATATATTAGAAAATACATGTCATATTAACGAATTTAACTAACTTTCCTAATCTAACCAAATTAAATAAATATATCTTATTTTAAGGATAAAGGATTGGAGTAGCATAATATCTCAACAATATGTATGTGTGTGTATTCCTTGGCATGCGGAAGGGCAAAAAACCTAGTTAGTTACGGGATTCTGGATTCTAACATGAAGGGCATCAAAACTCAGAAGTCAGAAAGTACGTACTATATATATATAGCTGGGGAGGGTAGGGCAGCTATAGGTATTCTAGGTTTCACGATGGCTTGTCTTGATATTTAATATAATAATAATGATCCTTTTTGTCTGTTTTTTGTGTTTTGTTTTGTTATTACTCTACATGAGCACTAAATACGAAAGGAACTCGAGAATGTTATGTAGTCTCCACGAAGCTTCTTTTTTAGCAGAACCATAAAGAAGCTAAGGCCTCTCTATTATTCTGGCACTTGTCATTGTTTCACTTCGTTACTGTGTTTGGGTCTCGATTCTGGTGTTTCAGTGATTATATATATATATATATATAGGCGTCACTAATATTCTTGTTAGCCGTGCTGACTGCAAATGGTTCTCCTATATATACTCCAGTCAGAAGAGGAGAGCAAAAGCAGACTATATTTAGGGAAAATTTCAAAAAACGACGCTCAAAATATAAAAGGGACAAATCAGTACATTGAAAATGAGAAAAAACGAATCAGGCGGGTGTCAGAGAAAAGGAGGAATCTGTCTTTTTAAAATTTCATCCAAATTACGAAAATGCCCTTCAGCATTTCATGCCCACTTCAGAATAACACCTTGATCATCGTAATTAACAACTTCAGATTCGGTATTAACAACTGCAATTCTTCTTTTACAATTAACAAATTTCAGGACTAATAACAACACCTATCTCTTAATTAACAACACCAGATTCGACATTAACAACTCCAATTTCTTCTTTCACACTTTAGAAGTTTCAGGGCCAATAACAACACTCACCTCGCCATTAACAACTCATAATTCGCCATTAACAACTCCTATGTTGTTATTGTGACTGAAGGCTGAAGGGCATTTTTGTAATTTGGCTAAAATTTTAAAAAGACATATTCCTCACTTTTCTGACACCCGTCTGATTCGTCTTTTCTCATTTTAGATGTATTGATTTGTCTTTTTTATATTTTGAGTGTAGTTTTTTAGAATTTTTCATTATATTTATATATTTACACATATACAGGGGAAAATATTTTATTTTATTTTCTTTTTCTATTTCCCCAGTTCGATACGGAGCTCAATGTGATTCAAACGAAAGCAGGGTAAAAAACGAGATGGACATGAGAATAATTATGGTGGATGAATGACAGTGCATGTTTGTTTAGTGTGTGTTTGTGTCAGCGTTTTAAACAGTCAAAACGCACTTATTACGCAAGCCGAGAAAAAACTCCTCTCACATACTTACCTCGTATACCGTGAATCACGAATTATAAGCACGTTTTGGACAAAAATAAGCCATTCCAAACGCGCGCAAGCTTTTTGCACAGTAAATAAACCCTTATTACGCAAGCCGAGAAAAAACTCCTCTCACATACTTACCTCGTATACTGTGAATCACGAATTATAAGCACTTATTACCCAAAAATAAGTTATTCCAAACGCACACTATATATAACCAATATACATATCTAAAGATTATCGACCCATTCATGTATCTATGAGTTCATTTTTTTAAAAAAAAAAAAAATCTTAATTGTTGGTGGAGGAGTAGAATCAAATTCTAGAGCCACCCAAAATCCAGAAATTCGAGGGCACGTCCTTTTCGTCGCTAGTTCCATTTGTCTGTAATGATGGGGACATCAGGTTAGAAGAACGGCCTCAGAAAGAAGAGTCGTGTGCGTGGTTCAACTATATATATACAATGTAGTTTTAGACTAATTCAAATATAAAAATCATGACTTTAATTTTCATCAAATATTTTTTTAAGTATTAATCTATTTAAATTTATGTATCATTTTTAGGGGGGGAAAATCAACATATTATAGGTAGTTAGAATTTACATATTAGAAATAAATAATAATTAATGGACGCCTGCTATCAACTGGGGTGGTGGCGCAGTTGGCTAGCGCGTAGGTCTCATAGCTTTGTTGAGTTATCCTGAGGTCGAGAGTTCGAGCCTCTCTCACCCCATTTCATTTTTTTTCTAAATGTTTAAAGAATTTCTTCTGATTTTCTGAACTAGATTATTAGCCTCTCTTTCTGCTCGTGCAGCTTAGCCTATTATCTAACAAATAAATAATGGTTTGTATATAATTTAACTTAATATAAATATTATATTTTGTATATTATCTTGGCTTATCGATTCAATATTTTATTATGCCACCAAGTTAAAGAACTTCTCTTGGGTCTTCTTCTTTTTTGCATTACACTTTTAGGCTTCGTTTTGTTCGGTGGAAAGGTGAGGCATATGGAGAGGGAGAGTTTGGAGCACTTCATCTTGTTTGGTAGAGCCAATGAAAATTTTTTTTGGAGAGCAGCTTGGGAATACTTGAGAGACCCCTTTATAATGGGTTCATCAATTAAAATAAATAAAAAGGGTTTTATATATTTATGGTTGCAACTACTATTTTTTTTAACTTCTTTATTTAATAAGATAATATTTAGGGGTATCATAGTCATTCAAGTGTTTGATACATTCCTTCCCTTTCTCTTCTCCTTCATCCCAGAAAAGAGAAGGACCCGATTTCTCTCCTTTGCCTTAAAAGAAAAGAAGGTCTTTTTTTTCTCCTCTGAGCCGTTGGATCAAGATCTCAACAGTCCAGAGATAAATCTGGACCATTGAGATCTTAATGCAACGGTCCATAGGAGGGCAAATGACCTCATTTTCTTTTGAGGTAAAGGACCAAAGCCTATCCCAAGAGAGAAATGTCATTTTAACTCTTCATTTCCATTACACATCAAATATAATTTGGTCCTTTTCATTCACAATGCTACATTAAGATAGAATGATGCTAAAGAATCAGAATAAAACTAAGTGAGAGTTTGGTATACGTTTTAGGCAGAAAATCAGAAATAAGCCCGTTTTTGGGTAACAAGTCTAAATAAAAATGGGTTGCGTTTTTACAGTGTTTGGTATCACGTTTTCTAATTGCATCACAGGTAGAATAAGTTACTTATTAAATAAGCTCCTCGCTACAGTTTTTCTATTAAGTCACTTATTACGTAAGTCGAGATAAAACTCCTCTCACATACTTACCTCGTATTCCTAAATCACATTTTATAATAAGCACTTATTATTAAAAAATAAATCGCTCATCCAAACATAAATCACATTACAAAAATTAATTTTCTATTAAGTAGTTTTTAAAGTCAGAATCATAATAAGTCATTTTTCCTACCGCTATCCCAACTAAATCCCTCCATTTAACTTACACACTACTTACATTGTCTCTTGTTTCAATTTCAAGGTATGAAACCTGAATCAAACATTGTAAATATTAAAACATCTACAAAGCTAAAGCAAAAATTGTATGATACAAGTCAAGAGCTAGGGTTATGCTAACTCCCAATTGCACCAATGTTATGACTTATTCTTCCACATTGTTATGCATGGGCCAAATACTTCGTTGTCAAGTTTGTGAACGAGGGCCTTTTCACAAAAGGCAAGCCTTTTCACAAAACCAACGACTAATGCATAGGAATGAAGTATATGGTGAACAACACATCAAGTTCAAATGAACAATAGAAGCCCTGTTCATTAATGCATTTTCTATATATTACAGATAAATTATCTATACACAGTTCTCCAATCGCCTGAAAAAGTTGGCAAGAACTAAAGACAAAATTGGCTACTTATGTATCCTTCTGCACAAACCTAACTCCACACAAATATGCAGGCAGGGCATCATAGAGAGCGTTCTCTTATATGTAGAAGCTATACGTTTGTTTCCAATAATGCAAACACTTGTTGAAGCTTACATACGGTTCTGCAACCCGGAACACCGCATTCTTGTGGGCAAAAAATCGACTGTGAGACAAGCATGATCAGAAAGAGAGTAGTCGTCTGGCCACAATCCTTTCTCCACTTCATGGGGGAAGAGCACTGCATTCTTCACCTTGAATCCAATGGCTTCCTCATTGGACTCTGTATCACCATCTTCCAGAGACCCATTATTGAGATTCTCCAACATGTTATCTGAACATGCGCAATTCCAAATCTTCTGTAGAACAAATAAATCAAGTTTCAGAGCTCTGAAAGATTTTGACCAGACAAATTTCAATACTATGAACTACGAAGATAAGATTCAGTATTACCTTGAATTTTTCAAAGTCAAGGATACCACTTCCATCGATATCTGCTTCAGCCCACAGATCCTTTAACTCTTGGAAGCATAATCCATGGGGGACACCAATCAACTTCACCTGTGCAATAGGTTTGGTAGTGTAAGTCTATCGCATAGGAATATTTTAGTATATTACACGTTCGTTTATCAAAAGCTTATAAAGTACCTGACGAAGTGCATAAGAGAAACTACAGAATGTCACAAAATCATCACAGTTGTCTCCTTTCAGAAAGGCAAATGCATCATCTTCTGACAATGAAGCTTTTCTAAATTGGTACTAAAATCCAAAAGGGGAAAGAAAATCTAAGTATTAGATACGAAGCTGATATGGTATTAATAACACCATTAACAATAATAAAGGAAAAGGAATATGAATGCTCTTTGTAGGGCTCTAAGCCAGAAAGCAAGTTCTACTAAACTTCCTCTAACAAAAAACATGTAAAGCTGTAAACCATCCTTTGATCCACGGATATCTGATTGCCAAGGCCAATGTAATTGACTGAATTCTATTAACAAGAAGCTTATTAAAAGCTTGATACACATTCTTACTGCATACCTTCAGTTGCATATCTAGTCTGCTAGTTCAACAAGTTAATTGGATATTTAAATACAACTAGGAGATGTAGCAATGGTCTGTAGTCACCTTTATTATACTGAATAAAGCTTCAGCCCAACTTGTCTTCAAGGGTTTTCGTGCTTTGTTAGGATTGCAAAGCCAAATGAAGTCAACACCACAGATATTTCCCCGATGATTCCGGTGGCTAACCCACTGCAAGATCAATGGATTGAAAAAAAGGAAAGATATCTATTAATATTATGCATTGTTTGCTAGAAAGTACATAATTAGAGAAGTAATTGCAGATTATCAACCTTGTGGCAATCAGCATCACTGTCAGTATATTGATGAGCAATGTCATAGGAAGATATAAATCCCTGTGATCTAAGGAACTTGTAAACATGCCCGCGCTTGCTTCCATTCCAATCACTACAAACAATGAAGATCAGACATTCAATTCAATACTTAATAAAGAGATTCATCTTGCAACGTGAAAGAATAATCAAATAATTAACTCACCCACAGAGTATAATAGGCATGGGTTTAAGCCTGTTTTCTCTTTGATACAGTTCAACATTTTGCAATATTTGGTAAACCTAAGGACAAACAAAAAAGTGAGGTTTATGTGTAAAAACAATGTAGCTGTGAAACCAGTTTATGAATAAAAATGTAAGTTCATATTGCAGAGCATGTTTATACCTGATGCAATCTCACTACAGACAGACTTGAATCATGAGGAAATAACAAATGTGTATTGACAATCAGGAACTCTTGGTGAAAAATACCCTTTTGGCTTTGTGAAGAGGGGGCAACTGACTCAACATGTATTAACTGAGCAACACGATCACCGAAGTCGTTGAAAAGCAGCTCCCGATAGTTCACAACTCTTAGATATTCCTTGCGTATAGCAGTCAGAAGGCCTGCGTCACAGAAATATGAATTTTGAGTTTGAAGCATTAGAACAACACTTGGAGTAATAGAATGGTGACGGCCACTAACATGAAATCAGGTCTTCATTCATTAATTTAAAGATAGCCCTCGTTAAAGGATGGCTGCTATTTTGCAGTTTGGACAACTTATCATTATTAATAAAATCACAGGAATTCTTTGGAACCAAATCTAAATTTTTCAAATTGATAAAAAAAAAAAATCTAACTTTTTCATGAAAAATGAGGCTTTGAAATGTTTGACAGAAATAATTAGGTTTAAAAGATATTTGAGCACGCAACAATATTCATTGGTGTGTCAACATGTAATGTATAACCTAAAATTTCAAGGATAGAACACAGGAAGAAAGGAAATAAGTTTTCAAAGTGATGAGAAAGCAACATGTTCCAACACAAAGGACAAATTGTTGGCATTAAGCATATTGAATTAGCCAGAAATTTACCAGATCATAATAAGTGGACAACCTAGAATACTTAACATACAACTCAGATGATTGCTTGAGCAGTAAATCGCCCAGCTTTGAGTTTAAGTTGACCAACAACTAACCAGAAATTAGTGTAAGATCATTCATGAGTCTGATCGCTGCTTAAGAATTTACATTGAGAGAGGAAAATCCACTTACCATCACCACGATTGTTGGTCCGAGCAAGCTTTAAAAGAAGGTACCCTGCATTCCCAAGTCTCTCCTCATACATCTGAACAAGCTCTTCATTTCCAACCCAGAATTCCTATGCGCAAAACATAAATTTCTCATAACTCAGTACATGGTGAAGTAAGAGCTGATAGGAAAAAATAGAGGTCATTTCAAAATATGTCTTCAGAATGAACATAACCCTCTCCTAGTAACAAAGAAAAAGGGGAGAAATTGCTACCTGGAGGCACATAATGGAAGATGATTCATAAAGCAACCACTCCAGAATCCTTTGGTTCCTGGCCAACCATAATGATCTAAAGTCACTTTCTCTAAGGCGCTGATTCTGTTTAAAACCACGAGAATCAGGCAAAAATAGAATCAGTAAAGTCCTCCAGAACAAATAATCCGAAACATGCATCACCGCTTAAGCACAACAAGAACAATATGAATTTAGGTTCCTTGGAAGGAGAACGATATCCTGGAACAGTATGTAACTCCTTTTGAAAGAATGCATCACATAAACGAGGGGGAGAGGGGGAGAGAGAGAACAATACCTGAGGATCAAGTCGTTTGTAAATAGGAGCCAAAATATTGAAAGTGGTACATGACACACAAGAGGTGTCCCTTTCTGCCACATCCGTCATTGATGAGAAACCGCTACTATTAGTTCTCGAAAGATCTCCATTACTTTCATCAGTAATCACAAGATGAGCAGTGTCCTTTGCTCTTCTCCAATTGAACTTGGATTTGGAACCTGCTGCTACAACCTAAACTCCGATCCCAGAACAAATCAAAGAAATTAAAATGCATCTAACCCAGAACGCAGCAGATATATATATATATATATGTATAGAGAGAGAGAGAGAGAGAGTCACCCACCATTCTTAGAAATCTCGCCACTATCGATAAACCGTGACAGACTGATCGATAAAAAGAATGCCCTGGAAGCGGAAATTTGGGAGATTGATAATGGGATCTGAAAGGGATCACAGATTTTATCAGGCTTGAGGAAATAATTGGACTAGAAATCCTATCTTTTTGTGCTTTCTCTACTTCAGCTTGTTGTGATGAGTCTCGTCGCGATGCGTTTTGTGTGGTACAAATAGAGTGATGAAGAAGGGTTATGAATTCCGCGGTGCCGCGTGAATAAAAGTTAAACAATGGGAGATGAAGATGAAGGTGGGGCCCTCTGCCACAGGTTTTCCAGCGTATCGCTGAAGCATAGGCTGTGATTTGCGAGTGGAATCTGATCATTGTTTGTATTTTTTTTTCCTGATTCTTAGAAGCTGCATTTTAGGTCAAATTAAAAAAAAAAAATCCTGCATTTCAGGAAATTTTATTTGCTCATAAATTTAGGAACAACAAGAATAGGCAAAAAGAAAGACACTAATTTAAGTAGGTTAGTGTTGTTAATGTGGACTTGACAAAAAAAAGGAAAAGAAATTACTAGATTTAATTTGTCAAAAAAAAGTTGAATTTAATTTCATTTTTGAATCATGGTAAAAAAAAATTTCGACTTTGAATGAATTTCACCATGAAGAGTGGCTTTTTTAAATTAAAAAAAAAAATTAGTTGAAGTGAGTCTTTTAAAAAGTCAATCTCCAATACCATGTATTTTGTCCAACCCATAGATTTGAGATTTCCATGTTCCTTAAAATCTTAATTGTGAGAGAAAGTGGTTGGTGGATATCCCTTATGATTAGATTCAATATGACTGATGATTATATTTGTAAGTTATATATTATATTAAAATTAAACTTCAATCATTATCTATGCACATCATCATTTTCACTAGTCTATGCTTTAAGTTGCAAATAAAGTATATCTGCTGTGTGCCTTTTTTTTTTTTTTTTATTTAGAAAATAAAAAGGCGAGGGAGAATAAATTACCAGGTTTGAATTTGAAACACAACAGAAAGATAATCGAAAACTCAAGCCTTAGGAGATTATTTGCAACATATGGAAGGAGCATATTTCATTATGATGTTTTAGGAAGACAAAATATCCATATTTTATTCAGGATATATCATACTATATTAATTAATTTATCATAATCTCTCTATTATCTTAATCAGTTAGATAATACACACACACACACAATTTGAATTTAAATGCAGTTAGATTTTATCATATATATTTATGATATTTGGATCATGGATTAAATGATTTCAATTAAAATATATTGAATTAAATCATATAAACCATGATATCTAGATTATTGAGATGGTATAAATTAAATCTCTTATTTAAATTAAATTATATTTAATTAGGTAAATCATATTACATTTTACTATTCATTATTCTTTTTACAAAATAGAAAAATATCTTTATTTCATTTAATATTTTAAATGAATCTTAAATCAATCAATATAAAGTCTAAGAGATATATAGAAATACATTATTTACAATTAACTCAAATATAATAAAAAAAATTAATTCCTTGTAAACAAACAGAAAGGATAAGGGAGGTTGCCGACCGTTTGGAATCTGTTATATCTATCTTGATTAAAGAGGAATGGGATATTCGGCAGTCAAACAATTATTGACATCAGGCCAATTTTTTTTTTTTTTTTTGTCGATGATTGAACAGAACAATTAAAGAAAATATTTTTTACGTGATTAAAAATATTTTATATCTTATTATTAAATTATTATCTAGTGCTATAATATCAATATATCCATATTCAATTGTTACGTGACGTGTGCCTCAAACTTCACATACATAAAAAGCAAGACACTCATATGTAGTACGTTGAAAGAAGACGTGGTGTATGATATTGATACTACCACTATTACGTTATAAAAAGTGAATTATTTAGTCACTACTTTTTGTAAAACGGTATAAATTCCTTCCGTCAGATGAAAGAAAGACTGTAGTAGGTTAAATAATAAATATTTTTTCAAGAAAAATGAATCTATAATGTTTTTTCAATACACCAAAATTTTAGATGAATTGGTTCTTAGATTCATCAGAGTCAAGATATGTCCCATAATTTAAAGAGTGCTTATAGTGATATTTATAAATCACCTATTAGCAATATTCTCATTTTGGTAATTAGTTCGAGCTTATAATCTTATAAGTTACTCCCTTTGGTTTTAATTATAAGATAAAGTTAACTTTTTTAGAGAAATTAAGGAAACCAATTAAATTAGTTTAGAGTAGTTATATTTTTATTTTTTTCTCTAAACTAATTAATTTGACTAATAAACTAATGTATAATCTAAGGATACTAAAAATATAAACACTCTAAAGTAATCTAATTGGCTTCCTTAATTTCTCAAAAAAAGTCAACTTTATCTTATAATTAAGATCGGAGGGAGTATGAGTCAATTTTTTACCAACTAAACCAACTTTTATTTGCTAGCATCATACTTCCTCTGGTCCTAATTATAAGATAAAGTTGACTTTTTTGGAGAAATTAAGGAAGACAATTAAATAACTTTAGAGTATTTATATTTTTATTGTTTCTCCAAACTAATTAATTTAACTAATAAATTGATATATAATCTAAGAATACTAAAAAGATAAATACTCTAAAATAATTTAATTGGCTTCCTTAATTTCTCCAAAAAAATTAATTTTATCTTATAATTAATACAAAAGGGAGAGAGTATTAGCGTTTGAGCGTAGGTTGGTAAAAAAAAATTGTAGATAGAATAGAATGCATTAGAAAGCAGTGAGACAAGGAGTCAAACACACACAGAGTCAAACATTTTACAAGTAAGTATGGTACCAAATGAAGAACTATGATTGGTCCTAGATACATGAAAAAGTCAAAAGAATTAGTCAATTAGTTAAACTCCGCTTACGTGTTCAAAATGAAGAATTATGATTGGTCCTTAACATAAAGTATTGATATTATATACAAAAGGAATGCTGAAATGTGTGGGAGGCAATAACTGGCAAACTAGTGGAACGCAGCAAGCCAGCAAATCATTTAATTTGCACCAACCCAAAATCGCCTCCTTTTAGAAAGTTGGTCTAGTTAGTTGAACACTTAAACTCTGCTTTATGTGTCCAGATTTTGTGTGGTTACTTGAATTCAGCTCCTATCTATATCAAAAATTGAGGAATTTAATTTACATTATCAATGTGAGAAGCTCTTTTCTTTAATTAATCATCTGTACATATTTTTGTGAATTTTTTTTTTTTAGAAAAAAGAGTGTGAAGATCTTGGACTGACTAAATTTTGTTGGAAAAATGGTTGACGAATACCTTGTTGGAGAATTAATTAACAGTATAGTGTTGCTTGAATTTGAATACATATACTTTGGTTCGATTTATAGTGTAGGGGAAAAATTTTTTGGTCATATTCATAATGCCATCTCAGCGCTGATATTTTTTTAATTTCAATAAAGGTTTCCCTTTTAAAACTAAAAGCATAAAGGGTTTTCGTCTCTCCTAATAAGTATACTTTCTATATTTAAATTTGTGTTATCCTCCTTATGGGGTGTGGCCTCTTATCACCAAGGTATTAAAACTTGGATCGGATATTGAATTGGTCAAGATACTGTGTTAAGGATTAGTGAGTTAGACCGGGGCCAAACCGGAGCTAAAATGGGACCAAACCGGTGAGAAATTGAAAATTTTAGGCTTATGGTATGAAATTCTAAAGGAAAAATATTAAAAAATCAATTTTTTTCTAAAAAAAGTGAACTGGTTTGGTCATCGGACCGAACCGGTTTAGGCACTCTTATCACCTTAACCAACAACTTATTGGAACCGATGCTTTCTTTATGTGAAAACATACTGGTTGACCTCACCCGGTAAGAAAAAAAATAAGTTTTAATACCGGGGAACGCACTCTTTAGCTCTATGTTTTGAAAGTAGAAACCTTTTCAAATAAAAAAAAATCATATTAAGAAAAAAACCTACTCCCTCCGGTTATAAATATAAGATAGAATTGACTTTTTTTGGAGGGATTAAGGAAGCTAAATAAGTTAATTAATTATATCATATGTTGTGTATTATTAGAATATATATTAGTTTATTAGTCAAATTAATTAGTTTTAATAAAAAATAAAAATATTCTAAAGTAATAATTTATTTAGTTTCCTTGATTTCTCCAAAAAAAATCAATTTTATCCTATATTTATGACTCGGAGTATAAACATGAAATGTGGTGTACGTTTTATGTGTCATGTGACGGTGTCGTCCTCATTTATTGTATCTTAACACAAATTAACATCCCACACGCAACCCCCTCTAACCACTTGCCGACTTCTCACTTACAAAAACATATTTCCTTTTTTATTTTTTGTGGCCCAACCACATCTTCTCCTTTGATAAAAAACAAAAAAGAAATCGCCGACAGATATAATTATAAAAATGCCAGCAAAAAACGGAGTATAAATTTTAAAAACATAAAACTAATAAAATATTTCAATTTAAATAAGATTGAAATGTTTTTTAAACAAATTATTAGAATATATAATTTATTCTTGAAGTACTCCCACCTACCCCTTAATATAAGATATATTGAGGGAGTTAATCTCGAGCTTAAATATAAAACATATTTTTATATTTGTCAATATTTTTTAATTTACCTCATTAATATTCTCTCAACAACAATCAAAGAGAAGAGGGAATAAGAAACTTAAGGAAGATAATTATGATATTTTAGAAAACACATGTAATATTAACTAACTGAATTAAATTTTTTAATATAATCAAATTAGATAAATATATTTTATATTAAGGATTGAGATAATATTTCACTTCTTTTTTCCTCGAAACAATAATTCACAGTTCACACATTTGTTATCTCATAGGATTGAAATTCTTATTCTCGCCTGATCCAAAAAAGGAAAAATTATTTAAGCCATGCTGCCTTTTCTCTTTATCATGATTTTGTTTTTTTTAATTAAAAAAATCACAAACTTTACATTTGAAACGATTCATCGTCGACAAAAAAAATCCTCAAATTATAGAGCCGCACGTCCTTTTTAAAGTAAAGTTGCCTTATTTTTTTTAAAAAAAGTAAAGTTGCTTGAAACCAAAGTTCATGAACATGGATCATGGATAGAGTATTAAATAGGTTAGGGTACTGGATTAAGGTTAATGGGTCAGATCAGGGCTAAACTGCGGAGAAATTGAAGGTTTTAGGCTTATTAATATGAAACTTTAATGAAAATCAATTTTTTTTTTAAAAAAATAGTGACCCAGACTTGATGTTGAACCGGATCGGTTTACCCGCTAGTTCGCCGATTTATAGGCTGGATCTGTCGGCCCGGTCTGAATTCCTGAACTAGACCTAAAACCCACGCTTGTCCACTCTACCCATCCCTATCCAATCGCTCAAATTGGCAACTTCATACAAACAACAAAGTGTGACCTAATGTAATGTACAAGGTTTCCATTAGGTTGGATCTTTAAAATAATAAATGTACGCAACCCTTATTAGTAGAGATGTTGTTTCCAAATTCAGGTAACAAAGGACTTATTTAGAATGGGTTTTTGAACCTTCGAAAGCATCATTTCAATCACAATTTATAATACATGAAGTAAATTTATAATAGGAGTTTTTTCTTAACTTGTTTGAACATGTTCTTGATAAACAATTCCAAACAAACATAAAGGGGATAAATGCTACATCCATGTCATATTTTGTACGTGAAAGGGTGTTATGTAGAAAGGAAATGAGAAAATGCATTTTCTTGTCATATTTCATCCAGGGAAGGAAACTCACACACGCATCATAGTAACCAGAGATTAAGTTAATATTTAAGAAATGCACTTTTTTCTTTTGTAAAAGACATGCACTTTTTTCCGTATCAAATCTTGTCTAGTTGTCTAAAGTTGAAAAATACAAAAGGCTAGTGGAGGAAAGCAGATTTTTGACGAGATTACAATGGGCTCACCAGTATATAGCTTTCAAGCAAGCTTTCTTTAGTGCTGGTTTGGAATAATTTATTTTTAGATAATAAGAGCTTATAAATCGTGATTCACGGTATATAAGGTATATATAAGGTAAGTATGTGAGAGGAGTTTTATCTCAACTTGCGTAATAAGCACTTATATTCAAAAAATAAGTGTTCTCAAACATGCACTAAATGTCAAAGAAAAAAAGAAAACTTTCTTAGCCGTTACTTGAAGCATATCTCCAAACTATTTCAGCTTTGATTCCTTTCGTTTTATTTTAAAAATTAATAATACTGATCCTTTCTGGTTTAGAACTTAATTAAAAGCAATGACCCTATCTAGTAGTGGACAAAGCTGGGTGGGCTTGACGGCCGTGCTATGTAAACAAACATAGAATCATTATACGGAATATTATAGAACTCAGGTGCCATTTAATTAATTATTATGTTAGATAAGTTTATGATTATCTTTGTTTATATATATATGAGATGTAATGTACATCATATTAAAACATTCTCGAATCTTACACGGGAATGTTCTCCCAAAACATTTTTTTTTGAAACAAATTTTCTGCATTATTCATGATCAAAGTGTTGCTTGTAATTTATTAAAATGAGCATCTTATATATATGGTTCTTCATCTGTCTACTTTGTTTTCTAGCTATATATATATATATATATATAAATATATTTGTGAGCATTTTAATAGATAGATTTAGGGAGTGGCTTTTGAGATTGGGCTTTATTTATGTTAAACTCACCTGATTTTAAGTTAAGACGAGTTTGTACGTTAGTTGTATGTTATTATAAATTTGCTGATAATTAAAATTGGATAAGCCGTGTGGTCCTCCTCTGCTATTGTGTGGCTTTGTTGTTATTAGCTGCTTCTTTTTTTATTTGGAAGCAAAAGACAAGGTAGAATCTAAAAGTTGCAGAAACCAGGAAAAAAGACAAAAAATATTAGGTGTTTTTCTAATACTAGTATCATCATGCGATTGCGCCTCTGTTTTGTGTGTATACACGGTACACAATCTAGGACATTTTGAGGTAATGACTTATTTGGAATCCATTAATTAGAATTTGCAGTTTTAGAAGTCATTATTTGATATAAAGCTGTGTACATACAACTCTCCACTTGGTAGGAGTCTTGCGTGTATAGAGCTACGTATCTTTATTAAAATAAAGTTGCCTAGAACTTCATGCTTAATTCTTCACTCAACTTATCCCAATCCAATCACCCAAAATGGCAACTTCAATATATATATATATAGAGAGAGAGAGAGAGAAGAAATCACACATATATAACCCTTTTCTCTCCATATGTTGTATGATGGGATTTGATCTTGCAATTAAATGGGGAGTGAATTGCCAAATTTTGATAGAATCAATGAAGAGTGTCTTTTGATGAGATTGGGCTTTATGGTAAACTCAATTGATTTTAATTTAAATTAAGACGATTTCGTAGGTTAGCTGTTAATTATTGGATATATATAAATAAGCCGTGTGGTCCTCTACTGTGTGCCCTTTGTTATTTGTTGCTGCTTCTTTGGAATCATATAAGCTTTTAGACACCATTGATTGTGCTTATTTATAATAACGATTGAAACCGTAACTTTTCAATCGTGATGGAAGGAAAGAATAGAATAAGGGTTAATGGTGGAAACAAATAATTAATACTTGAGAATATTATTTGATGGAGGGAAGAATAGAAGAAGGGTAATGGCTGTTTTTCTTCTTTTCTTCGCATTAACGTACAAAGGTTCTTTTTTATCTTGTCGCTTGCGTTTATCTGGTTCAGCTTTATCTTTCTTTCAAAGGCTTTAAGCTGACTAAGGACTCCTCTTAATGCATATCCATAAAGTGGGACTCATCATTATATACTCCTTCCAATCCAAAATATAAGACAGAGTTGACTTTTTTTTAGAGAGATTAAGGAAGTTAAATAAGTTATTTAATCATATATGTTGTGTATCATTAAATTATATATCAGTTTATTAGTCAAATTAATTAGTATGAAGAAAAAATATAAATATTCTAAAATAATTTAATTAGCTTCCTTAATCTCTCCATAAAAATCAGCTCTATCTTATATTTAAAACAGGAGGGAATACCTTTCAAGCAATCTTTCTTGAATATCCCCCAGAAGAAAAAACGCACCCTCTTTCTTAGCCGTTACTTCAAGAATATCTGCAAAGTTCAAACCATTCTTCGATTCCTTCCGTTTTATCTTAAAAAGGGCAACACCTATAATAATGATCTTTTCTGGTTTATAACTTGAAGCTTCCATCCGCGAAATATATATATATATATATAACAGATCCAGTTCCAACAAACAACATACCTCACCTGTGGGATTGGCTAAATAGATTATCTAATCTTATTAGACAATATTTTCCCAAAAGCAGTTTCGACATTCATGATCAACACTTGGCCAACAGTACTTTTAATCTTGGCATTTCACAAACAATCAACATAGCGATTTTTGACCCAAAAAAAAAAAAAACCATGACGATTATGAGTATAATATTATTAGTTGTTGCTACCACAGCAACTGCATTTTTCTCGCATATATATGTAGAAGAATATAGATGAACTACTACAGCAAAGAATCCATTTTACAACAAAAGAGCGAAAGAGGTAAAGACGGTGTAATTTAAAGCATACGAATAAGTTATCAATTACAATGAACATGAATTTTTCTCAGCTATTTCAGATGTTCTCTTCCTCCATGACAGATTTTGCGGTCAAAACTGATGCAAAAAAAAAATTAAGACAAAGATTATCATTAGCCCCTTGTTCCTAAAGATTGCAACACCCATTTGCACTATAACCAACTCCCTCGAACAAAGAGACACCACTTGCTAGAAAAAAAATCGCGCCTGATTAGCAATACCCCAATCCAGTTACAAGAAAAACCTCCTTCGGCTTGTGTCCATTTCCGGCTAAAGAGAAAGAAAATAAAGTAAAAATGGACTGAGTTAGAAAGAAGATTAGGCAACATAATTTATCCCGCAAGTTCGGTTAACAAGTAAATTTACCTTGTGAACCCACTCATATTCTCCACCCTTGCTGTCAAATGTTCCAAGCTGCAGGCTGATCAACTTCAATGTGAAACGAGGGCCACATTCCTGCAATTTTAAATCCAAGTTATTGCCAAGTTTAGAGACCTAATGATATTCAATTGATGCATAAATTAAAATGAATGTGACAATTTTATTTTAAATTACTGGTTTACCCATCATAGTTAAAATATTTATTTCCATGTTTCACTGAATCCATCCCAATACACTCCATCAAAAACCACCTCAAGACGCAATACCCATTCCAAAGCTAGAAAGGGGGAATCAGACATATCAACCAGTGTCCTCACAATGAGGCAAGAAAATAATGAGAAGCATTTAACAGCACATAAGGTCCACGTATAACAACTTCCATGAATTAGTTTGAGGGGTAAAACCAGCCAACGAATAGAGCTGGAACTAACCTGAAGGCGGGCAATTGTCTTCATTTGAGAAGCATTCTCCTCCTTGGAATCCTTGGTCTTGTTGCCTTTGGAGTCGGTCTTTTTTACTTCTTTTGTTTCAAAAATGTACCTACAGCACACATTTTTTTTGGGGGGAGGGGGGGTGAGTAACTACACTATAAAATGTAAAGAATAGCTGAAATTGATAGACTATGCTCTTCTGGCATTGTGCTCATCAAAATAACATAGAAACAACCCTACCACTATGGGGGAATAGTAAAAATTAAAATTGTGAGTACAGATCAGAAACCAACAGAACATCAGCAAAGCAGAACTGTGCACAGCAATATTGAAAGAAAGAAAATGCATAAACATAAAAATGTGGATTAATTATTCAAATCTTGTGGATACATACCGATGATGCCGGAAGAATATGAAGTCTCTCTGGTTGTGGAAAGTGACTACTCGTCTACCTTTAAATTCTGGATCTTGGGGAAAAAGTGACTGTATTAACCTATCAAAGAAAAGAATTGGTAAATTAAGAGTAGAAGGAAAGGTTCCAGACCATACCCTTAACTACTAAAATAAATAAAAAATAAAGTAAAAACCAAGTATAACTGTAATTATTAGTAAAGTAGGAAAGCTATCCTATTGGTTACCCCCCCCCCCCCCAGGCCTATCATGAGCCTTACAAAAAGCTAAGCTAGCATTTAACTTCAATTTAAATCAGGCAATGTGTAGGAAGTATGAATGAAACAGAGTCAATCATGCACTGTATTCAACATATGGAGCACAGAATTAGAGAAAATGATAACCTTCCAATTCGATGCCCTAGACGCGTAGTGAAGTTATTTAAAACTAGCTCAGGCTTGTGACTGGTTGGATTTCCATGACCCTGCAAGTAAAGTATATGGGTAGGAAAACTTCACTTAGTACATAAGAGAGAATAATAAAAAGGGCAGATAAAAATTTTCATTTGATCAACATAAGAAGCCAAATTAATAGAAACAGAGAAACAAATTCATCCACCAAGCTTAGATGTTAATATAAATGTGAATTCCTATAACCACTGCAACAAAACAACTGTAAGCTGAAGAAAATAGATCTTAGGCTCTTACCCAAATAGAGCCAAATTCACCCAATAATGACAACACAAGTCACAGAATAAATGGGATAAACAACCAAGTTCATTATGAGTACCACCCAATCAGTCAAAGTATTTTCCTTGACCCTATATTATTATTACACTCTGTCATCATAACTTACAAAGTACAATAAATAGCAACGTCATTTGGAATTCCAAAGACAAAAGGCCGCACATTATACTAATCAAACAACAAATAACAAACCTTGATATCCTTGCGCAGCCTAAGCTTTGAGAGCTTGAAATGAGCAGTAGGCCCGTCAGGTAAGCCAATGATTAACAGAGCATCTACAATTCAGACAAATGAAGAATTAATACAAGTAAAGGACATTGGATCCCTAAAACTAATAACAAAAGGCATAAATGAGCATTTGATGATAAATTGTTCCTAATACACATTAAACACACACACACACACAGAGGACATGCAGCCAAGGACATCAAATACCTGGTTCCCGGCGATTCGTGTGAACAACTATAACAGAAGTGAAGTCCTTATTCTTTGCATACTCTACAATCTGCAATTGCAATTTTTGATTAACATTCAAACAGATAAAGCTCTATGTTATCATTAACAACGAAAATTGAGACAAGCACCTTCTTTAAATCATAGGTCCCTCTCTTGTAGTAATGTGCATGAGGTATAACTGAAAGTAAATCCGATATAAAAGCTGGACCCGTCTGCAGATCACCATATATTCCAATTAAAAGTAAGAACATGATAGCACAAAAAAATCAGATGCAAAATTTCCTTACTTAAATGCTGTTCCTAGAAGTTTAACGTAGTAAAACATACAAACATTGAAAGAGTGTAAATGCTGAGATCACATTTAATATAATATACAATGACATGAGCTTAATATATAATATAAAATGGAATGATCAAAACACACCGTAGAGTTGAAACGGCAAGTGGTGATTAATATCTTGGGAGTCTGTTGTCGTTTTAAAATTGCACTGAATTCATCACAATCATTTCCAGCAAATAGCTGCAAGCAAATGAACAATTATAACAAATGAGTCTATTGTTCAAGGCAGGCAAAAGAAAAACGAAATGCTAAAACAAAATGTGCATGGAAGAAACATGAACGTATTAGTTTCCAGTTAGTGGCAATAAAATCCAAAAGGCGTCTAGCTCTTTTCCTAGCAATGCAAAATTTGCTGTTAAAAGCCAAGTTCTATTTTCCTTATATCTCATCCAGTGTCTGATTCATAGAACCAACAAAATAAAACAGTGAGTCACCGATCTTAACCCATCACCATTTGGGGGAAAACAACAAAAGAGCCCAAGTTTCTTAAAGTGTCATGCCATTTTCTAGCAAACACCATTTTTCCAGCCATTACCCCCAACGTGATCAAGGAAAACCGCTACGGTTGGAGATAACGTGATTAAGTATTTCTTAGTGTACAAGCATAAACATACGAAATTTGACTTAATCCCAAGTACCTGGACGTAACAACCTAGACATAGACATATAACCCGCTTAAAATAAAAGCTACTAGTTTTGATCAGATAAAGACATTTGGAAAAGTATATTTGATAACAGCGAGAAGAAGGGTGTAGTAACAAGCAAGGTTAGAGAGGAGAAAGAAGACCTCTTCATCATCCGGCTTACAAACAGTCTCATCCGCTTCCCTAGTGTTCTCAATTGTACGAGGCACCTTCTTCTCCGGCGGCTGCAGGAATCCAAATAAAGCAAAACGATCAAATCCTATTACCAACAGCTAATTCACACCACACATACTACAATCTCCGCCCTCAAAAGGGGGGGGAAAAACACTTTATGAGAGAATAAGGAACCTCCTCTCCAAGCTCGAGAGCTCTTTTCTCCGCAGAGTCTCGAGCCTTTGCCTTCTTACGCTTCTCAAGTTTCTTCTGGTGTTTGAGCTTGGCGTGCACCGCCGACCTCTTCTCCTTGTTCTTGATCATCGACGGAAGCACTTCCATCTTTGTTTTCTTGTTGCTCTCAGCCCCTTCACCATCGTCAGGCAAAGATGATTCACCACCCTCCCCATTGCTCTTTTTCCTCTTACCACCCATTGATCAAAGGGCCGCGGAAATTGCTGACAAATTGGGGAGAGCCAAAAACTCTAAAAACGCTAGTTAGAGGACCCGAACCTTCCGACCCGACCCGTTAACGCTAGGGAAAAAGAGCAAATGGGAAACACGGGTGGAAGAAATCAGATAAAAGGAGGAAGACAATGTGGGAGGAAGAAAGGCAGCGGCAGTTTGCTGGTTAGGGTTTTAGGAACGGAGGCAGGTTTAATTAATTAATTAAGTTTCTCTTGAAAAATTCATTATATATTCTTCATTTCACCATTTTTTATCAAAACAAATTAGAAATATGAATATATTTTTTTATTAAATACTATATAATTTCTTTCATTTATTTCTCTAAGAAATGAAACCGTTTATGATGTAAACTCTGTATCCTTTACCCCTGGTTATATTTTCATATAATTTGATGATCAAAAACATATTTTCATATAATTCTAAAAATATCGGGGAAGAAAAGTTTCAGTATTCTGATTTGAGTCTTTCTTACCAATAAAATTTGTAATAGTAGACTTTTCTCCAATTTGCCCATAACTTTAAACAAAATAAATGAAAACAAAAAAGAATTACCTTAATTTACAAAATTAAAAAAATAAAAATTTATAGTATGATTCAACTTCCTTTCTATGCTTATTTTGCAATTTAAGTGCATCTAAGGCTTTAAAATATCTTATGATTAAATTTCATCGCTAATATATTAAAAACGGATTATGGGCCAAAAAATCAAGTTTACCTTAACTGACAGTTGCAAACACCCGTTCCTCAACTTTGAGAGTGACAAATTTTGTGCCCGATGAAAAAATTTGTTAATGCCTTAATTGTTATGATTAATAACCTTGTGCGTGTAAAGAGTTGTTATTTCTTTCATCCCTGGGAGTGTTAAATTTCATGAACGAAGTAAAAACTTGTTAATACCTGAATTATTATTGTTAATAGTCTCTGCATTATAGTGAATTTACGAAGCGGCGTCGTTATTCACCTCAACTTTGGAGATGCTAAATTTTAAAATAGAAGAAAACTTGCTAACGCTATAAGTATTATGGTTAATATCCTTTACATTGCAGTGAATATTGAACGAGGTGTTATTCCCTTATACCCCGCCTAAAAAAGTGTGGGGGACTGCTTGTGGGCGGAATTTTTCTTAAGGAAAAAACAGACCATATGGTAAATGCACAACATTGACAAGTTCTAAATTATTACACTTGGACTGATTTGGGATTTGTCTAATTGGAGGAGTTGATTTGGGTTTTATGATTTATGGGGGAATTTATTTGTCTCTCTCCCAAATTCTAAAGGCAGTGTTTCCACTGGGGCTTCTGGTTAAAACTTCAAATAAAAACCATTATATATATATTGAGGTATATATAAAAAGTTATAATCACATGGTATGCAATACAATCATCCCCACCAACTTCCGTTCCTTTCATATATTCTTTTGCTTTCTATATGTGGGACAAACAGACAACTTGTAGGTGCAAATTTTTTCTATCCGACTTCCAAAAATAACGTTTAGATTCTCAAGAACCACGAACCGACATGTTGTTTTCTCCTATGGTTACCTGTTACAAGGAAAACCAAGATAAACAATGAGCAACAGTTCATGACACGAAAAATAATGCGATTTAACATGGACACTCCAGGATTCCAGAATGGAAAGCAAACTTTTATCAATTCCTGGGGTCGAGAATGAAAACAAGTATTGATTCTATAATGTAACACACCAAAATGAATTTTGGATTCTTGTGTGCCGACATTGGTTCCTAAGTTGATGACACAGCAGAAGTATTCACTTCTTACTCTAAATTTTTAATACGAAGCAGAAGGATAATCAGTTTCCTTCTGTGAGTAAGACAGATATACTAAGATAAACACCACAATTCCATAACACATCAATAGTATACTCAATAATTGACAACAACTCTACAGCAGTTGCCCTCTGTTGGTACTAGCATTTGATACCCTTTACTAGTTTAATCCGTGGATGACTTCTATTTCATATATAGCATCACATTTGTCCTAAACAGCTTTACTTCAGTTTAGCGTTTCCAGGTGTGAACGCAAATTGTTACCAGCTTCAGCAGTTATTCCAATAAGAAAGTAGTGGCTGTCAAACCGATGCAGTCTTCATCTCCTTATCCCGTCTTGAACCAAATCACTATAATTTCCATATTTGATTATGTCCATAACATTCCTTTGGCTTATCCTAAGGTATACAAACTACCAGGTCTTCCAGCATCATTTACTCATATGCAAAGAATGATGTACACATATTCAGCAGGTCTATCTTCATAAATTACAATAGAGATTAAGGACCTATTAACTTTTTATCATAAGAAAAAGGAAGAAGCAAACAATTTAAAGGTATTACTGACTAGTCTTACCTGTGACCAACGCTCTTGCTCCATAAGACCTGAGAATCAATTGTAGTTAGAGACTGGTCATCAAGGCGCTTCCATGTTTTGATGGACTTGACATCTCCCCAACCGCCCTTCGCTGTTTTATCCAAACTAACAACCACCACTCTTGCTCTCCTTGACCATCCAGCCTTTCCGTAAGCATGATATCCAAATCCCCCACCATAACAGAGCCTTATGCCTTGTAGCTTACCACAGAAGTCATTGACATGATCATGGCCAGTGAAAACTGCCTTGACATCTCCTGTTTCAACTAAGGTTGTGAAGAAGCCAGAGTTCACAGAAGCCGAGCCAATGCTCTCCTGTTTCACACCTGTGAAGTCTGATGGGTGGAATCTTGCATATTCTGGTAAAGGAATGTGAAAGTATGCAATACTGGGAGCCGCTGTTTTCTGAGGCACAGGTCCATCCTTGTATACCCTCTGAAAAATTAAGATAATAATTAATCAGAGATTTTCATCAAGCAAAGCAACTGAAATCAGTTATATCTTTGGTAGAAAACTTAAAATCCACACAAATTCACATCTCTAAGCAGCTACTCCCTAGGACCTCAATATAACATATATATGGAGAGTTGATCATGTCCTAAATATAAGACATATTTTTCATATTTGTCAATCTTTTCTTAATTTACCCTTATTGATGATTTCTCAACAATAATCAAGGAAGAGAGGGAATTAAAGAAGATAATTAGAATATTCTAGAATATATGTCATATTAACTAACTTAATCAATCTAATCAAATTAGGTGTTAAGGACCGGAGGGAGTATAAACAAAAGAGAAACAAGATGAATAGAATAATATCTTAAAATATATGAACCAGACAGATCAGCACCTGAAGCTTTTCAGACGTTCTTTGGTACCAAAGCTGCTGTGAGGGTTTGATCCAACCATAGCCAGAGATGAAAGGGACGGTGGAGTAGTCTCCACTGTCAAGAAGGTAAAGATTAAGAACTGACTTGTTGCTAACTTCAGAGTTCTCAACCCCATGGACCTCCAAGTTATAGTTCCCAAAACCATCAATGAAGTTTATATCTTGAGGATTGAGTTTAGACAGCGTGTTTTTCAACCCAACAATATGCTTCATCACCCTTTCTCTAGAGAGCGATCCTTCCTGGTCATGGTTTCCCAAAACAGCAACCCAAGGTATGTTAGATTCAATTGCAGGAGCAAATGCTGCATCCATTGATTTAGCCGGATCGTCACAGTCTTTTCCATAGATATTATCCCCTGTGTACCAGAATTCACGCATAATTAGTGAGCTTGACCAAACAAACTTAAACCATTTCTCAGAGATGCAATAGAAGTCCAAAAATCGTTTTATCGCCATCCTGTTCCCCTATATATTTAATCTCAAATATGGACGCAGTTTATAAAGTGATTTAAAGTAACTAAGTAGTAAAGATCAGAATACAGATGACACGCAAAAAGTAAAGAAGAACCGAATTAGAAACAGGATAACTAATTCATACCGGTAAAAACAATTAGATCAGGTTTCTCGGCAAGGATCATCCTTCGAATGAAAGCGGTGGTGTTCAAGTCAGAACAAGAAGCATACTGAGAACGAAGAACATCCAAGCAGTGCGTACTTTTGCCGTTTGCGAAGTGCATGTCAGCCACCTGCAATATCTTGAATTCGCCATAAGTTCCGAACCGCAAATTTGCTGCGGAGACGCAAATCGGAAGTAAACAGACGACGCCGAGGATCATTGCAGCCATGTAATTGAAACTCGTTCCATTCCTCAGCCTCTCGCCACTGTAGGAATTTCTATTTCTATTGTTCCAAATCATGGCTGTTTTCTGAAAATTTGGGAGCAGCAACCAAAATTTTGGTTAGTTCAACTGGGGGTTGCTAGTTCAGCTGCGTTAACGTGGATATGGATGCGAATCATTTATAAATAACAGCTCACGTTTCCCAGTCGTTGATTTCTCTTTCGTCCTTACTGCACAAACTTTTAATACTCCCTCGTGTACTAATTATAAGATAAAATTAATTTTTTTAGAGAAATTAAGAAAGCCAATTAAATTACTTTAGAGTATTTATATTTTTATTTTTTCTCCAAACTAATTAATTTGACTAATAAACTAATATATAATCTAAAGATACTAAAAATATAAACACTCTAAAGTAATTTAATTAGCTTCCTTAATTTCTCCAAAAAAGTCAACTTTGTCCTATAATTAGGACCGGAGGGAGTATATACGATGTGTAATATATCTTTGATAGGCCGTTTGGTTCGATTACATGAGAGAGGATTACATGTAATCCTGATGTAATAGAGTAATTACAGCGTTTGGTTGCGCTTATGTAATATAAACAAGATTACATTTTGTAATCCTGATTACATCATTTGATGTAATCAGGATTATACTGCTAGAACTGATGAATAAGGATGCAGACATCCTGTAATCAAGAGAAAATGACACTATTGCCATTATAATTTTTAAAATTGACCAAAGTGTTCACCCATAAATGCTATTAAATATTAAATAATTTTAATTATTACCATTAAATATTAAAAAATAATTAATAATATAGAAAATTAAGAAATATTCCCCCATTAAAAATTAAAAAATTATATTCCACCTTTAAAAAATATTAAAATATATCATTAAATAATATTTTCATCATTAAATATTAAAACAATTAACATGAGCCCAACCTATATACCGTATAATATTTTTATCATTAAATATTAAAAAATTACCATGAACTCAATGTATATATTGCATAGAATTAAAAAAATTATTATGAACCCAATATGTACATTATTATATGTGTAAACAGGGTTAATTTTGTCCTTTATTATATTATTCTCATATATTCTCATTTTTGATGTAATCCAACCAAACATACATCATCTTTCCCTAATGACGAACCAAACAAATTATGCAATCATCATTACATTACATTACATTGCATTGCATTACATTACATTACCTCCAATTCCGTAAACCAAACGGGCACTGGGAAATTTAATAAATTAGCACCCTTAATTTAACCTCAATTATAACTCATTAACTAAAAAAATTAGCTCACTATTTTTGAATCAATAATTGAATTTTATTATCACAAAATATATTAAAAAAAGATAAATAAATACCATCTTAACTTCAAAATCCTAAATTGATTCTATTGACAATAGAAATAATTAGATTGATAAAAAGAATATAACAATTCATAACTTAGGATTTTTAAAAATCACTTATTTTAAATTTTGAAGCTCAAGTGGTATTTATTTATCTCCCACTCAAAATATAAGAGTCAAAATACAACACAATTATCACTGGCCCAAAAAAAAAAAAAAAAATCAACACAACTACTTCTGTCCAGAAACGAAGCAACTAAAAAACATATCAGAAAACCAAAAAAAAAAAAACCAATTACAAACTAAGCTGAGTCAAAGCTACTTAGACAAAATATTATTTTTTAGTATATTAAAAACAATTAAAAGATAAAATTCCAGAAAAACACTATCAAATAATCAAAAGGGAAAATCACCCAAAAATACCTTTGACGATTTTCCCTCATCAAAATCCTAAATTAGTTTTTTTTCTACAATAATTTAGATATTGACTATACTTGATTAGTAATTCACATATTGTTTTTTAACAGAAAATCATTAATTTGATATTTTCAACGTTTAAAAGTATTTTTCTAAAATTTTCCTAAATTAAAAAAAAATAGAGAGAGGAATGATAAATATAATTATGCCATATAAGCATATCCCTTAATTTACAAGGAAGATAAACTAATCTCAATGGATATTATAAAATTTAACGTTAACCATAATAAATAAATAATAGTACATTAGTACCATTCAAAGAATTTACTTTTAAAATTATGAACATTTAATCCTGTGTTTTGGAAGGTTTTGGTCATTTATTCACATTAATTAACTCCTTATTTGGGGCAAAGTGTCACTCCCGCTGATTATTTTAAGATCAGATCATATCCTCTCAAAATATTTTCTCTTATTCTTCCCTCATAATCCCATCTCCATGCTCAATGAAAAAATAAATGGTTTAAATTTAATATTTTATAAAATTATTATTATAATATTAAAAGTTTATAAATTAAAAAATTTTACCTTTTATATACTAATCATTATGAATTACCCAAATTAAATATTAATCAGTTAAATTTATGTTAAATAATATTATAATAAAATATTAAATCTAAACCCTTCTTCTTCTTCTTTTTTTTTTTTGCCTTTTAAACAAAACTTGATTCTGAAAGTTGAAACATCTCAGTCGAAAACTCAAAGTCAACAGAAAAGTTAAACTTCCCACAGAAAAGTTAAGCTTCCCACAAATCCCAGTCGCAGGGTTTACGCAAGGAATAAAAATGCTTGATGCTTTTTTTGTCCCTTCGTAGTACTGTCATGCATGCGGAAAAAAAAAAGGATGAATAGGAAGGCTCCGGAGAAAAGAGGGAATCTTTTAAAAAATTGATCTAATAAAATAAAAACTTGATCAAAATGAAAAAACGCAAATCAGACAAATTTTTCATGGTTCTAATTCCTCTTTATGTAATCTTAAAATTGGCAGAGGAAGATCGAAATGAAATGGGATTATCCTGCTATTCATATAGCTGACCCACCAGAGAGCGAGCCCAGAGGGGAAAGGCAGAGAGAGAGGACGGAGGAAACGTACCTGAGGGGGGAGAGATCGCACGACGGTTGCGACCGCCGAGCAGCGAGATAACGCCGGAGAAGCGCCGTGCCGTCGACGAGAAAGGGACGACACTGGAGAACGCTATCGGGAAACGTGGGTTTGTTGTTTGGATTAGTTTTTTTTAATAGCTTTTACGATTTACGAGGTAAGTTTGTGAGAAGAGTTTTGTCTCAGGTTGCGCAAACCATGGTTTGAAATCATGGTTTGAAAAGCTCCCAAACACACACTAGGTCATATTTATTAAAAAATATTTGGGTTAAGGAGCAAATCTATCTAAAAAGTATTTGGCACAATAAAAGAGTATTTGGTATAATTATCTTTTAGAAAAAATAAAAATATCAATAAATAATTAAAAAGAGCATCCACCACAAAAACCGTTAATTGATACTAATATCGTATTTTCTTCTCTTATAATCTAACACTATTAGTACTACGAATATAACAATATGAATTTAGGTTCCTTGGAAGGAGAACGATATCCTGGAACAGTGTAACTCCTTTTGAAAGAATGCATCACATACACGAGGGGGAGAGGGAGAGAGAGAACAATACCTGAGGATCAAGTCGTTTGTAAATAGGAGCCAAAATATTGAAAGTGGTACATGACACACAAGAGGTGTCCCTTTCTGCCACATCCGTCATTGATGAGAAACCGCTACTATTAGTTCTCGAAAGATCTCCATTACTTTCATCAGTAATCACAAGATGAGCAGTGTCCTTTGCTCTTCTCCAATTGAACTTGGATTTGGAACCTGCTGCTACAACCTAAACTCCGATCCCAGAACAAATCAAAGAAATTAAAATGCATCTAACCCAGAACGCAGCAGATATATATATATATATAGAGAGAGAGAGTCACCTACCATTCTTAGAAATCTCGCCACTATCGATAAACCGTGACAGACTGATCGATAAAAAGAATGCCCTGGAAGCGGAAATTTGGGAGATTGATAATGGGATCTGAAAGGGATCACAGATTTTATCAGGCTTGAGGAAATAATTGGACTAGAAATCCTATCTTTTTGTGCTTTCTCTACTTCAGCTTGTTGTGATGAGTCTCGTCGCGAGGCGTTTTGTGTGGTACAAACAGAGTGATGAAGAAGGGTTATGAATTCCGCGTGTCGCCTGAATAAAAATTAAACAATGGGAGATGAAGATGAAGGTGGGGCCCTCTGCCACAGGTTTTCCAGCGTATCGCTGAAGCACAGGCTGTGATTTGCGAGTGGAATCTGATCATTGTTTGTATTTTTTTTTTCCTGATTCTTAGAAACTGCATTTTAGGTCAAATTAAAAAAAAAAATCCTGCATTTCAGGAAATTTTATTTGCTCATAAATTTAGGAACAACAAGAATAGGCAAAGAGAAAGACACTAATTTAAGTAGGTTAGTGTTGTTAATGTGGACTTGACAAAAAAAAGGAAAAGAAATTACTAGATTTAATTTGTCAAAAAAAAAGAAGTTGAATTTAATTTCATTTTTGAATCATGGTAAAAAAAATTACGGATTTGAATGAATTTCACCATGAAGAGTGGCTTCTTTAAATTAAAAAAAAAAAAATTAGTTGAAGTGAGTCTTTTAAAAAGTCAATCTCTAATACATGTATTTTGTCCAACCCATAGATTTGAGATTTCCATGTTCCTTAAAAACTTATTTGTGAGAGAAAGTGGTTGGTGGATATCCCTTTCTTATGATTGGATTCAATATGGCTGATGATTATATTTATAAGTTATATATTCCATGTTCCTTAAAAACTTATTTATGAAGGATCCTTTTCTTCCTTGCCTTCCCGCAATTTTTTTTTTTTTTTTTTTGATATTATACAAAGCTACAAACTTTGGTAGACAAGTTATATTATTTATGATTTTATAATTAGTATTGCGTGCTACAAATTTTGCTATATATTATATGGAATCTAAAATGAGATTTTTTATTCATAATTTATATATAGTTTGATTTATTATATATTGATATTAATACTAATTTTCCTAAAGTTCTTAAGAAAGGAAGGCCTTATTTCTACTTTTTTTTTTTTTTTTGTAAGATATGCGAATCGCAGGTGTTGCACCAAAGGTAAAATGCGGATTCAAATGTTAATTTATGATGTGAATTGCACGTAGGACTTGGTTACCATCTAAGAAAACATTTATAAAATATCAAGGTTTTTTTTTTTTTTAAACAAAAAGGGAAAAAAATATACAGCATAGATAACCATGAAGATTTTATTCACATCACATTAATTTAAGTGCATTTTGTAGCATCAATAAAAATCTGTAGTATGATTCAACTTTCTTTTTACTCCTATTTTGCAATTTAAGTGCATCCAAGACTTTAAAAAAATAGATTAAAAAAAAAACACTTAAATACCACTTGAACTTCAAAATCTCAAATAAGTGATTTTTCAAAAATCTGAGTTATCAATTGTTATACTCTTTTTGTCAATCTCATTACTCTTTTTGTCAACAAAACCAATTTAAGATTTTGAAGTTTAAGTGGTATTTAAGTATCTTTTTCTCTTTAAAATATCTTATGATTAAATTTTATCCTTGATATATTAAAAATGGATCATGGGCGAAAAAAAAAAAATCAATTTTACCTCAACTAACAGTTGCTAACACCCGTTCAATCTTGTGAATAGCAGAAGAGCAATTATCACCTCAACTCTGAGAGTGACAAATGTTGTGCCCGATGGAAAAAATGTGTTAATGCCTTAATTGTTATGATTAACAACCTTGTGAATGTAAAGAGTTGTTATTTCTTTCATCTCTTGGGAGTGTTAAATTTCATGAATGAAGTATTACCTGAATTATTATTGTTAATAGTCGTTGCATTATAGTGACTTTAAGAAGTGGCGTCGTTATTCACCTCAACTTTGGAGATACTAACTTTTAAAATAGAAGAAAACTTGCTAACGCCTTAATTATTATGGTTAATATCCTTTACATTGCAGTGAATATTGAATGAGGTGTTATTCCCTTATACCAACCTTGCCGAAAAAAAGTGTGGGGGACTGCCTGTGGGTGGAATTTTTCTTAAGGAAAAAACAGACAATTTGGTAAATGCACAACATTGACAAGTTCTAAAATATTACATTTGGACTGATTTGGGATTTGTCTAATTGGAGGAGTTGATTTGGGTTTTATGATTTATGGGGATATTTATTTGTCTCTCTCCCAAATTCTGAAGGCAGTGTTTCCACCGAGGCTTCTGGTTAAAACTTCAAATAAAAACCATTATATAAAAACTTCCGGAATGGCAAGCAAACTTTTATCAATTCCTGGGGTCGAGAATGAAAACAGGTATTGATTCTATAATGTAACACCAAAATGAACGCAAATTGTTACCAGCTTCAGCTGTTATTCCAATAAGAAAGTAGTGGCCGTCAAACCAACGCGGTCTTCATCTCCTTATCCCGTCTTCAACCAAATCACTGTAATTGCGATATTTAATTATTTCCATAACATTGCTTTGGCTATGGCTTATCCTAAGGTATACAAACTACCTGATCTTCCAGTATCATTTACTCATATGCAAAGAATAATGTACACATATTCAGCAGGTATATCTTCATAAATTACAATAGAGATTAAGGACCTATTAATTTTTTATCATAAAAAAAAAGAAGCAGCAAAAAAGTTGAAGGTATTACTGAGTAGTCTTACCTGTGACCAACGCTCTTGCTCCATAAGACCTGAGAATCAATTGTAGTTAGAGACTGATCATCAAGGCGCTTCCATGTTTTGATGGACTTGACATCTCCCCAACCGCCCTTCGCTGTTTTATCCAAACTAACAACCACCACTCTCGCTCTCCTTGACCATCCAGCCTTTCCGTAAGCATGATATCCAAATCCCCCACCATAACAGAGCCTTATGCCTTGTAGCTTACCACAGAAGTCATTGACATGATCATGGCCAGTGAAAACTGCCTTGACATCTCCTGTTTCAACTAAGGTTTTGAAGAAGCCAGAGTTCACAGAAGCCGAGCCTATCCTCTCCTGTTTCACACCTGTGAAGTCTGATGGGTGAAATCTAGCATATTCTGGTAAAGGAATGTGAAAGTATGCAATACTGGGAGCCGCTGTTTTCTGAGGCACAGGTCCATCCTTGTATGCCCTCTGAAAAATTAAGATAATAATTAATCAGAGATATTCATCAGGCAAAGCAACTGAAATCAGTTATATCTTCGGTAGAAAACTTAAAATCCACTCAAATTCACATCTCTAAGAAGCTATTCCCTCGGGCCCTAAATATAAGACATATCTGGAAAAAGTTGATCATGACCCTAAATATAAGACACATTTTTTATATTTTTCAATCTTTTTTTAATTCACCGATGTTAATGATCCCTTAATAATAATCAAGAACGAGAGAAAATGAGGGAATTAAAGAAGATGACTAGAAAGTTCTATAATACATATCATATTAACTAATTTAACCAATCTAATCAAATTAGGTGTTAAGGACCAGGGGGAGTATTAAACAAAAAGAGAAACAAGATGGATAGAATAATATCTTAAAATATATGGACCACACAGATCAGCACCTGAAGCTTTTCAGATGTTCGTTGGTACCAAAGTTTCTGTGAGGGTTTGATCCAACCATAGCCAGAGATGAAAGGGACGGTGGAGCGGTCTCCACTGTCAAGAAGGTAAAGATTAAGAACTGACTTGTTGCCAAGTTCAGAGTTCTCAAGCCCATGGACCTCCAAGTTATAGTTCCCAAAACCATCAATAAAGTTTACATCTGGAGGATTGAGTTTAGACAGTGTGTTTTTCAACCCAACAACATGCTTCATCACCCTTTCTCTAGAAAGCGATCCTTCCTGGTCATGGTTTCCCAAAACAGCAACCCAAGGTATGTTAGATTCAATTGCAGGAGCAAATGCTGCATCCATTGATTTAGCCGGATCGTCACAGTCTTTTCCAAAGATATTATCCCCTGTGTACCAGAATTCATGCATAATTAGTTAGTTTCACCAAACAAACTTAAACCCTTTCTCAGAGATGCAATAGAAGTCCAAAAATCGTTTTATCGCCATCCTGTTTCTCTAAATCACCCGTTAACACGTCGTAGTGGGATGGATGCAGTTTATAAAGTGATTTAAAGTAAGAAGTGATGATTAGAATGAAACACAAAAGAAGAGAAGAGCCCAAATCAGAAATAAGATAACTAATACATACCTGTAAAAACAATTAGATCAGGTTTCTCAGCAAGGATCATCCTTCGAATGAAAGCGGTGGTGTTCAGGTCAGAACAAGACGCATACTGAGAACGAAGAACATTCAAGCAATGCGTACTTTTGCCGTTTGCGTAGTGCATGTCTGCCACCTGCAATATCTTGAATTCGCCATTATTTCCGAACCGCAGATTCACTGCGGATACGCAAATCGGAAGAAAACAGACGGCGCCGAGGATCACCGCGGCCATGTAATTGAAACTCGTTCCATTCGTCACCCTCTTGCCACTGTAGGAATTTCTATTTCCATTGCTCCAAATCATGGCTGTTTTCTGAAAATTTGGGAGCATCAACCAAAATTTTGGTTAGTTCAACGGGCTAGTTCAGCTGGGGGTTAGTTCATGGGGATATGGATGCGAATCATCTATATAAATAAAAAACAGCTCACGTTTCCAAAGACCATTGACTTTTTTTTTTTTTTCCGCCAGTGTCCAAAGACCATTGACTGCAGTCGCTTTCTGTGGGCCTATTTTTTTCCTACCATCTTTCCTCTCACTTGCTACGAAGCTCCCATTTTATTTATTTATACAACATTTGTTTAAATAGTTAAGTTTGATGGGGTTTGACTGTTTCTGTTTCTCCCTGGTCGCTCTTATGTGAAAAATTCTTTCTTATATGAGGGTTTTATAATATAAGAAATAAATCTTTTTATCTAAAATATTAAACTGATTTTTTTACTTTTATTAATATATATCATTCATTATTTTTGAAATAAATTTTTAATTATTATCTCTCATGTGCACTCTTTTTAATTAAAGGTATAATTGGGAAGAAAGGAACATAAATTACATACTTATTGATTGTACGTAATATTTTGAACTGCATAATTTTATAAGTTGTTCCTTATAAAAAATAAAAAAGAATGTAGGGAGCTGTAATAACATTAAGATTAAGGTGAAGAAAAAATCAGAACATGTAGAAGCAAAGTTCTCCGGAAATAAAAACAGCAAAGAAAATAACCACAAACAAAGGCACAAGGAAAAAGAAAAAAAAAAACAGAAACAAATAAACAAGAAGAGAGATCAAAAAAAGCGAGACTATCCTTTTTCAGTCATGTCCATAGTCTTCAGTAACATTACTATGGAATTGGAAACTCTCAAGTCCTACTAACACTTATAAATCGTGATTCACAGTATATGAGGTAAATATGTGAGAGGAGTTTTATCTCGACTTACGTAATAAATGCTTATTTTTTAGAAATTATGTGTTCGTTTGGAATAGCTTATTTTTAGGCAATAAGTGCTTATAAATCGTGATTCACGGTATATGAGGTAAATATGTGAGAGAAATTTTATCTCGGCTTACGTAATAAGAACTTATTCTTTAAAATTAAGTGATACCAAACACACACATAAGCTATTCCAAACACTCACGTTACACAATAGAGAAGAAAAGAAGGTAATTAAAATATTATCTGTCATTTATTCAACTAAAATCGAATAGAGGGTAACATGCTCGTATAAATTTAGTTAACGTCTAATTTATGAAAAATATTATTTTTTAATAAATAGGAAAATTATTGTTAGCAGCAACACTCAGCAGGGCATTTGCATAGAAGGTTCCCTCATTACATTTAGAAGCAATATTTAACCGTTTTTACGCGTTTTTTTTTTTTTTAAGTGTGCGCCACGAGTCTCGTGTTGCTTTATGGCCACCGTGAGTCTGTAACAACCATTTTCTCCATTTAAAAAAGTATATAAATTAAGTCTGTAACAACCATTTCCTCCATTTAAAAAAAGTATATATAATGATTTCTTATACATGCACCTTTTATTTTATTTTTTTAATGTAAAACGGTCAAGTTAACTTAGATATTATAGATTAAAAAATATAATAGACATTAAGAGGATTGACTAAAATCTTCCCTAAGAATAAGAATGCACCCTGAGTGAGGAATTGATAAAACCACCATACTTTAAACTAAATTCTGTGCATTTTTAGCTAAATAATTTGTAGATCAGATTGTCTTTCTTGATGCATACCTCAACTCAACGTCCCATTCTGAGTAAAGCAAATCTCAGACAGCATTGATGACTGATTTGACTGAATGATGGAAACCACCGTATCGTATGACCGAATGATACATGCACCTTTTATTTAATTAGCTGCTTTTGGTCTCATGTCATCATAACCCACTAGATGGCAGATGCAACTAGTATGCTTTTTATTATAAAACAAAAAAATATGTCTATTTTAATTATATGTTCATATTTTCATAGTTGGACTGGAAGCAGCTTTTTGATCTCAACAACCATTCTTAACATGTCATTGTGCAGTTTTTGTTTTCCTTTGTAGTAATCATCATAGTATGATACATTTAATATTTTTTAATATAAATGAGAAAGCTTATTTAAAGGTACTTATACTTTTTTTCAATTTTTAATTTGATACTATCGCATTTTTTCTCATAATTAAATCATTTAATCTTGCTCTATTAACTTCTTTAAATGGACTAACAATGCTAATAGAACAAAATTGCATAAGCTAACGGTGTTAGTAGAGCAAAACTAATTATTTGATTAGGAGAGAAAAACACACACACATTAAATTAAAAAAAAAAAAAAAAGCATAGGTGCTTATTACATATAGGTTTTCCCAATATAAATGGCCAAACTTTCTATTTCTCTTCTCTTTTCTATAATTTTTTGTTGCTCTTGTTGAGTATTTTATATTTACTCTTGTTTTCATCACATGGACTTCTTCTTGTCAACTTGAAGGAGTTGAATTACTTATAGGAATTATTTTTATCAATAAAAAAGAATTACAATAAGGTAGTATTTATTGATCAATTGTTTGGACTTTGGAGGCTGAACAGTACTTGGGAAGTGTAATAATGAATAAACTTATTGATAAATTTTTTTGTTGGAAAATAACTTTACAAATACTAGCTCTGGTCCTAAATATAAGACTCAATTGATTTTTTGGAGAGATTAAGGAAGTTAATTAAATTACTTTAAAGTATTTATATTTATTGTTTTTTCTCCAAACTAATTTGTCTAACTTATAAACTGATATATAATTTAATCATATATAATATATAATATGATTAAATAATTTATTTAATTTTCTTAATTTCTTTAAAAAAAATTAATTAAATCTTAGATTTAATTTAAGATCAAGTAGTACTATTTTGAAACCAACGACTTTTTGAAGGTGTGTGTATATAAAATGGTTGTCACCAAACGGCGTGCAGTCTCATTTATAGGTGTGTTTGGGATCATTTATTGTTGGACAATAAGCCCTTATTACGTAAGCCGAGATAAAACTCCTCTCACATACTTACCTCGTATACCGTGAATCACGATTTATAAGCACTTATTACCCAAAAATAAGCTATTCCAAACGAGCACCATATCAAACTGCAATTCAAGCGCGCCTACTCTGTGTCCGTCTGGGCCTCGGTTGAGGTCTTGTATTCCATACGTCTTTTATATTCATACGGACTGATACTCCCACCGATTTTTAATATAAAATATATTTAAAGAGTGAATCTTAGTTCTAAATATAAGATATAATTTTTATATTTATTAATTTTTTTTATTTACCCTTATTGATACCCTTTAATTATAATTAAGGAGGAAATTGAACGAGGAAAGGGTATTTCAGAAAATATATGTCATATTAATCAATTTATTTAACTTTCTTATTCTAATTAAATTAGATAAATATATCTTATATTAAATACATAAAAAAGTATCGTATTTATGAGATTGCCGACACATGTGGGTGATAAGCAAATCGGAAGAAAACAAACGGCGCCGAGGATGACAGTGAATATTTTCCAATTTTGAAAGTATTTTTTTTTTAAATTTTTCCAAATTAGAATAACATTGATCAAGGAGGACAGTTTTCAAAAGAAATAGAGAGAAGAGTGATTAGGAACCTTAGTTTGCTTCTCTTCGCCTCAGTGCGAAAATTTCCCTCCGCTAGGGTTTCTCTCCCTCTGATAAGGTGAGAGCGCCGACAAGACGAAGCCAATCACTGAATGAGTGTCGACTGCTCACCCATGTGTGCAGGGTTTTCTCTCCGCCTCAGGTGGAGTTCATTGGTAGATTTCCTCTGTCGTGTACGGAGGATGTTTTGGCTGAACTTGAATTTGGTGACAAGGTGCGAAATTGTAGGGTGGATGGATATGAGGAGGTGTTCATACCTCAAACCCCTTTGACAAAATCCACCGACGACCTTCGATGGGTACCCTCATGGCCTTTGAGATAGCTGAGTGTTTTGAAGCGATGGCTCTCTCCCTCTTCTAGTGCACAGACGTTACTGATTGCAGATTTGAGGGTTGAGAGGAGGGCTTTCCCGACAGTTGGGGGCAGATCCGTGGCGGAGACGTGGCGCAAGCTATATCGGAGCACAGAGAATACACAAGTTATAGCTATGGAGTCTGATGGCCTCTCTAGCGGTGAACTCTTAGGTGATAGTCAAGTGATGAAGAATCAATGGATTAGTGGGAATTGGGTCTCTCAGTCGCCCTGAGGAAACCAAAGGCACCGGAACAAATGCAGTTAAAGGAATTAATTTGGTGGTCTTGGGCTCCTAAAGGTAGTGGCTCGCAGGTTCAATCATTTCCCACTGATGATTTGTTGGGTTTGAGATTTGCTATTGATAGGATAACCCCTTTAGGTGTTGTCTTATCTATGTTTAGCTCTGATGATTATTTAGAAGATTTGACATCTGATGTAGCTAGGTTAGTCTTATATGATTGGGTGGTTTATTATCTATTTTCACTGGTCTATCCGTCTATGTGTATTATAAATTAGTATGCCTTATCCAATTTGTCTTTGCCCTACTTAAATTGGTGTGGAAGGATTGTTGGTGGAAAAGAGTCGGTTCGACTATTCTAAACCCCAAAACTAGAGTTCTTCAGACACCTTCAAGAGTTAGTTATGTTTGGTTCAAGGTTATTGTATGTGGTAAAGAGGTCATGAATTTGGTGGGTCTTCTATCTAAGAAATGTGCAATAGATAGACAATTGACCAATATTATTCTAGACCTGTTCAGTATGCTTGTGAGCACTATTCATTTTTAGCTCAACATATACCTGTTCAGTTTGGTGATCAACATTGTTCATTATAGGACTCGACATGGGCCTGTTCAGTGTGTATGACATTACTGCTCATCCTCAGTCTGGAGTTGGGTTTCGTTTTCCTATTGTCTCTTCGATTGTGCGTTCTCTAATATTTTGTTGAATGTTTTCTTCCTTGAATACACTTTTATGTCAAAGAATTTGGTTAGGAACCTCTCTTGCCGGTATATTCCCAGAGAAGCTGATTTGGTAGTCGAGAGGATTGCCAAAGCTTTATTGGCAAGGTCCTGCTCCAGTGTTTGGGCATTTCGACCTTCGTCCCAGATACAAGCTTATGTATTGAATGGTGTGGATGATGTATTAGCTCTATTATTACGCTTTTGTTGTATTGAAGAACTCTTAGATATTTACTTCTCTATTCTGTTAGCTAGGTTTTGGCGATTACTTTTTCATTTGATATGTTTGGTTGCTATAACTCTACTTATGTGACATTGTATCTTTGTTGCGCTTAATTCTATTAGTTTGGTTGTTGGCAAAAAAAACAAAACAAAAACTAAAGAGTGATTAACATAATTATGCGATACAAGCATGTCCCTAAAGTTCCAAGGGCGATAAAATAATCTCAATTGATAGTCTAAAATTTAATGTTAACCATAATAAAAAAAATAATAGTACATCAGTACTATTTTTTTTGACCGAAGTACATTAGTACTATTCAAATAATTTACTTTTTAAATTATACGGACCTTTAATCTTGCGTTTTGGAAGGTTTTAGTCATTTATTCATATTAATTACTCCATTCGGTTCTAATTATAAAATAAAATTGATTTTTTAAAAAAAATTAAGAAAACTAATTAAATTACTTCAGAGTATTTATATTTTATTTTTTTCTTTAAGTTAATTATTTTAACTAATAAATTAATATATAATCTAAAGATACATAATATATGATATGATTAAGTAACTTATTTAGCTTCCTTAATTTTTCCAAAAAAAAATCAACTTTATCTTATTATTAGAATCGGAGATAGTAATTCCATACTTGGGGTAAAGTGTGACTCCGGCTAATTATTTGAAGATCATATCACATCCTCTCAAAATATTCTCTCTCATTTTCCCTTATGATCCCATCTCCACGCTCAAAAAAAAAAAACAAATAGATAGTTTCAATTTACTATTTAATAAAATTATTATCATAATATTAATAGTTTATAAATTAAAACTTTTTATCGTGAATTACCCAAATTAAATATTAAAAATTTAAATTTAAACATAAGGTCGATCATTAAACTAGGACACGAAAAGATAAAATATTAAATCTAAATCCTTCAATTTTTTTTTTTTTTAAAAAAAGCATGATTCTGAAAGTTGAAACATCTGAGTCAAAAACTCAAAATCAACAGAAAAGTTAACCTCTCCACAGATCCCCATTTGCAGGGTATACGCAAGGAATAAGAGTGCTTGATGCATTTTTTGTCCCTTCTTAGTGCTGTCATATTAAAATAAAAAAAAATAAAAAAAAAGATGAATAGCAAGGCTCCGGAGAAAAGAGGGAATCTTTTAAAAATTGATCCAATAAAATAAAAACTTGATCAAAAAGAAAAAAACGCAAATGAGACAAGTTTTTCATGGTTCTAATTCCTCTTTAGATCGAAGTAAACACTCAATTTGGATTGATCCATATAGCTGACCTACCAGTGATGTGACCCAAAATCAATAAATTAACTCTCCAAATTTAAGTCAAGATTCGAGGACGAATACTTTTGAAGAGAGAGGGAATGATGCGATCCTGAATCAACAAGTTGTCTCTTCAAATTCAAGTGACGTCTCTTCCGTTTCAAATGATCATTATCAAATTCCAACTCAACAAATCATGAGAGTACAAGCTAAAATATTCAAGGAAGCATTGATTGGGCTGATTGAAGAAGTTGTTGTAAATCAAATGGTAATTGGATCAATAAATCTGATTTATAAAATAAAGATGCTGAAAACGCCACTAAGTTCATTTGTGTTAAATATGGAGTTGTTAATCAAGTTTTGGGCTTGGAAACTTCAAAACAAAGAGCTTGGACCTAGTATACACATGGGAGGACTCATTTGGGCCTAAATAAGCACATTTTGAGTCTTAATTTATTGATTACATTTTCTTGAAGTTAGGTGTGCGAAAATCAACAAGGAGTTGGTGGCAGATTTGACTTTTGTTTTCTTTAGCATGTTATATTTGATTTTTCAACTTTCTTCTAGATTGTATTAGACTTTTGTGTTTGTTGTATTAAACTTTTAGGTTTCCTAGTACATGGTTTTACAATTTGTATTGGTTGTTTTCAAAATTGCACTTATTACAATTAGGTCATATTTTCCTATAAATACTTGATGCTTCTTCATTTATAAGGACACAATTCAGATTTGAATCATAAATGAAAGTTGCACTTCTGCACTTTATTTCTTGAGAGTGGATTCTCTCTAAGGGTTCTTTTTAGAACTAACAAACTTATCAAGGCTTGATAGGTTCTTCTGCAATAATCACAACAAGCACTTTTTGAATTATGGATCCACTAATCAAAATTCAATGCGTAATTTTAGCATTTAAAGGATATTCCTGAATAATCTGATTTTTCAGTTATTGAACCTTTTCATTTTACCAAGTTCAATCTTAGTCAGATTAGTCAACATTTATATGTTTCGATGCAACAACCAATTCTTATTTCTAACAAGTAGTTTTGTTGGTTGGTTAATTGGTCACATTTTATTCATGAAATGGGTTGGATTGGTATTAGTCTGGATAGGGAAATTGGTATTAGTCTAGATACAGAAAAAGAATTCTATTAAATCTAATGTACTTATTCGATCTAATAAGTACATTATGTCAGAATTGAGAAAATGGATGTCTCGAATCTTTATTATTATTTTATTTATTTCCTCAATATACTATTTAGGGAGAACACCACTGCCTGTTTTTATTTTTGATAAACAACTGTCAGAAATTCAAGAAGGAGATGAAATTGATAAAAAAGAACAAAAAGAATCTAACGCAAAATCTCCTTCTGATGCTCTTTGGTCGGCATATCTTTCTGCTAATTTTTTTCCGAATGAAAAAGATAATTCGTACAAAATCGATGAAAGAGAGGAGAAAGAGAAAGATATCTTTCGATTGGAAAAACCTTTTTTAAGGATTATTTTCGATTATAAACTATTCCATCGTCCTTTGCGATATATAAAAAATGATCAATTTGAAAATGCTGTAAGAAATGAGATGTCACAATTCTTTTTTCATACATCTCAAAGTGATGGAAAAGAAAGAATATCTTTTATGTATCCATCTAGTTTATCAACTTTTCTTGAAATGATGCAAAGAAAGACATCTCTCTTCACAACAGAAAAACTCTCCTATGATGAATTGGATAATCATTGGAGTTCGATTAATGAACAAAAAAGAAACAACCTAAGTAATCAATTTCTAAATAGGGCCAAAGCTCTAGATAAGGGATTTTTTGCTTTGGATGTACTCGAAAAAAAGATTAGATTATGTAATGATGAGACTAAAAAATACTTACCTAAAATATATGATCCTTTGTTGAACGGACCCTATCGCGGACGAATCAAAAAAAGTTTTTTATTCTCAATCAAGAATAAAACTGACACAAAAAACAACATTTTGATAAATAAGATTCACGTCATCCTTCTTAATACTAATACTGATTATCCAGACTTTGAACAGAAAATAGATAGATTTGATAAAAAATCATTATCAAATGAAATTCGTTTTTTTTTTTAACTTGATCAGTCAATTTTCTGAAAAATCAGTATCCAATTTAAATTTTAAAGGACTTTATTTATTTCGAGAACATGAAAAGATGGATTCCGAAGCTAAAAAAAAAATATAATTCTTATTAGACGCAATGCTAACTGATGCGTTAGACGAAATTCTAACTGATGCGAATGATAAACCAATTCTAAAAGAATGTACTGGACTAAAAGAAAGCAGTAAAAAAGTTCCTTGATGGTCATACAAATTCATTGACGAAGACGAATACCTGGAAAGCAATGGTAAAAGAGAAGATTATGAGATTTGTTCAAGAAGACCCAAACCACCTATAGTAATTTATACTGATACTGATAACTCAGAGAATGCCGATGTTTATATGGCTCCCAAGGATACTGAGAATTCTGATGGAAAAGAAGAATTTGCTTTAATAGATTATTCACAACAATCAGATTTTACCCGAGACATAATCAAAGGATCTAGACGTGTTCAAAGACGTAAAACTGTTATTTGGAAAATCCTTCAAGCAGGTCCACATTCTCCTCTTTTTTTGGACAAAATTGACAAATCCTCTTTCTTTTCTTTTGAGATTTTCGAGCCAATGAAAATCTTTTTTCTAAATTGGATGTGAAAAAAGAAAAATACAGAATTGAAAATTTCGGATTATACAGAGGAAAAGAAAAGTAAAAAAGAGATTAAGAAAAAAGAGGAAGCAGACCGTATGGAAATAGTGGAAGCCTGGGAAAACACTCAAAATGCTCAACCAATAAGAGGTTTTTTATTAGTAGCCCACTGGATTATTAGAAAATATATTCTATTACCCTCATTGATAATAACTAAAAATATCGTTCGTATACTATTATTTCAATCTCCCGAATGGTCAGAGGATTTAAAGGATTGGAATAGAGAAATGTATATTAAGTGCACCTATAATGGCGTTCCATTATCCGAAACAGAATTTCCGAAAAACTGGCTAACTGAGGGTATTCAAATAAAGGTCCTTTTTCCTTTTCGTCTGAAACCTTGGCACAGATACAGATCTAAGCTACGACCCCCTCAAAAGAAAAAGGATCTAATGAAAAAAGAAGTGAAAAACTTGGATTTCTTCTTTTTTACAGTTTTCGGAATGGAAGTAGAATTTCCCTTTTCTTCTTCTCCCTGAAACCGAAACCGACGTTCGTTTTTTGATCCCATTTTTAAAGAACTTTAAAAAAAAATAAGAATTTGGAAAAAGAATCTTTTTCAAAGAACAAAATCCTTTCTAAATATCACAAAAGAAAAAGCACAATGAATCATCCAAATTATTCTATTTCTAAAAGAAAAAAGAAAAGAACTATCATTATCAGAATTGATAAAAATAAGAATATATGAATTGAATGAAATTCAAAAAGATTCAACAAAAAGTAAGAGTAATCCAATGATTTACGAATCCGCCATTCCAATTCAATCTATTAATTGGACAGACTGCTCATTGACAGAAAAAAGAATAAAAGATCTGAATGATAGAACAAAGAAAATCATAAAACAAATAGAAGAATTTCAAAAAGATAACAAAAAAGGTTCAGAGAGAAATATTTGTTCTAAGAAAACAATTTATGATGATAAAAGATTAGAATTACAAAAAAATATTTGGCAGATATTACAAAAAAGAAATGTTCGATTATTCCGCAAATCACATTATTTTTTTAAATTTTTCATAGAAAGGGTATATATAGATATCTTTCTATGTATCATTAATATTCCTAAAATCAAAATCAATGTACAACTTTTTCTTGAATCAACAAAAAAATTCTTAATAAATACATTTACAATAATGAAGCAAATGAAGAAAGAAAAAGAAGTGATAAAAAAGATCAAAGTCTAATTCACTTTATTTCTACTATAAAAAAATCAATTTGTAATATTAGGAATACGAATTCACAGAATTTTTGTGACGTATCCTCTTTGTCACAAGCATATGTATTTTTTAAATTATCACAAATCCAAGTTATTAACTTAGATAAGTATAAATTAAGATCCCTTTTTGAATATCATGGAACACCTCTTTTTCTTAAGAATGAAATAAGGGATTATTTTTTTGGAGTACAAGGAATATCTCATTCCAAATTAAAACATAAGAGCGCTCCCAATTCTGTAATGAATCAATGGACAAATTGGTTAAAAGGTCATTATCAATACGATTTATCTCAGAATGGATGGTCTAGATTAGTATCCCCAAAATGGCGAAATAAAATGAATGAACGCCATGTGGCTCAAAATAAAGATTTAACCAAATATCATTGATATGAAAAAAACGGATTAATTCTTTACAAAAAACAAGAAATAGACTCATTAACAAATCAAAAAAAAAAATGAAAAAACAATATGGGTATGATCTTTTATCATATAAATCTATTAATTATGCAGATAAGAAGGACTCATATATTTATAGATATAGATCGTCATTCCAAGCAAATAATAACCAAGTGATTTCTTATAATTGCAACACGCGTAAAAAAAAAAAAAAAGGGATATGACGGATGATATTCCTATCCAGAATTATATAGTAGAAGATTCTATTCTAGATATGGAAAAAAATCTGGATAGAAAGTGTTTTGATTGGAGAATTCTGAATTTTTGTCTTAGAAATAAAATGCATTTTGGGGGTTCGATCGATACCGATTATTATTTTACGCTTCATCAAGAGATTAACCCAGCCAATAAAAAAAAAAAAAAAACCTTTTTGATTGGATGGGAATGAATGTAGAAATACTAAATCGTTCTATAGCGAATCGGGAATCTTTTTTCTTCTCTAAAAATTGGATATTTTATAATGCATATACGAGTAACCCATGGATAATCCCAATCAAATTCCTTTTTTTGAATTTTAATGTAAATCAAAATGTTAGTGAAAAGAAAAAGATCACGGAAAAGAATAAAATAGAATATGCAAGTCAACTAAATCTTGAAGCATCCCTTTCAAAGAAAGAAAAAGATGTTAAAGAAGATTATGCAGGATCCGACATAAAAAAGGGTGTAAAAAAAGATAGATACACGAACAACACCGAAGCAGAACTTAATTGCTTCCTAAGAGGGTATTTGCCTTCTCAATTGAACTGGCATCATTGCTTAAATGAAAGAATAATAAATAATATCCAAGTATATTGTCTCCTGCTTAGACTGGAAAATATAAAAGGGATTACTATAGCCTCTATTCAAAGAGGAGAACTAAGTCTAGATATTATGAAAATTCAGAATCAGAAGGATTTCACTCTTACAGAATTGAATAAAAATACGGAATTGATAAAAAATGAAATATTGAGTATCGAACCAATTCGTCTGTCTAGAAGAAACCATGAACAATTTAATATGTATCAAATCATAGGCCCTTCGTTTATTCATAAGAGAAAGCTCTTACCGAGATCTTTGGAGATGATTCCGTACTACAATTCGGGGGGGGGGGGGGACTTTAGGGCACCCTTGGGGAAATGCACCCGGTGCCGTAGCTAACCGAGTAGCTCTAGAAGCATGTGTACAGGCTCGTAATGAAGGGACAACTTGATTCAGGATCGCATCAACCAATGAGCAGCAAAGAGGGAAAAGGCAGAGAGAGAGGACGGAGGAAACGTACCTGAGTGGAGAGAGATCGCACGACGGTTGCGAGGGCCGAGCAGGGAGATAACGCCGGAGAAGAGCCGTGTCGTCGGCGAGAAAGGGACGACACTCGAGAGCGCTATCGGGAAAAGAGGGTTTGTCCAGGTCATATTTCTTCATATGCATTAAAAAATATTTTAATTCAGTACCGTTTAAAATCACTATCAATCAATTCCACAACATTGGATTTTATTTTTTTTTTTGATAAAAAAATGAATCAAAACAACAGCCCCAAGGCTCTACCCTAATCAAAACAACATTGGATTTTATGAAGGATCCTTTTCTTCCTGCAATTTTTTTTTTTTGATATTATACAAAGTTACAAACTTTGATAGACAAGTTATATTCTTTATGATTTTATAATTAGTATTGCGTGCTACAAATTTTGCTATATATTATATGGAATCTAAAATGAGATTTTTTATTCATAATTTATATATAGTGTGATTTATTATATATTTTATTTTATATATTGATATTAATCTTAATTTTCGTAAAGTTCTTAAGAAAGAAAGGCCTTATTTCTATTATTTTTTTTAAAGATATGCGAATCACATGTGTTGCACAAAAGGTAAAATGCGGATTCAAATGTTCATAATTTATAATGTGAATTGCATGTAGGACTTGTTTACTATCTAAGAAAAAATTTATAAAATGTAAAGTTTTTTTTTTCCTATAACAAAAAGGGAAAAAATATACGGCATAAATAACCATGAAGATTTTACTCCCATCACATTAATTTATACATGGATCCAATCAATAATCCCACCAAATGAACATCATAACAAAACTATATATGCAAAGCAGTACCAAAAAAAAAAAAAAAAAACCAACAATACACTTCTTGTCCAAACAATGAACAAACCACACATGGCACTTAAAAGGGACCGAACAAAAAAGCATCAAGCATTCTTATTTCTTACACCTGAAGGATCAAAAACCTTAAACCAAGGAACCCATATTGAGGTTGTCTTCTGATACCTTGTATAAGCCTCTGTTCTGTTCTTCTGTCTCAACATCCTCTCTTCCACAAGCTTAGTCACATAAGACAAACACAAGGTATTGCCTATTGTCCCTACCAAGGTCCATCCATATCCTATGTTCCAAGCATATAAAGCTAGGCCCCACCACCACAGTTGTTCTCCAAAGTAGTTTGGATGCCTTGAGTAATACCACAAGCCCTTGTCCAGAACAGCAACTATGGGTTTTCCAGCATATTTAAGGTTGTTGTTTCTGGTTACAAAGTTGTGAAGTTGTGTGTCAGCAAAGTATGCTATGAGAATGCCTGATGAACACAGTACAGTGGCCACCAAGTCCATGATGCTCAGAGGCTTATTCACTGAGTGGATTGCATAGAATGGAAGAGATAGTGCTATCAGTAGTATCTGCAAAAGTTGAGACATTGTTAAAGAGAGAAAATAAAGCACCCAAAATAGGATCTTTTTCTTACTTTTTTTCTTTACTTTTGTTTTGGTTGAGAAAATGAGAAGATCAGGCTCATGATGACCATTTGGGGGTAATGGAAACTGATAAAATATTAAGGTTGCAATTTTTTTTTTCCAATTTGTAAAAATTTTCTTAGGAATGGTCCACTTGACTTGAGATTAGGGACGGAGAACATATTGTCTATAAGAATTAAGAAGTATCAAGGAAAAAGGTCCATTTATAGTTTCAAAAACTAATTTGTTCCCAATTTTAGGAAATTAAAAAAGAATCACTTGGTTCTTGTTTGGAATTACGATTCATAAGTATGGTAAAACATGATTTTATCACATTTTAGACTATGTTAGATAGCATTTTGCCTGAAGCGAGAAATGGTTTTGAGTTCATCAATGCCTTCCCAAATAGGCAATTAGACATATTATCTAAGGGAAAAGGCGAATCACCCAAATAGGACATTTCTATTACCTTTTTCTTGAAAGGTTAAGAAAATGACAAGATTAGGCTCATTGGATTGATCCACTTGAAATATTATGGAAAAAAGTCCATTCTTATAGGAGTGATGTATAGTGTCAAAGCTAAATTTCCTTAGAAGACTTATTATTGTTTACCTTAATCAGTTTAAGCAGATCAGTAATAACTCCATAACAAGATTGAAAAGAAAATGAAGTAAGCAGTTAGTTATAAAGAGAAACCTGTTGAGAGAAGTAAACAGTGAAGAATGAAATCCACCACCAATGGTTGCCATAGGAAAGGCTCATGTTGGTGAACCTCCAATCCTGTCTGGCACCCCATTGCCAGTTTTCTCGCCTAAAATAGTTATGGCTCAGCCTAACACTCCAAAGCCAAGTCAAGAATATCACAACCCTTGATCTCCACCAATTACACTCTCCCCATGGCTGACTTGCATAGTAATGAACCAGCATCACTGGAATCACCGTCCAATACAGGTCTATCATCTGCACCATATCACTCACTTTTCATCACAGTCCACAAAAACACTCACCTTCAAGACAAACCTACAAACTATCCGGGTTAAATAGTATACACTATACAACACCCTCAAGTATTTTTTCAATGACACTTAGTATCCTGGAGTTACTTTTGGTGCATCCAACAGTAATACTTAGTAGTCTAACATAGTTTTTAATGCAATTTTACCTATTTTCTCAGTGGCAATAAGCACCCCTAAATTTAGAATACTGAGTACTGCTCGAATTTAGGATGATGGATGCATAAAAAATTACTTTAGATATTGAGTATTACTGAAAAAATAGCTGAATGCTACTGAAAAAATACTTCAGTGTTGAATGCTGCCTAACCCAGCCATATGCTCAATTTAGGGCATGTATTTAGATGTTGGAATGAAAACCTACCCAATGGCTGCACTGAATGAGGGCAATGACCCAGAAGAGAAGAGTGACGTTGAGGAACAAGAGTGCATTGGGCAGCAAGAGCGGGTGGTGATAGCACCATGTCCAGATATTGGAGTCAGTGTCAAGTATTGCAGAGTCATAGTAATGGTTGAGGAAGGAGAGATAAAAGAGTACGGAGGGAAGAGGAACCAGGAATGCTATTACAGCGTTCTTCAGATTCCTACCCATATTTTTGTGATGCTTGATTTTCAATTCATATGGTTTGGTGTATTCAAGGTTGTTATGTTCTTTCCCTTTTTATAGCGTCTTGAAAAGCAAAAGGAGAAAGCCTGAAACCCTCAAATGATAGGTGTCAATGGAGGGAGATTCATAGAACTCACTTTCTGCTCGTGGTTCCCACTACAAATTAAAAAATAACTAGTATTCAAGTTGATGTGTTGTGTGTTCTCACCTTCCAGAAGGCTACAAATATGGAAGAAATTTATGTTATCAATCAAGGTAAGAGGGAGGTTTTATCATACTACGATTCGACCAGCAATCGTATTAGGTGACGAGTGTTGGACTCTGAAGAGACAATATAAGGATACAATGGGGATAACTGAAAGGAGGATGTTAAGATAAATGTGTAATTATACCAGAAAATATAAGATTTTTAATGATTATATTCGAGAAAGAGTAGGAGTGGCATTTATTAAAGAAAAAATAATAGAAAATCGTTTGACGTAATTTAGACATGTACAGAGAATGCCATTGGATATCAAACAATTTAGAGTCCTAGGAAAAAAGGATAAAGGAAGACAAAAAAAAAAATATTCAAAGAGGTTATTGTGCGGCTCTTGGTCAACATACAATTTATCTAAATATTTGATTGTAGATAGAGTTCAATAGCATTATAAAATCTATGTAGCCGACCCCACTGGGATAAAACTTGTTGGAGGGATGGGAATTGTAATTCTTTCTACTTCTCAAGGTATAATGATAGATGGAGAGGCTATTGTTGGAGTCTAAGATCATGTTGTTTCTTAACTTGTAGTTTAAACAGAAAGTATAAATTAAAATCCTTCTCTTTTTCTATATCATTCTTGTTAAGCTTGGCATACATGAATTTAAAGCTTGTTGAGCCTATGGAAGCGATAATATTATGAGGTTGATAAAGCTGCAGGGAGGAGTATTGTAATGATGTTTGCGGCCTATAATGGAGTGTGCATGTGGCTAATAATATATCAACTAAAATCAATTCACATGACAACTCAATAATACATAGCTTTGGTCTCCCATATCATCCATGGAGCTTGAGTGTTGAAATCCCCGCAATATCCGCGGACAGAAAAGAAAGCAAGAGAGAGAGAGAGATGGTAACTAAGTCCAACGTAGGATTGGGTTGGAGGAGGGACCATAATTGTCATCAATGGCTGCTCACTCTGCTTTCTGCTCCTACCACCATTAAACTATTACGCATGCTCCTTCAATAACACACAGCACTAGCCACTCAATTTTCTTATTCCTCTGTTTCCAAGTGTCCCATGTCTGATTCAACAAGTTTTTCTTACTGTAACTATCTGTTTTTTAAGTATGAATGTCGAGGTGCTATTGTTGAAGGAAAACACCGGACGCAGATATTTCATTGTTTAGAGTTGAAGTATGTCCTCACTTTCCAATTACAAAAGTTATTTAAGTTGAGACATCAATGCAAGTTTACAATAAATCTCCAATGTCTGACATTCGCGAATGTTTATCTGAACATATGTTGTATAGTCATAATAAAGATCATAAGTCAGTTAAGGGGTAGTTATTTATTGCCGTTAGGTGTGATAGCGTGCTTTAGTGCATTCCCATCTATTTCTCTGTTCTTCACTGTTATTCTCTCTCTTTGCCTCTCCTCTCTCTCATTCCGGATTACAATAATCAATCCATCACAATATTACTCCTCTTATCTTGAAGAGGCCAGACCTCTGTATCAGTACAGATCATTTGAAAGTAAAATTGTTTTATCTGTGGCTTCTTATTTTTATCTTCGCGTAAACAACCATCAGATTGCGACGAGTGTGTATGAAAAACAAGCACCACCTCAACATATACATCCTCAGACGATTTACATTTGACAAATTATACAGATTGACTCATACAGGAATCTTTTATACTAGCTGTCACGTTTATTGATTCTGATTCAGCTTAAACATATAATAAATCAATTGTTTCTGGTAATGGAAAGATGCATTACTCGTAGTATAGGTGCACAAAAATTTTAGAAAGAAGCTATATATGCCTTAATTTAGAGCAGAACAACTACAGAGTTCCAATAGTAGAACAACCCCAATTATTAGTATCCCCACTCTGCTACCAACACCAGGATCAGACCTCGTTAATAATAACGTATGACTCAGTATTTCTAAAATTAGACACCACAAAACTTTCTGTGGACCATGCCATCTATAGGCACCTAGAGATCCCAGATAGAGATTTAATTTAAGAATATAAACATAAAAGGACTAGGCAATGACCGCATGGCTCCATACAGAGAGATATTCTTCACGGAGAGTTTAACTGCTACTCCTCCCATCCCACAAACCCATCATGAAGAAAAAGAGAATGTGTTGAGATATTTTCTTTAAAGCACCATGGAGACCTTTGATGACCAAGTTGCATCCGGAATCATTGATCGCCGTGTTGATGCTCATCGGCTACACCGTCCTCCCCATCACCATAGGTAACCCATGGTAGCATTGACTCAAACAAGACAGCCAATGCACTCCTGTTATTAACATGGCGATGAACATGGCCATTTCCAGGCCAATTAACAACTTCATTCTCATTCTGTCCAACCTCCCTCATCCTTGGAGCGCCCATAAAATTTTGCAGATTCTCTTGCGGAATTGAGGCCACCGAGTCAGAAAAATCAGAAACCAACAAATGTCCATACCTAGCAAAATAGAAAGTTTCAGTCTAATAAGGAAAAGACCAAGGGATGGAGATACAGCTGCCAGCATATCGCATGTAAGTTGACGTGAGTTTCTTTAAGGGAAAAACATGAGTTTCAACATATTAATTTATTTACATCATCTCTTTTACCACTTATGAATCAAATGCACAGGTTTCAAACAGATCAACTACACAGCCATATCACATGATTGTTAATTATTTATCTGCTCATTATTTTTGCATTCTCAATTGTTAGCAAAATGTCTAGCGGTTACAAACGCGTGTTTGCAAGGGCAACACCTCATGTAAACTAGATTCACTCGAAAGCATATGCATCATTCAGGGTTTTCCTATTGATAGAACAGAATAGACAGACTTCAGATAAGTAGTATATAGACTTAGATTATGCCTCTGAAGTGCTGCAAGATCCTGTTCATAGATTACAATTAATCAACCATCGCATCGTTATTCCAAATAAGCCAACCTAAGAACATAAGAAGTTCAAAACTAAACAAAAATTAAGTTCAGATGGTAGTAAACATGATAGCAAACCTGATGTTTCTTTAAATTGAGATAAACATGAAAAATTTAGATAAAGCAAATGAAATTCACTTACTCATTTTTCTCAGACGAGAATGCTTCTTTTCTGACACAAGCCCAATCCTTTACTTCACTCCTATCATTTTCTATAGTTTCAAGGACTAGTTGTGCAGCATCACTGAGCAATTTCTGCAGATTTGGAAGCCTCCATATAAGATAATTTCTTTCTACGTATATATTTATCAAGTGATCTTGAGATGGAATTCCTATTTGATCTGATCGGAAAAAGGCATGCTTGAGAATATTTGTCCACACACGGTCTTTCAAAGGTACTTTTGCCACTAGCTTCTTTATAACAGAGGAATGAAGCATCAATGCTTGTTTCATAAGATCAGTTGAAGAAGCCTTTTTATCATGCCCACAAGCATCTTCCGACACCTCTTGCTCAAGTTTCTCAAGGTAAAACCGGCAAACAGCAAGAGAATAAGAGAAATTTGGAAATAACCAGATGGAGTTATCACTTTTATAATCCTCAGAAAATTTTTCCAGCCATGCATACTCCTCAGCCCTTAAAGCAAAGTAGTCAATGCAGAAAATTGCCCCCATTCGATCATCAGAATCTAGTGAAAGCAGCAATTTACAGACCTCTAAAGCAGATCTATGACAGCCACGTCTGTCCAAGTTCTTCATGTGAGTGAAAAGAGCTGTGAACATCGGTTTGTTAGTTTCATGGCTGAATTTCAATTGACAATTGCCCTGCATAGGCATGAACATGGGATGCCATGCGCACTCAAGGGCATAAAGACATTTGGCAATAGAATCTGCAGACATCTGCTGCTCACCAACAACCTTGAAATACTCTGCCATTGTTAAAAGTGTATCTAGATGATAAGGATGGTGCAATAGTATGCTAGCTAGACTATTTAAGTCATTAATGGCTTTGGCAGCTTCAAACGCCTTCTGAGCTTGAGAATAGGATGATGTGTGTTCATATCTACATTACAGAACAAATCAAAATCATGAAAATTTGAAAAAAATTAAGAGGGCTGTAGAAATATACAACTATCAATGTTTTTGTTGTTAACACATTAATTTAATCATAAAGTATTGAGCAAGAAATCAAACTTCAAAAGATTAAAAACACTCTGGCATATATAAAGAACACATATATCCAGCTCTCCAATCCCGTTTCCAAAAGGGGATTGCTGCGGAAAAAAGTCCCCACAAAAGGGAGCAAAAAATAAAATAATAAATAACAAGTAACTTAAGAGTTGTTCAGCCAACATTTCTGATTGGTTAATTTTATAGGATGCCGCTATTAAGTCAAACATATACAGGCATATAACTATATGGGATGGGGCGGAAAAATGAAAGGGAGGTCAATGCCATCAACTAACAAACTAAGAGTAATCCTTACCTAAAGTAGTTATATCCATCCTTTGTTTCCAAAAATTCCATGGACAAAGAACCATCCCACCGGGGCCAATGGTCAGCTGGATGGACTAGAACAGTCTTTCTAAGATTATAGTGCCCACGCCTCACCCCCCGAATTGGCCTAGAACCGCTAGCTTGATTACTACTCTCGAATGATTTTACTACCTTGGAACCAAATATTCGTTTCAGCTCATTTTCAGCATTCAAATATTTAGGATCCACTTGTAGTATGGAGAATGACTGCTGCTTGACAGTTTTATATTTGTCTTTGACGTTTGCTACTCTGTCCTTTGTAGAGACTTGTTGCCCAGTAGAAGGATTGACATCTAGTGATAAATTCTCTATAATTTGGTCCAATTCTTTTTCACCTCCATCTTTACTTAATAAAGAATTATTCTTGTTTTTCCTCTTTTTCTTCTTCTTTGATTTTAGATTAGATGATGAAACTACAGCAGCGTATTTTGATGAAGGCGACTCCTCTTTATCATCAGATCGCCTAAATCCTTCATTGGTGGATTTCAGATCTCTTCCCTGCAAACGTGAACACCATTTAACTACAGAAAGAAAAAAAATTCAGACATCTAATGAGAATATTCCCTACTTTCAACAAAGAGCACACAGTCATACAAACTTTATGTCAGGTATGAATATAACTTATAGAATAATCATCACCTTCATGGGTCAGTCTGGATATATTTCCGAATACCAAGGCCAAGTTAGAACTTTTCTTAATTTTCTCTGGTAAGGAAGTGCGCTTATATGGTTTAATAGACCGAAAAATATTGGAGCCGAAAATAGAGAAAATTGGACAATACACTTGATATTGAAACTTACTAATGTCGCCAGCATCCAAGAATTTGAATTGAACTTAGCATCACCCTCACCCCAAAACCCTAACAGATAAAAAAATAGTTTTGTAATTGATAATTAAACCTGGTCTGGTTCAGAATCGTCGTCATTGAGGAGGTCGAAAGGATTGATTGAAGGACGGGATACGGATTCTGGGGACGCCGATTCTTCTCCTTGAAGTTGATTATCTTCTTCTTCCTCCTCTTCCTTCACTTCAAGGGGACGGTGTTGTTCATTTAGGACTCTCTTAATCAATCTAGCAGACATTTTTTTCTGTCTCCTAAGTGAATCCAGCTATCAGAAATAGGAGGGCAAAAAGGCGATCTTTTTCTCGATCGAATGAACAATCAAAGGCAACCTCTCTAGCAGGCGTTTTCCTGTAGCTCAAGCTTACCCCCTCTCATCACCGATCGTTGCTTCGGCGTTCCTGGAGCAAATGGCATCTTGCAGAATGGCACAGAAGGCCCAATCTTATCTTGGACCTGATGGGCTAAAGCTTTACGCTTACTTGTTTTGGGACTCAAGCTTTAAGCCTACTTTGTTTGGGTGTAAAGCTTTAAGCCTACTTCTTTTGGGCCTAGGCTTTAAGCCTGCTTTTTTGAGCCTAAACTTTAAGCCCACTTTTAATTTTATTTACTTGATTATTATTGAATAATTTTGTTAAATATTGGCAAATATGAGAAATAAGTCTTACATTTAGAACCAAAATCAAATCCTCAATTAGGTCCTATATTAAGGACAAGAGGATGTATTATCTTTTTGTTACTGCTTTCAATGGCCATTGCACACATTAAAACGGAACAAGAATATTTGTGAGTAGTTAAAATTTGATATTAAATGCACAAATTTTTACTTATTATCTCAAAATTAGGTGACTTTATAAAGGGTTTAAGGAATTTGTCGATTGTTGAGGATGAATTTATAAATTGTTAATTACTTTTTGGGCAGTAGAGCCATAACTAATTGGGAAATCAATGAGGTCTTAAGGATGAAATATAACTACAAAAAAAAAAAAAAAAAATCTCAACAAGTGAGCAGCGCCGAACTTATTATTATATGCTGTAAACTTGTTATGCAAATTTTTTATAATTATATTTTTTTTTTTTGAGACCTCATTCTCTGCGTAATTTTCTTTTTAAGTTATTGCACCTGCGTCCAAAACTTTAGCAATTGACATTTTCCTTTGTTTTAGTTTAAACTTTAAACGATGCTGGAAGGAAACTCATAAAAAATAGTAATTTTTTAAAGTTGTTTTCTCAGCATTTTCTCCTCCCTAGTTTCTCCTTCTTTTTTTTTTATTCATATCCAAACCAAGGCTAAGAGCTGGCGCTTTCACTAGGTCAGTTGCCAATGTTAATATTTTAATTTTATTACATTTGTTTATTTTGATGTATTAGTTGCTGGTTGCCGATGACAGTTTCTGGTGATCTTCGCTTTCAATGGAATTAATTTTTATATTGCCTTTCCAAATATAGTAATAACTGAAGTCAACCAAAGACTCTGGAGACAATGGAACAATACATTCGAGGTAGTTTCTCGCCGAGTCCAACCCGGTGGGAGTTTCAACTTTGAACTGTTGTAGGAATTCGGAAGTACTTGGATTAAAAAAACAAAAAAAGGGACCAACTCTTTTCTTTTCCTCCTAAAAAGGGCTTATTCCAGTGGATTTAGAAAAATAAACGCACCAGCTATTCAAATCAACAATCAAAGAAAAACCAGCTTGTGAGATCAAATGAAAGGATTAACTACTATCCATGGTTTGGGCTTGCTTTTGAGCTTCCAAATATTATATCTTAGCTTTATTGCAAATCAAAACAGGAGTTACAGACTTACAGTAACATGAATACACGACTTGAAAATAAAACGAAGACTTGGCTTCCTGTTTCAGGGTCAATGACCGGAATCCTCAACACACCGAACTCCGCTTACCAGATTAGCCAATAACAACATCCATATATTCCCATTCTTTCCACTTTTATCAGCCCCTTTTCATCATTCTCAAGAAAAAGAGATCCCCAAGAAATCGTCTGTCATGAAGACACACAGATATTCCAGAGAAATGCCAACCCCATCAAAATCACCAACAAGAAGATCCTATGCCTCTCCTTCATCTTCCATAATTATGGTTATGAGGCTAATGGCACCATTATTTCTGTCTCCACTAGTTGTCACAGTCTCCTCCTCCTGTACCCAATTGGATAAAGATTCTCTCTGGGACTTCTACAACAATTTATCCACAGAATCTCACCCTCCTCTTAATTGGTCTTCTTCTGTTGATTGCTGCTCTTGGGAAGGCATTCTTTGCGATGAGAGCAATATGGGTAATGGGGATCACCGAGTTATTGGCTTATTGCTTCCATCCAGAGGTCTCTCTGGTTCTATATCCCCTGCTCTCACGAACCTCACTGCTCTGTCTCAGCTCAATCTCTCTCATAATCGACTTTCTGGTAATCTCCCAACCCAATTCATCTCACTCCTTAGTCACCTGCAGATTCTTGATTTAAGCTACAATCGTCTCTCTGATGAGTTGCCAACATCTGTTGTTGATAATAATAACGAAACCAGTAGTATTATCCAGAAGCTTGATTTGTCTAGCAATCTATTTCAAGGAACACTCACTTCTTCTTTCCTTCAGTACCTTGGAGCTGCAGCAGCAGCAGGCACTTTGACATCTTTTAATGTTAGTAACAATAGCTTCGTAGGTCCAATCCCCACTTCTCAACTTTGCACTAAAGACAGTCTCAGATTCTTGGATCTTTCCTACAATAAATTCAACGGTTCAATTCAACCTGGATTGGGAGCATGTTCCAAGCTTGAGATTTTCCGAGCAGGTTTCAATTTTCTCTCTGGGCCTCTTCCTAATGATCTTTTTGGTCCTGTTTCCCTCAGAGAGATCTCCTTGCCCCTCAATCAACTCTCAGGAAATATTGATGATGGCATTGCTAGACTTACCAACCTCACAGTCCTGGAGCTCTTCTCCAATAATTTCAGAGGACTCATACCACGAGATATTGGGAAGCTATTCAAGCTGGAAAAGCTACTCCTTCATATAAACAATTTGACGGGTCCTTTACCTCCATCTCTGGTGAACTGTGTCAATCTAGTTGAGTTAAATTTGAGGGTCAACTTCTTGAAGGGGAATCTTGTAGATTTTAATTTCTCCGGATTCCAGCGGCTTGTTACTCTTGATCTTGGCAACAATAATTTTACGGGCACTTTACCAACAACCCTTTATGGATGCAAATCACTAGCCGCGGTAAGACTGGCATCTAATGATCTCGTGGGACAGATCACACCGGATATACTTAGACTTGAGTCTCTTTCTTTCCTATCAATATCTACCAACTACCTAAGAAATTTCACTGGAGCTATGAAGATACTTGCGGGACTCAAGAACCTTAGTAGCCTTGTCCTCACAAAGAATTTTTATAATGAAACCTTGCCGTATGATGAGAGCTTAGTAGGCCCAGGTGGATTTGAAAAACTCCAGGTTCTAGCCTTGGGTGGTTGTAATTTCACAGGTCAAATACCACGCTGGCTTGCAAGGCTTAGGATGCTCAAGGTCATCGATCTGTCCTTTAATCTCATGACCGGATCAATTCCTCCTTGGTTGGGTAAACTTCCACAGCTATTCTACGTAGACTTGTCTTATAACCAACTTACAGGAGTATTTCCCGCGGAACCCACAGGATTTCCAGCATTAACATCACGACAGACAAATGATAGAATAGTAAGGTCTTACCTGGAGTTACCTGTCTTCATTGTGCCGCAAAATGCTTCTCAGCAGCAGTATAATCAGCTTTCCAACCTCCCACCAGTGATATATCTGAGAAACAATGGTCTCAGTGGCAGTATTCCTAAGGAGATTGGCCTAATGAAAGTCCTACATCAGCTGGACCTGGGTGGTAACAACTTCTCTGGCAGTATTCCTGTTCAAATTTCTAACTTGACAAATTTAGAGAAGTTAGACCTCTCAGGAAACCAACTGTCTGGTGAAATTCCTTCTTCACTCAAAAGCCTCCATTTCTTGTCATTTTTTACTGTGGCAAACAATGATCTTCAAGGAGAGATACCAACGGGTGGCCAATTTGATACTTTCCCTCCTTCCAGCTTTTTAGGAAACCCGCAATTGTGCGGTTCAGTTATTCAACGCTCTTGCCCTAGTCCACAAGGTAACAGCACAACCTTGAACAAAAAGACAACATGGAGCAAAAGTAAAATAATTGGAATTGTCGTTGCAGTTAGCTTTGCTGCTGTTTGTATCACCATTGTTTACACAGTCCGGATACTTTTCAAGAGGAGGATCAATCCAAGAGGAGATCCTGATGAGATTGAACATGAATCAACTTTTGCAGACTATAACAACGGTTTTCATCCTGAAGTAGATAAGAAGGCTGGCCAAGTGGTATTGTTCCCCAATAAAACAAATGAAATCAAAGATCTTACTATATCAGAGATCTTGAAAGCCACAGAAAATTTTAGTCTGGCAAACATTATAGGATCTGAGGATTGCGGTTTAGTTTATAGAGCAACCTTATCAGATGGAAACAAACTAGCCATTAAGAAACTTACAGGAGAATTTAGACTTACGGAAAGGGAATTTAAAGCAGAGGTAGAGGCTTTGTCAACAGCCCAACACAAGAATCTGGTTGCATTGCAAGGTTATTGTGTGCACAATAGCTTTCATCTTCTCATATATACCTACATGGAAAATGGAAGTCTAGATTATTGGTTGCATGAGAAGGCTGGCACTGCGTTTCAACTAGATTGGCCAACTCGACTGAAGATAGCACAGGGTGTGAGTTGTGGGTTGGTTTACATGCATCACGCATGTGTACCACACATTGTACATCGCAATATAAAGTCAAGCAATATCCTCCTAAACGAAAATTTTGATGCGCTCATTGCTGATTTTGGCTTATCCCGATTGATCCCCCCTTTTCAAACTCATGTTACAACTGAACTTGTGGGTACATTAGGTTACATTCCACCTGAGTATGGACAAGCATCTGAGGCCACTCTTCGGGGAGATGTGTACAGCTTTGGCATTCTCATGCTTGAGTTGATCACCGGGAGGAGGCCTCTTGACATGTGCAAGACAAAAATGCCAAGGGAACAGGTTCTTTGGATGCAACAAATGAGGAGTGAAGGAAAACAAGATCAAGTCTTCGACCCACTTTTAAGAGGAAAGGGCTTTGAAGAGGAGTTGCTGCAGGTATTTGATGTGGCTTGCATGTGTGTCAGCCAAAATCCTTTCAAGAGACCAAGTATTAGAGAAGTTGCTGATTGGCTGAAGAATGTAGGATCAGCCAAACAACACCAGAATGAAGACTAGAGAAATACCTGTTCTTCAACGTATTTTGACAACACATATGAACATTTGTGAAAAACTTTTTGCAGTTCTACAGGTATATATTCTCATTTTTAACCATGTAACCGATGACTCCCACGAGCATTAAATAAAAAATATACGGTAAATTTCAAGAAGGATAGAGTATCATAGCAAGCACCTCTAATTGGTATTAGAAACATGTCAGACATCTCATACATAAGAGTTGTCAAGAGAGATTGACAATGTTTTAAGATGCTCAATGCAAATTTCAAATGACAAACCATGGCAGACCAATTAACTAGTGGGTATCGAAGGTCTTGTGCTGTGAAATTGGCAATTATATATGTTTTTTGGACATTTTTGCTCCCTTTTACCCTTCTTGACCGCAAAATAGTTTCCTCGCCAGAGAAAATATTTTGTCCGGGGAAATGAGATATATACGATAACCGTTTGAGGTCAATAGTATCAATCCTTTAAATAAGGATGATCCCCACCTAAAGAAATTACATCCACCCTCTGTTTCCAAACATTCCATAGATATAAAGAACCATTAAAATGGTCGAATGGCAAGACAAGATCAGTCTTTCTAAGACTGTAGGATCCAAACTACACCCGTTAGATTTGCTTACTACTCTCATATTCTTCACAGCTCGTTTTCAGCATTTAAATATATTCCTGAACAAACACCTCCCTGATGGGTTTTGGATATCATTCCAAAAATTAAGGACAAGTTAGATTTTCTTTGGTGTTCATCTTTGATAAGGGAAAGGGAAATAGAGAAGGATAATACAGAAAAAAGACGAAAACTCAGATCATGACAGTTGTCATAACTACCCTTTCATCTGAGCAAACATTCATATAAGCCTCATAACTAACTTAAGTCAGTCACTATGATCTAACTGCCTAACGTTTTCTCAGCATCAAAGGCGAGTGATACGGTTTAATAGATTATGATAACTGTTCCAAATGAAAATAAAGGCAGTGAGACTATAAACCAAGATATTGAAACTTGCTAGTCCAAATACTTTCTTCCGAGTAGTGATATCAAACAGAAACTAGTTCACAAGGCACAAGTGATAGGAAAAAGGCAAACGTGGCATGCGTTCATGAACTGGAGCCAAATGTACCCCCACCCCCACCCCCACCACAAAGCAATCCCAGAGGATAAACAAAAGATAAAAGTTTTCGTAATTGATATAATAGAAGCAAGGATCACTAACTAAACCTTACTTGCTTCAGAATCGTCCTCATTGTCATTGAAGAGGTCGCAGGGATTGATGGAAGACCGAACTGCGAAATGTGCGTGGCCTTTATTCAATAATAATAATAATAATAATGAAAAAAATAAAAGAAGAAGCAGAAGTGCTTGGCCATAGTTCCCTGTTAAGTGCCTGTTTGGATTAGAGGTGGAGAAGGAGTTTTTTTTACAAATGGGTTTTTGAAAAAGTTAGATTGTAGATGTAATTTGTGTTTGGATTGGCGGTGGCAGAAGTGGTGACTTTTTTTCTAACCTTAAACCTATTTGGATTAGCGTTTGAAAAGCCCATTTAGATGAACATGACTGAAAAGGGCATGAATTATATATGTATTATTTGTATATATTGTGATAATTGAAGTGAAAAATTAAAATTTGATAAAACACAATAAGTCAGATTAATGCATTTTTTGGGACATTATTACATGATTAAACACTAATTTAAGTTAGGGACATTCGTATTGAATTAATTGTAATCAGGCGCAAAATGGTCAAAATGTGTTAATTATTCATACAAATGATCTCTTGAACTTTTATTGTTATCTTGTGCTTAATTTTGCATTGTAGGTGCTTACTAAGAAATGGGAGATTTTGGAGCATTAGAATTAATATTCTAAGGACTAGAGAAAATTACAGAAAAGGACCCCAGAATTTGTGAAAGTTACAAGTGAATGAAGAAAAGGGACCGAGGAAATCACAAAAAATGACCCAAATGTTTCATAAATTACAGCTCTACCCTACAAATATTTCAAAAAATTTCCTGATAATCCCTCCTTGAGAACTTTTGAAGTTTGCAAGGAAGTCACTGGTCAAATCCGAATTTGACCAAAGCTTCTTCTTCTTCCTTGGAACACTCGAACCAACAAAACGAAACAGTGAAACATAGCATAGCTCGGACATGCACCAACAGAAGATCTTCGAGCTAGATCAACCACTACCCACTGGTGAACCACCCTTATCGGCGACACTTTTGACACGCAGATTGGGACGGAGACCTCGGAGATGCACCACCGGAAGCCAGGAGTCAAACAAGAAAAACATATCAGGGATCAACTTGCATGCCTGAACAACGGTCTTCTCTCATATTTGGTTTTAAATGCCCTACAACAGTTCTCTGGCTCAGTATTAATTGCTCCACCGTGATGAAGAGGGAGAGCAGACGCTGTGCAAATTAGCTTCAAAAAAAAGCCACGGTTTTGATAGAAGTGCAGTGCCTGTCGACGCTCTTCCAAACGGTCATAAATATCCTCACTGGGATTTTTTCTTGAAAACGTGTGGTGACCCCTCCCAAACGCTATGCCAAACAGACCCTAAACTTATTCACTTCTTTGGACCTGTGGGCAATCTAGCTTTCAGCCCCATTTATTCCGACGGGCTTTTAGGCCGTATTTTATGGGCTTGTGGTAAATGAGCTCCACAAAGTGAATTTTCTTATTAACCAGTTTGTATCAGAGTGGTAAGATTAGTTTCTCACAACATGACAAATTAAATATTGGTATTCTCGCTAGAGGTTGGTAGCGAATGTTGGGCTTTGAAGGAGTCATATGAGCACAAAGTGGGGGTTGTTGATATGGATGTATAGTCATACAAGGAAAGATAAGATTCATAATGAAACTATATTATGAAAGGTTACAGTAGCACCTATTAAAGAAAAAAAGGTAGAAAATCGTTTGAGGTGATTTGGACATGTATAAAGAAGGCCATTGGATATGCCAGTGAGGAGGGTAAATCAAGTTGTCTGAGGCCAAGTTAAAAGAGGTAAAGGAAGATTGAAGAGAATGCTAAATGAGGTTATTAAGCAAGACCTCTTAGTTAACAATTTATTCCGAGATTTGGTTTTTAACAGAAAGCAATAGCGTCATTTGATCCATGTAATTGAGGCCACCTAGTGGGATTAAGACTCTATTGTTGTTATTTTTGCTGGAAGAGGTGCTCAACCGTACTTTAAATAGGACAACTTTCAACATGAGAATATTTGTACTTATAAAATATAGAGAATTTTCTTGCAAGCTCATGAGTATCATCATTAGAAGCAATATTGTTCGAGGCATTGTTGGCCACTAAAAAAATGCTACCTCTGATATTTAATATAAGACATATTTGAAGAGTTTATATTAATTCTAAATATAAGATATAGTTTTTATATTTGTCAATCTTTTTATAATTTACTCATATTGATACTCCTTCAACAATAATTAAGGAAAAGAGAAAATGAATGAATTAAGGAATGTAACTAGGGTGTTTTAGAAATTACATGTCATATTAACTACTAATTTAACAAACTTCCTTTATCTAATCAAATTAGGTATATATGTCTTATATTAAGGATCAGAGTAAAATTTTCTCCATCCCCTTTTTAAGAGGTTTTGCTACTCATCATCCTTTTTTTTTTGCCAACTCTCAATCATGCCTCTAACATTTGCTGTTTATGCATTTGACTAATCTCGCTCACATATAGAGTATAATAAGTACTAAATCTATTTTATGTTGATTTGATTAGAAATGAGTATAATAAGTATTATCTAGTTTTAACTGCATAAGTTTTTGTTTTCTAAATATGAAAAATAAGTATTAAAACTTCAAGGAAACAAAATTATTAGTGGTGTAAAATTTCAGTAAGCAAGGATTAGTTTATGCAAAATTTAATTTGTATCTGTTGTCTGAAAAAAAATATGGTTTTAATAATTAACATTTGAGTTCTAGCATTTTTTTTTTTTGGACCTGAAGTATGTTAAAATCAAAATAAACAGTACAAAACTGCATCAAAAGGGAATATAGGATAGACACAACGCACATACTCAGCAATCCCATTTACAATTACTATTTATATCAGGATAACTCTTCTTTTTTATTCCAATAATACTTTAATCACCTGACGGTATTATTAATTATATCAAATAGTTTTGTCTTGTTAGTTTTTATTAATGATGATACTCATATCACCGAAAGGTATTGTCTTGTAGGATTGATTTTCTTAATTTTGGATAACTGGCAATAAAGCTAGTATTAATTAATCTGTTTAGTTGTATCCTGATAAGAGCAGGAACCTATTTGCAGGCTAAAAAGGAAAAACAAAAAAAGGAGCAGGAACCTATTTTAGTTAAGAATCTCGTCCCACATTTCTCTTATTTTAGAAAAGGCATGCATATATACTCGTATTACTTAGCCCAAATTAATGGAGAAAATATTAATAGGGATAATTTTAAAAAATATTAATAAATATAAAAAATAAATCTTACATTTAAAATCAGAAACCCTACCAGAGGGGTATTATATTTTTATTACTCATTTCAAATGGCCATTGCACACATTAAAAGGGAACAATAATATTTGTGAGTAGCAAAAATTCGATATTGAATGCACAAATTTTTACTTGTTATCTCAAAACTAGGTGACTTTATAAAGGGTTTAAGGAATTTGTCGATTGATGCGGATGAATTTATAAATGGCTAATTACCTTCTGGGGCAGTAGAGCTATAACTAATTGGAAAATCATTGAGGTTCAAAGGATGAAATATAATTACAAAAAAGTCTCGACAACTGAGCAGCACAAACTTGTTAATGTCATGTAATTTTTTGATAATTATATTTTTTTATTGGAGATGCTAAGATGGATGTGTAGTCAAATAAATAAGAAAAGATAAGATTCATAATAAACTTATACTATGAAGGGTTAGAGTGGTACCTATTCATCTGAGGTGATTTGAACATGTACAGAGAATGTCATTGAATGCACCAGTAAGGAGGATGGATCAAGTTATTTAAAGTCCAATTAAGAGGGGTAGAGGAAGACCAAAGAGAACACTCAATAAAGTTATTGAGTGAGATATTTTAGTTAACAATTAATCCCGAGATTTGGTTGTTGGTTGAGCTTAATTGTGTCGTTTGATTCATATAGCCGACCTCATCTAATGGGATAATGGCGGCTTTTTAATCCAAATGCTACACACAGTAAAAATATTTACCAAAATGATACACATTTAAAAATATTTACCAGGATACTACAACTGAAATCGTTCTCCAGAATAATGATTTTAATTTTGTAAAGAACCTGTTCTTGCAAAGAATGAGTTATGTACTATAATAGTTTTTAAGAATTAAGAGGCGATTTTGTCTTGAAAGTTTTTACCAAGGGGCAATTTTAGCCTAGAAGTATAAAAGAGAGAGCAATTTTGCGCTGACCATTATTCCAGTTAATTTTGAAAGTTAGTTGATCAAATATGTTGAGCTAGTAGTTCACATGTCATCCACGTCATTTTTATTAAGATACAAATTTGTCCTGTAAGTTCATGTGTCGTCTATTTCATTTTTTTAAAGTTAGATTTCAAATTTTCGGGTCAAATTTACACTTTAACAAAAATAACGTAAATAATATGTGGATTATAATTTCAGCATATTTAATCAACTAATTATAAAAATTAATTGGGATAACTATCATGAATCATGATAAAATTACACTCTTTTTTACACTTTTAGATAGACATACCTGTTGGTGAAAACCTCCGTAACAAAGTTGCCACTACCCCTTTTTAGTAGTTTATTTATCCCTAGGTGGCACGCGTACCCAGTAGCCCCCCGCGGCCCCTCTCCATTTTTTTTTCTTTTTTTAATTATCTATATTCTATACTCCATTTTTCTCACCCTCATTTATACTATACACCTCCACACATAAAATTATAAACTATTAATTTTTTTAATAAAATGGGGTATAGATAATTAAAATATATATATATAATGGAGAGGAGGCGTGATTTGTTTGCTTTGTTTGGGGGGCGGGGTAGTTTGAGGAGAGAGGGAGAGGGGGATACCGGGTAAGCCCGCTACCTAGGAATAAATAAATTATTAAAAAATTATTATAGCACAGTACTAGTTCTTTGCAAGAATAAAATTGTTTTTCAGGAGAACGATTTCAGCTGTAGTACCTAGGTAAATATTTTTGAATGCGTAGCATTTTTGTAAATTTTTTTACTTTGTATAGCAAGCGGCTGAAAAAACCAATAATGGCTTTGTTGCTGTTGTTGAGACCTCATATTCTGAGTAATTTTCTTCTTAAATTATTGCACCTGCGTCCAAAACTTGAGCAAACGACATTTTCCTGTGTTTTAGTTTAAGCTTTAACTTCTGGCAAAAAAATGCTTAAACCTTAACTTCTGGTTTAAATAATGCAGGAAGGAAACTCATATAAATAGTACTCCTCCGGTCTTAATTAGAAAATAAAGTTGATTTTTTTTAAGAAATTAAGGAAATTAATTAAATTACTTTAGAGTATTTATATTTTTATTTTTTCTTCAAACTAATTAGTTTGACTAATAAATTAATATATAATCTAAAGATACATAACATACGATATGATTAAGTAACTTATTTAGCTTCTTTAATTTCTCCAAAAAAAATCAACCTTATCTTATAATTATGATCGGAAGTGTAAAGTTTTTAAGTTTTTTCTCAGCATTTTGTCCTCCCCATGTTACTCTCTCTCTCTCTCTCAATTCATATCCAAACCAAGGCTAAGAGCTGGCGCTTTTACTTGGTCAGCCAATGTTAATATTTTAATTTATTGCATTTGTTTATTTTGATAGATTAATTTCCACTTGTTAATGACAGTTTCTGGGGATCTTCCCGTAATCCCGTTTAATGGAATTAAATTTTTATATTGTCTTTCCAGGGGGGCTTGGTCCGGTGGTTGAGATAAGGGAGTGCAAGATGCCCTCCCGCCACCTGGGCTCGATCCTTGGGAAGTCCCTCTCTAGGGGCGACTCCGGATTAGTCTGCATTTTCGGATGTGGGATACCGGAGGAAGTAATTCAAAAAAATAATAATAATAACTGAAGTCAACAGAAGACTGTGGACACAATGAAAAGAAAACCATACATTCCACGTAATTTCCTGCCAAGTCCACCCTGTCGGAGTTTCACCTTTCAACTGTCATAGGAATTTGAGTAGGACGTACTTACATTTAAAAAAAAAAAAAAAAAAGACCAAAGCCTTTCTTTCCCCTCTTAAAAGGGTTTATTCCATGGGATTTAGAAAAATCAACGCACCAGCTGTTCAAATCAATAATCAAGGAAAAAACCAGCTTATGAGATAAAATGAAAGCAGTAACTACGTTATCCATTGTTTCGATTTGCAATAAAGTAGATATAATATTTGGAAGCTCAAAAGCAAGCCCAAACCATAGATGGAACGACTAAATTTTGATCCTGTTGATGTTTACTTTGCCATCAATGGATGACGTAGAATTATATTCATTTAGTACCGTATAGAGTCGAGTCAAGTGACGCCACCCGTCTCCCACTTAGCTTCCTGTTTCAGGGTCAATAACCGGAATCCTCAGCACACCAAACTCCTCTTACCAGATTATAGACAATGGCAGCCCCTGCATCATTCTCAAGAAAGAGGTCCCCAAGAAATCGTCTGTCCTGAAGACACAGATATTCCAGACAATTGCCAACCCCATCAAAATCATCTTCCATAAGTATGGTTATGAGGTTAATGGCCTTTTTCACAGTACCATTAGTTCTGTCTTGCCTAGTTGTCACAGTCTCCTCCTCTTGTACCCAATTGGATAAAGAATCTATCTTGGACTTCTACAACAATATATCCACTGAACCTCACCCTCCTCTTAATTGGTCTTCTTCTGTTGATTGCTGCTCTTGGGAAGGCATTCTTTGCGCTGAGAGCAATATGGGTAATGGGGATCACCGAGTTATTGGCTTATTGCTTCCATCCAGAGGTCTCTCTGGTTCCATATCCCCTGCACTGACCAACCTCACTGGTTTGTCTCAGCTCAATCTCTCTCACAATCGACTTTCTGGTAATCTCCCAACCCAATTCTTCTCACTCCTTAGTCACCTGCAGATTCTTGATTTAAGCTACAATCGTCTCTCTGATGAGTTGTCAGCATCTGTTGTTAATAATAACAAAACCAGTAGTATTATCCAGGAGCTTGATTTGTCTAGCAATCTATTTCAAGGAACACTCCCTTCTTCTTTCCTTCAGTACCTTGGAGCTGCTGCAGCAGCAGGGACTTTGACATCTTTTAATCTTAGTAACAATAGCTTCATAGGTCCAATCCCCACTTCTCAACTTTGCATTAATGACAGTCTCAGATTCTTGGATCTTTCCGACAATAAATTCAACGGCTCAATTCAATCTGGATTGGGAGCATGTTCCAAGCTTGAGATTTTCCGAGCAGGCTTCAATCTTCTCTCTGGGCCTCTTCCTGGTGATCTTTTTGATGCCGTTTCCCTCAGAGAGATCTCCTTGCCCCTCAATCAACTCTCTGGAAATATTGAAGATGGCATTGCTATCCTTACCAACCTCACAGTCCTGAAGCTCTACTCCAATAATTTTAGAGGACCCATACCACGAGATATTGGTAAACTATCCAAGCTGGAAAAGCTACTCCTTCATATAAACAATTTGACGGGTACTTTACCCCCATCTCTGGTGAACTGTGTCAATCTAGTTGAGTTAAATTTGAGGGTCAACTTCTTGAGTGGGAGTCTGGTAGAATTTAATTTCTCTGGATTCCAGCGGCTTACTATTCTTGATCTTGGCAACAATAATTTTACGGGTAGTTTACCAACAACCCTTTATGCATGCAAATCACTGGCTGCACTAAGACTGGCATCTAATGATCTGGAGGGACAGATCACACCAGATATACTTGGACTTGAGTCTCTTTCTTTCCTATCAATATCTACCAACTACCTAAGAAATTTCACTGGAGCTATGAAGATACTTGCGGGACTCAAGAACCTTAGTAGCCTTGTCCTCTCAAAGAATTTTTATAATGAAACCTTGCCGTATGATGAGAGCTTAGTAGGCCCAGGTGGATTTGAAAAACTCCATGTTCTAGCCTTGGGTGGTTGTAATTTCACAGGTCGAATACCACGCTGGCTTGCTAAGCTTAAAATGCTCGAGGTCATTGATCTGTCCTATAATCTCATCAGTGGTTCAATTCCTCCTTGGTTGGGTACACTTCCACAGCTATTTTACGTAGACTTGTCTCATAACCAGCTTACAGGAGTATTTCCCATGGAACTCACAGGATTTTCAGCATTATCATCACAACAGGCAAATAATAGAATAGAAAGATCTTACCTGGAGTTACCTGTCTTCAGGGTGCCCAACAATGCTTCTCAGCAGCAGTATAATCAGCTTTCGAACCTACCACCAGCAATATATCTAAGAAACAATGGTCTCAGTGGCAATATTCCTAAGGAGATTGGCCTAATGAAAGTCCTACATCAGCTCGATCTGGGTAATAACAACTTCTCTGGCAGTATTCCAATTCAAATTTCTAACTTAACTAATTTAGAGAAGTTAGACCTCTCAGGAAACCAACTATCTGGCGAAATTCCTGCTTTGCTCACAAGGCTGCATTTCTTATCATTTTTCACTGTGGCAAGCAATGATCTTCAAGGAGAGATACCCACAGGTGGTCAATTTGATACTTTCCCACCTTCCAGCTTTGCAGGAAACCCAAAACTATGTGGTTCAGCAATTCACCACTCTTGTCATAGTCCACCAAGAGATAGCACAACCTTGAACAAAAAGACAACCTGGAACAAAAGTAAAATAATTGGAATTTCCGTTGCAGTTAGCTTTGCTGTCGTTTGTATCACCATTGTTTACGTGGTCCGGATACTTTTCAAGAGAAGGATCAATCCAAGAGGAGATCCTGATGAGATTGAACAAGAATCAGCTTTTGCAGACTATAACACTGGTTTTTATCCTGAAGTAGATAAGAAGGCTGGCCAAGTGGTATTGTTCCCCAATAAAACAAATGAAATGAAAGATCTTACTATATCTGAGATCTTGAAAGCCACAGAAAATTTTAGTCTAGCAAACATTATAGGATCTGAGGATTGTGGTTTTGTTTACAGAGCGACCTTACCAGATGGAAATAAACTAGCCATAAAGAAACTTACAGGAGAATCAGGGCTTACGGAAAGGGAATTTAAAGCAGAGGTAAAGGCTTTGTCAACAGCCCAACACAAGAATCTGGTTGTGTTGCTAGGCTATTGTGTGCATGATAGCTTCCGGCTTCTCATATATAGCTACATGGAAAATGGAAGTCTAGACTATTGGTTGCATGAGAAGGCTGGCACTGCATTTCAACTTGATTGGCCAACTCGACTGAAGATAGCAGAGGGCGTGAGTTGTGGGTTGGCTTACATGCATCACACATTTGTACCACACATTGTACATCGCAATATAAAGTCGAGCAATATCCTCCTAGACGAAAATTTTGATGCACTCATTGCTGATTTTGGGTTATCCCGATTGATTCCCCCCTATCAAACTCATGTTACAACTGAACTTGTAGGTACATTAGGTTATATTCCGCCTGAGTATGGACAAGCATCTGAGGCCACTCTTTGGGGAGATGTGTACAGCTTTGGCATTCTCATGCTTGAGTTGATCACCGGGAGGAGGCCTCTTGACATGTGCAAGGCAAAAATGCCAATGGAACAGGTTCTTTGGATGCAACAAATGAGAAGTGCAGGAAAACAAGATCAAGTCTTCGACCCACTTTTAAGAGGAAAGGGCTTTGAAGAGGAGTTGCTGCAGGTATTTGATGTGGCTTGCATGTGCGTCAGCCAAAATCCTTTCAAGAGACCAAGCATCAGAGAAGTTGCTGATTGGCTGAAGAATGTAGGATCAGCCAAACAACACCAGAATGAAGACTAGAGAAATACCTGTTCTTCAACGTATTTTGACAACACATATGAACATTTGTGAAAAACTTTTTGCAGTTCTACAGGTATATATTCTCATTTTTAACCATGTCACCGATGACTCCCACGAGCATTAAATAAAAAATATACGGTAAATTTCAAGAAGGATAGAGTATCGTAGCAAGCACCTCTAATTGGTATTAGAAACATGTCAGACATCTCATACATAAGAGTTGTCAAGAGAGATTGACAATGTTTTAAGATACTCAACGCAAATTTCAAATGACAAACCATGGCAGACCAATTAACTAGTGGGTATCGAAGGTCTTGTGCTGTGAAATTGGCAATTATATATGTTTTTTGGACATTTTTGCTCCCTTTTACCCTTCTTGACCGCAAAATAGTTTCCTCGCCAGAGAAAATATTTTGTCCGGGGAAATGAGATATATACGATAACCGTTTGAGGTCAATAGTATCAATCCTTTAAATAAGAATGATCCCCACCTAAAGAAATTTCATTCACCCTCTGTTTCCAAACATTCCATAGATATAAAGAACCATTAAAAATTTAAAATGGTGGAATGGCAAGACAAGATCAGTCTTTCTAAGACTGTAGGATCCAAACTACCCCCTAGATTTGCTTACTACTCTCATATTCTTCACAGCTCGTTTTCAGCATTTAAATATATTCCTGAACAAACAACTCCCTGATGGGTTTTGGATATCATTCCAAAAATTAAGGACAAGTTAGATTTTCTTTGGTGTTCATCTTTGATAAGGGAAAGGGAAATAGAGAAGGATAATACAGAAAAAAGACGAAAACTCAGATCATGACAGTTGTCATAACTACCCTTTCATCTGAGCAAACATTCATATAAGCCTCATAACTAACTTAAGTCAGTCACTATGATCTAACTGCCTAACGTTTTCTCAGCATCAAAGGCGAGTGAAACGGTTTAATAGATTATTGTAACTGTTCCAAATGAAAATAAAGGCAGTGAGACTATAAACCAAGATATTGAAACTTGCTAGTCCAAATACTTTCTTCCGAGTAGTGATATCAAACAGAAACTAGTTCACAAGGCCCAAGTGATAGGAAAAAGGCAAATGTGGCATGCGTTCATGAACTGGAGCCAAATGTACCCCCACCCCCACCCCCACCCCAAAGCAATCCCAGAGGATAAACAAAAGATAAAAGTTTTCGTAATTGATATAGAAGCAAGAATCACTGACTAGACCTTACCTGCTTCAGAATTGTCCTCATTGTCATTGAAGAGGTCGCAGGGATTGATGGAAGACCGAGCTGCGAAATGTGCGTGGCCTTTATTCAAAAAAATAATAATAATGAAAAAAATAAAAGAAGAAGTGCTTGGTCATAGTACCCTATTAAGTGTCTGTTTGGATTAGCGGTGGAGAAGAAGTTTTTTTGGCAGATGAATTTTTAGAAAAGTCATATTATAGATGTGATTTGTGTTTGGATTGGTGGTGGAAGAAGTGACTTTTGTTTTCACCTTAAACTTATTTGGATTATTATTTGAAAAACACGTTTAAATGAAAATGATTGAAAAGAGCATGAATCATATATATATATATAATATATATTTGTATATATTGTGATAATTGAAGTGAAAAATTAAAATTAAAATTTGATAACATACAATAAGTCATATTAATGCATTTTTTTGGGACATTATTATATGATTAAGCACTAATTTGAGTTAGGGACATTCATATTAAATTAATTGTAATCAGGGGCAAAATGGTTAAAATTTGTTAATTATTTATACAAAAGATCTCTTGAACTTTTAATGTTACCTTGTGCTTAATCTTGCATTGTAGGTGCTTACTAAGAAATTGAAGATTTTGGAGCATCAGAATTAATATTTTGAGAACTAGAGAGAATTACAGAAAAGGACCCCAAAATTTATGAAAATTACAAGTGATCCCTCCTTGAGAACTTTTGTAGTTTGCAAGGAAGTCCCTGGTCAAATCCTAATTTGACCAAAGCTTCTTCTTCTTCCTTGGAACACTCGAACTAGCAAAACGAACTAGCGAAACAGAGCATAGCTCGAACATGCACCAGCAGAAGATCTTCGAGCTGGATCAACCACCACCCATTGGTGAACCATACTTGCTGGCGCCGCTTCTGACACACAGATTGGGATGGAGACCTCGGAGATGCACCATCGGAAGCCAGGAGTCGAACGAGAAAAACAGATCAGGGATTGACTTGCGTGCCTGAACAACGGTCTTCTCTCACATTTGGTTTTAAATGCCTTGCAACAGTCATCTGGCTCAACATTAATTGCTCCACCGTGATGAAGAGAGAGAACAAACGCTATGCAAATGAGCTTCAAAAAAAAGCCACGGTTTTAATAGAAGTGCAATGCCTATCGACGCTCTCCCAAACAGTCATAAATATCCTCACTGGGCTTTTTTCTTGAAAACGTGTAGTGACTCCTCCCAAACGCTATGCCAAACAAACCCTAAGCTTATTCGCTTCTTTGGACTTATGGGCAATCTAGCTTTTAGCCCCATTTATTTTGAAGGGCTTTTGGGCTATATTGTATGGGCTTGTGGTAAATGAGCTCCGGCAAGGTGAGTTTTCTTATTATCCAGATTGTGTCAGGGTGGTAAGATTAGTTCCTCACAACATGACAAATTAGTATTGGTATTCTCGCTGGAGGTTGGTAGTGGGGCTTTGAAGGAGCCATATGAGCATAAAGTGGGGGTTGTTGACATGAATGTGTGGTCATACAAGGAAAGATAAGATTCGTAATGAAACTATACTATGAAAGATTATAGTAGCGCCTATTGAAGAAAAAATTGTAGAAAATTATTTGAGGTGATTTGGACATGTATAAAGAAGGCTGTTGGATATGCCAATGAGAAGGGTAAATCAAGTTTTCTAGAGCTAAGTTAAAAGAGGTAAAGGAAGACATAAGAGAATGCTAAATGAGGTTATTAAGCAAAACCTCTTAGTTAACAATTTATCCCGAGATTTGGTTTTTAACAGAGTAAAATAGCGTCGTTTGATCCATGTAGTTGAGGCCAACTAGTGGAATTAAGGCTTTGTTGTTATTATTCTCGCTGGAAGAGGTGCTCAACCGTATTCCAAATAGGATTGCCTTGAACATGAGAATATTTATACTTATAAAATATAGAGAATTTTCTTGCAAGCTCATGAGTATCATCATTATAAGCAGTAATGTCCGAGGCGTTGTTGGCTACTAAAAAAATGCTACCTCTAATCTTTAATATAAGACATATTTGAAAAGTTTATATTGATCCTAAATATAAGATATAGTTTTTATATTTGTCAATTTTTTTTAATTTACTCATATTGGCGCTCCCTCAACAATAATCAGGGAAAATAGAACATGAATGAATTAAGGAATGTGACTGATGTTTTAGAAATTACATGTCATATTAACTACTTGTTTAACAAACTTTCTTAATCTAATCAAATTAGGTAAATATGTCTTATATTAATGACCAGAGTAAAATTTTCTCCATCCACTTTCTAAGAGGTTTTGCTACTTATTATCCTTTTTTTTTTTTTTGCCAACTCTCAATCATGCCTCTAACATTTGCTGTTTATGCATTTGACTAATCTCGCTCACGTATAGAGTATAATAAGTACTAAATCTATTTTATGTTGATTTGATTAGAAATGAGTATATATCTAGTTTTAACTGCATAAGTTTTTGTTTTCTAAATATGTAAAATAAGTATTAAAACTTCAAAGAAACAAAATTATTAGTGGTGTAAAATTTCAGTAAGCAAGGATTAATTAGTTTATGCAAAATTTAATTTGTATCTGTTGTCTGAAAAAAATATGGTTTTAATAATTAACATTTGAGTTCTAGCATGGTTTTTTTTTTCGGACCTGAAGTATGTTAAAATCAAAATAAACAGTACAAAACTGCATCAAAAGGCTATCTAGGATAGACACAACGCACATGGGAGAGGGGTATCTCTATTGATTTCTCTCTCCATTTATTCTCCATTGAGGGTATCTACCATTAGATCAACTTGGAATGGTTGAGATTTAATAATATGTAAAGAAAGGAGGAGCCAAGGTGCCTCCTCCGCCATATAGCCTCAAGGGCCCGAGTTCGATCCCTGGGAAGTCCCTCTACACCGGGGGCGACTCCGGATTAGTCTGCCTCCAAAGGGGGTGGGACACCGGGGGTGCAAACCAAAAAAAAATTAATATGTAAAGAATATCATTATAATAAAAATCTACCATAATAAATCTCAATCATTGAAAGTTAATCTAATAGTGGATACCTTCAATGGAGAGTAATGGAGAGGGAAATCAATGGAGACACCCTTCTCCCCAACGCACATACTCAGCAATCCCATTTACAATTATTATTTATATCAGGATAACTCTTCTTTTTTATTCCAATAATACTTTAATCACCTGACGGTATTATTAATTATATCAAATAGTTTTGTCTTGTTAGTTTTTATTAATGATGATACTCATCTCACCGAAAGGTATTGTCTCGTAGGATTGATTTTCTTAATTTTGGATAACTGCCAATAAAGCTATTAATTAATCTGTTTAGTTGTATCCTGATAAGAGCAGGAACCTATTTGCAGGCTAAAAAGAAAAAAAAAGGAGCAGGAACCTATTTTAGTTGAGAATCTCGTCCCACATTTCTCTTATTTTAGAAAAGGCATGCATATATACTCGTATTACTTAGCCCAAATCAATGGACCGAAAAGGATCCCCACATGGCGTATATATTTCTCCTTTTTCCCAAACAAATTAGGTAAATTAAAGATAAATTAGGAAAAATTTGATAAATATAAAAAATAAGTTTTATATTTAGGACAAAAAAAAAATCCTTAAATATATCTTATATTAAGAACAGTAGGAGTATTTAGTTTCAAGTCATTCTTAATCTCTCAAGTAACAAAAGACATATTTTTAATCCAGTATTATTTTTTTTTATCAAGTTCCTTTAATATTTTTTTTTCTTAGTTTTTTTTATAGTTTTACCTGATTATTAATCGATTATTGACAGAATGAAAAATAAAACAACATGAGCCTGATTGGAAAAAGGTAAAATTATAAGAAGATGATAAAATAAAGAAATTAAACCACTTGAAGCTAGTTAAAAGCAGGGTTCTTGGACCCGGACCGGATCGGCCGGTCCGGCCCGGAGCCCGCCGAACCGGTCGGGTTCGGGTCCCAATTTTTTTAACTTTTTCCTTTAGAATTTTATACTATAAGTCTAAAATCTTCAATTACTCACCGGTTTATCTCCGGTTTGGTCCCGGTTTGACCTACTGACCCTTAGCTCAGTACCCCGACCGGTTCAATACCCAATCCGAGTTTTAATACCTTGGTTAAAAGATCTATTGATTATCGAAGGCATAAAAAAAAAAAGATCTATTGATTATCCCATTAAACTATATATTACCACCAATTTAAGCATGGTGAGTAATAGAGCATTTCATTTCTTAATTTCATCCATCGCTACTTAACTTTTCTCATAGTGGCTTCTTTTAGATCATCTATCACTTATCTTGGTATCATCTTTGGTTTCTATCCTTCAATAATATCATATTTTTCTGTGTTGTGGACGATACAATATATGATGAGAGAGAAATAATAAGAAAAAAAAAGGATCAAAATAAAGGTGAGGAAAAAAAGTAAGAAATAATAAAATAGTATAGGAGGATCACAAATAGATTTGCCCATAAGTGTAATACTGACTCAAACCCAACTTCCCACTTAATCTGTCTCCTCCATTCCATTGGACTATTCATTTTTTTTGTTGACTCTCTTACATATACTTACGTGATACCTCCTCATAGGAAGCTACTTACTTTTACCTGGACTCACTCCATTGGTTATCGTTTTTATTTATCATTTACAAGCATAAGTGATTTCTTTTATAACGTTATTGCTCGTATATGAAAAATGTACTACTCCTTCCGGTCCTAATTATAAGATAAAGTTGATTTTTTTAGAAAAATTAAAGAAGCCGATTAAATTACTTTAGAGTGTTTATATTTTTAGTATCCTTAGATTATATATTAGTTTATTAGTCAAATTAATTAGTTTGAAGAAAAAAATAAAAATATAAATACTCTAAAGTAATTTAATCGGCTTCCTTAATTTCTCCAAAAAAGTCAACTTTATCTTATAATTAGGACTGGAAGGAGTATATCTAATTATATGCTTCCATTTTCCAGGTTTAGATTTTTTTAAACTTTTTTATCCTGTTGTGTTTGTGATGTGATTATGGAGATATAGATAGTGGCTCTCCAAGCAAACTGCAATATCCATGTGTGCGATTTGTTGTGAAATATTAGTATATTCCATCCAAGAATATACTCTTCTAATCTTATTTATAGAGTAGAGAGAATATTTTTTTTATTTCTTTTATTATATTTATAAGGCACTTTATTAAAGATTTGATATGAATGTACAATTTAGTCCTTCACTTATTATCGGACTAACTTTATTTTCATTTGGTATTATGTATATTAATTATTAAATAGAGATAGAGTTGGATAGTTATTAAATTTTGTGGCAGAGTTAATGAAATTCAAGGTTTTACTTAGTATGTATGAAAAATGTTGAAAATGTCTTGTAAATAAAACTATAGGATATATAATCTTAGTGTGTTTCATAAGAAGTTCCACAGTCTATTATTTAAATCTAAAGAAGTTGTAGGGCATATATGATGCTAAAGTGTAATTCAGTTTTTAAATTTTATGATGCTTCTTAGACATAGTAAAAATAAAAACATATAATTCAAAAAGAAATTAAAAAGTTTTTAAAACTATTCATAAGAGATTATCATTTAAATTTTAATATTTTCAAGGGTGGAATAAACAAAAATAATTCCTTTTTATTTTATTTTATGGTGTAATTAATTCCCTTTTATTTTATGGATATATAACCCATGTTTAGATTTAGAAGAATAAATAGGTTGCAAATTGACCGCATGATAAGGAAAGAATCTTATAATACATGGAAAAAATAAGACAAAATAATTATAGATAAAACATATCTCTCACATTAAATAAATATTACTAGAAATGAGATTTTTTAAATAATAATAATTATCATTATTTTAGCGGCCAAAATAATAACATCAATTAATAATAGGGAAAAAGACAGAAAAATACCATTTGAACTTCAAAATCCTGCTGACAAGAATTGTAATAGGATTGACAAGAATAGTAATAAGGTTGACAACGCAAATCTTTATCAAATGACTAATTTAGGATTTTAAAATTCAAGTGGTATTTTTCTGTCTTTCTCTCTTAATAATAAAGTAATAAACAGCACATGTTTGATTTCTTATTACCATTAAACGAGCCAAAAGACTTGTGAGATGACCCGTGTCTCTTCTAGAGTAGACTAGGACTTTAGGCTTTCATGTTTACATATTGATGTTATGTTATCGCATTTTTATATATTCTTTTGCAGAATAGAAGGAAAAAGTCAACAAAAGATGCCGTTGAATGAATTTGAAAATATGAATAAATAATATTAATTAATAATTATTACAGTTTGAATTGAAGTTACTAGTTTCCGACCCGTGCAACATCGAAACTCTAAGGTCTGAATACATTTTAGTCTTTTTTTAACCATAGGAGAGATTTCATTTCAACATCAATCAGTCATACAGAATATTTTATTCGATCCTAAATATAGGATAAAGTTTATAGTATCATAATTAGAACCGGAGGTAAAATCATAATAGACCTTACAAACCGAATACAACTAAAACACCATCGCAGTCCTAAAAACAACATAGCAACAAAACAATAACATGTTCTAACAATAAAACGTTAAAAACAACAACATAGTTCTTTTCAGGTTCCCTTACAAAAGCTTTTAAATCTTTCTCCAGTAGACTCCTCAATTTCTGCAGGGGTTGAAGGATCCAATCAACACGGCATGTCCCACCGAATAAAGCTTTAACGACCTAGCCGGCCACTAAATTTGCTTTCCTTCTGGTTCAATACATTTCAGTCAACTCATTTCTAGAACGACCTTTTGTTTCAACTTTTAATCGCTGTATTTTATCCCAAAAAATGCTGTTTATTTTTTAAAAATGTTTCCAATTTCTTTTGTCAGAACTCAGAGTCAGGATCAATAATATGTGTTTTTTTAATCATGACTTAATTTAATTAGTTTATTTTAATAAGATTCTTTGCCTTTCCATTTCATCTGACATTTTAAAATTTAATTTCTGCTGCATGAATTGTCATTTTTTACATCGATAATAATTCTAGGACAGTAGATAAATAGAAAACTAAGTTGAAGTTGATTTTAAAATATAAAACGAGATTAAGAGACAAATACAGTGTAAACTAAAACAAATAGTTTTAAGACAAGAAAATTAAATTAGTAGCTTAATTTGACCTTCTTTATAGTTTCATCATTTTCCTTCTTTCTATGATTCATACTGAATCTTATTTTTCCCCCCCTTTTTTCAACAATTCCACAGAAGATCAATGGTTTTTTTCCTATACGAAAATATCAAGAGGTTTTAAAATATATACTTGAAAACGTTCATCCTTCTTTTTTTATTTGTAAACTAATCAGTGCATTAAGAAAAGTACAAATGTTAGTTTTGTTTATTGAAAAACTTTAATCTTAATATAATTATTTACATGTTGAAGTAATTGCAATGTCTAAGGTTGTAACAATATTTTATATATAATTTTAGCCTCCACTTAATTTATCCCCTTGAAAAAGATGAAGACAGAGATGAAACTTATATAAAAATGGTGATATATTATAATTTGCATGCATGCGTGTATATATTTTTTTAATATTTTCCTAATTTTTTTTAACAATAAAAAGATCATCAAAATATGGGTTTAACCAAAAACAAATTTGATTACAATTTTCTATATATACTTGCCGTCTGGGCCAGTATACTAGATGAATATATCGTGTGATTATGGTACATATAATTATAAATACTAATTTCGGTCAATTTACTTTAAGATGACATGTAATTTAACAGGAATATTTAATTTTTTAAACCAAAATTTACCTCATTATTAACGTAGACTTCAAACCTGGTCCACTTGAATACTTGAATCTAGAAGTTCATATTTTTATTTTTTTAATCCCTTATTTGCGTATGGTTCATTGGTTTAGGATTTGGGAAACTTGTTTAAATCTCTCAATGCAAAATTTATTGCTTAAAGATAGCTGCAAGTCTTCTTTAACAGCATGTAACGTATATTTATAATTTAGTTATATGCAAATATCTTTCTATTTATGCATAATTAAAAATGGACTGCACACAAATAAAAAAAAATTGCACCTATTAAAAATACGTTATACCTATACCCTCAAACAAATTTCAGACACTTTGGCTAATGATTTTTTTGTTACACAAATATATTTTTTGATTAGGGATAATCCTATTTGAGGCCCTGTTGGGTACTTTCCCAACAGAAATTCAAATCTTAATTCGTCACATTGTGAGAAATTAGCCATTTTTGGTGGACCCGACCCCATCAGCTAGGGTAATGAATTTTGTATTGGGGAAAATTTCGGCAATTTTTCCTTAAGATTTTAGTAAAAAGTGTACAAAATTTTTGAAGTCTTAGACACAATGAGCGCCATTAAGTCTATAAATTAACGTTGCTGCTACGAAACCCATTCATGATTAAAATATTTCTCAACTAAATTTAAGACCATGATTATTTGTCTTTCTTCTGTGTTAAGAATGTCTAATGTTTTTCTTTTGAGCATCAAAGTATTAATTTCTTTTTCTGTTGCTAAAAGTTATAATTACATGATATATTAATTCAAAAGTACAAGGTAAAAAAAAAAAAAGAATATCGCAGCCTCTGATAACACGTAAATCAGAAATTCTCCTTTTTAAGCGAATATTACTCGAAGATTAAATGGCGTTTTTAACTTTTTATTTTAAATTTTACACACCAGGACCAGGTAGCTTGATGTGAAATATTCAATTTGACTTTCATAGAATAATAATTAATAATACATTGATTAGCATAAGTAGGTAGATAAGCTAAGTACATGTATAGATAGGTATCCATTACTTTAAAAATAATATTATTGAGTTCACATTTGGGGGAAAAAACTTTGAATCTAAATAAAATAGTAATAACTAACCATATGAAAGCAACTATGAAAGTGTTCCATTTAGTATTTATTAATATTAAATACGTGATGATTGTCCACTTAATTCACCCCATCACTGAATGTCCTCGATATTCAAGAATACTCCCTCCAGTCTTAATTATAAGATAAAGTTATTTTTTTTGGAGAAATTAAGGAAGCCAATTAAATTACTTTAGAGTGTTTATATTTTTAGTATCCTTAGATTATATATTAGTTTATTATTCAAATTAATTAGTTTGACAAAAAAAATAAAAATAAAAATGCTCTAAAGCAATTTAATTGGTCACCTTAATTTCTCTAAAAAAGTCAACTTTATCTTATAATTAGGACCGGAGGGAGTATAAATTAATGACAAATCCAATTACATTAATATAATACTCACACTCTTTTAAAATATATCTCCTCATATTATTTATTTTTTATTCATCCTGTCAAAAGATGAGCACTTGTAATTTTTTTATTAAAAAAAAAGAGCACTTGTAATTTTTCCTAGTTTGATATTTTTTCCAACCATAGAGTTTGAAATTCATGCAATTATTTTTTGCCAACAGATTTATGCACTACGTATATATAAAATACACACACTCTCTCTCTCTCTCTATATATATATATATATATATGCTATTTTTGTTTGACTGTGAAATAGAGAAATCTTTGTCATCCAACTCATGAGTTGCATAGCAAGAGATTTATTTAAGAAAATTAAAAAGAATGAAAGATCTCAAAATCCTCTACTCATATAGTAAATGCTACAATAATAGTATATATTTTAATTTTTCTAATAAACCAAAAAATAATTTTAAAGTGCAGGAAGACCTTGAGAAATTACCCAGTTTCATTTTTTAATTAACGCAACTAGGCAAGTTGTGGAATACGTCTCACTCGTCTTCTATCCCTAGACACATAAAAAAAATGGTCAATACATAAAGAGTTGGACATATTATATTTCAATGAACCTTGTAAAATAATAAATTATATCATTGCAATAAATAATCAGACAATTTGCATAAGATGCGCTGGATATTCCAATGAATATGGAAAATATAATTAAAAAGCAAGAAGTCATGCTTGCTTCAATTAATAAAATGCACCGCACTAGTATATATATTTTCAATTTTTATTTCATATAAAAAAAGAAAAAGAAAAGAAAAGAAACCACTAAAATTTGATTTGATACGTTCTTGGATTTTGACTTTGTAGCATGGAATGAGATAAAAAAAAGGGTTAAGGTGCAAATCTACTAATGAAGTATTATCCGAGGAGCGTCCATCACAAATATCTTTTAAAAGGGGCAAAAATACCAATGAAGTTTTAAAAAGGGGCATCCACCACAATTTCCGTTAAATCCGTACTAACGGCGTTAAATCATAAGAGAAGAAAACTCTTAACGGCATTAGTACGGATTTAACGGAAATTGTGGTGGATGCCCCTTTTTAAAACTTCATTGGTATTTTTGCCCCTTTTAAAAGATATTTGTGGTGGACGCTCCGCAGACAATACTTCATTGATAGATTTGCACTTTAACCCTAAAAAAAATATATCTATATATGTAGGTTGGGGCATTTGTACTTCCATGCCTACAAGTTCTGGTGTTCCTATTGAACCCTTTTATTCTAATCTCTTGATCAAATTCTTACCAAAAAAGAATCCAAAATCCAGACGTGTATTTTAAGATTTTATTTTTCATTGGTTGGTTTGAAATGTCTTCTTTAGAGCTTCTCAATATATAAATTTTATGACCACTATTTTCAGTGTTTGAAATATATATAATATTGAATATGATTCTTTAATGCAATTTAAATAAAATATTTCTTAATAAAGCAAGATGGAGATAAAGAAATAAGAGGAAGGGATGTAGATAATTTTCTGGCAAAATAAATTTTTAAATGTAAAATTTATTTATTTAATCTTATATTTTTGACGCGACCAAGAGCTAGTTAATCTATTAATTTTAATATTTTATGATTAAGGTATAACTCAGTGATCTTTATTTTTAAAAAGTGTAGGAGACAATTTATTATATTAAAAAGTTTAGAGTTAATCTAATATTTGGTCACTCAAATTTACCTTCATCTTGATTTTAATCCCTCAAATTTTAAAATATAAGTGTTGATTCTTCAAGTTTCATTAATTCCGTTTAAAATATCGGTTCTTATAATTAAATAAAAAACATATCCTATTTTGCCCTCCGAGAGACTTAAACTCATGATATTAAATTTAATGGACTAAAACAAAAATAAAGATAAATTTAGGGGACTAAAATTATATTAATCCAATAGTCAAATTAAAACCTAAGTACCTAACCAACTGAATTTAATTTAGTCAAAATTTATGAATTGAGTGGTAAATAATTAAATTTTCAAATGAAAGTCGATAAAAAAGAGGAGGAAGACCAAAAAAAAAAAAATTTTAAAGTTTAAGGAGTTTTTTTTAATCCTTTTCCCATTAAACAAAAGGCCTCATAGTGAAAATTCTGTTAGCTACTCCATGTCATAGCAATAAAGAAAAAGGAATCAAGAATGGTTTGGAAATTAGTCATTTCATGAGCAGTGCCATAACCCAGAGCTCCAGCTCTTAAACCGCAAAAAAGGACTCTATTATTATCTAAGTGGAAGACCCATCTTAAGAAATCAATCTCAAACAGATACGTTTTTGAAAATACTCTAAAAAAATAAAGAAATGGATATTTATCTTCATCCTTAGAACTTCAGAAACAGAACATCCGCATCAGAACTCAACAAGTGCTAATAGAAGAACCCTTGAGCCAGACCACAATAAGCAGACCTTCACCTCTCTGGCTCTCTCTCTCTCTCTCTCTCTCTATATATATATATATATATATTTTATTTTTGTCTGCTCCACACGTTATCAATGAAATGAAAGGCATACTTGTCAATCATGATGATGATCATAGACAAATTCCACCCAGCCAGCCACTACCGGCCGCCCCTCAAAACAAACAAAGCCCCCTCAAAAAGTAAACGCTGAAATGGAAATGATTTTCTTAGCTCCTTTTATATCTATATACCCATTTGTCAACGTCACGCCACTCTCTCTCTCCCTCTCACATCCATTTTCCAGGGTCAAGGCATGGTCACGCCGATGCAATAATCCCCAAACTCCTCTTCCCAGATTGGTCGATGACATCCATATGTCTGCTTTCTCTCCTCCGTCTTCATCTTCTTCTTGTTCTTCATTTTACATGAAGAAATATCCCCAAGACGACCTCTTTCCCTTCTGGGTATCTGTTCTGATGACCCTCGAAGCTTCAAAGCAAAGACAAAGACCAAACCCATCAACATCAGCTTCTGCTGCAAGACCCTCCTCCACCATTATTCTCAGGGATAATACGAGGTTCATGGCCTTTCTCATGGTACCGTTAGTTCTTCTGTCTTGCCTTGTTGTCACTGTCTCCTCTTCCTGTACCCAATTGGATAAAGATTCTCTCTTGGACTTCTACAGCAATATATCCACAGAATCTCACCCTCCTCTTAATTGGTCTTCTTCTGTCGATTGCTGCTCTTGGGATGGCATTCTTTGCGATGACAGCAATATGGGTAATGGGGATCACCGAGTTATTGGCTTATTGCTTCCATCCAGAGGTCTCTCTGGTTCTATATCCCCTGCTCTCTCGAACCTCACTGCTCTGTCTCAGCTCAATCTCTCTCATAATCGACTTTCTGGTAATCTCCCAACCCAATTCATCTCACTCCTTAGTCACCTGCAGATTCTTGATTTAAGCTACAATCGTCTCTCTGATGAGTTGCCAGCATCTGTTGTTAATAATAATAACGAAACCAGTAGTATTATCCAGAAGCTTGATTTGTCTAGCAATCTATTTCAAGGAACACTCACTTCTTCTTTCCTTCAGTACCTTGGAGCTGCAGCAGCAGCAGGCACTCTGACATCTTTTAATGTTAGTAACAATAGCTTCATAGGTCCAATCCCCACTTCTCAACTTTGCACTAAAGACAGTCTCAGATTCTTGGATCTTTCCTACAATAAATTCAACGGTTCAATTCAACCTGGATTGGGAGCATGTTCCAAGCTTGAGATTTTCCGAGCAGGTTTCAATTTTCTCTCTGGGCCTCTTCCTAATGATCTTTTTGGTCCTGTTTCCCTCAGAGAGATCTCCTTGCCGCTCAATCAACTCTCAGGAAATATTGATGATGGCATTGCTAGACTTACCAACCTCACAGTGCTGGAGCTCTTCTCCAATAATTTCAGAGGACTCATACCACGAGATATTGGGAAGCTATTCAAGCTGGAAAAGCTACTCCTTCATATAAACAATTTGACGGGTACTTTACCCCCATCTCTGGTGAACTGTGTCAATCTAGTTGAGTTAAATTTGAGGGTCAACTTCTTGAAGGGGAATCTTGTAGATTTTAATTTCTCCGGATTCCAGCGGCTTGTTACTCTTGATCTTGGCAACAATAATTTTACAGGCACTTTACCAACAACCCTTTATGCATGCAAATCACTAGCTGCGGTAAGACTGGCATCTAATGATCTCGTGGGACAGATCACACCAGATATACTTAGACTTGAGTCTCTGTCTTTCCTATCAATATCTACCAACTACCTAAGAAATTTCACTGGAGCTATGAAGATACTTGCGGGACTCAAGAACCTTAGTAGCCTTGTCCTCTCAAAGAATTTTTATAATGAAACCTTGCCGTATGATGAGAGCTTAGTAGGCCCAGGTGGATTTCAAAAACTCCAGGTTCTAGCCTTGGGTGGTTGTAATTTCACAGGTCAAATACCACGCTGGCTTGCAAGGCTTAGGATGCTTGAGGTCATCGATCTGTCCTTTAATCTCATGACCGGATCAATTCCTCCTTGGTTGGGTAAACTTCCACAGCTATTCTACGTAGACTTGTCTCATAACCAACTTACAGGAGTATTTCCCGCGGAACCCACAGGATTTCCAGCATTAACATCACAACAGACAAATGATAGAATAGTAAGGTCTTACCTGGAGTTACCTGTCTTCATTGTGCCGCAAAATGCTTCTAAGCAGCAGTATAATCAGCTTTCCAACCTACCACCAGTGATATATCTGAGAAACAATGGTCTCAGTGGCAGTATTCCTAAGGAGATTGGCCTAATGAAAGTCCTACATCAGCTGGACCTGGGTGGTAACAACTTCTCTGGCAGTATTCCTGTTCAAATTTCTAACTTGACTAATTTAGAGAAGTTAGACCTCTCAGGAAACCAACTGTCTGGTGAAATTCCTTCTTCACTCAAAAGCCTCCATTTCTTGTCATTTTTTACTGTGGCAAACAATGATCTTCAAGGAGAGATACCAACGGGTGGCCAATTTGATACTTTCCCTCCTTCCAGCTTTTTAGGAAACCCGCAATTGTGCGGTTCAGTTATACAACGTTCTTGTCCTAGTCCACAAGGTAACAACAGCACAATTCATCACCCTTCGAACAAAAAAATCTTGATTGGATTTGTTATCGCAGTCTGTTTGGGCACTGTTGCTCTCATGATTGTGTTGGTAATCTGGATACTTTCCAAGAGGAGGATCAATCCAGGGGGAGACCCAGACAAGATTGAACTGGATACAATTTCTGCCTACTCCAATAGTGGTGTTCATCCTGAAGTTGATAAGGAGGCTAGTTTAGTGGTGATGTTCCCCAATAAAACAAATGAAATCAAAGATCTCGACATATTTGAGATCTTAAAAGCCACTGAAAATTTCAGTCAAGCAAACATAATAGGATGTGGGGGTTTTGGTTTGGTTTATAAAGCAACGTTACCTGATGGAACTACGCTAGCTATCAAGAAACTTTCAGGAGATTTGGGGCTTATGGAAAGGGAATTTAAAGCAGAGGTAGAGGCTTTGTCAACAGCCCGGCACGAGAATCTGGTTGCATTGCAAGGCTACTGTGTACATGGTGGCTTTCGGCTTCTCATATATTCTTTCATGGAAAATGGAAGTCTGGATTACTGGTTGCATGAGAAGCCTGATGGTGCAACTCAACTTGATTGGCCAACTCGGCTGAAGATTGCTCGGGGTGCGAGTTGTGGGTTGGCTTACATGCATCAGATTTGTGAACCACACATTGTCCATCGTGATATTAAGTCAAGCAACATCCTCCTTAATGAGAAGTTTGAGGCACATGTTGCTGATTTCGGGTTGTCTCGGTTGATTCTTCCATATCACACTCATGTTACCACTGAACTTGTAGGTACATTAGGTTACATTCCCCCCGAGTATGGACAAGCATGGGTTGCCACTCTCAGGGGAGATGTGTACAGCTTTGGGGTTGTCATGCTTGAGCTGCTCACTGGTAGGAGACCTGTTGACATATGCAAGCCAAAAATGTCAAGGGAATTGGTTGGCTGGGTGCAACAAATGAGGAGTGAAGGAAAACAAGACGAAGTTTTCGACCCTCTTCTGAGAGGAAAGGGCTTTGAAGAGGAGATGCTGCAGGTACTTGATGTGGCCTGCATGTGTGCCAACCTGAATCCTTTCAAGAGACCAAGCATAAGAGAAGTTGTTGATTGGTTGAAGAATGTAGGATCAGCCAAACAACAGAATAAAGAGTAGAGAAAAATGATTGTTCTTCTAAAAAATCTTGACAGCAGATATGTATACTTGTGCAAATTTTTTTGTATCTTTACAAGTACAGATTTTGATTCTTACCACTGTAAATGATGATTATCATGGCAATAATGATGCTGCTATCAAGCTTTCACAGATCGATTCAGATTATGGTGATCCACATTCAACTGATGAACCACTCTATTTCAGTCACTAGTTTCACTGCTCATGCAAAAAACTATTGCAGCACTGTTGCTGAAGTTACTTGTTACCATTGTCATAGTTAGAAATTATTAATAGCAGGAGCTATTGAACTGAATGGTAACTTAACCAGGATAATATAAGTTTGATTTTCTAACTTCTCACTCTCACCCTCTTCTATATGCTCCTATAATAAAGGAAAATGCTATTTTAAGCTAACATATCAGAGGTTAATGAAGCTAGTGAGAATGTGAGGCTAGAACTTTTTCTGAGCTGAAGACCATACACTGGGACTTGATATCTCATACTGATGCATATTTCGCGTTTCAAATGGTTGTTTTTATTTACCGTGGTGCAAAACTTGTGAACATTATAAAAATCATGAATGAAATTGAATATACAACAAATACTATCTGCTACGTCTCTGTCCTTGCAGTAGTTCAACAGGTCAATGGTTTTGGTGTTGTGTTTTCACTTTTCACATCTGTGTGCAATTTGTAGATAATAGGAAGAGTTCAATATAAAACTATCAATATCCATTTTATTTTTCAGCCAGCTATCTTAGAAGGATTAAATTTGCTTAAGCACTCCAAGTCCTAACTAAGGTCTGTTAGATATGGAAATGTACAAGACACAAATTTTTAAATTAACCTGTTAATTTGACAATGCATGATTCTAAAATGATTGCATTAGATGAAATGATTATTTGCATAGTCAATATCTCATGCTTTCCAGGTCAGATAACATTCACAGGTTATTGCTCAAATTAACTTGGAAATTAACCTGAACTCGAATGGAAATTTTATGTATTATGAAGTCCACAAAATCATTGAAGAGATGAATAACAATGATACCTCAAATCAACTTGGGAGACCAAAGTTGTGCGTGTGTGTGTGTGTGTGTGTGTGAGAGAGAGAGAGAGAGAGAGAGAGAGAGAGAGAGAGAGGAAGCATATCATAAGAAATGTTATCAATTTTATAAATGATGGAACAATGAATAAATGAGACAACTGACCATTGCAGCACAACTTTGTAGAATATAGAATCACACCGACAACTGAACATAGAGGAAAGCACATACAGTTCTATTTACTATGGCAGTTCCAACAATAATATCTGCTGCAGTGAATGCTATTCAAGAGCTATGCCTTTTCTACATCAAGACTTTTTTGGGAAAAAAAAATGCTAGTTTCTTTATAGTTTATACTGATTCAAATTTCATATTTGACCTCAAGTTTTCTAATCAGAGGAGCTCTTATTTGTCTATTTAAGGTAGGTTAGAAAAACGGTTTCCATATGAGTACATAAAGTCCCTTGGCACATGAAGTTTTGTCTCTTTGTCCTATCTATCATTTCTTTCATATCATTCTTTTTTGGGCCAACTATTTCATGCATTCTTTAGGCATGCTAGCAAGTAAATTCTCAGAATTTTCCGAGCAAGGTTGGAACTGTAGTAACTGAGGATGGGTTAGTATGGTACCACTGTCTTATATGAAGAAATAAAGTTTTTTCTAGGCCTGGGGGTGATTCAATAGAGAAAGGAATGTTGCATTAAACATGCTCATAATTAGGTTTTGACTGTTATTCCAACTTTTTGACTAATTTGATTAGAAGCTTGAAAGTATAGTCCACAAAACAGAGGTCATTCGTTTTCAGTAGTGGGGCATTTACACAAACACATTATAGGCATGAAGTTTTAAGATCAATGAATTTTTCTCTGGCCCAACCAAGTGTCAAGCATAGAGAAGATGCCACTCAAATGCTTCGTTTCATTCCTCTTGTCATAAAGAAAAGTATATATATTTGCTATATCATCACAGTAACTCATGAAATCAGACAACAAAAGAAAAAGGATTGCTAGATGGACTATACGCATGTCCATTTCTTAAATAGAGAGGAAAAACAAGAACGACAACAAAAGAAAGCATAGGCACTAGCTAGCTGCAGGACTGTGACTACACAAAACAAGAGAAGAAAACGAACCTCAGTAGTTCAACTTCGACGCAGCTTCCGTCCACAGAACTAGCAAATCAGGACTGTAAATAACTGATATTACATCATCAAAAGCACACTGATCAGCTAGCTATTTGCATTGATGATAGAATTTGGGTTTCCAAGAACTTGGAAAGTTAAAATGTTCCAATAAACTTTGTACTCCCTTACTTTTTATGCTTAAAATTTGAATTGTTTTGAGCATTTTTATAAGAGTTTTTTTCTTTTTAATGAGTTGTTTTTCAATTTTTCCCACATCTATTATATGCATTGCATTAATTAAAAAGTTAATGATATTTATATTATTATATTTTTTCCTTTATTTTTCTCATTTTAAACAAGGGTGTAACTAAATAAATAAATTTATTTCAGATATACTTATTATTTTTAATTAATTCTAATTTTTTTAAAACCCTGTAATTTAATTATCAGGCTCTTATAAAAAGGATCGGAGGGAGTATTATGTAAATACGAGTACTTGATTTTAGAAATTTAATGTACTTAAATTGGGTTACAGTGAAATTTTATCCTCCAAATAACCCTCAAGAGCGTTGGATATTTAAATGTTTTTATCCCTTATTAAAAAAAAATGTTAACAGTCAATATTTAATTGTCAATGTTATTTTTTTAATAGTTAGAGTGAATTTATTTCTTTTTAAACATTTTCAGGATAAAATTACTTCTTAAAAAACTTTTAAATATTTAGCTCTTCTCATTTATTACTTTCAAAAAAGAACCGTACATTGACCCTACTTAAATTTTACGTTATACTTATTCACTAATTTCATTTGGAACTGGAAAGTTAAAAAGAGATTCAATTCTATTAACACAACATCTCATAAGGAGGTTAAATTCACTTATAGAAATATACTTATTCACTAACTGCATTTGGAGCTAGAAAGTTAAAAAGAGGTTAAATTGGTTAAATTCTATTAACGCAATATCTTATAAAAATATTCTATTTTGCTTTGAAGCTTGAGACATATATCTTCATACTATCAAATATCAATGATGAAGCCAATAATCATAAGGAGAATCTTTAGCAGATATAGTTTGTAAGTAAATGTGTAACATATCATCCATTAAAAAAAAGTGTAATACTACCTCCGGTCCTAAATATAGGACATAGTTTGTAGTGCAAATTACACTACAAACTATGTCCTATATTTAAGACCGGAGGGAATATATTACAGGTTACTCTAAGTGTATGTTCATATTAGCTTTTGAAGAATATTTTTTATGATTTACGATGTAAGTATGTGAGAGGAGTTTTGTCTCGATTTACGGAAACGGGATTTTAAAACCATGGTTTTGCTAATACCCAAACACACTCTAAGTTTAGATAGCCAATTCATTCATTGAAGATTCTCTCTCTTCCTCCGTCTTTACAATATGATATTGTGGTTCATATTAGAATGGAATCGGATGGAAGTGGTAACTTATAAATTTAATTAATATATAATATTTTGTGAGAAATTCTTAAAGCATAATGATTATAAGATGGAATTTTTTTGTTCAGTGTAAGATAGTAATAAGGATCTGATTGTCCTTTTTGTTTAGATATAATTAATTATATTTTAAAGTTTAGTTAGTATTTTTATCCTTATAATTTTATTCATTTTTCAAATTAATTAATCATCATAATTTAAAATTTTGCAAGTGAATCCTACGGTGTTTACTAGTTTTGCATTTAATTTTGTTAATCTCATAACATATATCTCGTTATTTTTCCCCCTTTTATTTAGTATCTGATATTATAAAGTCAGATTTGAGTGATTTCAGAAGTTTTTTCAAGGTTCCAACTCTTAATATAACTTAAGAAAAATTGAATATCTTTATTTAACCAAATTGCTGTTACTTAGTGTCAGGAATATAATGAAATAAAATTTATACTTTATCTAACAAAAATGAAAATAATGTGAATGATATTTTTAACCCTATCAAGAATAAATTAAAAATAGAATATATAAATGCCTAAATGTTGATCCATGAAAAGCATAGATATCCACCCTTTGACGCAAGCTTAAATCTATATTACATGTCTAAAGTTATGTAATGTCATAATTAAGATTACATTGAATTACTTTAATGTGCCAACCAAACATCTAGATCAGCAGAATGCATTTGCATTATTCTATAATCCAATTCAACTAAACTTGTTACTTCATCCGTTCTTAAATATAAGATAGAGTTGACTTTTTTTTAAGATATGAAGAAAAATAATTAAATTACTTTAAAATATTTATATTTATCATTTTTTCTCTAAATTATTTTTTCTAATTTATAAACTGATATATATATATATATATAATTTAAGAATATACAACATATGATATATTTAAATAACTTATTTAGGTTATTTAATCTCTTAAAAAAATTCAAATTTATCTTATATTTATGACAAGAAGAAGTATTATGTTTCAACATTTTTAATACGCATAGTTTACTAAAAGTCTAAAAAAAAAAAGAATAAAACTTGCCAATTTTTTTTTTTTTTGATACAACAAGGCCGGGTTCGAACCCACGGGGAGGGGGGAGAAGTGCCAATTTTGAAAGTGTAAGCAACCACTACTAGATGCTTGGTTTGGGTGTGTCACCACTAATGAAATTACAAATGCCGAAGAACGTGGATTCGCACATAATGAAAATTTGGACTCATATTAAAAATATTTATATAAAAGGCCAATACCATTATGTTGGGTTGTCATATCCAACTTTTGTCAAAAGATTTAATGATCACCATTTTAGGATAGTTGTCATTTCAACATCATTTTCTTCATTTTATTATCATCCTTGGTCAACCATCTGCTTCGGTTTTAAATCTCCAAAATGGTTGTTGCCAAAAAACAAAACAAATCCTCCAAAATGGCTATATATATATATGGATTATTATGACGTCAACTTAAATTTTGACCAATAAAAGGAAAAAAGACATTTTTTTAGTTTTTGGGATGAGACTGAGATGGGGCCTAATACTGTTACTGTATATAGTAGTGGTATTTTTTGGAATTTCTTAGCCCATTGATATTTCTCCATTAAAGAGAAAAAAACTAAAAAATTTCATATTTGGGCCAGATGAATCAACAAATCATCCTTTGATGTTATCCAAAAAAAAAAAAAAAAGAAAACAAAGGAAGAAGTCATCCTTTGATGGAAATTAAAGATAGGGAGAGTTTTAGGGGGAAAAGATCACAATATATAGAACCTTATTTATTAATTAAGCCAAAGGACTTTGTAATTGACAAAATCTAAGCCAATGATTTGTTTATAAGCTTGTTTAGGATCACTTTTGAACATCCCAAAATTATTTATTCACGTAAATCGAGATAAATTTTCTCCCATATATTTATCTCATATATTGTAAATTATAATTGAAAAATCGCTTTTCAAAACTTCAATCGCTATTTCAAACAAGCACTATATTTATCAGGTCTGATTTTTTAAATTAAATTTTGGCATGTATGATTTTTATTGTTAATGATACTTAGGCTTTGTTTGGTTCAACGGAGGTTAGGTTAAATGAAGTTTATTTAAGTTAGATTAGATGAGGTTATAATAATGTTTGGTTCAAACACAAGTTATGTTAGGTTTGGTATGTTGTTTGGTTCAGGAGGTTAGGTTAGGTGAGTTAATTATAAGTGGACAAAAATGCCCTTATACATATTTTCCTTCTTTTTTTATAATGTATTTAGTAATAATAGTTATTTGTAAAATTATTATTTATAAAATAATTATTCTAACAATTACATACACTTCTTTCACAATATATTTATTAATAATAATTATTTATAAAATTATTATTTTAACAATGATATACACTTCTTTCGCATATTCTTCTCTTTTTATAATACATAAAAAGATGACTTATAACAAAAAAAAATTGGATTTAAATTAATTATGGACCATAAATATATAAAAAAAATATAACTTACTTTTAAAAAATATCCATGTTTATAGAGAAAAAAAAGTGAGAAAATAATTATTTAATGCAATGAAAATAACTATTAATTAATGGTAGTAGAAATGATAAATGATAATTCAAATTTTAGCTAGAATATAAATGATTCATCTACTCCCTAAAAATATTCTCCACTTTAGATTTATTTTATTCTTCTTCTTCTATGCTTCCTCCATGATTCAACCTTACAAGCAAAGAATCAAGTCCTTATTTTGGGTTTTGTATATATTTTGCTTAGCAAATCCAGGGTCAATAACATAGAAAATCCCATCAATTGTTAAAGAAGCCTTAGCAATATTAGTTGCCACAACCACTTATCTCTTCCCAGGAGGCGCATGATCAAATATCTTAGATTGTATTTCACTCCGGTAGAATAATCAACTCCGGATCATTCTTACCTAATTCTTTCATTCTCTTATAAAGAGATTGGACATAACTGAATATAAGTTATTGGTACAAAGAAGCCTTCTGCTTTCAGCAATATCAATAGAAATACTAGAAAATTCAATCCACATACTTGGCTTATTCTTGCACTCTCCATTCTGCAAAAAATATAACAAAAAAGATGGACAAACCAAGAGAGGGAAAAACATGACGCATGATGCACACTGTAGACAGAACATTGAGTACAAATAAGCAAACATGGCAAGTCTCCATTAGTTTCTCATAAATGATCCAACATAAATCATTGATCTCACATCAACACTTCCTAAAATAATAGAGTTAATAAACTTAATGGGCTTGAACTGTTTTCACAATGCCCAAACAGAATCTACAAAAGGCATTGATTTACATGTAATCAAGAGGCACCAAATTAGCAAACTGTAGGATAGTGATTAATTCTTGTACAATCCTATGTTGCTAATTCTTTCAAAATATACATATAGTGAACAAGTCTCCAAAAGGTTATCAAACTATATTGCTAACATAAAAAATCTACAAATGGTTATGAAACTTAACAAACTAAATCACTTTAAGTCCTTCATAATATCCATAAGTAAGTCTTTGCGGGCAAGAAGGGGACATTCAACAAATGTCCTTAGTAGGTCACCATCACCTATAAGAACCCTATAAATCTTGGTGACAATGGTTGTTGAGAACCCACAATCTTGAATCAGTTTCCAGATTTCTTCCCCAGACAATTGAGGAAGCTTTCTTGATCTTTCTCTAGCTATTTCATTTGCTTCTTTCATTGCTTCATTTCCAGCAATCATGGCTTGATTTCCAACGTTAATGGCTTGTGTAAATTCATACATGATATCCTTAAGCTCAGCGAAGTCAGAATCTTTGTTTTTGTTGGAATTGACTCTTTGCTTCTTTCTTGATGAACCACTTGCAACTCCAAGTGAGTTATCTTGAGAGGTGCTATTATCAAGAGCTTCAAAGTTGTCCACATTTATATCATGTTAGGAACCAACATTATCAGTGTTGTTGGTTGCATCAAATAAGTCGGCCTCATTGAGTGTGTGATGCCTCTTTTGCATCTCACCAAGTGTACAGGTGCCCTCCCCTGAAGCTTTATCATTACCATATAAAATTATCATTTTGTCATAGTTTGGGTAAGGAACATTTCGCCAATTCGCAACTTGTGGCTTAGACTACAAAAGGCAAAGAACAGTTTGTCAGATCATTCCCTTTAATCTCAAATAGAAAGATCATCGCAAAAAATTAAAATCTGGAAGCATATTTGAATTCTATACTAGATGCAAAAAAGATGTTCTATACTAGACATCTTTGTTATTACTTGTGAGACGCAAGCATATTTGAATTCTATACTGTGCAGGTTCTGCTACCAGTTTAGTAGTGCAATGATCCTAACAAACAACAAAACGTCCAGTAAAATAACAAAATACATTTCCACCAGTAAAGTGAGAAAAACTTGTCCTATACTAGATGTAAATCTAAAATAAAATAAGATTTAACATTCATTGAAAATAAAATACGATGATCCTTTCTGGGGTTCATTTTTTCCATGTTAATTATCAAAATAATACCAAGGACATCTCTGATTCTTCAAATAGTGAAATCTGATCCAGTTACTAAAAAGGGGAAAATTTAACAAAGCACACCTTGCCACTTTCATTTAATCCATAAAATACTCGGAAAGCAATAGCATTGCCTTTGTCATTGTGCAATCACACGTTGCCACTTTCAGTTATAAGTTCTTCTAATTTTCCATTTATGTCACTTGAAGAAAAAGGCCAGTGGACATCGGTTTAGTAGTGCAATGGTAGAATTGCAGAATTGGACAGCATGCAGAATTAATGACCATAATTGCAGAATCCTGGGCAAATACTAACAACATGCAGAATTTCAATGACCAGAATTGCAGAATTGTAGAAATGAAATTGTAATAGAATTAATGAGTATGTGCTTAATGGAAAATACTAACCTCTATAAGTTGGTTCCAAACTTCATCCTCAGCCTACCATGTATGTGATGATGCATTCCAACCAAACCCACTCAATCCATTTTTAAAAATATCAAAAACTTGAGAGAAATTTCTTTTCAAAATTTTCCACTTATTTTTAATTCTGTCTTTATCCATTTCAATTTCAAGCAAGGTACTCATCTCTTTCACAATATTATTATATGCTGTGAATGTGAATTGTCCATTAACCTTGTTGTCACAATTATATTGTTCCCAGAAAGCATTAACAAGGTAGTCATCCATAGCCTTTGTCCAATTCAAACATTGCTTCTAGGTGGTTGTTTTTAGCGGCATACTATTACAAAAGTATTAAAAGTAAGTATCCAAACTTCAATAAACAATTAATAAAGATCCAAACTTGAAATAATAATACATAAAGATCCAAACTTAAAATTGAATTAAACTTGGAACAAGTTCAGCATGACATAAACTTCAAACAAATCAAGGCACATTACCACCATGTCTCATTCTCCTATTTTGATAATCTATCCACATCTCATTTGCTATAGTCTCCCTAATTAATTGTCCCCTGGCAGCCTCATCATTGTCACCACGTTGATCATGACTATTATCAACAGACTCAAATTGAGTTGCAAGTTCATGATTTACTTCTTCTATGAGATCCTCGTTAGAGTCAATGCCCATCAAGTAGTTATGAAGAATGCAACACGTTCCAATAATAAATGTTTGAGTTTTTACTCCGTACGTACGCTCAGATGAATTGGCTAAAATGTCAAATCTTTTTTTCAGAACACCAAAAGTTCTTTCAATCGTATTACATAGCGATGAATGCCTCAAATTGAACAATTCTTTATAGTTTTGGGGGGGATTTATTTCTGAATATTCATTCAAGTGATAATGAACTCCTCTATAAGGTGTAATCAATCCACTAGTTAGCATGAAGCCAGTATCCACAAGGTAATATTTACCTTCAGGAATTTTGAGCTTATCTTCTCGTGCCAATGCATTTTTAATAATCCTAGAATCAGACGCCGTGCCTTCCCATCCAGTGAGTACATAAGTGAATTTTAAATCAAACGAGCAAGCTGCTAACACATTTTGTGTGGGGAAGTCTTTCCTACCACGATATCAAGGAGCATCCTTAGCAGATATTTTCACATGTATATGTGTTCCATCTATGGTACCAACACAATCCTTAAAAAAGGGGTAGAACCTATCATTTACACGAATTTCAGGAGGGACTATTGTCTTATCAGGTTGTACAACAAACTTATCTCCTACTTCAATGATAGCTCTTAACACATTATGAAGATGACGACTAATTGTCTCATCAGATCGTCGAAAGAAGAAATTTACCACACGATTTTTTGCTCTATGGGATAATATGTAAAGAGTTTTTGCCACTTGTTCTTCCGCAGTAGACCATCTTGTAGCTTTTAATCCCCCCTCTTTCTAGCAAAGCACACAATGTTAGGAAAGCTCTAGGAGTCATACGTATAATATTGCGGCTCCTTTCATTAGTACTTATTTGACTCATTAGTTCTTCACGAACCCTTTCTCTTTCTGAACTTATGCTATAAGTTATTCTTCTTTTATGGCTCCTCCGAATAAATAGGTAGACAAAGACACATGTGAGTAGTGCTATAGATTTTTTACGCAAATCCAGCCATCGACGACATAAGACTAAACTCTTTTGAAATGCCGACTCCATCTAACACACCAAGTCAACATGCACCCAATTAATACTAGACCACTTGAGATATATCAAAAAGCCCCAAAAAAGTTTAAGTTGAGCAAGAACTATGACTTATAATGTGTTAGTGTTTGATTATGGACTTGACTATAAAGATCAAAAAGTGGAATTACAATCTGGAATGCTAGTAATCAGGGATGCTAGTAATTACAAAGAAAACTTGGGTGAAGGAAAAGTTAAAATTTTGCAAAATATCACCACTGGCTCGTAATATTGCCTCAATAGGGAGAACAACTTCCAAGAACCTTTTGGTTTTAGAAACAATTTATGGATATGCCAATCTGCTTTAGAATATTCTCAGGCTTCCATTTGAAGTTGCTCTTCCGAAGGCATTATAAAAAATCTTGCTCAATCTTAAAGAGCAATGGCAGTGGCATTTGTTTAAAGCTTCCTCAAATTTTACATATCAAAATAGCACATCAAGAAGTAACACATATTTAGATAAATACGAGGAGCAGTGGAACCATCCTCCTAAAAGCAGATCTAGTGATACAATTGCTGATCATGATTCATTTTTGTATAGAATTTGGGAGGAAGAAAAGAATATTCAGATAGCCATTACAAGAAGAAGAAGGGAGGAAGAACAGGTAAATCTTTATTCATTCTCCTTCGGTGGGGTAGCAAATCAAAACTTAGATGTTCTTTAAAAATTAATGCAGCTAAAGGATAGAATAGATCAGTCATGACCAAGATTACTCACCTAAACAAAAGAGGCAGTGTCGTTGGTGAGCAACCAAAGGAGCAGGCAGCGACGTCAGCGGCGGCGGCGGCAGTTAGAGGGGTAGCCCGAAACGACCTAGGATGAGCTGAATCACAAAGGACTCCACTCGATCTACAGGACAAATGGACTGGCAGACCTTCGACGAGCAACCGATGGTGGTTGCAAGTGCGGAGGAGGCGGCGGCTGGTGGAAAAACAGCCGGACACCACACTCAACTACCGAAGGCGCGAGGGAAAATGGATATCACGCGGGAGAAATGGGTGAAAAAATTGGCAAACGAGGTTGTTTTATTCGATAGGCAGGCAAGGGGCAGCGATGGAAATATGAAAAAAAGCCATGAGTAATTTAGTCATAATTGAACACAAATATTCTGACCCCTAGAAAAAACCCCAATTTTGGAGGGTTCATAACCTAAGTTAGGTGACCACTAAAAGACAAAAAATCATCCCACACCTAACCTAACATCTTTCCAACCAAACACCTATTTTTAATCTCTAACCTCACCCCAACCTAACCTAACTTAATATAACCTCCAACCAAACAAAGCCTAAAAGTAGGGTTGAAAAAAGGCACCACAGTTTGCCATATCAGCATTGCAATTCTCTCTAATACAATTGCACAAATTTAAAAAATTCATCCAAATAATAACTACCATAATACCAATACTCACGTTCCAGTATTGCCTCCTAAAAACCTTCCCTTTTTTTATTGGTTAATCCCTAGAGGCTATTTTTGAATTTTAATTTTATTGTGAATTTAAATTTAAATTTTAAAATTTTAGTTTTTATATTTCGCCATTTAGCGACTAGGTTGCAGAACTCTCTTCAGACATCTCCACACATAGATTGGTTACCGCCTTAACTTGATTTTGGATTTTGGATGCCGTGCCCACAATGGTTATCTTCCAGTTTGTTATGGATATGGTGATCAGCTACATCGGTCATTGCCTTTCACTTTGTTATTTGAGGTTAATTCTCTCCGACAAATTGTATTCTCCATCACACCTTCAGATTCAACTTTTTGCCAATCACCTTATGTAGGCAACAGTTTCCAGTTATTCTTGCATTTGTCATGACAATTAATAAGAGCCAAGGTCAGAGCTTACTTAATGTTGGATTATATCTACCACATCCAGTCTTCACACATGGCGAATTGCATGTTGCGGTCTCACATGTAAGATGAAAAGAGGGGTTGAATATTCTTATTTTAGATGCAAAAGGGAGACTGACAAGTAAAACTTCTAATATAGTTTATGAGGAGGTTTTCTGCAACCTTTTACCCTAGATTATATAAATAGATGTTGTGTTTGAATTTGTTATTTTGTATACAAAATGCCAAATTATTAGCATGCTACATCTTTGAATCTCAATCTTGTGTGCCTGTACATTGCATGGTCCTGAACTAGTTTTTAGAAAGTTTTAAACCTGATTGATCGATGAATATAATTGCATATAAATATTGAAAAAAAGAGAAAAAAACACCTCATAAGTTAGTTATTTGTCAAGTATACAATATAAATATAATTTCCTAAATTAATATTTGATTATCAATTATCAATAACATAAACTACGAACATTCTACCATAATTTTTTTTTATTAATTGTCACTTTATAATCATTTCGATCAAAGATTAGAATTAATTAGCTAGTTCCATGAATGGGAAGATATAATATAACTTTTTTGACCTGAAAAGATAAAATATAATAAAACATAAATTTTCATTTTATTATCATTATTATTGTTATTATCAACATCAAATCACATGAATATAATGTTGATTGTGTTGTCAACAAGTTAAATAAAAATAGCAAGCAATATGAATTATTATTGGAAGTTCAGGTGGTACAAGAAAAGAAAAGGGTCGAATGGTAAATTCCCATTGAATAATTATATAACGATTCCTCCATTCCATTACTGCACAGTGTTGAAGATGACGATGAAGCTTCATGCCCAGATCGATCGTGAACAGTGAAATCAGTACTGATGAAGCTATATATATATATATATATATAAAACCACCACAAGCTTCTCTCTCTGATGATCCCTTCAAAAAAAAAAAAACCACAGGGTTTTGCCCAGTGACTCAAACAAGGAAGAAAAAGATCACAGTGGTGGCAAATGGCAATCCAACAGCACAGAACCCAATAGCCCACGTCCTCATCTTCATGGAGCTCAACTTCAACCATCGACACCGCCCGTAACAGCATATATATATATATATATATTGCCCCGCTCCTTAACAAGATCATGACACTACAAACTAGATTTTATACTAACGATCGGAAGTATTATAGAAGATTAAAGTAAGATATAATACACACACACATATATAGATAGATATAAGACATTGTGTATATATATGTATGTATGTATTAGTCGTGATCACCATGAATGTACCAGCAGAGGAGGGTGGTGGCACATCTGCGAAGTATGTAAAGACGAGCACGTTGTTGGTTGATGAGAGAAGCACATTTGCTGCTGATGGCATGTCCCTTTGTCTTTGAAACCACCTTATTACCGGCTGCCATGTCACTAGCTAGCTCTGGTCAAAAGAGAGATTCCAAATATGAAATGAAAGGGATAAAACCCTAAAAAAGAGAGAGAGAAGAAGAAAGAAGAGAGGAGAGAGACGTACGAGAGAGAATGGAGAAAAGGGGTTAGTTATATATAGGACTAAACTAATAATGGAGATCGCGGAGATCGATATATAGAGTGAAAGGGAAGGGAACGCGGAGAGGCTCGAAAACTGAGGGATTTGCAAATGCAGCTTTAATTTAACAGCTTCTTCACATCTCAATGAAAGCTTGCTAGGGGGAATGAATCTTCCTCCACATGTATATGTACGTGTGCCAACAAATTTACTCTATATTTTAATGTTCACTTCAATTCATGTTATATTATTAACACCCACTCAGCTGGTTACATCAAATCAGTGACATTGGTGAATGTAATCAGTCTTTTATACTGTTTGATCAAGGATTATTGTAATATAATTGTACTTCTTGATGATTTCAAAAAGAAAAAAAGAAAAAAAGAAAGAAAAGAAAGAAAGCTATTACGTACAAGTTTATAGATGAATGTGATATTTAATTACTTGTGAATTAATATTTTTTTAATTCAAAGTATTACTCTTTTCCAGATTATATATATATATATATATATAAAAGTGTTTTTGTATATTTTAATTAAGTTATACTCCTTTTGTCCTAAACGTAGGACCCAATTTATAGTTCAGTTGTACTACAAATTAAGTTCTATGTTTAAACTAAGAAAGAATTATTTTAATTATGGTCGGATTGATCCAGTTTAACTACGGCTATATGCATGGATAAATATATGTGTGTATTGGATAGGGATGGAAATATGTTAGATTTTAGTTAAATAGGTCTGGATCAGCAACAGAAATTAAAAGTCTAAGCATGGGCATTCAAAAAGCCTAACAAAACCATCCAAAGTTTTAAATAGCTTTTAAAGCCTATGCCTCTAGATTCATATATAACACTTCATGCTTATTTATAATCTACAAAGTTGAACAAAGGCAAATTAACTTATATGCACTAAGTTATATTTTTTGGGTCAATGTAGTCCATTTACCAATTTAAACTTTGGTTCATGTTAAAGGAAAAAGGTACCACACGACTTACTTGGCTTGAATATAATTATATTATTCAAATTCTTCTGACCTCAACTTTTTTTTTATTACATATCAAAGCATCGAAATGAACTTTTATCATTTTTTCAATGCATGGCTTATAGTTGAATCAAGTCTTGGTATGCTTTGGAAATTTTTCAAAACAAACTTGAATTTCTTGTTATTTAATGCATAAAAGGCATCCAAATTAGATCTAAATTTTAAAAAAAAAAATTTCTAGAACAACAATACCAAAAAATGTGTGAAAATAGCGGGGGGGAAACAAATTAAAAAGAAAGACGCACCTCCCTGTTTGGAAGATCACAATTCACAAAGTGCGTACAACTGAGAATTTCTTAGAAAGGATGATTAAGAATAATTAATTTTAAAAAATTGTTGTGACAATTAATGCATTTCCATTAACCTAATAATCGTAGTTGGGAGGTGAAATGAATCTTGATCCCATAATAATAATAATATATAAAAAAAAAAAAAGGAAAGCAGATTGCTTGTGGTAGCAAATTAAAGAATCTGAAAACAAGGAAGCAAATTAATTAAGGGAGAAGAATTAAAAAAAGGGGAATCCCACATTCAGAAGAAAAGCATATCAGCCTGACTTCAAGTCTCAGATCTAATGGAGTTTTTGTTGGATTCTATGTCCCAAGAAACCCCCAATTATCTCCATATTTTTAAACATGCACAGAGAGTGTGCATGTGTGTACTTATATACACACAAAAGATTTAACAACCCAAATTAAATGAGATTTGAACGGTTTATCTTTTTAAACTAAAAATATATATTAGAATGAAAACTAATAAAATTTAGGGAAAATTACTGAAAAAATTCACTCTTACAAAATTTATTGCCTAAAGGTATCTAAGGATTCAGGTCCTTAAACAGGTGCAACTCATCCTCAATGATTACAACTCTCTTCTAATTATGTGTAATATATCTTTACCTATTTGCAAATGTCTATTGTTTTGCATATATAGTTAAAGATAGACTACACATAGTTGAAGAATAGTTACGCCTGTTAAAGATATGTTACTCTTAACTTAACTACCTTAAATAAATTTCAGGTAACTTTGGGGAATAAATTTTACAATGAGTGATTTTTAGCAGTTTTCCCTAAAATTCGTGTAAAATTCATGTAATATTAATTTTTTTGATCAAACATGTAATATTAATCAATGTAATGAAATCACACACTATCTTATCTCTCAATATATATATATATATATACACACACTCTTTCATTTTCTTTTACCCAAGACGTGCTTCACTGAGCTGGAGCAGGGAATATTAGCGATCTTGTTTCAAAAGTGCAATTTAATTAGAGATATTAGTGTGATTATTATTCCCTATCTAGCTCATTGTGTCATGTTAATTGTTATTCTAATACGGTTTGGTGGTTCAAAAAGAAATATTTTTCATTCCACGATTAAATCACTCATTCCCTTAAGAGATTTTAATATGTTATTACTGAACTATATATATGTCCAGTCATCTTGTTGCTTATTGTTTAAGTAAGGGGCACTTTTTTTTTTAAGATCTAAATGTACTCATTGAAATAACATTCTCATCTTATTTATAAGTCTAAATTATCTTTTTTTTTTTGTTCATCAAATTACCTAATTCTTACATACTAAGGAAAGTTAATTAACTTAATAAATATGGACTAAATTGATACTCCCTCCGGTCCTAAATATATGACAAAGTTTATAGTGTAATTTGCATTACAAACTTTATCCTATATTTAGGATCGGAGGTAGTAATTTTTTTTTTCAATTTTGCCCTCATTTATGAATGAATATTTACAATCTGTTTCTTCTCTATCTATTTTTAATAGGGGCAAAATTGTAATACTTTCATTTATTACTTTAAACGTGGACTTATAATAAATACCAAATTTTTCCCCAAATTGAACTCATAAATAGGACAAGCATGATAAATAACCTTATAACTGAGTGGTATGAAAGATTTTCTATAAGTGGGAAGTCATGGATTCGATCTCACTCTTAACTTCTTAGGTGTTGGTGGTTGTCTACCTCTTTAAACCGACAAAATTAAAAAACAAAAAAACTCATTGAGGACAAGTTGAATATGCGTTTAACTGGCTGGCTTCCAGCTATTGATGACTTCCGAAAGGTTTGGAATCTAAGCATAATATTGAGTCAGATCATCTTTTAGGACACAAAGTTTTACTTTGAATGTACACACACACACACACACTTACACTTTATCTGGTGCTAGAATCTAAGATTATCTTCTAAGTCCTTGTGTGTTGGTCAAATATAGGTTGCTGATAATCTGTGATATCTAAAGAATATGAATCCATAATGTTACATGCATTCCTATGCAAAACATAATCTCACAAGAATCTTCACAGACTCTCCAATAATTTGACCCCTTAGCATATGTAGTTTGTCTTATTTACGGACAAGGGCTGAAGTAAAGGCTAAACAACTACAAGAATCTCCCGTTTCAAATCAGAATGGATACCCAGTGACTAAACATTTTTGTCCTAATTTTTTGAGTTTTTCAAGTGATTCTTAACCTTTACAATTTGTCATTAAATCACATTAAACTTTTCAACCTTTATTTCAGTCTCTTTATTGTTAATCCATGACTTTACTAATAGAATATGTAGTGTGTTGGAGACAATAAAGCCTCTGAATTTCAGTTTATGTGCAAATAATTCGTTTAATTTTTTAGTTATGTATAGACAATTTCTACATATTATGTTTTCTTAATGAAATGAAGACCTAATTAATAATTAATGTTTAGAAGAATTTAGAAGTTAGATAGTCTTTAGTTACTGCAGTATCTACTAGATAATGAATAGAGAGATAGAGTATAAACTACTTGAATAATACGCATAATGCTTACTTTAATAACTTTAATACATTTATCATCATTTCTCGTGTTAAGGGAAATTAGCTAATTTCCAAGGTTATTAAACCCGGACAGGGCACTGAACTAATCTGAATAGTGGGTTATATCGGAGTCAAACAGGGGTTGAACCGGTCAAAAAGTGAACTTGATAATTTTTTAGGACCAAATGATAATATTTTTGAGTGATTCTTCTTTTTATTATAAAGTAGATATTTCAAGCTTTCCATAAAGTCTTAACTTATAATTTTTGGAAATATATAGAATTAAATATGAATTTTTGAAATCAAAATAAATATTAAACCGGTCGGATCAGATTGGGTAGATGGTAGGTTCGACGATTCCCGTGGTCGAACCGGTTGGTCCGGTTCGGTTTTAATAACCATGCTTATTTCACTGTTAACCTTAAAAAAATTGAAAAAAGAAAAAAGAAAAAAGAAAAAAAATTTGCATTCTAATATGGTTTTCAAGGGCACAAAAAGAGAGGAAGAATGATGTGTTCCCAAAGAATCTCTTTTCTTTCCCTAATCTGTATGGTTGACAAAATCCTGAAGTTATGGAGCTCATTATTATTATCCCTCCCCCTTTCTCAATCTTCATTGTGTAAAGAAAGTGTCCAAATTCAATGTTACTATCAATCCCATAAAGCAAGATTGCATTAAATTAACCATAATCATATGTGAATTGGCTTAAAACGATTTCAATACTTTACAGTGATCAGTTAGTGTGAAGGGAAAAAGAAATAGTAAGATTCCACCCACAACATTGAAAGATTTGGTTCTTTTAGCAAGGAAATGTGGTAAGATGCAACAAGGTTTAATGGATCTGATGATCTTTTGAGCTTTTTCCCTTTTTATATAAATATGCTCATATAGCAAATCAATCTAATAAATCTGCGTGTATCCATCTGTATAAATCTTTATGTATACAGATGAGTATACATCTATATGTGTAATATAGGTTTCTAAGAACCATTTTTTAATGATTTTTTATGCTTGTATTGTTTAGATGGTGATATTTTAGAATTTAGATTTTATTGGTCTTATAAATATCCATATTTGTCTAGTGAATATCTATATTTATCTTGTAAATGGCTAAAATATTTTTGATTCTCTAGATTCTTTCGAATCCCTTTACTGTACCTGTAAGTGCTCTTCTAAAAAACCTAAAAGAAGGGCATGTTATTCGTTGTGCTGACTACTTAGTTCATGAAAGCCATAGGGACTCATTGGAGACAGTGTTGCTACTAGAGGTATCAAATGGCTGTTTGGGCATGTTACTGGAAGACAATCAATGTCTTTACTAGGAGTATTATCTAGATTAAATTTTTCAAGCTTTTGCTTGTCTTGTATTTTTTTTTAAAAACATCTGTCCCTGTTTTATTCACCCTTCAAAAGAATCGATGATTGGTTCATGGCTTTATGATTAAGAGCTTGATAAGCCACATCCTTTTCTTGAAGTAATAAAATCAGATATTAGTTCAATTGGTAAGATTAAAAAGAGATTACATCTTATTTAATTAACCTGGGTTTGATTTCTTTTAGAAGGACTTTTCAGAGTGAAAAAATGTCAGGCCAATCAGAGAATTTATCAAGCCGTAATATAATTAAAAAAAAAAAATGAATACGAGGAAAAGATAAGGACTAACAAGCCTCTCGTGAATGACAAGGTTTGATTTTCATAATGTGATCCCATAGGCATTCGTCTCCATACATTGTATTTCCAGGAGGAGTGTGTCACAAGCTGCTTAGGTTTTCAACTATCACGTTCTCGTACTAATCAAACAATTAAAGCAGTACAGTTCACGCCACAAGAGTTTTACTTTACTGTTCTAATAATATAGCTAACCATACCTCAAATTTTCCAAACGCACCCTCTTAGATTTTTCATGAGATTACATCAGAATATGAGAGAATGACTTGAAGAGAACAATCACTTTCAGCGAGATTACCAAAGGTAACCAATTGGCTTAGCACAAGTTTGGATTGACAATGGGTGTGTTTGTTTTGACGATTAAGGCATGTTTGGGAGAGCTTATTTTGAGAAAATAAGCCCAATTTACGCAAGCCGAGAAAAAACTCCTCTCACATACTTATCTCGTATACCGTGAATCACGAATTATAAGCACTTATTGCCCAAAAATAAGCTCTTCCAAACGAGCACTTAGATAAGTAACTTATTTTTACTTAAACTTATGGAATCTTAAGATTGGAAAAAAGTTAGATTGGGTAAAATTATGAGTGTTTAGATTAGCGATTGAATAAGTAACTTATGTAAAAGTTAGGATGTTTGGTTTGACTTTTGCATAAGTGATTTTTGTATTAATTAAGAGAAAAAAATTGAAAACATTATGAAAAATGAAAAAATGAAGGGATAATTGTGAAAAAATTCATCATTAGCAACTTAATTGCCAATGGAGCCTGGGAAGATATCTACACACGGAGGGATTTTTTCACAATTTTCTAAAAAATTAACTTTGAAAATTTGGTAATGGTATAATTTTAATAAAATTATATCAAACTCTAATTTAAATTAGTATACTCCAAAAGTCTTTTCTACTGTGCACCTTAAGCTTAAATCTTATAAATTATATCAAATTCTAATTTAAATATTAAATCACAACTTATATTTTCACATAGCTCAAAATCTAACAAAATAAACCAATTAAAATTTCAATAATATCTCCAATAATCCAAATAAATTATTTAAACTAAATTTAATGGGTAAAAACACTATATAGAAACTAATTTATGATATGTTTATAAAAAAAATTGATTATAAAATCATAAAACAACTAAATAATAAATCTAAACTGATTAAAATTAATTATTAATTATTCTCTACATTTCTACAGTTATATATTAACAAAACTTAAAATTTGTTTAAACTCTTATCCCAAAGTATTCTCTAATTAGCAGAAGATTACTATCTAAAGAAAGAGAAAATTATTTAGAACATTTTTCATAAAAGAAGTTTTGTGATTAGAAGTGATTTTGAGTATCTCATTGATCCCCAAAAATATGAAAATACTCCTATCAATATTTTTTTATACACATACAGGCACATAAGCTCCAATAAGCTTCATTTTGAGGCTTATGACTTTTTCCAACTTATGACTTATTTCACCTTAAATCCAATCGCTGAAACAAACACCCAGTTTTTATCAAAACATTGTCCAATTGAACACTGTACAAGTCCAATCTTCCCTCCGAAACGCCCAAACAAAGGGAGTGTTTGGTATCACTTTTCTAGCCAAATAAGCCCGTTTTCAGCATAAAAAGCTCAAATAAAAATGTAACCCGTTTTGTGGGTGTTTGGTATAGCGTTTTTGCATAAAAAAGAAGCCCGAATTAGATGGTTTATTAATAAGCCCGAACTTGAGGCTTTTTTTTGAAAACAAGCTGCGTTTTTTTTGTTTATAAGGTGGCCTCCCGTGTAGTACAATGGGTTTTGTTTATTTATTTTTATTGCCAACGTGCCACGCATTTCATTTTTTGTCTTTTATCAAAAAAAAAAAGTACAATGCGTTTCATTTGACTCTGGGGGTTATTTGCAAAATAGATAAAGATAAATAAATATTATTTAAATTTTAAAATCTTAAACAAAATGATTTCTTAAAAATTTAAGTTGTTTAATTGTTATACTTTTTTTATCAATCATATTACTTGTTAACAAAATCAATTTGAAATTTTAAAATTTAAGTAGTATTTTTCAGATTGGGAGAGAAGGGATTGGGGGTTATTTGCTCAAGTGGCATAATAGAGTGAATCACAATGTGTTTATGTTGTTATAATTTCTGAAATTTCATTCTTAGTTTGAACTTCATCTCTGGAGTTACAAGTTTGCATTTTCAGATATCTTACTGGGCCAGATGATATGTTACTGTTGGATATCGCATAAATGATCTATCTAAAATTTGAAGAATATACAAATGCCCTTCAAGTTTTTACTTTTAAAAACGCACTTATACAATCGCTAATCCAAACATGTTTTGACTTATGAAAAATCACGTATTTAACAAGGTACTGAAAACCGGACCGGGCATTGAACCGGTCGAGGCACTGGGTTAAGGGTCAGTGGTTCAAACCGGGGTCAACCCAGGGGTCAGACCGGGTCAATTTAAAAAATATATATAATTTAAATGTTCATACATACCTTTTAAAAAACTATATGAGAGTTATTTTTCAACTAATAGTCCAATATAACCTCCTGAACCTAATACCTACAAAAATATCATTAAGTATATAAGGATTTTTCCCCAACCAATGCAAAAAGTATTCCACAATCCTTTTAAAGCTCCTTATAAATAAAAAACTGTTAGGAAATTTTTTTTTTTTTAAAAAAAAGCCAAAATGACTTCATTTGGAGTGTAAAAAAGTAAAAAAGTAAAAAAAAAAAAAAAAGGGATCAAACCGTGACTAGTCCGGGTCAGGCCGGTTCACCGCGGTCCAGGCCGGTTCACACCGGGTCAGACCGGGTTTACCGGTTCACCGGTTTTTTCCCCTCACCCGGACCGGACCAGTGACCAGTTCACCGGTTTCCGGTCTGAACCGGCGTGTCCAGTCCGGTTTTCCACACATTGGTATTTAATCGTTCATCCAAACATAAATCACAAATCAAAAATTGACTTTTTTTTTAAGTCATTTTTAATAAGTCAGAATCACAATAAGTCATTTTTCCTACCGCTATCCCAAACACACACAAACACGCACAATAGAAACTGCTTTTCTAAGATGATTTACAATATACGAAGTGTGTGTTTGTTTGGACTTTTAGGTGTTGCTTAACTTAAATAAGTGAGCTTTTGACTTAAATATTTAAGTTTGTCCGTTTGGTTGACCGATGGGAAAAAAACAATTAGGTTGCTTTTAAGCAACTTTCGCATAAGCATGCCATACTTGCTTAAATTCAGACCGTTGTGGGTATTTGGTAGGTAAACCGTTATTTATTATCATATTAAATTCCGACCTAATTATTACCTGTCTCTCCCCCACTTCTCGTCTCCTCTCACTCGACATTTCCTGTTTGTGTGTGCGCTTTGCTTCATCCTCAGCTCCTCACAGTCGCGAGCTACTCTCGGCAGGCAGGGAATCGAGCGCTGGAAAGTGGTTCTTGTTCTCTCCATCTCCGTGTTTCGTTGTCCGGTTGTCGTCGGCGGTGGCCGTCAAAGCGCCGTTCGGTCTCAGTGGCCATTGGGCTAGAGGTAAACGGTGGTGGCTTGGAGTCCGACGGAGTTGGGTCGAGGCCGGTGGAAACCAAACGGTGGCAGATCTGTGTGTTTGAAACCGGATTTGGGTGAGTTTGGGTCTGCAACGGTTGGAGCTGGTGAGCTTCGGCGGTGCGATCCGGATTAGCATTATACGGTTGAAGGTGGTGTGGTGGTAGATCTGCTCATTCGTGGTTATCTGTGCGCATTGTGAGGCTGGTGAGGTTCGAAATCTCTGCCTTTGTCTATGTTGAAGAGATATTCACCTTTGCTCTGCTTTTCGGTTCCCTTTGCTCTGCGGTGTGTGTGATAATGTTGTGTGCTTCGTTGTCTTCGGTTGACGTTGAGTTTCTGTGGTTGTGTTCTTCCATTTTTTTTCTCTGGTCTGGGTACATCGACATATGGTTGTGTTTGCTTGTTTTCCTCTGTTTTCGGTTCGTTTTTTCCCTCTGCTTTTGGTCTGATATGGAAGCACTTAGAGTAGTTCATGCCATGCAATTAAGATGTATGCGTAGTTTGATGTTTCAATTAGTAATTAATTTTCTTCTTATGTCATGTTTGAACTGGAGTATTTTTCATTACGTTATGTCAATGTTAATGATCTCCGCTAATGTCCTTTAGCCTTTTCTGTTGAATTTTCTTTTACATGCTTGTGTATGCCATGTACCTACAAATTAGTTTGCTTCGGCTGATGATTCAACGCATTTGCATGTTTTTGCTTTCTCAGTGTGCGTGTGTTTTTGTTTTCCTGTAAGGCTGTTGTGTTTGTATGACCAGCTATAATGCAATTTATTTCCTAAAAATTTGCTCCCCGCGCGTTCCGACCTGATTATTTGCTGCTGTTTTTCCATTTTCACTGCCTCCGACTATTCATCTTCATAACTCTGTTCTGCGGCTTTCTTCTGCTCTTTTCTTCAAGTTGCAGATATCCATCAAAATTAAACTCTTAACTTGCTAAAACAAGTCCTCAATTCTTGTGTTCACTCTAAGTCCTTTCTGTTCAAATTCAAGCTTGTTTCCTTATCTTCTTAACTAAATATTTTTCAAAACACAAAAAAAATTGGGGTCTTCGTTTGAAGGTCCCTTTTTCTTGTTCCTCTCCATTCAGTCTGTTGCTCTCTAGTCAATCATATCCATCCAAAAGCACCTTGCTATCTTCAATTAAATGTTCAAGTATTATAGATTTATGCATGGATGCTCAAATGCTCATTTTGAAGAGTTAGGCAAGGTGTGCGTTACAACTGTTTCTGTTAATTCCTTTTAGGTCATTTATGTTTTAAGCCTTTTGAGTGAAAATGTCTGAATGGTGCGGATAAAAGAGAGAGCTCTGTTGTGGTTTATTGAGTTTGGAAGCTCAAGAGGTTTGAGCATTGCTAGATTATTGATTACTAATGGTTATGGGTATAGTTATGCCAGTTAATTTGTTTAGTGACTATTATTTAAACGAAGGTGGGAGGGATTAATTTGATTGGATAAGAATTAATTAGGATTTTATGCCACAAGGAATTCTGTTAGTTTTTCCAAACCTTGAATATTTTCATGTCAAATGATATTGCTTCCTTTATTCTATAACGTTAAATAACGAATGCTTTGTTGGGGGTATAGAATAAATTGTATATCGAATAATTGAAAAGTCCTTGTGTGTTATGTGTGACCTTTGTGCTATAGCATTATGGAGACAAAAGCTGTGTGGGATTTAGAATCAACAGACATATTTATCAACGCATGTGTAGACCAGATATACAACAAAGAACGCAAAGGGCAGTTATTTACACCAATAGGATGGAAGAATATTATTTCCACATTCACTGATAAGACTGGGAAACTGTATGGGAAGAAACAATTTAAAAATAGGTTAGATATCTTAAAGAAAGAGTTGAGGATATGGGATTGTTTAATCAGAGAGACCGGTGTGGGTAGAGACCCTGTGACGAACAATGTGATTGCATCAAACGACTGGTGGAAGGAGAAATTACAGGTAAAAAATATTATGTGCACACTTTACAAGTATAATGAGTTCGCTGTTTGGTATGTACTTGAGTTAAATATTCATTTTGACTCTTGTTACTTGTATGCATGTAGGAGCATCCCGAATATAAGAAATTTAGGTATGCTTGCCTAAGGAATGAAAGGGAGTTACGAATAATATTTAAAGATGGCTCGGCGATGGGAGACCGCATTTTCTCATCCTCTCGCGTACAGGAGGAGACAAATGAGGAAGATGAGGATGACGTTTACAGACCCACGATGGATGAACAAGAAGGCTCTGGGGACAGCGAGGATGAGCATTTTGGTGGTGCCCCTGCGTTTAGTACAGGAGTGACAGATGGAATGGCAAGCGTTGGGTTAGAAGCAGCAATGCCCTCAGGCAGTGGTCCCAGCGCATCTGGAAGTGCACAGAAAAGGAAGAGAGGTGAAGGGCGTAGCAAAAGCAAAAAACAGAAAATTCCGGCCGCAAAGCAAATAGCTGATGCCGTCAGTGCCATTGCTAATGTGACTGTGGATCGTGCAACGGCTTTAACGGCACCTCAAGAAAATAGCATGACTGAGGTTGTGAACTATTTACTCGAGCTTGACGAGGTGAAGGCAGACAAAGCCTTTGGAGTTCGGTGTATGCGAGCGCTGGAAAGCAAGACACGTCGGGATGTGTTTGTGACGTTGAAGAAAGACCCTGAGTTCCTCATGGCTTATTTGCGTCATATTTCAGATGACGAGTAGTTGTTGTTGCATTTTATGTCTAGATAGTTGTTGTTGCATTTTATGTCTACATGGTTGTTGTAGCACTCATGACCTATGTTATTTCTTGTTTTGAAAACGGATTGATTGACCCGTCGTGTAGAACGGTTTCAAACCTTTTGGTATTTATATTATATGTTATGTTTTTTATTCATCCTGCTCACACCACAATTTCACTATAATCACAGGTACAGTAATGACAAATCGTACCAACCATAATAGGTTGCAGGGGATGGAGGAAGAAGAAGAAAGTGATGACGCCTCAAATTTTGAGGCTGAGTTGCAACTACATGGACACTTATGCGTGTTGCTCTGTCAATATTTAATGCCATATGTGTGTAGACGACAGCCTAGAGCGAGTCAATCAACAGGCCACTATTGGGTACAAGAAATGTTGACAAATGAAGGTTCACAATGTCATCAGATGTTTAGAATGGAAAAAGATGTTTTTCATAGGTTGTGCATTAAGTTGTGTGAGCATGGGTTAACAGACTCTAGGAATACTGGCATTGAAGAGATGGTTGCCATGTTCTTGCTCACTATTGGACACGGAATAGGAAATAGGCTAGTACAAGAAATTTTTAAACATTCGGGCGAAACTGTAAGTAGGCTTCTACACAAGGTTTTAAAGGCCTGCCTTAAGCTTGCAACCGAAATTATTAGGCCGTGCGATCCAGAATTCTCTCAATGTCATCCAAAAATAGCAGCCGATAATCGATATTACCCATATTTCAAGAATGCCATTGGAGCTATTGATGGTACTCACATCAAATGTGTCATAACTGGACCGGGACGAGATGTGTTTATCGGGAGAAAGGGATATCCCACACAGAATGTTATGGCTGTTTGTGATTGGGATATGTGCTTCACCTTCCAGTTAGCGGGATGGGAAGGTTCAGCACATGATGCTCGTGTTTTTCACTCTGCTGTCTCTGATCCAACCATGAATTTCCCACATCCACCACCAGGTAATTTTTTGTACAAATCAATTACGTTTCTTTGTCTACATTTAACGTTTAACTTAAACTCACATTTACAATTATTTTAACACCTTCAGGCAAATATTATTTGGTCGATTCCGGCTACCCAACAACGGATGGTTATCTTGGTCCGTACAGATGTGAACGTTATCATCTCCCAGAATTCAGAAATCACCGGGGGTTTCGGAACCCTAATGAGGCTTTCAATTTTTATCATTCAAGCTTGAGGTGCACAATAGAACGAACTTTTGGCGTATGGAAAAATAGGTTTGAAATCTTACAACATATGCGCAAGTATAGCTTCGAAACCCAAGTTCGCATTGTTGTTGCCACAATGGCTATACATAATTTCATTAGAAGAAATTCCCAAACGGATCTAGACTTTAGGGAAGCAGAAAATGAGAATAATATTGTTCATCTAGATAATACTCAAGATCAAGACCCATCGTCGACAAATGATGCTCGGACTCGCTCAACCCAAATGAATCATGTGCGTGACACGATCAGGGACCAAATTGTACGGGACCTTTGATTTGATTATTTCTGTTATATTTAGCTTCATCAAAAACTAAGTTTCTACAATTTGTAATTTATTCGTATTTTAATTGTAATTTTATTATTTAGTTTACTATTGGCATACTTGATCCGTTACAATGCTATGCCGTTTGAAACCTATGCTATTTGTCGTGCAATTTTTGGTAAGGTTCCTACAGGTTGGAAGATCCAGATTATCGGACCCATTTAATGTCCCCGAAGAAAAGAAAGATTTGTGAGTGAATAGTGTGCAAATAACTGTTATCTAGATGGATTAGCAGCACCAAACTTTTGAGTATGTGCCTTGTGGTAACACTGTCGCTATTGGATGGTTTGGATCAATTTATCACCAAGAATGTCACTTTAACAAATATATCTTCCCAGGTCCCATTTGGTAATTAAGTTGTCAATGAATTCATTTTCCATAGTTAGTCCTTCATTTTTTCATTTTTCATACTTTTTCCAAAATTTTTCTCTTAAATAAAACAAAAGCTACTTATGCAAAAGCCAAACCAAACATCTTTCACTTTTACATAAGTTACTTTAAGTTACTTATCCAATCGCTCAACCAAACACTCATACTTTTTTCCAATTTTCAGATTCCATAAGTCTAAGCAAAAATAAGTCACTTATCCAATCGCTCAACCAAACATACCCGAAGTAAATATTTCAGAAAAGTTTTGTCCCGACTTCCGTGAACATGTTTTTTTAATGCAATTCAAACAAGCCCTTAACCTTCATACTTATCGTACCCATTAATCTTTTCGCTCAACAAATAGATCATCATGCAATGATTTTTTCTTTTCACCATAACTAGCTTGTCCTCTAATATATAAAGCCACTAAATTTACGTAGAATCAACAATCTAAGAAGTAAAATGCCATTTTTTTGGGTAATAAAAGGATTATTACAAAACAGAGGTTGGAACATCAACTAATACAAAGTTTAGCGTCTAGATCAAGAGTTTCGGTGTTGTAAAATGCCATTTAATCCTGTTGAGCATCGAAATTGATAACTCGTGTATGGAAATTTTATCTCACCATGAAATATCAAGCAACACTCTTAACCATCATCCATATACCTACCTACTGAGAGTGGCGCTGAAGAGGAAGAAAGCCATGAAAATGACAAAAATCAGCAAGCTAGCCTGTCATCAATCCATGTTAACCAGAACCTTCATTAATGAAACCTTCCTTGCGACCTTCAAAACCAGGCCGCATAAGCTTTTTCTCCCTCTTTGCAATTTTATGCATTTTCTTCTGATGAATCCTCTCAGCTATATTTTCAGATCTTTTCTGCTGTTTCCCTGCTTTCATTTTCTCCCTGGTATCAATTCTCTCCTTCCATTTCTCTGAATTCTTCTGTTGTCTCTTCTTGTCTTTCTTTATGATTTTCTCTAACAGTTTGGGATCATCGTGAACCTTAATTCCTGCAGCCCTATCCATCGCAGCTTTCCATGATTGCTTTTTTGCAATAACCTCACCTTTCTCAGGATCTTTCTTTGCTTCTTCAAGTTTTTTTGCCTTCTCAAGTTCCTTATGTGTTGACATTTTTCTCTTTTTCTTCCCTTGCCTTTCCTCATTATCAAGTTTGACATGACCAAACACGAGGTCTTTTGAAGCCTCTACAGCATCCTTCTTCCCTTTCTCTATTGGCCCATTAGGTTCAGGCTTGCTTCCTTCATTCCCATCATTTCTCTTGCGTTTCTTATTCTGAATTCCTCTTTTCACATTTCTCTCGTCCCTTTTCTTTTCTCTATTGGAACTTCCACAATTACGACTTGCCCGAAACTCCTTGATTTTGCGATGAAGCCTTTGTCGAAGTTCTTCATATGTCACTGACCGATCATCACCTTCAAGACCTGAACCTGATGTTAAGGGATCCATATCCATTTCCTCATCATGGCTCTCCTTCAATTTTTCTTTGTCCAAGCTTTGTTTAAGAAGGTCAAGCGTTGTGGCACTAGGCTTCTCTGGGTCTAAACGTTCCCTTCGAGATTTCTTAATATTTTCCCTAGTCTCTTTCTTTGCTGCAGCTTTTTCAGCCTTGCTCAGTCCCTGAAACCATGGTTTCTCATCATCATTTGGTAGATAGAACTTGGCCGGTATGAGCTCAATTAACTTGTCAAAGAAGAGTCTATGCTGCTGAATAATAGACTCTAAATCTTGACCAGCATTGGTCTCCACCAGAGACTTTTGCGTTTTCTTCTTCATCTGCACGGAAGTAATGTACAAGGAAGAATGAGTGTAAATAAGAACATGGTTCAATTTCTTCAGTTCAATATTACAGGCATTTTGTGCTGAAGACAATATACACAAGTATCTTAAGAGGTAATCTAAAGGGTGTATGTAAGCTAGACAAGATGGGTGGAACTCAATGAAGTACCACTTCATTTAGATGACTTTAAATGTCTTCTTCCCTAAGTCCCACAAAACTTGAAATACAGAATTCTTTAAGGCTTGAATAGATTGCTTATACCGCCAGTGGCTTATAACAACTAAAGACAAGTAAAAATAAAATAAGAGAAGTCTTTATAGTTCTTCATCGCTAGGTTTGACGCTTGTTAATTCTAGTCTAGAGCATTCGTTAAGGCTAATTCATTTTAACCAATCAAGCCATTCGGGGGAAAAAAAAAAAGGAGGGCAAAACCTAAGTGTAAAAAACGTAGTTACAAAACGCGAAGGAACACGAAATGGGAACAGGGAAGACCTAAAAATCATGTTCTTTTAACATCAGAAACTAAAGAAAGAAAGAAGGTTGAGGGGGAGGACAGATAGAGAATCTTACCAGCGAGAGAAAGCAGACTTCACCGTCGACGATAAGCTTCTTCCGCCGCTGCTAACGGAGATGAAAGAAGCGGAGGAGCAATTGAGCGAATGTGGAAGAGTAGAAAAGGGCTGATTCATGGTCGTAAGCCGAAGCAAAAGGTTGGGTTGGGCCAATTAAAATGCAGAGCAAATGTCCAGCCACTTAATTGGGCTTGAGGAGATGAAGTATATGTTTGGGAACAGTTATTTTTTGAATATAAGTGTTTATTACGCAAGTCGAAATAAAACTCCTCTCACATACTTACTTCGTATACCGTGAATCACGATTTATAAGCACTTATTACCCAAAAATAAGCTATTCCAAACGAACATGAAGACTTACTGCTAAAACGAGCAAGATCCTTTAAAATTTTTTAGATAATTAATTATTTAATCCTTATAATTTCACCGAATTTACAATCTAGTTTTCATAGTTTGATTCGTCGTAATTCAGTTCTTAAAATTTCCTTATTTTTATAAAATTTCTGAGTCTCTTATGACTGATCTTATGTAACTGTGACGGCTGCTTATTTTAAGTGCTCCTAAACACACTATAAAATTTTAAACACACTATAAAATTTTCCCAAGAAAAGTACTCATGTTGAGTACTCAATAATATCTCAAACAACAGTTAGGAAAAAGCAAGGTAATTAAACCCGGACCGGTCAGTGAACCGGTCGGGGTACTGGGTCAAGGGTCAGTGGGTCAGACCGGAGTCAAACCGGAGCTAAACCGGGACCAAACCGGTGAGAAATAGAATATTTTAGGCTTATAGTATGAAATTCTAAAGGAAAATTTTTTTAAAAAAAATAAAAATTAAAAAAAAAAATAAAAAAGTTGACCCGGACCGGGTCACCGAACCGGACCGGTTTAGTGCCCGGGTCACCGGTTTCCGGGCCGGTCCGGGTTAGAGAACATGGGGAAAAAGAGATCCTTGTACCCAACCAAATTTTTTTTTTTTTTTTACACATTGGTTGACACATTACAGGAAGAAGAGATGTTTGCAAATGTTTACAAGAGAGAAAATTATATTGTAAAACAAATGTTTACCCAAGTTATACCTATCAAACCTGCTTATAAAAATATAAAATTTATGAAAGATCTTACTTTTCATAGTGTGACTTAAAGCATATACATCCAATAATCTAATCTAACCTATATCTATCAATAAATAAAAAATTATATTTTATCTGATCTTAATATAAAATATATTTATTTAATTTGATTAGATTAAGGAAATTAGTTATTTTTCTTAATTCTGTTATTCCTTTTCCTCTTTGATTAGTCTTAAGGGAGCATCAGTAAGGATAAATTAGGAAATGACTGACATAAAAAATTTTCATACTTTTATACCTCAACCTTACATAGAGATAAAAAAAATTACTATAATAAATGATTTATATGGTTACCTGTAAAAAAGATAATGGAACAAACAGAAAGAAAGAAAGAAGACAAGAATGTTAGTTGGGGCAAAGTTTGAACGGTGGCTAAAGCCAAACGTTCTTCCCTTCATTTCCCAATCTTGCTGATGGTCATTTTTTGTCAAACTGTATTAGAACGTTTTCACAAGTGTAACTAGCAATGTAAATATCTTGCAATCACCGAATCTTCTAAAGACTGGTAGTCACCACCAGCCAGCGTCTACCAACCCATTTAGATATGGCACTGAAACTATCTCTTTCCACATTTAAGCTCTCGTCTCACTGCCACTACTTTGCCTACTGGTTGAAGAGGGACCTGAAGCTCCTCACTTCCCCTGTTTTTTGTGGTGTCTTACAGCTTTTCCTCAAAGTAAGTGTCTGATGACTTAAATTTACACTTCACTGCCATGTGGGTCTGTACTTTTCTCCTTCATTTATTGCTTAATCTTAGACCATGTTAGGTCCCATACATTGCCATCCACACGAAATGAATGATTGTAGGGCATGCTACTAGGTTTTCCATTTGTATTGTTATAGATTTCTGGGCCCAACAAGGGCGTATATATATTATAAGTGGTCAACCAACCATGAACAGACATAAGTAAACTTGTTAGTTCATATAACAAAGTATATGTAGTATGGGTAACATGTGAAATTTTAATGAATTAAACTATACCTTGTTATGTTTTAGGCAACTCAGTTGATCTTTACATAATATGCACAACTTCAAAAGGCATTCTTACTGCATTAACTTAGTTCTGATCGACTGATACTTATCTACAATTAAATCTTGAGAAGTGTATTACTTGCCACTTGATCATATATTTTATCTGCAGCTATAACATGGCTGAGGAACTGGATAAACCATTGCTTGATCCCGAGGGTTTCAATCGTGAGGGTGTTGATTTGGTATGTTTTACTACAAATGGTGGGATTAATTACAAATAATATACAAGTCATTGGAATTTCAAATTTAATTTGTACTGAAGAGTAGCCCTTCCAATTGATTTTTTTCAGGTACGTATACCATTAGAAGAAGTGTTTGAACAGTTAAGAGCGTCACGAAGAGGACTTTCAACTGAAGATGCTGAAGCTAGGCTCTTAATTTTTGGCCCCAACAAACTTGAAGAGAAGAAAGTAAGAACATGCTTTGTGAATATATTTAATGGTCATGCATAGCTTCATTCTATAGAATTTGAAGCTAGAAGAGATTGATTATTTAATAATTTAAAGCACCTTGTTCATGTGTTCTATATTTGAATGTTGATGCAGGAGAATAAAATACTGAAATTTCTGAGTTTTATGTGGAATCCTCTGTCATGGGTTATGGAAGCAGCAGCAATTATGGCAATTGTTCTTGCTAATGGGGGAGTGAGTAGATAACATAATTTATGTTCTGAAGGGATAATTTCCCCCCCCTCATATTTCCATTCAAAATGTTACCACTCACTATTTTAGCCCTCATTTCTCTCTTTGGGTGTCATATTTTCAGGGGGAAGGTCCTGATTGGCAAGACTTTGTAGGAATTATGTGCCTGCTAGTGATAAACTCAACAATCAGTTTTATAGAAGAAAATAATGCTGGGAATGCCGCGGCAGCACTGATGGCTCGTTTAGCTCCTAAAACAAAAGTATGTCTCTTTGTTAATGATATTCTATCTGTTAGAAATTTTTTCCACATGTCTTGCTTACCAGCCAAATCTTTTTAGATCAACTGATAATCTTCATCTTGGAGAATCATTATCTATGAACAAATTCCTAGCTTTTATGGACGTTTCTTTTTTCTTTTTTGAATTTGTTTTCAACCCCAAGTTTGAGAGTTCTTAGGAAATATATGGATGTTTATCATGCATAAGTTAGAGAAGTTTCATATATATTACTTCCGGCAAAACTAAGTCCTACTTTTAGGACCAAAGGAGTGACATTTAAGCCAATTTATTGAGCCATACTTCATTGAAAGCGATTGGAGGAATGGTAATCTTGAAAGATGTTGGAATTGGTAGTTTTTAAGTAATTTATTTATTGTGGAGGCTGGGGATTCTATAGTTCTTCATGCATTCTCAAATCATGATATAACTCTAACATTTTTGGCTGTAACATTATTACATTTTCATTCTGAAATATCCTTTTATTCACCAAAACAAATTCTTCAGTAAATTGTCACATTATCCAGGTTCTTAGAGATGGGCGTTGGCAAGAGCAAGATGCATCCATTTTAGTACCTGGAGATATAATCAGCATAAAGCTGGGAGACATCATCCCAGCTGATGCACGCCTGCTTGAAGGCGACCCTCTTAAAATTGATCAGGCAAGTGTCTCATAAATTACGAGTGAAAATTATTAGTTCTTTGTTATATCCACATAAACTGTTCTTAAGTGGTCAAAATGAGATAATATGGTGTCTTATTTTAAGACTTAATGTTGTTCTATGCAGTCAGCTCTCACAGGAGAATCTCTTCCTGTCACCAAGAAGACAGGTAATGAAGTCTTTTCTGGTTCAACTTGTAAGCATGGTGAGATAGAGGCTGTAGTGATTGCCACCGGAATTCAGACATTTTTTGGAAGGGCAGCGCACTTGGTTGACAGTACTGTAGTTGTTGGGCACTTTCAGAAGGTAGATTCATAAAAACTTAGTCATTTTCTTGTATGGTTCACTTGATGAGGGGCAAAACCAAACTAATATGTTAATGACAAGCTATAAGCTGAGTTGATTACATGAAAGACAGTGTTTCAAAGGATCTTAATTTGGACAAAACTTTGGTCCAGTTTTAGGTGTCTTCAATTAGATACTCCACTAAAAAATGTGACAAATGGGAAATTTCACAGCTTGGCATCGCATGATTGGATACTTAAAAAGTTTCTCCACATGTTATGTTTTTATTGGAGAAATCTAATAGCAAAATCTATAAGGACCTTACACAAATTTTATTCTTTTTTATTACACCACTCCAACAGTAATAATGCAAACTATGGCTATTAATTCTACTGAGTAGGCTTTCTATTTCACCCCTTTTATTTGTGATAAATTTCCAGTGCAATTTGACAATCTCATCTGCAAATTTTTAATATTTAAGTGAAAATTTTGAAGTTTTCTTATTTTTGAATCATTCAAACTCTACTTTCTTATCATATCATATGATATCCCTGAGTTGCTTGAGGCGAAACATTGCTTGATGATAATGAATAAATGAAAACTTTAGCTTAGCACAGTCCAAGCTAAACTTGAACAGAATCTTTCAAACTGTCTTCCATTGTAAGTTTGAAATTATTTGATCAATCTTTGAAAATTTCAAAACCAAATGTTGCCCTCATTGTCATTTACTGATTTCTGCAGGTCCTAACAGCAATTGGGAACTTCTGCATTTGCTCTATAGCTGTAGGAATGGTACTTGAGATCATTGTGATGTTCCCGATACAGCATCGCTCATATAGGGATGGAATCAACAACCTACTTGTTCTCTTAATTGGAGGAATACCCATAGCTATGCCAACAGTGTTATCTGTTACACTTGCGATTGGCTCTCATAGACTTTCACAACAGGTGCAACTTTAATTGATTTTAGCTAATAACATGGTATAATTAGGGTCAAATCCATCTCCACAAACTTGTTTGTCTACGGATGAATTAGGTTATACTATTGTCAAACATGACTGAAGGCTAAACTAGTTGGTGACTTGGTGTATGCTTTGTTCAAAATTTATGGCACTGTACTGTAGTGGATTCTAAGCTAGTCATGTGGTCTTTACTCTTTATAATCACTCATTTTACTGTGAAGGGAGCCATCACAAAAAGAATGACAGCAATTGAAGAAATGGCAGGCATGGATGTCCTATGCAGTGACAAAACTGGAACTCTTACTTTGAATCGCCTCACTGTTGATAGAAGCCTTATTGAGGTACAGTGCAAGGAATTCCCTTCACATCAATAAATTCAATTCATAAAAAAAATGAAATAAATAAGCTCAACCGAACTAGTTATGAAACCACATTTGACATATGCTTCCATCCCTCTAAATAAATTCAAAACTACAGTCTCGTCATGCATACAAAAAATGATCTAAATTCAAAGTTATCCTAAGGCTAACAAATTCTTATTCATAACCGTATAGCTGATAGGTTTTTTTCCCTCCTGTATCTTGTCTGGTTCTGAAGTCTGGGCAAGGAACTGTTGGGAGGTCTTGTCCTTTAGTTGTCTTGATCACTTGTAGAGTTTCACATGTCTGTCTTACATGTAAGACAGGTCTTTGACAGAAATATGGACAGAGATAAGGTTGTTCTACTAGCAGCCAGAGCAGCTAGACTGGATAACCAGGATGCCATTGACGCTGCCATTGTTAATATGCTATCTGATCCAAAGGAGGTATAGTTTAAGGATTCCCTTTTTATGTTGATTCTGAACATTTCCTTGTTTTTTTAATATCAGATACTTATAAAGGAAGCAATTTCATTTTCCCCCCTTGCAGGCACGTGCAAACATAACTGAAGTTCATTTTCTACCTTTCAACCCAGTTGATAAACGTACTGCAATTACATATATTGATTCTGAAGGCAATTGGTATAGAGCCAGCAAAGGAGCTCCTGAACAGGTACGCAAACTAATGAAAGATACTGACTTCACAACACTTACATTATTGCCTGATTTCTCCTCAGCTGACTTTTCTGATGCCACTGTATATATACGTGCCTCGAAAGACCTCATTTATCTAACAAGAAAAAATATTCACAAAGAGAAGAAGCATCCTGATTAATGGAAATTGAGTTCACAATTTCATCCATACAATTTATTAGACCGCCTTATTGATTTTTGCAAAGCACATTCACACTCTTGTTTATATATCTTACATATCAGATTCTAAGTATGTGCCAAGAGAAAGATGAGATTGCTCGGAAAGTACATGCAATCATTGACAACTTTGCTGAAAGGGGCCTGCGATCTCTTGCTGTTGCTTATCAGGTATAGCAGCTCGCATATCCTACTCTTTCTTATCCTTTCGTGAAATGGATAATGCCATGAAGCAAAAACACGTCAAATTTTTAATCTTAGTCATTAGAGTTTCATACTGAGATAAGTTATACGATAACTTTTCCAGGAAGTTCCTGAAAAATCTAAGGATAGTCCTGGAGGTCCTTGGACTTTCTGTGGGTTGTTGCCCTTGTTTGATCCTCCAAGACATGATAGTGCTGAGACCATTCGTAGAGCACTTAATCTTGGAGTCTGTGTCAAGATGATTACAGGTAAATATGAATCAACAATCATTTTAGAACTTTTACAAGGTTTGATTGTGTTTCTAGTAGAATGTATTTCATTTCTGTGCTGGAGGAAATACTAATTACCATGTCATTACAGGGGACCAGTTGGCGATTGCAAAAGAAACAGGCCGAAGACTAGGTATGGGGACCAACATGTACCCTTCTTCATCATTGTTGGGTCGTGACAAAGATGAAAATGAAGCTCTTCCAGCGGATGAGCTGATTGAAAAGGCAGACGGCTTTGCTGGTGTATTTCCTGGTATTTGGATCTCAAATTATGTGAAACATATTTACTTCTTCTGGATCATATATTCCACTTCTTCTTTTTCCTTCAATGTGCTAGAAAACATGTCAGAGAACATAAATAGTGTGGCATTTGTGTACCATTGGCCAGTGTGATATTCTCTCAGTATTTAACTGTGAGCAATTTTCATAACTTAAACAAGTTGCACAAACAAGCGAAAATGTTGAACATTCAAATAAGTCATATAATCAAAACATTGGAAGAAGACCAGTTGTGTTGTCCATTATATTAACTTTGATGAATTCTTATGTGTAAGTTATTACATATCTTGTTCAGACTTGCTAGAATATGGCCTGACTTTTCACTGATTATTTGTTTATCATTGCTGCATTTTCAGAACACAAGTATGAAATTGTGAAAATCTTACAAGAAAAGAAGCATATAGTTGGAATGACTGGAGATGGTGTAAATGATGCACCGGCTTTAAAGAAAGCAGATATTGGAATTGCTGTGTCAGATGCTACAGATGCTGCAAGAAGTGCTGCTGATCTAGTCTTAACTGAACCAGGCTTAAGTGTCATTGTCAGTGCTGTGTTAACCAGCCGATCTATATTTCAAAGAATGAAAAACTATACAGTTGAGTTTGAAATTTTCCTTTTCCCTATTTGTAGAAATTTTCTTTTCTGCATAAATATAATATGACCTCAAGCTAGAAACCATGCAGCTTAAAAAACCTAGTTTCTTCCTGCCAATAACGATTATAAATGGAATGACTTATGGCTGACGTAGAAGTTCTTAAATTGATACTTGTTGTTTGCCGTAATGATCATATTAAACTGATAGCTTGTACAAATGCAGATATATGCAGTTTCCATAACCATAAGGATAGTGGTAAGAAGAGTTCATTAATCCTAATTCAACATCTTTTTAATTATGTTTTTTCCCATGGAACTAAATTAAAAGTTATTTTTTAAATATTCTGTCTAACTTAAAAACAAAATACTTTTGCAGCTTGGTTTTGTGCTCCTGACATTGATTTGGGAGTATGATTTTCCACCTTTCATGGTCCTGATCATAGCAATACTGAATGATGGTGAGTGGAAACAATAAACAGGAACATAGGCACGGGCTATATTTTGTTTGACTGTTCAAAAATTTCCTTGCACAAGCTTAAAAGGCTGCTGTTAGCAAGATACCTTCATGTTACAGTTCTTTATGCTGAACCAAAAATTTCAACTTTTAATTAGGAACTATCATGACCATATCCAAAGACAGGGTGAAACCATCTCCAACGCCAGACAGTTGGAAATTGCCTGAGATCTTTGCAACTGGAATTGTCATTGGCACTTATCTTGCTTTGATCACTGTCCTATTCTACTGGGTCATAGTGAAGACCACTTTCTTTGAGGTATAAAACCCTACCCAAAAAAGTCCTTTTCCTTTGGAATGTAAGAGGAAAATATATTTAGTTTTGAATTTTACTCAACAAATATCCTTGAGTTGATTGATTTGTTGCTGCAGACACACTTTCATGTAACCTCCTTATCCAGCGACAGTGAGAGAGTTTCATCCGCTGTGTATCTTCAAGTTAGCATCATTAGCCAGGCTTTAATCTTCGTTACCCGTAGTCAAGGATGGTCTTTTATGGAGAGACCTGGAGTTCTGTTGATGTGTGCCTTTGTAATTGCTCAATTGGTAATGTCACTTAAAAAGCTAGAATTTTTTTTCAGTCCTAAATTTGCTTGACTTTTAACATTGAGTTGACATATTTCAATGCCTCCCATGTGGTAGGATATCAATCAAAATTATTGTATTTGATTTCTGCTCTCTGTTATGAACAGGTGGCAACCTTAATAGCTGTCTATGCACATATCAGCTTTGCTTATATCAGAGGAATTGGATGGGGATGGGCTGGTGTGATATGGTTATATAGTTTAGTCTTCTATATACCTTTGGACATTATTAAGTTCGTTGTACGCTATGCCTTGAGTGGAGAAGCCTGGAATCTCGTATTTGATAGAAAGGTTAGTGCATGTTTCTTCTTCTTGACCCGTTAGCTTTTGATCTCTCAACCTACTGAAACTTGGCGCATTTTGATTCAATCTATTTCAACAGACTGCTTTTACTTCGAAGAAAGACTATGGGAAGGAAGATAGAGCTGCAAAATGGATTCTTTCCCAGAAAAGCCTACAAGGATTGAATACCATAACCAAGCGGGTTAGTGTAAGCAGATCTTCTTTATTGGCAGAACAGGCCAAGCGTAGAGCTGAAATAGCCAGGTACTTCTAACCTCGTCTATATATAAAATAGGTAATCTTGTCCTTAATAGAACAGCCACTTAACTTTGTTGTTTTGCGGGTGGAAGAGATTAAGGAAGCTAAATAAGTTGTATTAAAGTACTTCCTCCGTTTCTAATTATAAGATAAAGTTGACTTTTTTGGAGAAATTAAGGAAGCCAATTAAATTACTTTAGAGTATTTATATTTATATTTTTTTTTCTCCAAACTAATTAATATGACTAATAAACTAATATATAATCTAAGGATACTAAAAATATAGACACTCTAAATTAATTTAAGTGGCTTCCTTAATTTCTCCAAAAAAGTCAACTTTATCTTATAATTAGGATTGGAGGGAGTATTTATTTTTATTGTATTTCTCCAAACTAATTTGCCTGAGTTATAAAATGATATTCTATATAATCTAATGATACACAACATATGCTATGATCAAGTAATTTGTTTAATTTTCTTAATCTTTCAAAAAAAAAAAATCAACTAACTCTTATATTAAGGACTGGAGGAAGTAGGTATTACCTCTGATTTTTAATATAAGACCCCGTTAACTACTTTATGGGAGATTAAGGAAATTAAATAAATTACTTTAAAGTATTTTTATTTATCATTTTTTCTTTAAACTTATTTGTTTGATTTATAAACTAATATATAATCTAATGACACACAAAAATATTTCAAAGAGATCATGTAACATATGTTATAATTAAGTAATTTATTTAGCTTCCTTAATATTCCCAAATTAATCAACTGAGTCTTATATTAAGGACAAGAAGCATTATACTAATTTAATCATGAATAAACATATAAGCAAGACAAAGGTGGATTCTGTTGAAATGTGCGTGTTGTGATTTTTTGGCCAATGATTTGTTTCATTACACTTGCCCCCTTTTGTGTTGTTGGCTCATTGTATATAATTTTGAGTTTTGATAGATTCATTAAATTTTGCAGGCTGGGAGAATTGCATACTCTGAGGGGATATGTGGAGTCTGTTATGAGACTGAAAAATTTAGACCAGAGTGTGATCCAAATCCGATCAGCTTACACAGTTTGAAGGCAGCATATAAATTCTGATGCACAATCTTCAGTAAAGGCAAACTTTGTTAGTTAAGATTTCTCTGTTCACAATTTTGTAGGAACTGAAAAGATGATGTCGTGCTCGGTTGGAATAGCTTATTTTTGGGTAATAAGTGCTTATAAATCGTAATTCACGGTATACGAGGTAAGTATGTGAAAGGAGTTTTATCTCAGCTTGCGTAATAAGTACTTATTATCCAAAAATAAGCCCAACCAAATACACACGACATTAGCTTAATCAATATTTGGAATGCAAAATGATGACAACAAAGTTAAACTTTCTTTATGTTTTTGGATTATACGTGAGAAACAACATCAGGAGCTTTCATTGAAGATATATAATTTCTCCATGTTTAGCTTTATTAAAATCACACTTTTTTCCCTTTTAAAAATTATTACAATTTCATTTATATATATATATATATATATATATTTAAAACAAAAGGAACTATGAAATTGCAAGAGCTATGGTTTTTTTTCACATATTTATAGATTCAGAAAAAAAAATATACCATGCTTCCTAAAAAGTTTATTATACACATATTATAACAGAACAACAATCCTTATTCTATTAGGTAACATCGACCCTATTACGTAACATCGACTACATGAACCGTTGTGCTGGGAAAAATGAGGGTTATGTTAGCTCATCCGCAGCATAAAACTCCATCAAATTTATATTACATATTATATTGATAACAAATTTATATTGACCCAGACAATGTATCTTACTATAGTATGATTATGAAAAATTTTCACTTGTAATAATAAAAAAGAGACCGTAATTGGAGCTCAAAATAATTACTAAAGATTCCTTAGGATAATATTGATTTTGTGATGGTTAATTTTGAGAAACTTCATTGCTGAGTAAATGGAGAAATTCAAAAATCATTGGTGTAGGAATTTCAAAATTATAATTTGATACCATTATACGAGGAATTTACTGTGCACAGAAAGTAAAACAACACACTATCGTAGAACTGTACATGTAAGAATTGGCAACATTTACTTTTCCCAACAAATGGGAAGTGGCGAACTGTGATATACAACATAATTACAAGGAACGGGAAAACAAAAAAACAAAATTCGTTCTTGCCTTCAATATTGTTGAGTTCCTTCTTCAGATAACAGGAAATCCAATGCCTCCTTCACGTCTGCTTCATCGGGACAAGTTTCAAAGAAATGAGCGGGTAGAAATGGGAATGAAGAGACTGATGTGCTGTTCATTTTTCTTGCTCCTTCACAAAAGCAAAGGCCTGAAACGCTTTTCCTGTTCAAATATAGAATGGAGAACGAAAATTTGGGCAGCCATTAGAGCAATTTGAGAGGCAAATTCACCGCCAACTTACTTGATATTAGACCTGTGCACGAAATGACCACAACCCCAACCCTTCTCTTTCCCCTTTTCTACTGTTGCCAGTAAAATTCGCAGAAAGTTCTCTGCATCATTCTCAGATGCTAGTTCCAAGCTTGTCTGAGAAAGTGGAAGATGGTTAGAAAAGTGGTTGAATCGGGTTGCTCTCCCTCTACCACCACCACCACCACCTTTCTTGGGAGAATGGTGATGTTGCCTCAATAAGGGATCCGGTCTACTTCCAACAATGTGTACCACACCTTGACCGGTGTTAGCGTGGATTACACTCTCCAATCCAATCTCCGAGTTGATTATCCACTCCATGTTAGCTGGGATGCCACAGAATTCAGGTTTACCCAATTTTACCAAATTGGGACAGGAAACAACCAATATAAATCTTTCTGTTAAGAGGGCAAACTTGCCATCTTCTTTGAGTGCTTTGCAAACTACTAATACCTCATCTTTGTACTTCAAACCATCATCCGCGTCCATGAGGATGGATGTTCCAATTGCTTCTTCCCAAGAGTATGGTCTCAATGGAAGTTCAACACTTAATGGCCTTGGAATACGGACCCTAAAGCGTTGTGATCGTATTTGATTGGGTTTACTGCGGTTTCTAATACTGAGTGCAGTTTTTCCAGTAACTTCAAGAATGCTAGCTGCTGGTTTGGCAACAAGTCCTGTTACTCCTAAAGCTATCCCTGTTCCCAAGAAAAATAGACGTCAGAAAGCACTTTCAGAGTTAATCAAAACAAATATAACATGCACCACAACAATCACTCTGTCAATTTACAAAGTTGCTTCAATTTATATCAGTAAAAGTTCTCAAGATCATCCTACTGATTTACCAGAGAGGACACCAGGAAGACCATGCCTTTCAGCTCCTTGTATGGGTGACTGGAGAAGACCAGTGAGTCCCTGGAATCCAAAAAAGTAAGAAGAATGCATTTTAGTAAATACATACTAAGGCAGGACATGCAAACATGAGCATCATCTTTAAGATGACTACTACTTCACGTTTTTCTGAGTTGCATAAATAGAACTGTACATGACTAATTAAACTGCTGTGCAGAACAGTCAAAATATTGTGAGAGAATGCAATCTATACTCAAAAGGAGAAAGGGCACAAGATTAATAACGCAGTACAGAGTGTTTCTTGAAAAGCTATCAGGTAGTTTCATTCACAAACCTCTAGTACTTCATTAATTACTCCTTTGCTGCCTGAGGTGACATTCAACTGTTGCTTTTCCATTCTTGAAACTGCTTGGTCATCATATGTAAATGCAACAATACCCTGAAAAATAAAAAAACGTTAGTAATGGTTAAATTGTGTTTTTTGGGGGATGGAATCCTTATGACATTGAAAGAAGAAACACCTTGCGAGCAGCTTTACTGAACTGAGAAGTTGCATCACTAATAGCATAGACTGTGTTGCTTAAAAGACTAGTGGTGCCTTGGGCCATGCCAGTAATAAGTCCAACAGGGCTCTGACAAATGAGTCAATGATTTAAATAATCAGTTTATTAAGGCTTTACAAGGAGGGATAAAAAGGGCTAGCAAAAGTGTGATTCTTACCTTCATAATGCTCTTGGCAGGCACAGACAAGAAATCTCTAATACCAAGGCTCATGCTCCTAGCAAAGCCCATGGGATTACCAATAACACCAGCCGAACCAAACACCTTCAATTTCAGAAAGAGGTGCAAGGTGTCAGATGTGGAACTGACATCGGGATGCTTACACATTTTGATAAATGCTCCATTGTAGCAGCAGTTTTCTTGACTAGGAATTCGGGAAGCTAATGTTTAGAAAGAAAGTTGATAGTTTTCAAATAGAAAAAGGCTAATGAGGTAATAAAAGAGTTTTCAGTAACTCTAATGATTGATGCAAGCAGTAAAATTCAGATATTTTAGAGTTGAGATGAGCTCACAATATAACCATGTTAATTTATTAGTCAATTTTTTGAATTCAACATTTGGAAGCCAACCACGTAAATAAGTGCAAGTTGAAATAATTTCAAATCAACAGGCCTAACCTTAATCAAGTTACCCAGACATGTTCAATGTCCAAAATACTGTAAAATTAGTTAACACACTTTAATACCGACAACTGATGAGGAAACCATTCTTGCACTATCATGTCTGCTTGACATGTCTTAGGAAGAATAAAGAAACCCTTGTAAAGTTTCTTTTTACCTTGTATATCTCATGAAGCAGTTGCCAAGTGTAATGTTTGATTAGAACCTCCTGGATCGACTCCAGACTAGCCATATGATGAGCTATTGTTAACTCCTTCAGATAGATTCGTGCTCCTTCAACATCAGCAAGGGCCATTAAACCCCTCTGTAATTCATTACGACTTAATAAGAATATCAAGCGTTGAGATGAGTAAACTCACTAGAATATGTTCATTTCGCATAATAGTTGCATAGTTTATTGGATTGGTTTTTTTATTTTTAAATGGATAAGATGCCTGGATTAGTCATTCAAACTTTCTGGGGTCAGCAATTGGTACTCCATCTAATTTAGGAAACTGTTTTGGCAGTGTATCAGAGCTTTTGGAAAGATTCTAAAACACCAAGGACATATTTAATGTCAAGGACAGGAAAAAGCTTATATGTGACGTAATTGTCTTCGATAGACCAGTCACCAAACTGGTAGAACCTCCCCAAGTTTTTTCTATTACATTTTCTGGTACTGTCTTGAAATTTTGGCTGTGGTCATTTCGGAGACACTGGCAGAGTGTAGAAATATCATGTGAATAATTTGGACAATAGGCATATTGCTCCTGAATCTTGACCATTTGGTTTCTTTTTCTGCCTAGTGACATTCCTATATATTCCCAAAAAAGGGGCAAAAAAAAAAAAGAAAAGAAAACTGCAGGCACTTCACTGGAAGGCACAAGGAAGGTTGGTGACGGTGATGCTAACCAAAACAGATGTGAAGGAGGAGATCTGGTGAGGGGAAGGTTGGAAATGGGATTTTCTTGATGACAAAAATGGATCTGGATGGAGGAGATGAGGGACAAGTGGATGCTGAGCAATGTAAGCAGAGAACGACGATGACATGGAGGAAGAGAAGACAAGATGAACGAGAAGAAAATATGGACATTTGGGCATTTCCATTTAATCCCACCATGTAGGAATGTTGATTGACCTCATTTTTGGGAGGAGTGCTGACTCATTAATTTGTGATAATGGGCATTCGCGGGAAATGATGATTCTGGGCTCTAAATGACGACCAAATGCACCCCACCTAGGAATGGAAACCAGATTCCCATTCTTTGGCCCATTTAGAATTGAGCCAAATGGGCTTCATAGAATTGCTGCCCCATATGTGTACATACGTCACATGTAATTTCTTCATTGGAAATCACAAGAGAATACTTCAGAGCTCTCTTTATGTCACTATCAAAATAAAGTTATTATATAATATTTTTTCAATGGATAAAAAATAAAATGATATCTATTTAATTATTATTGGTTCATTTCTGGTTGAACAAGTGTCACGAATCCTTCACATAAAATCATTACTTACATGGATAATAGATTCTTTGGACGTGAGGATTTGATTTTGAAGCATCCATGGGGCACTGGAAAAACTGCATCAGGTAGGGGATAAATCAAAAGCAGGAATTTAGAAACTTCAATTTTGATCGAACATACTGAAGTAAAAATGACTAAAAATGACCTTAATGTCAATTTGATAGGTGCCAATTCAAGCATTTCGATGTAAATTTTCTTCTGTGTTTTGGATAAAAGATAAATATCCTGCCATGGGGCACCAATTGGAACTATGGAAGGCAACGACACATTGCGTTTGGAGCTTCCATTACAGACAGGAGTAATCAGTGCAGGATACTGATCATCCCTTGAAATCAAATTCTCAATACGTAGAACAGACAATGAGGAATCCTTTACTGAATCCCCATCACAGGGATCAGAAGATGATGTGATTAGATATTGAAGCCTAGAAGAAGCTTGTGAAAAGAACTCGAATAAGTTTAATATGACCTCTTGCTCAAGCTCCAGACAACAGTCCGCAATGCTGCAAGCATTGAACATAATATGAAGAGTTAGATGAATGTAAACACAAAGCAATGCAAGCAACTATACACTCAAACGATGCATCAAATTAAGCATAACATGTACCTCAATTTTATGTATTCAAATGAAACAAATGAAATGTCTTTCTTTCTCCATTTTGATATTGCTAGGAAGAACACAGGATCGCAGGAGCTGTTGAAAGAATTCATTTGGTTTATTTTCTCCACTTGTCTTGCAACATCATCCTTAGATTTCATATTGTCAACCTCGTAGGATTTGTATTCTCTATCAAAGGACAACATAACTGGATATGGAGTAGACCGCAATTGGTTATCAACTTGTAAAAATGAGATCTCAAAGGAAAGACTCTGCCGATCTAAGCTTTGGAGCAGATAGGTTTTCAAGTCCTTCATACAGACAAAAAGCAATTCCTACACCAATGATAATTGTTTAACAGAGGTTGAAGAGAGTCAAGAAATATATAAAAAAGATAAGCAGTCCAAATACCTGTGAATAAGAATTAATCAAAGAGATACCAATATGTGGAATAACAATTGATATTTTCTCCTTGTACTCTGCAGGTCTGGCAAGATTATGATCACATAACTTTTTCCCTGTAGAATGTGAGAGACTTGGCCTCTTTACATTAGTAGGAACATGGCAGTTTGAATCAAGAACACTGAGGACCTGCAAGAAACGCAAGTTAACAGAAAGGATCAGAATTGAGATTTTGGCATCTCATATAAGGATGGAACAAAAGCATTATGGATTCACCTTTGTTGCACCCTCTGCATGGACTGATAAAAAGAATGTCCTCTCAGGCTTCTGAAATCATCATCAGTGCAAACAATCATTAGTATCTGAAAAGCTCAACTTGAGCTCAAAGGTTTAGTAATCAATAAATAACAAATAAGCCATTACAGAATTTTGGGACAAAATCATTTAAAATTATTTCAATATTTACTACTGAAACATGTATAAATATGTCAAGCAAAGCCACAGTTGGAAGCTTCCAGAGAGACACGGTTGGCAAAAGATGAACAAGAGGAATGTATTGAGAAAAGGGCAAAAAGTTTACTTCTGAGGTGGGTGGCAGGTAGACAGGCATATATTCTTTTACATCGTCAAGGGCATATGATCCCAAAACCCGCTCTCCAGGTACCTTTAATGACAGCAAACCTTGTTAGGAAAAGTTATTGAAATTCAATATTTTTAAACACAAAAATAGTTTACCTCCAAAATAAGACGATGAGGATAGCATGGTTCATCCCAGGCATAAAGGCAAGACGTATAGGAGTGAACAACTGTCTCAAACATTTCACATCTTTGCTGATATATTCTCAATCTCTACAAAGTAGCAAGAGCATGGAAAAATTTCAATGACTATTTAACCTGAAAAAAGAAACACTTAATATTCTTTTGATATTAAGTGCTTGACAGCTGCAAAAGTACAAGTCTACTTATCATTTATCTTCAATATGTACAAAACAAATAATTCAATATCAAGATGTGGCAAAATAATGATAAAAAATAACAAGAACCATTAAAGGTAGTGACAGGCCAAAGATGCTCTTCAGGCGTTAAACTTCTAAAATGCCTTAAGCAAGAGAAAACAGAAGGATGCACGCCCAAAAGATGCAAGATGCTAAAAATAAGGCCAAAAAATGCTACATAATTTTTTTAAAAAAAACTGATACTTGTAAATTTAGACTAGCATTTAAATTTAGAAAAACATGGCATGTGAATAATATTTAAAAACAAGAATAATTAATTTATCCTACTCTCTCGGATGTCAAAGGCTGCACTTCAAGGTTGTGTTTTTGTAGTTTCTTCTTTAAGCCTATTGATATTTTTATATTTTTGGGCTAGGCTTATGAGCTAACCCTTCTCATGATGCTTGCAAAATGAGAGGCATCTAAAGTGCATGCCTGGAACAAGAGAACAAATACCAAAGGTGAAAGCCTCACCGCACCTAATTGAAGGCAGCACCTCCCATGGTGTGAGAGGTGCGAGCCATGGACAGCACCTTCAGCCCCTTGGGAACTGAGGCAAATGCCTTTGACATCACTGGAACTGTTAACTTGAAACCGGAGATAGAAGTTAACATATTGTTGGAAGCCCACGCACAGTTAGGGGCAGATTTGCACCTTGGGGCAGATTTGCACTTATTTTAATCTTGGTAGTTACCAAGATGTTAGGATTTAGTATCTAATTAGATAGTATGGTGAATCTTTTGTTTTTTTGTATTTCCCTAGATATTAGGATCTATCTTATTAAAACACTGTGTATATATTTCTGATGTGCACAGTAAAATAAACATTCATTCGAAGCTGAATTCCTTTTCGATAATTTCATCATCGCTCGTCTGCATGGTATCAGAGCTTCGGCGACAACGATGATGTTCGGATCCGTTAATGAGCAGCAGGGGTCGAGTCCTCTCCCACCTTCGCCTCACTCAGCGTCGATGGCAACTGGAGATTCGTCCGTCACCAGTGCGTCCCGCCTCGCGACCTCCAGCGTTGAAGGATCGTCCGTCACCATCATCCCGGAGAAACTCAATGGCGACAACTACCGGGAGTGGGCCCAGTCTGTCAGTTTCGCCCTTAAAGGCCGTGGGAGGCTCGGGCATGTCACCGGACGCACACCTGCTCCTCCTTCTTCCGACGAGAAAGCTACCGAGAAATGGCAAGCCGATGACGCCCTGGTCTGTTCTTGGCTTGTCAACTCGATGGGTCCCTCTGTTAAGCGTTACTTCATGTTCATGTCTACAGCCCGTGAGATGTGGGATGCCATCCGAGAAGCCTACAGTGATGGAGGTAATTCTGCATATATTTTTTATCTTCAAGCCAAAGTCTGGGATCTTAAGCAAGGAACTCTGTCTTTGGGTGATTATTATCTTGCTAAAAGCACCCTTTGGCAAGAACTCGATCTCATTAGTGAAGACACTCCCTGTTGCACCTCTCATGCTGCACATCATGCCAAGCAAATAGAAAAAGCACGGCTGTTTGAACTCCTTGCTGGTCTAGATAAGTCATTTGATGACATTTGTGGTAGAATTCTGAGCCAAGTCCCTCTCCCGAGTGTCAGAGAGGCATTTGCAGCACTCAGGAATGAAGAATCCAGAAAGAGGGTCATGCTTAAGGGTGCCTCGGTATCTCCAAACATATGTCCCACTTCTCTTCCAGAACCATCTGCGCTTGCTGCCCGCTCTACTGAATCTCGTGCTCCCAAGAATCGTCCAACCTGTGATCATTGCAAAAAGGTGGGTCACACCAAAGACACTTGTTGGGATCTTCATGGTAAACCACCCGACTGGAAGCCAAAAAGACATCGGGGCCGCGGCTACATTGCTGAAACATCCAACGAAGATCATTCTGGTACCTCTCCTTCAACCCCACAAGGTGATAAGTTCGATAAAATTATTGAACTATTATCTACATTGCAACCTTCTTTACGACAACCCACTGCTACGGTAGTCAAACGAGGTAACTTCTTTAAGGCTTTATCTACTATCAAAAGCATAAGCACTGGAAATTGTTGGATTGTCGACTCCGGCGCCTCTGATCATATGTCTGATAATGTCTCTATATTTATGAACTATACTCCCACCACCACACATATGTCAGTTACTATTGCTGATGCGTCTGATTCCACTGTTGCTGGCTTTGGGAGTGTTCAAGTCTCTCCTACCCTGGTCCTTCATAATGTGTTGCATGTTCCCAAATTAAAATGCAATTTATTATCTGTTCATCAGTTAACCCATGATGCAAGATGCCATGCTGACTTCTTTACCACTCATTGTGTTTTCCAGGATCTATTCACAGGGACGACGATTGGCATTGCGAATGAACATGATGGGCTTTATTACCTGGATGAACGTAGTCTTCGTAGTAGTAGTTTTTGCAAAAATGTGTCTCTCCCTAGGCCTAGTAATTTAGAGTTATGGCACAAGAGATTAGGCCATCCTAATCCTGATTACATGTCAAAACTATTTCCTTCAATTTGTTCAAATAAAGATTTTTCCCAATTTTTTTGTGATACATGTGAACTTGCCAAACATCATCGGACTCCTTTTTCAGGTACCCCATATCGTGCTTCCCAGCCCTTTACCACCATCCATAGTGATGTGTGGGGTCCATCCCGTGTACCTAATCGCACTAATTCTAAATGGTTCATCACGTTCATTGATGACCACACCCGTGTGTGTTGGCTTTTTCTTTTGAAGGAAAAATCAGAGGTTGCCCAAACCTTCATTGATTTCTACAACATGATACACACCCAATTCCAAACGAAAATTCGGGTTCTTCACTCGGACAATGGCACTGAGTACTTCACCACATCCCTTTCCACTTTTCTTAAAGATAATGGGATTCTTCACAAAACTAGCTGCCCATATACCCCCCAACAGAATGGTATTGCCGAGAGAAAAAATCGACATATACTCAATACCGCACGAGCCCTTATGCTTAGTTCCTCTGTCCCTAAATTCTATTGGGGTGATGCCATCCTTACTGCTGTCTTCCTCATTAATCGCATGCCTAGTAAACCCCTCTCCTTCCAAACCCCGTTACAAGTCCTTCATCAACATTATCATCTCCCCTACCTTGAAAATACCCTTCCACTTAGAGTCTTTGGTTGCACGGCCTTTGTCCATCTTCACCATTCCACCAAACTTGACCCTCAGGCTGTCCGCTGTATCTTCTTAGGCTACTCTGCTTCCCAAAAAGGCTACAAATGCTATGACCCTACCACTAAACGTATTCTCGTCTCTCGTGATATTACTTTTCATGAAAGCATTCCTTTCTATTCTCCGTCCTCAATTCAGGGGGAGAATTGGAGTGAATTTCACCCTGAGAATAGTCCCATCACACCTAACCTTACATCAGAGTCCACACCTGAACCTCAATTCCAAGATACTACACTACACATTCCCAACCTTATAACATGTGAGGAACCTACAACACAAACTGCACCTAGTCCTAGGGGAGACAAGGAAAACAATAAGTGGAAGCAGACTTATACACGAAGGCTACCAAAACCAGGTGATCACCCTCAAGCTCATAACACATGCCCTGAGTCGGAACCAGTGGTAGGTCCGGAAGTTGAACATGATAAAGAAAATGATATGGTTGATGATCTAGATCTGCCAATTGCTGTAAGAAAACAACCTCGAGCTTGTACAAAACACCCTATAGAGAAATTTGTCTCATACCAAGCTCTCTCATCCAAATATCATGCCTTTATATCTCATCTGGACGCTGTTAGAATACCTAACAACATATATGAAGCACTGGAAAGTCTTGAATGGAAACAAGCTGTCTTGGTTGAGATGGAGGCACTAGAGAAGAATGACACTTGGGAATTTGTAGATCTACCCAAAGGAAAGAAAGCAGTTGGCTGCAAGTGGGTATTTACCCCCAAATACAAGGCCGATGGCAGCCTTGACAAGTATAAGGCACAACTTGTAGCAAAAGGCTTCTCTCAAATTTATGGAATGGACTATACCGAGACCTTTGCCCCTGTGGCAAAGTTGAATACAATCAGGATTTTGTTATCACTGGCTTCAAACCTAGATTGGCGCTTACACCAACTTGATGTGAAGAATGCGTTCTTGAATGGAGAACTAAGAGAGGAAGTGTACATGAAACCTCCTCCAGGATTCCCTAGAAAGAAAGCAACTCAGGTATGCAAACTCAAAAAATCACTCTATGGTCTCAAACAATCCCCCCGAGCTTGGTTTGAAAGATTTACACAGGTATTGAAGAAACAAGGATACACGCAAGGGCAAAGTGATCATACCTTGTTCTTCAAACATACAAATCATAAGGTGGTTGTTCTAGCAGTATATGTAGACGATATTGTCTTGACCGGAGATGATGAAAAAGCAATCGACCAGATTAAACTAGCTCTAAACCAGGAATTTCAGATCAAGGACCTTGGAGAAATGAGATACTTTCTGGGAATGGAGATAGCCAGATCAAAAACAGGCATCTACATCTCCCAAAGAAAGTATATCCTAGATCTTTTAAAGGAAACTGGTATGTTAGGCTGTAAACCAAGTCTTGTTCCCATCCGAGCTGACAAAATTAGCGATGATGAGGAGCTAGGAAAATCCGTTGATATAGGAAGATATCAGCGTATGGTGGGGAAACTAATATATCTCTCACATACTCGACCTGATATAGCATTTGCAGTCAGTGTGGTAAGCCAGCATTCTCATGATCCAAAGCAGCGCCATTTGAATGAAGTCTACCGAATACTTAGATATTTGAAGGGCTCTCCCGGACGTGGACTCTTGTTTAAAAAATCCACTCAATGAAATGTAGAAATGTTCACAGATGCAGATTGGGCAGGTGATCAAGATGATAGAAAGTCAACCTCAGGATATTGTACTTTCGTCTGGGGTAACCTTGTCACTTGGAGAAGTAAGAAGCAAAGTGTAGTAGCAAGCAGTAGTGCAGAAGCAGAATTCCGAGCAATAGCATTAGGAATCTGTGAAGGCATATGGGTGAAGAGAGTGCTTGAAGAATTAAAAATGGATGTAAACCCTCCAGTCAAGGTCTACTCTGACAACATGGCAGCTATCAACATTTCACACAACCCAGTACAACATGATAGAACTAAACATGTTGAAATAGATCGTCACTTCATAAGAGAAAAGATCGATAATGGAACTATCCGCCTCAAGTATGTTCCATCTAGAGAGCAGACTGCAGACATACTAACAAAGGGGTTAACAAAGGACAGGTTCGAATTTCTTGTTAGCAAGTTGGACATGATCAGTATCTATGATCCAACTTGAGGGGGAGTGTTGGAAGCCCACGCACAGTTAGGGGCAGATTTGCACCTTGGGGCAGATTTGCACTTATTTTAATCTTGGTAGTTACCAAGATGTTAGGATTTAGTATCTAATTAGATAGTATGGTGAATCTTTTGTTTTTTTGTATTTCCCTAGATATTAGGATCTATTTTATGTAATCCCTAGATATTAGGATCTATCTTATTAAAACACTGTATATATTTCTGATGTGCACAGTAAAATAAACATTCATTCGAAGCTGAATTCCTTTTCGATAATTTCATCATCGCTCGTCTGCACATATCAACTACAATCATACTGACATGAAAAGATAGAAAAAGCAGAGAAGAGATATCAACTGACACATAACAACTAACTGTTCGTAGTCATATTATAGTATAGTAAATCAAGTCAGAGGAATGTTTAAAGGAAAGCCCAACTTTCTTTGGGTTCCAAGAAGTTGTGTGTTTTAATAGAAAAAACAAGGGACAAACCTCCTTTGAGAAATTATCAATTCTGTATGGCATATAGCCAGTGTCATCATTTGACAAGAGGATCAGTATAGTCCCTGAGTTTCCTTTGATGTTTCCAACAATTTTTTCATCACCCATGGATATATCATCAGCATTTTGCACTTCAACTCGAATCATATGTATGGTTCCCGAGACAAAATTCCTCATTTTTAATTGAGTATCACCTAGGTGATCTGGTAAGAAACTTCCAGACCACTGCCATCCAGGTTCATCATAAGATATTGAAACAACCAGGTCCCTGTGAACATTAGAATTGTTAAAATGAAACAAAGGAATAAGAAGGAAAAGGTACCTTGCAAAAATAGTATTACAGCAACAGAATAACTGTGGGGATTCAACTGGCACAGGCATCAAATATTACATAATATAAAAATAGACTTTTATAGAATATATATCAATCCAATTACAAATGAAGAAAATGTATCATATTAATCATTCAAGCAAAACCTTAGTTAATTTGCAAAAAAAAAAAAAAAGACTTGAATCAAACATATACAAATGAGAACATTTGCACACATGAAACCTCATCATGCACGCCAAATTTTAAATAAGTTGTCACATATTAGCAAGTCTACCCTTACCAGAACTCACAAGATGACAAATCATTTATGAGAAGCATTTTGCTATACATGTTTTATCAGCAAATGCAAAACAAAAGTATTTAATTTTGTCCAAACAACTGGCTATATACAAGATAAACATGAAACAAATTAAATAAAGTCACCTGGTTGTATCTGTCCAATGAAGATGAGCATGCTCTCCTATGCCCAAATGAAATATGACGTCAGTACCCTTTTGCTTATAACATAAATCCTTGCTGCATGCATTGCTGATAACATATCTGCAGAATTAGACCCTACTAATCAGACACGATGACATCTGACGATGAACTCAATCATGTCAAGAAACAGATCACCCTAAAAGCTTAACTTTTAGGAGGGCCAAGTGTGATTTTTATCTGTAATGCTCCATTACATTAAAGTTCTTTAGCTTTATCAGGGGGACAAAGCTACGGCCCAGGCCAGCCCACCCTTTATTTCTACTTATCATTTTTCTTTCCACTAATCATACATTAGTTATTCAGAAAAACACTAATTTAAAATAATTTTAACTTTCAGCACGCAAAAGAATTATTAAACAATTTGCCGTTTGAAGGATAAAATTATGTAAGTTCTATTATCAAAAAAATATATATAAGTTCTAAAATCTAATTCATTAAATATATTATTCTAAATGGACTTGCTATTTATAAATACAATAATTTCTAATGCACTAAGCACACTTGTTAGACTGTGCCAAGAGCATTCCGAGCCCCACATCATTCAAGGATGAGGTTAATTCACAAGTAATTTCCTGTGTTTCCAAGTCCCACATTCAGCAAGTGGAGGGTTGGTTCAGCTATATTTTGAAAACTTTGCAAATACACATGGGTTATCCCGTGCAGAAGCAAATCAAAATTAGTTGCAGTGTGATTGCCGAAACAGCTGGTCAAGTCTGGTTCCTGAACCACTAGCAAACTCTTGAAACCTTAACCAGAGATCTAATATCATGACCAAAAATTAAGTCATCACGAAAGCTAAAACTAATACAAGGAAGACAGTAAAAAGATTTATTGGCAGCAATATGTGGAATTACTGATACATATATACACATTGCTAGATTCAGACAGTGAATTATAAATAATTAATTCTCACAGAGCTTAGTGCATAATCTTTCAAGCTCCAGGCCCATAAATACTTGAGTTCATTGCATAGATATTTCTTCAGAAAGATATACAAATGCATCAGAACTCTTTCTTCCCCCAAATAAGCATGAAGACAAAAATGTTACCTGGGCTGGAATGTAATTGCATTTATCCTTCCAGTATATGATTCGACAACTGAGGTAGATGTCATTGCTAGAATGAATGCAGAATTTGTAGATGACTGAGGAACAAGGACATTACTTGAACCACTTGGTGGTGAAAGTGAGAAAGGGCTTGACCATAATGAATAAGGCGAATTTTCCATAACATATCCAGGCCAGCATCTACTAACTTTAACCAGAACATTATTTATAGAGCAAACAGGGTTTGGTGAATAAATGCACGGTCCAACCTTTTCATGAACATGATGACCAGAACCTAAAGTTTGAGAAGTTGACTGAACCTTTGAGCTTAGTCCACTCTTTGAGCTACTTAAACAAGAACTATGGAGTTTTGAATTATTTATACTTGTTTTCCTCCCTGCATTTTCCGGGCAATTTTCAGGGAAAATGGGGTTGCTTAGAAAACTCCTCAAGGGACTAACTTTCTCTCGAATTGAGATGATACGATTCCCCAACGAACTCTTAGTGTGAGTAGGAATATCAGCATCTGAATTATGACTGGAACATAAGAGAGAAAATCCATCCTTTTTCCCCACAAGGGTTTCGTTTTCACCCACATCATAATAAGAAGGGATAAAAGTTCCCTGTTCCTTAGTTTCAGAAGTGACTTCTGTGATCCACAGAGGGAAACCTGTGCAGTTATACAAAAGGAAGGGGACAGATATGATGACTTCCCTACTGCCTGAATATGCATCCATCGTCTTCTCCACAGTCACATAGATTGGGCCTACAAATAATGATGAATAAAACAGTTAAAACAGTGCTTTCAGAATTTAATTGAAACTACAAAAGTGAAAAAATGGTGATTACCACGTAGATTACTTGATTCAAAGGTCAGTGTTTCAGATAATGAAAATTTGTTTTCACTAAATTTAGCAGTCGTGGAGAAAGTTTCCAACCGAGGAAATTTAAAATATGAAGGCTTGAATCCATCAATGCAGATCTCCAATCCAAGATCATGTGAAGGATCAATGTGATAAACAGTAGTTTCCCCCTGAAGAAAACATGATGTAAAATAATTAAAGACAATTGCTCCAGTATAAAAAATTGCCAACAGAACTATGTATGCTGTATATATTATTGATTACAAACAGATAAAGCAAGAGATTTATCACAAACCTCTGAAACTGCCATTGTATGATTTACCCCGCCACTATCTGTGGTCAAAACAATATCCTTAGGAGTGTAGTTGTTCACTATTAAAGGAACATTTAGAACTATGTGATGAACAAACCGATTGCTAGCCTCATCCACAGGGACATTCCTTTTCATCCAGCCAGATGACATCAAGCTGATGTTTGAGACTGATAGGCAGCACCGAAATGCAGAACTACTAGGATTACTTGGATAGCAAACAAAAGACTTGAAGTTTCCTATTTTGTTACCCAATGAGAGAAGCTTTGAGAGATTATGAGCTTCACTCCATAGGTAAGAGTTTCCAACTGGTCGCCACCTTAGAGAGCCAGCCTCAGCCAGATGTAATGGCAAAGGTAACTGTTGGCCAGGATATACAGGATCTAATATCTGAGATGGTGAAACGATACATCACATGAGTAATATCTTTTATAAAAATATCCCTTTCCTAATGACCGAATTTGTGGAATATGAGGATAAGCTTGCGTACCTTTGGTGACAGCCCAAGAGGAATATCAAATCGTAGTTCCAAAGGTGTAGAAGTTGCATTTGAAAGTATAACCTGAATGTTCAAACTTAGATCATAACAAGGAAAGAAAAGTAAAGCAAAATGAAACTCAACAGTAACATGAAGCAAGATATATCTTTGGTACATACAGTAGAATATATGCGTATTAGCTTGCTATAGTGAAGCACTGAAACGTCGAAGACAACAGGAACAACAAAACTAGAAGCTGTATCAGTTTGACTGTCCTTGTCATTTTCATTGCAAACCTTGGAGAAATTAACCTCGAAGCATGTAAGTCCTACTAAATCCATTGACATTGGAGCAGATGGCACGGATGTTCCATCAAGCTGTATAGTAATATAATGATGGGAAAATCCACTTGACCTTTGCTCATTTAGAGAATCAGAAGAAGGCGGCGGCTTGTAACAAGCAAGTTGTTCTTCAGGATTTTCATCCATGTAAATTGGAATGGCAGAACCTGGCTCTACACATATTCTGTTTTTCTCGTCCAAAACATCAAGCTGATCAGGGTTGACAGGGCTGCTATATACACAACAGAAAAGGGGTGCAGAAGTCAAGTTTTGAAGAACATAAGGAGCAGCACACTTTCTAGCATGCATATATTCAGCCGAAGGTACACGCATCATCTTGTTGCTTTCCAAAGAATCTTTGGACCCCATCAGATGCCAGGCATCCATAACCATCTCAGTGATTCTAGAAATACACTGAAAGAATGAAATTGGGCCATCAAAAAAAATCAGATTCCTCACGTCAAGGACTGTTTCACTTTTATCTCATAAGTTTAAGCTGTTAAATGAAAACATATGAACAGTTGTCATATTATCTTTCAGGTATAACCAATAAACCGGAAAATAATATACCTCAATTAAGGATTTTGAAATATTAATGTTAAGCTCAGCTGCTGACTCAAGAATGACATCAGTTGTTACGGAGCTATTCAGCAGAACACTCATTTCTTGTTTCCTAAATAAAGACAACCGAAATTGCCAAGGCTCAATAAAAGGCTCCCAAGATACCTGAAGTTTTTGAAGAAGAAAATATTGTTATCAGTAAATTATTCATATTAAACAAGTAACGGATGGCATTAATTTTACAACTTGCACCTTTTCAATGTTATTGTAGTTTACTTGAAAATCACCGGTGACTGTGCATTCTATGTCTTTTTCAGTCATGTTGACAAGCAAGAGGACGTTCCTCACTACAATGTCCAACTGGGGCCCACTCCAGCTCCACTACGCAAAATGAAAAGGATTATATGACAATTGAAAATGCAAAGTAAGAATATATGGAATTTAAAAGTACATATTGAAGTTAAATAAATTTCCGAAACTATCAAATCATAACTATTTCAAATAAGTGACCCAAGCAAGGTATAAAAAAGTAACTTTTTTCTTTGGTCAAAGGAAAAAATTACATCAAGAAGCAGTGAAGAGTACAAGAAGCAGGGGGATAAGACATTCTCGACCAAAGAAAGCAAGTACAATATGAAAAAGAACAACCTATGAAATGCCCTAAAAGAGATTATGCCCAGCGCACTAAAAGGAAGCCGTCAATAATTTTCCCACAATTTTAAGAAAAACAAATGTCTTTGAAGATATAGTTTATGTCTCTTGCACTGCCATTCACTAGACTGTATTCATCCCCTTAAAGAAATGCAATTAATTTATGGTTTGTTTCATCCTGTCATTATGGTTTTCTGTCGTTTCATTCCTCCACCTCTCTTTCTCCAAATCTTTGCTCTTGAGATAATCTTTTTAGTCTAAAAGAATAGCCTCCAAAAATTTTTATTTATGAAGACACGAAGGAAAACTTAGAATGAAATACCATAGGAAAAAAGGAATAAGAGACAAACAGACATACATTAGCGGAACGAAAAATATGCTTCTAATGTTTGCATAGCTAAGATAGCCATCATACCCTTCCATCAGTTAGTAGAAGAGAGACCTTCCTCAACTGGAATTTAAAATCAACATCAAACAATGAAAGTTGAGAAGACCCTTCCTCAGGAATATTGAATTTTACAGCGCCCCAGAAATAGAAAAAAGGATGTGAAAGCCACACATTTGAGTGATCACACAGAATCTCCAGTTTCAATGGCCTGGTGTCTGTCTGATTGGTATGGTGTAAAGCCTCCAGGTAAACTTGAACCATCTCAAAAAGAGGCCAAGATATACACCTTCTGTTCTCAGTTATTTTTATTATGCCACTGAATTTATCCACACTGGACTTTAATTGGATGCCTGTGCTATTTACTAATAATTCAAACCAACTCATGTTGAAAGAAACAGAAAGATGTTTCAAGTTTATTTCCTCATCTGTTTCAAAAGATACACTCGAGGATGTCAACCTGAGATCTTCACAAAACTGAAGATCACGAGAAGATTCTTCAGTAACTGATATAGGAATGTGAAACGTCACCCCAACCACATCAGACTTCAAAGCCAGTAAAACAGTATCCTTCATCTCTTCTGAGGCAAAATGTGCCAAGGTGTTTTCAGAATGATGGAAACCGAAATGATCTCTAACTGCTGTGTCTTTTACAGGAGCAATAGCATTGTGTGGGAAACAATTCAATGATGAATCCAAGGGCAGAGTTTTTGCAAAATGTTGACAAAACTGATTAAGAAAGTTAACAACCTCCATCCATTCAGAAAGATGTAGCCAGATACTAAGTGATGGAAGACAAACAAAGAGTTCATTGTCACGCTCAATTGATTTGGAGAAAGTGATGTGAAGCACTAACGTGGATGAGCAAGTGGATGTGCATTTTGCTAACACCTGTGAATCCTGAAAAGAATGCATTGCTAGAGAAGAGAAACCCAAGTGTAGCCTCACTAGAGCATCATTCATTAATGATGCAGAGCAATTAAATTGCATATCAGTTTTGAATATCAACTCCACAGAATCTTCTTTTGTATGATAGAAGTTTATCAACAAAGATTGAACGCAACAGTTCATTTCTGTATATGTAATGGATGAAGCTGTTGGAGAAACTGCTCTGATCTCCTTTGAACTTCTCTTTGAATGGATAAACTGCAAAACATCTGATCTGAAATAACTGGATTGGTCACCAACTGAGGAGAACCCATCAATGACATCTACCAAGGCTGCCAATCCCTCAAAGATGTAGCTATCTGTTAGCCCAGAGAGAAAGAGAGAATCAGTATACAAAGATAGTGCGACAATATTAAAAATGGGGAATAAGGATAGGAGCACTACCTTCAGCAATAATTTGACAGCTTCTTATGATTGTCATGAAGCTTGTCACCGGATAAGAGTTTTGGCAATTGGATTCATTTCCAATTGGAATTCTGACCCAAACATCAGCACTTATAGGTGCAATTAAAGCAGCATTCACACATTCAGTATTTTGTTTAGTGGATGAACCTAATTTGTCATTCCTAAATAGTAGAAATGATAGGACCAAGTCTCTACTAAACATATTCAAACAGTGATTTTTCTGGGCAAGCTTATCAATTGGAACCATATGGTCCAGAGCAATGTCCTTTATTTCATCATCGGAACAAGAATTATCAATAAAACTGCAGTAAAGCTGTGGTAATTCAATTTTCAGAAATTGATGCTCCTTATTCTCCACTGGCAAAATGAGGGTAGAGTCCAAGATTTCAAACTTATATGCAATGCTTTTGTCATTTTCTACATCTATATAACTCTGCTCTTTGTTGAGCTCATCAGGTGAATGGCCAACCCAATCAGACAATGAGAAGTACCCAATGATGATGGATAAATATTCTGCTGGTAACATACAAGATACATGCTGAATACTGACACTTACTTCAAGCTTAGTTGTTGAAGGAATATTTTGACCATTTCTGACACGGACATTTAGAATAGGAGACAGATTTGCTGAAGATGGGCCCCATAGATAATCATGAAAATTTTTTGTCCACCAAGGGGAGGTAAGAACCAATCCTTCGGAGGAACACAATATATCCATACTGTCTCCACAAAAGAATAGAGAAGACTTGCAAGTAGGCAACATGATTGTTCCAACTGTGCATGATGAGTCATGAAAATGTGCAGTCAATCCACATAGATTCAGCTCAAGAGAAAAAGGCATATGGCAAAGTTTGGACCTTCCCATGTTGATTCTGGGACTTCTGGTTTTTTGGTCCCTCAGTATGAAATATTTTCTCCAGTCAGGAATGGCATATAGTAGCACATTCTCTAAATTACCTAGAGAACCATAATTGCAAATAGTAACAAATGGAAAGTGATCCACCGGAATGCATGCTGATTCAGAGGATCCAGGTTCAAAATAATTTGAGAAGCCAAACTTTTGTAACCCAAGGCTTGCTATTGCTTTTGAAATGTCAATATCATTACCAGCAAACGAATTCTCAGAAGTGGTACCATATGCAGTTAATCTATCAAAAAATCTGACAAGCAATCCAACAACATGTGGATAGCAGTGGATATCAGCATTATTAACATACATAGTACACTTTTGACCAGCTATGTTAGTTCTAGGAGCTTCATAATTAATGGCAAGACATGCATTAGCCAACGTAGGTACACTAGAACATTGATCAGGTTCAATGCATGTTTCAGAATCAGAAACTTCAATTACAGGGCTAGGAGAAGAACATTTCCCAGTTGAAAGCAATACACAGCTATTCTTTTCATCTTGCAGTTTATAAGTAGAGATTCTTAGAGACTGCATACGGACAAAAAACTCCTGTAATTCCATAGAAGCATACCTGGAAATGGTACAATAATAAGCAAAAATGATTGTGAGAATATTTTGCATTCTTCATGGAATAAAACAAGAATAGGAAGAAAATAATGATCAGAAAAACCTATATGCACATGCTTCAGACAAACAAAGATGACCTGTAAAATGAGGTATTTAAGCACTCAAACTTTATGATAGCTTGATGGTTAAAAAGTCCAACTGCTAGTATACAGTATAAGGTTGGTTAATCAGCTTAGGCCCAGCCCAGAAGTATTATTGAAGTGTGAATAAAGTACAGAGTATCTAGTACAACTCAGAATTATAAATAATCATGAACAATACATCCAAGAATTAAGAGAACATTATTCTAGAAGTATATTGACTCTGACATGTGACCCCAACTTTTGGCTAATGACAATATTCCACCTTGCTTTCATTTTAATATATATATATATATATATATTGATGGCTCTACAGATTTATTAGTCAGATGTATTGAGGGAGGCATCATAGAAATTATAAACAAAATAATATTACGCACAATCTACCACGTATTTTACATCATATCTCAAGGCTCCAATGACAGTATTCAACCCTGCTTTCATATTTAAAAAAGGGCAAATTTAACAACAAAGTTATATATAAAGGGCACCTGACACCATAATGTTTCTAAAGGTGCAAAAATATACATGAAGTTTCAAAAGTAGTGCAATTTTAACACATACGATAACTGGGGCTTAACCACTGTTAATTCACTGTCATGTGGGACCTACAAGCCATCACCACCCCCAAGCTCCAGCGATGATCAGTCATTTCCGGTGGAAATCTTTGATGACAGAAGAAGGCCATGGGAAATCTGAGAACTGAAAGAGGGGCTCCAGAGCTGGAGCTTGGTGGTGGTGATGGCTTGTGCGTCCCACGTGACAATGAGTTAACAGTAGTTAAGCCCCAGTTAACGTATGTGTTAAAATTTCACCACTTTTGAAACTTTATGTATATTTTTGCAGAAACTTTATAGTGTCTAGTGCCCCTTGCATATAACTTTGTTGTTAAATTTATTCCTTTGCCCTTAAAAAATTATTGATGGCTCTACAGATTTGTTATATGCTGATGTATCAAAGGTCCTAGATAGAAGGGACGACATGAATGTTGAAGACATATGAGAAGAGAAAGCAGAGGAAAGATAGTCAACAGGCGACTACATTATCTATTGATGAGGTAGCCCGAGGTATGGAAAAGGGAATAGAGTGTTGTCACTAACCGTCAAATGGGACGTGAGGGAGAATGAGCTAGAGGAGGAAAAAAAATGTTGTATGAGAGGTTTATTAAGGGGTCTGCGAGGAGGCATTGAAGAATTGACTGTTGATGGAGAGTTTTTAGCCACTCAAAAGCTAGAAGCGTCATTCCCCTTTTTCCTTGCATCTACTTTTCATACTATAAACCCCTTAATCTGTCTATTCCTATCTCTTTCAGTGTGTAATAGTTCTTAACTTACTCCAAAGAGATAAAACCTTTACTTACTAGCCAAATCCCCACTGTCATCAATTGAGTCACACAGTAAATATGCCTAAGAGTAAGCTATAAACACAACATGAGAAACAGGAAGATACACAAGAGTTGTATATAAAAGAGTAAAACCAGAATCTCACATCAAAAGCTTTTTCGCATCGGGTTTCAAACTCTAACCAGCTCACTCTCAATCAACACTATCAGCGAGCATCGAACTTACAACAACATGATAAATGCAAGGATTCTATGAAATGCAGTTCTTCAAAGTTTTTTTGCTTCCCACAGGACAGAAACAACAATAGCATACATACCAGATTTTCATCTCTTCGACGGACAACATGAGTTCAGAGCTATTATCCCCATCATTTTCCAAGTTAACTCTCAGAACAACAGAGCGTAGATTTGAGTTAACAGAGACACCAAATATAGAAGATGCAGCAGAAACCATATTAGGCAGGTAAGGGGCTTCCAAGATTTCACATTCGTTCTTTGAATGCAATGAGCCCAAATGAGTAACCAATTCTCTGACTGCACCATACATTGATGGAGAGAGATGTGCTTTAAGTAATTCAATGATTATAAAAACCTAAAATAAAAAATCATGGAAATTAATAGAGAAAAGAAAAAAGGAAGACAAAACTAAAGCTATTCCACAAGAAGAATTCAGATCATATGCAACATATTCATCACCTCCAACTGTTTCAAAATGGATTCATCAGGGATCACACAAGATGAAAGGAAGACAGAAGTACTATATTGCTCGAGCATAGAAACCTTCTGTGACTGATCAGAATTCATCACTGTAACCTGCAGAATAGCAAATTGTTGATTGATTGCCAAACACACAGAAAATATAAAAAAATATTACTGGTATTAAGAGCCTGACCTCAAAGTCATTTAGTTTGACCTCAAAGTACTCATATAGGTCTTCAACCTGGATTCCCAGACATTTACTGGATGTGGATGCTGAATTTAACAGGCACTTCAATGAGCAGTTCTCTTCCCCAACTTTTGAGGAGAAAGACTCGAGATTATTCATGGACATAAAACATATAGATTTTGATTCTATTACCTGCAAGTATATTTATAGGAACATGAAGTTAACCAGGAAAAATTTAATTCATGACTACCAACTTCTGCAAATAATAGTGAAAATTTAGCATTACAAAATCCTTTCTACAAAGTGCCATTTTCAAGTGCTCCTAAGCTTCTTCAAATCACAAGACTGCTACCATGGATGGCTTGGCCAGCCCAAGACACACCGCCAGCTTCTTTCTTTTTTCACATTTTTGCTAGACCTAGTGGCATGTAATAATTTAAAATGACATAACACCTTATTTCTAGAGTGCTGAGAGAGAAGTACTTCTTACCAACACTAGAAGAACATAACAAAAGCCCAACCCTGAAAGTATATATGTTTTTAAAAAACTATTTAAGGAAGAAAAGAAACTGCTCAATCATAAACATTGTAACATAAAAAACCAGGTCAATATAATCGAATCTTCAAATTATATAGCATCTCTGCATCATGTCACTATTATTGGTTTTGAAAACCTTGAATCACACAAATGAAATCTCTACAGGGCTATTCAATTTCAAAGTTTGTTTCTGAATAAAGGATGCCTCTGAAAAGAAAGAATGAAAGTTTAGCCACAAAGAAGGAAATAAAAATAGGACATGCAAGAATTCTGCCGAAAGGATCCAGACTCGAATTCTCTCTCCAAACAGGAATAAGGAGACCATAACACAACTCAATTCCTCAAAGATATGTACCAAAACCCAGCCTACTAGGTCCTTAACCATGAAATACATCACCAAAAAGTTCCACACCATTCAGACGAGCTGCTTAGGCAATTGTCATCATTTATGATAAATCCTTTGTGCAGAATGCCACAACTTATTAATTTCTCACTAATATAATAGAATTGAAAAACGACACAACATAAAACGCATGATAGCCATCATAAAATGATCCATGCATAATATTCAATCAATAATTTGGAGAAATTAAGCACTTACCAAGTTGCAATAATCAGACACTGAATTTCTCCAAGGAAAATTAATCAGTACATTAAGAACAGAAATATCCCACACAACTTTCTTATGGCTTGCCAAAATAGATCTGCAAGGAAAACAAAAGACAATAATTAAAACCATAAAAAAACAGAGGGTTGTCAGATGCAAAGAGGTATCTTGAGTTGCAAAGTGCACCTTACTTTGCTTTTAAAAATAGCCTAGTGTTCTGATCTTCAATTCCATTCAGTGACAAGAGCAGCTGCAATTAGAAATAAATAATGAACACAAAAGACCTTCTATGAAGATAGTGGCGGTGGTGATATTAATTGCCTATGATAATAGGATACAAATCTAATATCAAAAAACTAAAGTGCTTCAAATTGCTTATTTATTGAAGAATGAAGATAATCAAATATAAACATGATGTATATGTTGTAGAGAAGAGAGAAGAGGAATAGAAGAATGAGGAAGAAGAGTCAGAATAGAGAGAAGAACAGAGAGGAACCCGATTACTGAATCACACTTTATTATTCATTAACCAAAGACATAAGGTGCACTATAGTCTCTTAGCCCTTAACTAACAACAGCTTCTCCTACATTATTACCTAATTACCCTTATTTATCAATATTGCCTAATTACCCTTATGTATCAATATTCACACCCTACACATCAAAACACCATAAAAAAACACGAAACATGATGACTGAATGATCATGTGTCGCAATAAAAGAAACTACATGAAAATTATTCTAAGATATAGTACTTCACCATTTCAACACATAAAAAATGCAGTAAAAATTGAGGATTGATCATCTCCATACAACTTCACCTTTATTATGTTATATACAATCAAAAGAAATTATCAACAAGAGACAAATAACATGAGATGGAAAATGCTAAAGATTACAAATTACTAAATTGAAAATTAACCCCATCTCACACCATCAATTACAACAGTTTACCCATTATAATTTGTTAGAATGGTAAATGCGCAATGACTAGGATAAGATGTGTCTAACTAATGAGTTAGGCTCGTACTATTTGGACTTCCAAAAAAAGTACGGCCCGGTGCATGAGGCTCCCAACAGGTGAGGTCTAGGGAGGAATAGGTGTATGTAGCCTTACCCCCACAAACAGAGAGGTTCTTTCCATGATTGGTTAGCGTCAAATTTCTCTCTATGTTTCACATGTATATTATTGTGCATTATATCTCAATTTACTTGTGTTTAATTTCTCCTAAGGTGAGATTATTGACTGATGTGTCGTCAACTGTCTCCTATACAGGTTAATTTGCACCCAATTTATATGAAATAGAAGTTTTGAGAGCTTACATAACCTCTAAAATTTACATTCTCATTTAATGATCTATATCACAAATAATGGACAAACAAAAGAAGCATTTCTACCCGAGAGAATTGAGCTAATGAAACAACTTTCACAATCTGCAACCCTCAATCAAGAACAAGAACAAATGGCCAACTTGGGGAGAACAAAGATAAAAGCCCAAATCTCTTGCTTCTCGGCAATTATCATTTCCATACAACATTATTACAATAAATAACTATAGTAACTTTTGTGGTATAAACTTAAGAAATCCACATTCCATCACTGGAAATACAAGACTGTAAAAATCCATCCAATTTGATCTTTCAACACTGTCGAAGCTGTGTGGCAATGTCAATTTGAAACATGGTATTGAATAAACTTTCTCCAACACACACTAAAGCATACAAATTTGAAACAACAATGACCAAAAAGTGAAACAATTATAGAACAGCCTTTCATCAAAAGCATTTAAAATCTCAGACAAGAAGCAATTAAGCAAAGTTAGAGTGGGGTAAAGATGTGAAAACAAAAGAAGCATACCCTTTCATTCTGAAATTTGAATGTTGAACAGACATTATAAAACTCCATGAGAGTTGATAAAATTTGCGCATCAAATATTACTTCAAGCTGTTGGAGCTTTCCCTGTAGCATATTTCACATTTCATGATATATGGTATGAAACTAACATGGTGCTTCAGCATTTAAAATGCACACCAACTCATTAAGGCAACTCACTAATAACTTATATTTACTAGTTATAAGGGGGGAACACAATGACAATACCTTTACTGATAGTGCAACATCATGGTTAGATGTGAAATTAACTTGAATGATGCATGAATGATCCACAATATCCAGTTTACTGTTTTCAGCAATGAGCTGCAAATCAAGGAATATACATACACCATCAACAACCACAAAATATACTTCTTTATAAAGATTTTATTTAGTAATATCAAGGAGTTCCACTAAAACGACAATAATAGAAAAGTAGTATAAACAGAAGATAGAAGCATTAGCTTAGCAGAGTTCTCCAAACCATCAGCATATGACAATTCCCATTCTTCACATTAGAGCTCTTATTTCAATACCAACAGGCCTTAGTCTTAGTAGAAGGGGTTATAGCTGCCTAAGCACAAAATCTCAGGTTCAAGTGCATATAAATGCAATAGATGCCTTTTGGGAAACTACCTCCATTTAGAACCGACGATGCTCAAAACTGACCGTTGGTGCTGGATATCAGATACCATATTTATTAATATATATATATATATATATATTTCTGTAAGTGGGTACTCAAACTATTTGAACTGAAACAAAGACCCAGCATAAGAGCCAAACTGTGTCAAATGACAACATTTAATTTCCTAGGTTAAAATTCAATTCAAGGTCAAGAATATGGAAAAATCAATGGTTAGAAAGGGTACAGGTGTTGTCTATGCAAATAGTCACATGTTTCAAAAATACAAACCTGTCTAGTTCGTAGAATAACTTTCTTCTCGTGCAGAAGAACCATCTCAGCTGACTTCAGTTTAAAAATGATAGTCGCATGCTCTTTGTGGAGCTTAGACTCAATGATACCACCTTCAAGAATTATCCTAGTTGTTCCTTCATCATACCTTCAAGGATAATGGGGAAAAGTAAATAACACATTTAGCTATGAAAAGCAAACAGTAATAGTGTCAACCTCCAAATTAGAAGTATGACCATATGAATCAAGTAAACCAAATATTTGAAAATCTAGATAGCTATAGCTAGGTAATCTAATAGTTAATAGGCTATTTATATACGAAGCTTTGGTTGTACAATAATTTCATTATATAGTCATGTATAAGTTACCGAACAACGTTGATTAACATGAATTTTAAAGATTATAATTCTTATGATTTGAGATAAAATACCATTAGTAGATTTATTGCAAAATTCATTCTATATAAAGTTACTCAGCGATATAAGAATATGTTTGAAGGAATCCGATATCAATTTATCCCTCATAAAAAAGTAATTAATATATGTACCTATGCATGCATTGTATGCCAAGTAGCAAAAGCTCTGATCAATCAACTAGTCAAATAATCTCTCTAATTTTGTGTATACTACTATGATGCCAAATAATGTTAGACAAATATATGCTTTTATAAATAGGTAATTCATGATTATAACTTTTAATCCAATAGGAGATTTTGTGACAACTTTATGCTATAACAAGTCATTCAACAATATAAACCTAATTTTGACGGTCAAAGATGTGATTTTATCCATCCTTATAGTGGTGCATCCCCCACCCCTTTTTTCTCTCTCACTCACACATATACAACATTACTTGCCCAGGAAGATAGGGCACCTTACATCCTCGGACCAATAACCATCTTTCATCTAAGCCTGCATCCTCCATCCCCTCAAATTTACAAGCTATGTTTATGTATTCAAAGAAGGTCGAGGTCCTATGCCTTATGACCAGATGTAGGTGTGATGCGCTTCAAGAGTTTGCCAGTTTAGAGAAACAAACCAGATCTTTCCACATTGTGAGCTGGTTTGGCATCTTTGGAACATATTGTTTGGTCTCACAGGAGAGAGTGGGGTATATCCAGTTGATCCTGAGATTTTTAGCTATCAAGTTTATAGATTTTAGGAGGCAAAGTGCAAAGGGTACTGAGGAGTGCAGATTTAGCTTCTCCGTGATCTTGGTCAGAACAGGATGCTAGTGTTCAACCAGAAGTTCCTTCTGCCAGATTTTCTTTACGAGAGGTGAAAACCGAGGAGATACAGTCTTTTTATATTGTGAATTCTCTCACGAGAGCTAGGTATGTCCCATAATCTTCAGGCTTTAAGTACAAAAGGCAATTGTTCAGCTTTGAAAGAATCGTTTTGTCAATTGCTCAGCATTTCTATCAACACATTTTGAGGGGGTGTTTTCTCTTTATCAAAAGTTCAAGCCCCTAAAAACAAGAAGTTCATCTAGGCATCTAACTTTCTCAATGTTACATTTCCATCTTCTCTCTTTAACTTTTCCATCTGCCGTGATTTTCACCTTTTTAATTGGTAAGAGTTCTGCTTAATCTAAGCTTAGCATATAGACCTAAATGAAGCATCATGCTTAGCCAAAACAATGCTCAAATGAAGCAACACTCGAGCACTATTACATCATTAACGCAAGCAAGAACGAAAGAATTTGCAAAAAGAGAATGAGATATTTCTAAAACATCCGGTTGAGTTTATGATGCAGGTATCAAGATCATAGCAAAAGTTGTATGCCTTAGAAACATCATGCAGAATGAAACATCTATCAGATTAAAGTGAACAGAGAACACGGCACAGTACTTGCTACATAGAGTCCCTGAAAATTGATGAATCACAAGCTTCATTTCACAGAGGCATGATTCATTTTTTGCATTAACATCTCCATTGGATGAAACCGAAGGATGAAATTCAGTTGCCTCATATATATCCTGCAAAGTGACAGAAGCCGTTATCTTTAAACAATGTCAATACATACCGAAAATTAACATGAACGTCCATAACAACAAAAACAAAGCCTTTATCCCATTAGGTGGAGTCGGCTACATGGATCGCACGACGCCATTGTGCTCTGTCGAAAACCATATCTTTAGGTATATTATTAATCAAAAATATGAACATCCATAAGATTTTAAAAAAAAAAAAATATGAGTAATATCATTTTTATCACTAGAGGATTGCCATAATAAAGGTTTCCCCAATGCTTGTTAATGCTCTAGAAGGAGCAGATGCAATGATCCATATCAAACTTGTTTAAAGTCAAATACAGATAAGCTAAAACAAAAGATATTTTATGCTGATGAAAAAATCATATTCAACGGAATACCATATTCAATTTTCCTCCGCCTTATGATACATTATGAACATGAAAACATAATAACCCTAAGCAAAACCAATCAACAAAATGTCTAGGTGCCAAGGCGCACTAATTAATTTCTCAGGGCAAAAGAATCCACTATTCGTTTGTTCAATGAATCAAGAATTGTACATATTAGCATCCAGGTTCATTGTATTAACTTTTGTACTACCCACTATACTACTCTTTATTTATCCCTTGTAAATGAGGCAAAATGCAAAATGAAAGGAAGCACACACACTTTACACCTTCCATCCAAACAGCCATGTTCTCTGAAAATTCCTAGTCTGGTACTTTCTCCTCTGCTCTTACCCATTGTACCAATTTTTATTTTTTGCCTATAAAACAACAGTAAGAGTAAGCATACCTTTACATATTCAACCATCTATTTCTCTCCAGTTTTTAAGTTCATACTTTCTAAATTATCTGATTACTCGATTACCATTTCATCACACTTAAAATCGTTGCTTAGTATTCAATAAAAAGATATAAACGGTACAATCTGCCTCCATGAGTCATAGGAAAGGAAAGGGGGCAGTAGTTTTTCCCCACAGAAAGAGAATAGAAAGGAATTTCTATATAAAATGAGCATTGTAAATATACCAAACTTTAAAGGACATAAAAATGTACTTTACTTTATAAATTGGCCCCAGTACCTTAATAACATCATCAGAAACAATCCCAGAAAACTGACTAGAATCATCAGTTCCTCCAGCACCAAGCATACCACGGGATAGCCAGTTCAACCATCCCCGTGATTTGCCTAAGTTGCGTTCATCATTGGAAGACTTTTCTGCAGGAATATCAATGCCACTCACGCCTATGTCAGGTTTAGAACACCTTGAAAAGAATTCCTGTGAACAAGCATGCATGATGAGCTTTAAGAACCCAAGTTTACCATGCTCTAATACAGTGTTGTAATAGAGTAAAATTTACCCACAAAAGCCAATCAAATGAAGAGCATATATGTTGATTAAATTTCTCATAAGATAATCATTAGACAGGTACCTGCATCTCATATTCTGCACCAGCCCGATAATTCAAAATGTCATCTACATCTGATTCTTTCTCCATTTGCTCCAGTTCTCGAAGAACCTCATCATCAACTGGCTAATAAAAACATTTATAAAATACAACCTTTGTAATTAAAAACATAATAAGAAATTATCACCCAGCATAATAATAACAAGACATCAGCACAATCCAATTTCTTATAGCATCATATTCCAAATAATAAACGAGATTATACAAAACTAACAATCCAAAACACTTAAACCCTAAAAGATCCTCATTGAAACCCAACAACTCTAAAGAATTTTATATTACATAGATAGAAATACATAAATGCATGTGCTTTGAAAGAAAAACAACAATAACCTGTTCTTGTCGAAGAAAATCCAGCTTGGTCTTGTACAAGTCAATGTACCTCCGACGGTAATTTCTATATTATGAAACAAGAATGTTATTAAACAATAAAAGCTTTATGAATGTAAAAAAAGACTTCACAAGGCAAAACCTCAAAAGAGGTCTTATTTATTAAAAGTTTGATATTCACTATGGCAAGGGTGCATCTTATTTTAACCTTTAATTCTCTTCCAACGGCAAGAATGTTTTAATCTTTAATTTCGCCGTGGATAAGAGCTAAACTATTACCCATCTTGAATGCCAAACATATCTTCCAAATAAAGGTGGATTATGTGCTATATGAACTAACTTTCAGAGGTTAATCGAATTTCATAGGAAAGGATTTTGTATACTTTTAAACAACCTAGGGATAAAGCAGGTAAGATTTTGTTAGAAAGGTGGCTGTTCTAGGGCCCAAGACAGGACTGAAAATTTAATATGATGGAATCGGTAATGAAAAGTTTTAATAAGGTGATATAGGAGGACTGGCCTTGCAGTTAGTTTGCTGGCTTTCTTTTCAATTAGTTTCAATCAAAGCTCTGATACAAACTAGGAAAAGACAAGGAGTTGAGATTAAAAAAGTTGGATATTAAGACTTCACCACAAGAGTTGTGTTGTTGGGTGCCAAGGTGTTCAACCCAAGTAATGAAGACTGTTAAACTAGAGAATATTCCTCCATTTATCATAGATATTGTAATCATATCTCACTAGATTATAGTGATAGCATAATCACAGTAATTAGGGCATTAAAGAGTAATTATGATTGAGGCTCCTATTCAGTGTCTAAATTTCCATGCTCAGATAAATACAATCAAGCATTTCAATCACTCCTCTCTGCATGGTATGAACTATGAGAAAGCAAAGGAAACTCGAGTGAAATAGATTGAAGACCACAGGAGCCGTGTCATTGAGCTAGATGATGAGCGCAAAAAACAGCAGCTCACACAAGGTAGATAGCGCTGCCCAATGAAGCTAGGTCATTAAAATTCAAGGAGCTTTTAGTCAACAGATGACAAACACAAGTGGAGTAATTGTCAAAGTCTTAGGTCGCAGTTGAGGGTGTGACCTGTGGGCCATGTCAAAGTTTGGATGTGTCTCGTTTTTCAGAAGCAATTCAGTCTGGAAAACAATGCTCATAAATTTGTGCACGTGTAACTCGTTGGATTGAAATCTATGGAACAACCAAAACCTCATTTTTCAGCATTATACATTATCAGACAACCTTTCCAAGGACTTACAATCGCTCCCCAAGGTATCTCCATGAAGTTTTCCTTAATTTCTTGCGAACATCTGAGAGGACAGATTCCTGTGCATAGTGCCACCATAATAATGGCCAGCCCTGAAGTTTCCTTGATAAAGGGCTATGCCAAGGCCGATAACGACCATACCTACATGTAACATATCCTATCAAATGAATATAAAATAAATGTTTTAAGGGAAAAACTGCTTTAAAAGACAACATAATACTAGATTAGTCTAGATACAATAATAATAGTAATTACCATGCTTATAATACTCAAAAATAAAATAACATATCCCCTCACAAACAAGATGCGGCAACATCAGTTTATATTACTGTGCTTATTCATGCAACTGAACCCATTTCCTTGTAGTAAAATGCAATTTACAAATGATCAGACAACTATCTATTCGATAGTAGTATATAAAGACATCAGTCACAATACAACAGTTACAGCACAAGACATACCTTTCTCTTAATCGACAAGTGCACAAATAATCCCACACAAGAAACATCTGTTGCAGCTGAGCCTCATCTAAAGAGACAGCCTGATAGGCACAAAACATTTCATCAGGATATAAATCAATGTAGGAAAGCAAAAATAATAACACCATCAAAATTGACAAATGCCTACAGAAAGTGTACAAACCAAACCAGTCAAATCAGCAGTAACAGAATACTGAGGAGCACTGTCATCAAGATTTTCAGATCTGTTCGCCTAGAGGGAAAAAATCAATTAAGAAAAAGCCATTGAAGTTTCAATTGCAATTAGTGATCAGGTAATCATCCAGTAAAATGATTATTCATACCCATAATTAGTGGAGTAAGCAATAAGGGCAACATAATGAACCTATACAACTAAAAGGTATAAAAATTTCCTCTTCATTTACAAGGCTCACGCCTTATATCACTGTATTAACATTCAGAAATGCCTCAGCTTCCAAACTAACCCATTCATCCACCTAACTCATTCATTTTCTAAAATTCTTACCACCATTCCCAAAAAGGTTTTGGTACAGCCTTTGTTCAAATTGATAATAGAGGAAAATTAGATCCTGGCGCAATGAAGTGTAATTTTCTTAGGAGTTCCCTGACTCAAAATGGGTGTTGTTGCTATTACTCTGCCTTAAGAAAATTTTTTTGTCATAATGAATGCAATAATTTATGAAAACCAGCCATATATCCCAAAATACCCATCCAAGAGAGTGTATGGACAATGAATGGATATTTTTTGGGAAAGCATAACAACTTCTGTCTCTCACGCACCCTTGAAGGATCATGACACCCACTGAAACTACCCAAACAGCCTTTATTCTAACCGTATAAGTTCACTGTAGTGCAACCAGCCCAGAAATGTGTGAAAAGAACCCAGAACAGTGCCTAAGAATAAGAATGTTTGCAAGTTACAACCATAGACTGGTCTACAACAAGTTACAATTAAGACCAAGGATAAAAGATGTAATGAATGATATGGAAAATATGATTTTCAATTAAGATGTTTATACCGAAAACATGAAGGTTACATCACACGGTGCCAATATAGACTTGTAACTTTGGCCTTCAGATCTAATATTGCTTTGTGACGTTGAATTCCCCACATTGCCTAAAGCCACCGAGTCCACTGTCTCATGAAATATACTGGAATAAAACTCCAGTCCTCTTATCTCTATAGTTTTATTCACTTGGCCGACTCTCCCCCTTCCACTTGACAACCTGCAATATTGAGGAATGACCAAATCAAATTACAGCTGACACATTGGCCAACATGTCAGACATTTTGTGTTCTACCTTCAAAGAAATTTTAGTCAAATTATGGCTCTAGTCCAGATTCATTCATTCATATTCTCTCATATGGAAGAGATAAAACTTGAACTAGGAAAAGAACCATTCTAACAAAATACATTAAAAATAATTGGATTTCAAGCTCCAATGGAGATGAAGTGCTTCACTGCTTCATAATAGACCTTTGACCTACATGCTACATGTCTGTTTGGCTCTATCTTCTCTATTTATTTTCAGCCTATCAACCTCCTTCTTATGTAAAAATAGTCTATTTCCTCTGATCAATGGGCAAAACAAAACAAAACAAAAAAAAAAAAAAAAACATTTCAGGTTGTCTAGTAAACTTAAGCAAAGAACCTCTCTAAGATTTTTCTAAAATACAACTTGATATTCAATTACAATTACAACTAAGGTGTAAGCGAGAACACTACCCGGTAAGGAGATGTTGCTTTGTTATGGTCAAACTGGAAAACTTTAAACCGATCAAAATATTTCCCTGTAAGATTATTGTAAGGGTAAGCAAACATTCAGGATAAATTCTTGACAAGACGGTCCTTAAAAATTGTATATTTTAATGCAGCATAGAGAACCCAAGGTAAGTTGAAGGAAAAAATGATGAAAGAACAGATAAACTTACTTTATCATTCTGCATATCACTATATAAAACATGGAAGTTTCTTATGGCCACTTGGATGCTGTCAAGAATCTACAAGAAAAATAAAATAGCACGCATAATGTTGTATTATAATATGCAGAACAAGATAAGGCACAAACAAATGATGAAAACTAAGTTTGCAATATCATGTTCGTTTTTTTGTGCACAAGGAACCCATATTTACTGAATATTGCAAGCAAAACAAAACAGCAATCTTACCCAAATCTAAACAAGTTCATTATTACTATTAATGAGGAACAAAATTTAGATTGAGGCGAAAAAGAAACATCCTCCGTGGCAATGACATTGATATAAGGACAATGAAACCATACCTTTGCAGTGATGTAAGAAATAAATGATTGACCAGCGTGACTGCCTGCAAGTGGGGAACCAGCACTCCCTCAGAATCAGTGATAAGACCTTTAATCGATCCCCTATTAATAGTTCCCTATTGTTTTAGAGGAATATCCATTTCAGATATGCTGGGTGATTTGACAGCATTATTGAAATTTTAAGACTCTTTTGCTCTATGTTTCTCATATCTTGTATAATTCGTATGATAATGTATACCCTTAAATGTCAGTTTACTCTCAACAAAAGGTAACATAATTGAAATACAGTTTCAAACTTTTTGAAGTTTCATGCTAAAAACAACTCAATCAGAGAAAAGGCTATGCTAGCCAATGACATATCATACTTTTTCTTTACAAAACAAAAGTTGAGCAAAGGCACTGCTAAGGCTATGGAACAGAAGCAGGAGGGTGTTAGGACCCTAACAATTGCTTCCAGAACAAATTGCAAAGTGACCAATTAAAGAACAGAAGTAGAACTGAATATATTACTTCTAGTTACAAGCATAACTCCGTAATACATCTAAGCACATAATGATACAAAAGGTTATGGAAACTAAACGCATTTGAGTCGCATTGCAAAATCTTATTTCCATTGATACAAGGAACCAATACATGTAGTCTTAGGAGGATTACTTCTCAAAACAAAAACCTTAACCTAATTTCCTCCTAAGAATCATAATACACAAGATATGATGAGATATGGGAATAAATCTAAAAGATATATCAAAGATAATAAAAAAAAGAAACTAAGTTAATGGGGCAATGGGCTTATAAGAGCGAAGCCCACTTCCAGCACTCCCCTTCAAGCTGGAAAAATACATATTTATCATTCCCAGCATGCCACTGAGCTCTTCAAACTTGACCCATGCAAGTGACTTAGTCATCACACTGCAACTTGACTAGGAATGGCATTGCTCAGATTTCTAAAGTCAGTTGCTTTTCAAATTTTCAAAATTGTACTTTTTTCAATGACTCGTGTACTTGTCTTTCCATTTTATGTTTCTTTTGCAGGATGTCTTCTCTCATTTCTAACTCTGTTATTCCTTAATGAATTTTCTTTTCCTATCAAAACAAAGAAAGAAATGACTTACCACACACACGCCTGGACAGTTTTCCCAACTCAGCTGCTGCAAGTTTGGCCTTTTTTGCCGCAAACTCTCTCTTTTCAACAGCATACTCACTCCACTAACACAGAGGAAACTCAAATTGCAGATAAATAGTATAACAATGTAATTGATAAAAAGAGCTTTGTCTCAAATGATATGCCTGAATAAGTGGGCTTTCTTTTTTAATCCTCTCAAAGAGGAAAAAAACTTTAAACACAAGAGAATCATACAAGAAAAAGATAGAATACCATCCCAGATGAAGAAAAGCATGATGATAAAGCAGAACATAAATCCAGAAGATTCAAGGTTAGAGACTTAGAGGTAATGCTAGATCCAAGAAGTACCTCTTGATCACCTCGTTGGGATGCAGAAATGAAGACATCCTCTAAAACTATTATAATGGGATCCCAACCAAGCTTTTTCCATGGAATTTTGATGCTTAACCTCCCAACCCGACCTAGCAATAATTTTCAATTTTCATTAGGAATGAGTAAATAAAAGCTCCTATGCACAAGCGGCCAGCCATGCATCTATTAGAGAACCATTCATCAGGAAAAGAATGGTCCAGTATTACTGAGAATGGAAGAACTTAGACACATGTTTAAGGACGCAGTTCCAGTACCTTGCTTCAGAGCAAATGGCAGTTGGAGATAATCAAACGCTTCAAGTATCAGCTCCGCGTTCTCCAGTAATACTTCCTCTTTGTGACAGTACATAATTAACTCCAGCATCAGTTCAAAAACACCCTTCATTTAAAGTACTAATATTCACACACACTCCAAGGAAAAAGCCATCATGCTTAAAATTACTGGACCAAATGTTTATAAATTTTACGGCACAGAATATGGAAAACTCTCTAAATTAAATGCGGAAATAAATCCTCCGACACGCTAGGAAACTTGAGTCTGTTGAGTAAAGAAGAAACTGCCCACTTTTGAGAAATTAAAAAGTGAACTGAGCACCAAACGAATATTCTGATTGTCCCAGAAACCACTGTCGTGATTAAAACTATCATAGTCGTAAGGGAATATCACTGCAACAAAATTATCCCCAACAAAAATAATTGCATGCTCAGTGCATCCAAACAGTCAGTTCTCGTATGGGTGCAACTTCACACACAAAGATTAATAAAGATTTAGTCGCTCAGTTATAAGACAAAATCAACTTCAAAAAGATTATTAACAGCTCAGAGAAAAGAAAATGATAACCAAACGAACACTAGAAAATCTGACGTACCATTCCAAAGTGTGATCTTCAGCTGCTCTTTCTGGATATCTTTGACATATCGGCCTAGGTAACCCAGAAGCACCTGACGAACCAATCCTTCGAACATTTCCGGATTATTCTCTTCACAGCATCAGTATTGCTTAGTATGACTGAAATAAATAAACCGTAACCATGTCAGCCAAACCCGAAGATTAAAGTAACTAAGCACTACAATATACAAACATATAAACAAGGACCAGATTCTCTCTCCCCAATGAACAAAAAAGAAGTGAAAGAGTTTCATTTTCCATGCAAAATTTACAGTGATAAAGCCCAATTCGTCCCTCCCCCACGGCCGGGGGTCTCATGCCGTTCAGGCGTTGATCGTATTACAACGGAGAAGGGACCAGACAAGACTATATCGTGTAGATGACAAACCTGAACATTGGGATGGTTGGGTACTTCCCCGCCTTGCGACTCTGCGCGCTGCAACTACAACACCGCGGCAAATGCTGGAAGGCGCCCAGTTTTTTTTTTTTATGGGGTCGAAAGGAAGGCGTGCGGAGTATCGTTCGCTTAACCCGTTGATTAATCAAATTGGGTAAAACGGCCCGGTTTAACCTTTGGGTTTTGACCCAATTGAGACAACCTTTGAATTTGATTTTGACCTTGGAGATGGCAAAGCAAAAACATGAAGGTAAAAAAACAAAATATAGAGATTGGCGTCAAAACAACAGCTATGACGTGTTATTTTTTTATTTTTATTTAAAAAAGGGTTGATGTGCTAAAATGAGCATAAAATTTTACTAAAATCATTTTCTTTTTTTTTGCCAATTTTACTAAAATTATTTTCAAGACCATATACTTTTTAAATGTGCAAAAATACTTATGAATATTTAAAGTTGGAGTAAAAGTGTCAGGTTTATTAAATATAACTTAATACTGTTATTTTTTATGATGGGGCCCATGCTATTCTTACATATATAATGTAATGGTGTTAGGTTATATTTAACAGCTTTAGCATGTTTGCTCCAATTTTAAATGTTAATGGGTATTTTTGCATTATCGAAAAGTATATAGTGTTGCACGTACTTTTGATAAAAGTTTATAGATATTTTTACACTTTAACCTTAAAAAAAATTAGGTAAGAAAACTAAAATAAAATAAAATAAAATAATCAGTGAAAATATAATTCAATATTTTAGTATAATTAATAAATATATAATATAATGTCAAATTTATATTAAAAAATTTTCTTATTCGAGAGTCAAGAATAATGTAATCTTTTTTTATTAGATCAATGGCTTCCCTTTAAGGGGGCAAAGCTTCTCAATATTCGAACTTGTGGTTTTCCTCTTAAAAAGTGAAGTCATTTACCACCTCAACTAATAGCTTATTAGTATAATAATGTAATATATATCTATATATTCTATAATACTCATAGTAATACTATTAAATTTGTTTTATTTTTAAGTAACACCGTTAATTTCTTTAAGTAACACCGTTTTATTTTTATATTTCTTCATAATTAAATTTTGTTTTAACTCTATAAATTAAGGAGTCATCATAATTTAAAATTTTTTTTTTTTGCCAAAAAAAACGTAATAAATACTAGGGAATTTAATTTAGATCCATTAGTCGGCAAGGGATTCAATTTGGATCCATAGGGCTACGCCCAAGAAGGGACCTAAGGCTGAGCGCAAGAAAAAGCCAGATGCCCAAGAACCTTCGGGCTGAGCACAAGAGGAAGCCAGTTGATGTTTTGACTGCTCTTCTTGAATTTCAATAAAGATTGACGATGTCTAGTTGTGGTTTTAGGGTTGGATGTTATGGTCAAGACGCTTAGTTCGTAGGAGTGGAATATGATGTGCCATATCGGCTGTGGAGTAGAACAAAAGATGGTAAAATTGGTTTAGTTTTGCCTCAAAATTAAGTAAAATACTGTATTCTCAAATAGTGTTCTGATATCTCTGTTTCTTTTTTGACAATGGCATCTTAGGTGTTGGTTAACGTGACGATAAGCAGTAACACAACTCCATTAAAGGGAAAGGGCGAGGCCCATCCCAGGACAAGAAAAGGAAGGCATAAGATGTCGTGTTTGTCTTTGAGGAGTTTGGTCTCTAATGTTATCTTTTAAATACTACGAATTGAGTCTGCTTCTAGGAGTCTCTGTGGTTTCTGTTCTGTCGTCGTCTTTTAGTTTGACTTTGTACTCAGTGGAGTAGCTTCCAAATAGTATCAAACAAAATATTGAAAACATATGCAATAGTTTCCAAATAGTATCAAGGAGTCTGTACGGTTGATCTTTTGAATGAAATAATATAAAGGGTTAAGATGTAAATTTACTAACGAAGTTTTATCCGAAGAGCGTCTAACATAAATATCTTTTAGAAGGGGCAAAAATACTAATGAACAATTAAAAAGGGGCATCCACCACAAAAACCGTTAATCCGTACTAACGGCGTTAAATTATAAGAGAAGAAAACCCTTAACGGCGTTAGTACGGATTTAACGGTTTTTGTTGTGGATGCCCCTTTTTAATTGTTCATTGGTATTTTTACCCCTTATTAATTGTTCATTGATATTTTTACCCCCTTCTAAAATATATTTATGCCAAACGCTCATCGAACAAAGCTTCATTGATAAATTTTCACATTAACCCTAGTATATATACACGGTTTATCTTTTGGGATTCGCATAATTAGGCGCATTTTCTATGATATCGGACCATTCATCATCTTCACAATTAATTCCCACTTAATTACTGATAAATTTTTTATTATAACTTCTACAGGTCAATAAATTATAGGGATGGCTAGATCTGTTCATTGTAAATATTTATCTAACTTTAGAGAAATTAAGAATAGTAGTTAAATTAGTTAATCTTATTTATTTTTCAAAAATGCCCTAACTTTAGAGTATTAATTGGAGCACTTCTTGTACCTGAGGAAATTGTAGTTACGGACCTCAAAACTCATTGTTTGATTAATAAAGTCAGATTTGATCCATTAAGTCAGATTTGATCCATTCATTACAAAGATTGAGAATTAATTTCTCTAGCTAGTGCGCCTGAGAGCTAAGAAAAAACCACAAACAATGTGCATTACTCTCTATTTTAAAAGATTATCAAAAGGTGTTAACTTAAAATTTCTCAGGGTTTCAAAATTATTTTATTAAAAAAAATAGAAGAAACAGTAGAATTGAGATGTATGTGACATTAATGAGTTGCAAGTATTACTCACTTTATAGAATACATAGGTGTATTATAAAATTGTTATTGTGTTTCATTATTGTTGAGAAAGTATCAATGGGGGTATTTTGAGAAGAAATTGATAAAAATTAAAACTTTGTCCTATAATTAGGACCAAAATCAACTCTTAAATGTTATCCTATAATTAGCACCGGAGGAAGTAACTTTTTTTTTTATTCCACATGATATTTCCTTTCAATTCGCAGTCTACGGGATTGCATTGCGAATTGTACAGTAGGGCTTTTGGGGAATTTTTATTTTTATTTCCCTTCTTTTTTGTACTGGGTTGACAGTAATGCCGGGGTTCGAATTCGAAAGAGGCGAAAAAGCATGACAACGAGCCTTTCGCTCCTCTCAATTCAAACCAAGTGCTTGGTAATCTGTACCTTTTGCATCTTGCACACTGTTGACAAATTCTTTTCTAAAGTTATAATACTCACCCTCTATAGGTAGTTATATCTGTAGCAAGCTCCTGCTTCCTTCTCTTCTTATGATCTTCATGATAAATGAACTTTACATCATTATATTGTTGGTGCGTCTTTGTTTTGTGGTATACCAGAAATTACTTCTGCACTTTTCTTCGGGAAGGATTTCTTAATTCCCTACAATCCATCTGGCATATGACTAGAAGAGTTTATCAAGCTAGTTTGATCAAGTTTTATTAGTTTAATGCAACAAACATTATTGGTAGATTACATCATTTTTTCAACACCCATTACACACACCCGCCCCATTTTTGGCTACTTGGAATATAGAACTTACAGCCATTAACTCGGACACAACAAAATGTACAAAACTCTTTAACAAGGCATTGCACTAACTAGCTACTGACTATTTTTCCCTTCAAATGATGTTTAGAATTCCTCATGAAACAAGGCAAGGGAGGGAAAGTCAGTTCCTAGAAAGAGGACATCTGAATGGAGCTGTCCTTTCCAAGTCTCATGGAGGTGACATAATCTGTGGGACAATGTGCAGAAATACCAGGAAGTGCCAAACCTAGTACTCTTGCAAATATGCGGAACCACCCTTCCTTATAGTCCGGTCCATAAATGGAGCCCATTACTAAGCTTCTTATTAGCTCCCATGCAGCATTCAGATGTTCTGGAATGAAATATCTAATTCCAAAGAAGTTTTTATTTGGCTCCTCATTCACTTTCTTCAGAATTCGGTGCACCACCAAAATTTAAAACGCGAAACACATCAGTACCTTAAAGATCACAATAAAATATGAAATTTTGAAAGCACATTCTATCTCCAGAATAAATCCACCAAGATCAACCAAATAAATCATGTATTAATATGTAAACATGTCAAAGGTGGGTCAAGAAAATTTTTGGCTAGATCCAGTATACAAAAATTGATAAATAATCCAATCATAATAGAACCTTATAGATGCAGGTCCCGTTGAAAATTTTGTCCAGCATCTATAGATATCAATATATTATTAGTGCGGTCAACAATTTTTTTTGAATGCAGCTCTGTATCAAATAGTCTATGCAATATATATATACTCATTTTATTTTTAATATAAGACCTAATTAGGAAGTTGATTTTAATCATAAGTGTAAGATATGTTTCTCATATTTATCAAATTTTTCCAAATTAGTCATATTAATATGGGTTAAGGTGCAAAAATACACATGAGCTTTTATCAAAAGTGCATCCAACACCAAATGCTTTTTTTTGGAACAAAAGTGCCTCTGAGCTTTCAAAATAGGTGCAAAAGTCACATAACTCGTTATCTGAAACTGACGTCTGTTATGTTATATTTTTTGGTTACCAGGTGGAGACCAAGGGTGATTTATCTCGTTTGACTAAGCTAACGTGGCAGTTGCATTTGTCCATTATACAATAAACATTAAACACACAAAAGAAATCGAACTCCCCGACAAAGAAATAGATCAAGCAAGGTTCAGCTGTTCAATCAGAATTGGGAACGGATCTGCAACAAATTTAATCTAGAATTTAAACAAATTTAATCGACTTCAGCTAAGAATAAATCAGTTGAATCCCCTGAGATCCTAACACGACCCTTGCCCCCTTCCGAATTCAAAAGATACGAAGCACCAAGAAAATCAATGGATGTCCATAGAAAAAGGTTCCGGACAACAATTCAAACATGGAGTACCTGACAATTTTCCCTTTCTCGAATTCCATGCGACGGGAGAATGTTGAAATTGGATCCACTAAAACCCTAACATCGACGATCTTCACTCCATTCTAGAATCTCTGCGTCTCTAACTTGAGAGGGAAAGCTGAAGCTCACAGAATCGGAGAGAGAGTGAGCCAGGAGTGAAGGCGGTGGCGGTAGATGCAGATTCGAGTGTGAAACTGAGCACAGTCCAGCGGCGTCAGGGTGAGGCCGAGAACTCGCGCTTTCCTCTGCACGGCCGGCAGCCTCCTTCTCTCTCTTCTAACCACTGGTTTCTTCAATCCGTTCGCCGCCTTCTTGACCTTCTTATGCTGCCTCTGGAACTTTCTCCGACTGAGCGGAGAGGCCAATATCGCCCGACTCCACCTTGTCCTGCCTTTCGCTGTCACAGCGAGAACCCGGTTGGCGACCTCACGAACGTCGCGCCCGAGGCGAGGCTTGGCCGTGGAAGAAGAACCCTGGCGAAGAACACGGCGGACAGCTTCGACGAGTTTGGAGGAATAGATCCGCTGCTCTGTCTCGGATCTCCATGGAATCGCAGCGGGCGAATTCTGATCGTTGCCGGCATCATGCCCGATTTTCCTGCGCTTTCTCTGAACTTCTTGGCACGTCACTTTTGTTATTTATTTTTAGTAAATATTCAGACTACCTTGTGCCATATCAGCATCTCATCCTCCAAGTTGTTTATTATTCGTCCACATCATCATCACTAATCAGCATTTTTAGTCAATAAAGTTAAAACTCACAGTCAACATCCTTGAGATAACGAGTTATGTGACTTTTGTACCTATTTTGAAAACTCAGAGGCACTTTTGCTCCAAAAAAAAGCATTTGGTGTTGGATGCACTTTTGATAAAAGCTCATGTGTATTTTTGCACCTTAACCCTATTAATATTCACTCAACAAAAATCGAGTGAAAGAAAGAGGAGGGAATTAAAGAAAACAATTAGGGTGTTTTAGAAAAAATATGTCATATTAACTAACTTAACTATCTTCCTTAATCTAATCAAATTAAATAAATAAGTCTTACATTAAGGTCCGGAAGGAGTATATATATAAACTCTAAAAAATCGCATTATTCCTAGGTCATGAATAATGCAGAGCATTTCTCAAACTCAATATAACAGACTCATACTAGTAGTTCATCTCTTTGAAGCGTGTTTCTGACATGCATGAATGGCGATTCATAACAACTCCAGTCAAACTATCGTTTTGTATACGAAATGTACATGATGAACTCAACTCAACTCCACTACTACTAAAGTTATTTGAAAAATCAACAGGGTTGAGACTGAAACTAGGTAGTTTTCACTTTAAATAAAGTTAGAATAAAAAAGTCTTCTAGGACCTAGCATCATGGTAACTATGGAAAACAAGGCAAAGATGATTTAATATGGGTCTGTGTGTTGAGAATAGGAGGAGGACATACAACAAACAACAAACTAAATTAGGAAATGGAGATATATGACGAATACCTACCTGTTCAATATAAAAGCTGTTGTAGTAAAGGCACACTCCAAAATGTTTGTACAAGAAGGTTTTATCATCATAAGGCAGCCTGGGCACAAGATCATTACAGTAGACGACTCTGAAGTACTTTTGAATAGGATGTTGCAAATGAGCTTCCATGAACCTTCCAAGTTGCTCATTTCCAATCCTCGGTTGGCCATATGTGTATACGCCGAGAAGCCTTTCCATTATCTCCCTCTCTTCATGCAAAACCAACACTGTTGGAAACAAGATGGCTAAAGCTCCACCCAGACTATGCCCAGTCACTACAAATTTTGCATTCTTGTGCTCATTTAATAAGCTTCTGAGTTTCCCCCTAACAACATAATACGCAGTTCTCTGACCTTTCATCTGTGGTGTCTTGGAATCAGAAGATTGATCCCAATCCCATCCACTTTGACCTGAATCAGAACCATTGTTTGATGTCATATTTAAAGAGCTTAACTTCTCATTTTTCGCTTGAATGTGATCGTAAAAGCTCGCAGGTTCGATTCTGCTGCCTAAGCCTAAGGCTTCCAGGAAACCCATGTGGATTTTTCCCAAGTTTGGTATTTCATACCAGGAGTAATCAAAATCAGTACTCCAGTCATCAGCATCAAAAGGTTCAGTGCCCCTAAAGCTTACTATTATCAAGTTTGCATCTTCGATGTTGTCACAGAAAATAAACACTTGGGTGGACATCTGCTTTTGGAAGTCTATCATTTACGTACCCAGAAAGAAGGATTACCAAACAATGTTAGTGAAAGACATGATATACGCGTAACTAACAAATTTTTTGCACGACATTCTAGTATGCCTCCCATAATATCTTACCATTCCAGCAATCATAGAAACCCACGAAGTGCATCTGTCAATCAAAAGAAATAAATTACTTTACACGGTTAAGAAACCTATGTTCTGAAATTTTAAGTTTCAAAGAGATTGGAGCAACTTACCTTCCAGTGATGGTTCACGACATTTTTAATGACTTGGGCATTCTCATACGCTAGCTTGGAAGCCATCATGCAGAGATCCATCAAAGCTCTGTTTCCCAATTCTGGCTTGATGATGCTCTTTCTCTGCATAGAATCCACACCACCAACGTTTGCTTTCGCTAACTCTTGGCCCCTGTAAAGATCAATCCTCCCATCTAAGTGACCAATTGTACTGATAAAAGTCTCTGTGCCTCTCCGTGGTACCACCACTCTGCCTATTAAAAACCAAGTACAACAATAAAATATTCGCTTTCGGCAAAGTCATCACTAGTAAAGAGCCGTGGGCACTGTTTGATGGTCTTAAAATCTTTTTGTCACTTCACAGTTCAGAAGACATGGTATTAAGCCAATGACAGCTAGGCTTAAATACAAACATTTAGGGTAAGAATACACACATTCATATTCAGGTATCCAAAAACAGAGATGACAGTGAGTATCACAGGAACAAATAGTCATTCAAAACATCGAAGTACCATGGATAACGTTGTTAATTAGACCAAGCAAGTTCCCATTCTGGAACAGAAGATTCAACAGAAGATCGACCAACCAGCCAATCCACTCCATAGGCTTAGCCAAAAACGCAATGATCTTGCGCATCACAATGGAAACCATAATAACCCATCTATGATCATCATTAACCATCTCACCACCACCAGGTGGCCCCTCATTAACAAAGTAGTTGCTCTCCAAAAACTTATCAAAACTGTGTCTATCACCCCGGACAGAGTAGGTTAGCAAGTCCTTTATGCCACCATTCTCAGGACGAACAATCAGATACCTAAAAACCAAACAGTATCACACATTAGCAATTTCAACTCTTTCAGGTACCAATCCAGGATTAAAATATTGCATGCATGAAGTCGATTTGAAGGAGTGTGGTTAATTAGTATGCCAAGACCAGTCAAGTTTGAGAATCTCTGAAACATAATATCAAACAGTTTCCGAACAATAAGAATGACTGAATGAGGCACCTGAAACCACAATCGTCGGTTGGCTTCTCATCCATAAGTCCGTGAGAAACTTCATCGTCAGCGGTGTGATCCATCTCCGACGCCATAACTGCAAGATTGTGCGGATTGGTTTTGGAAAACAGAATGAATCTGGTTGAATTTATATGCAGGAGTAATGATCATATGGGGGTATTACGTGTAGGCAGGTAGTGCTAAATCCAAGTGACAAGCAACCTTGAAAGTAACGTGTGCTTTTGTGGCGAGAATCAGGGGAAGCATTGTGGTTTTTGCCGTTTTGGGATTCGGACGCACTGACCGTCGTCGTCAAATTGTCGTCAACTTCATTTTTGTCTGCAAAATGATAGGTGCATTGGTCAGCAAGCATTCCCCCAACGGTGAACATGTGTAGTCTCACGCGTCCTATATCCTTCCTTTTCCCTTCGCCCACTGAAAAATGAAAATACGGTCACCAATATTTTAATGTGGTTTTTCACTTTTGTCTACCAAAGTATGTGATATTTGTTCTGGCCAAAAAAAAAAAAAGTATGTGGTATTTGATGTTATTATAATCTAGACTAGCTTTACTTGCGTCGAATCGTTATTGAAAAAATGACTCTCTGGATTTATTTATGCTTAAGAGCTAATGATATTACAAAGGAAAAATCCTAAAAAAATACTACTTAAACTTCAAAATCCTAAATTAGTTTTATTAATAATAAGAGTAATGGGATTGACAACTCAGATTTTTGTCAAATTATTTGTTTAGAATTTTAAAATTTAAATGATATTTTGTTGAAATTTTCTCTATTACAAATCGCTCATTGATAAAATACTTATTTATAATTATGAGTTAACCTTTTTACAAACTCTATCAATCTTTATTTGATGTATTATTTTATTTCTTCGTCAATAAGAAAATATTGGTAAGGGAACAGTTTATTTTAAGTAATTGTTTGTTGTGAACATGCGATAGACCACTCCCCCTTTTTATTTAGGCCTTTGCCTTTGTGTTTCACTGTTTTGACTTGCGATGGACAAGACAACTGGGAAAACGCTGCCGTTTACAGCTTAAAGGCATCACCATGGGCCTCTAAGCCAATTGGGCTGTATACCCGTTTTTTGTGAAACAGAAATTGGATGCATTTATAACTACTTTTCTTCTCCGATGACAAAAGTTTGTCTATTGAAGCATAAAGTCAATAAACTATCTTCCCTATTAAATATAAGAGCTAATTTAGAAATAAATTTTAGTCCAAAATATAATTTTTTTCATTTTATTTCTTATATTTACCAATTTCTTGAAATTAATTTACTTGACTTATGCTATAATTAAATGTGTTAAAAATATCGTATAACATATATTATAATTAGGGCTAAAGTATATATTTGATCCTTTATGTTTGCTTTAGGTATCATTTTAGTCCCTTAAGTTTATAAAGTGCACTTTTAGTCCCTTAATGTTAATACCGTTAGTTTGGCTTAATGAAAAATATTAACTCAGCAATTTTAAGTGATGGCTGCGCAATTAACAGCTGACTAAGCATGACTACATGTTAATTCTTTAATTTATATGTTTATATTTTAAAATAAATATAAATATGGGAAAAAGAAAAAAAGAAAGTGTCTTCTCCTCTTCAAGAACGCACAAGCTTCTTTGTGCCTGGCGACTTCATCTCTAATTCATCTCTTCGTAATTCATTATTTTAGATTAGGTTTGGGTGGATTCTTCATAATCATAAAGTTGCATCTGCAAATTATTTGAATCATTAGGAGTTTTTTTAATATGGAAGACTCCAATTTGTCTAAAGCTCAGTTTCGCATATTCAGGAATATGCCTTTGGGTTTTGACGCATAATGATATTAGGATGCTGTCTTCTTTTTTCTTTTAGTTTGCCAGTATTGTACACCTAGGATTTTATTCTAGGTTATATGGGATGGTTTGTAATATTACTTTCTATGTAATTTTATGTTTTAGGTTTAGTGGCAATAAAAAAGAAATTAGATAATCTCCGCAAGGATGAATGCAACCAATAGTACATATAAAAAGGAAAAACAACAAACTTACAAGATTGGCGTTCAAGGATTGGTTATTTTTGCGGATGAGATGTTGAAGCAGTAGGGATGAGTTAGGGATAAAGAGATCGTTAGTGAGAAGTGGTAAACCAGTCCGTAAAGATTAAATCTTTTTCAATTTATAGGTTTTTAAAAAATTAATTTATTAAAATACTAACATACAGGCATGCTTAATCAGCGCTAAGTCGCACAGTCATCGCTTGAATTTGCTGAGTCGGTATATTCCGTTAAGTTAGACTAACGATGTTAAGAATAAGGGATCAAAAGTACACTTTATAAACTTAATGTACTAAAATGATACCCAAAGCAAACATAAATGACCAAACGTATACTTTAGTCTATAATTAAGTAGTATATATAGTTTATTTAGTCTCTTTCAAGAAGTCTACTCTATTGATTTAAAATACAGGTCATAAAGAAAAATTGTCAACTTTAATTTAACTCGATTTAAAATATGTCTCATATCCCTTCTCTATGTGGATATCCAATATGCAGCATGAAAAAATAAGGACAAAATTGAAAAAATAGCACTCTATGCTTTGAACCATAGATTTCTTCTAGAATGTACCCTGTGTTTTGAACAGGAGGAAGTAGTGGTTCTTATCGTGTTACAGAAAAAGTTAAAATAGAATAAAATAGCGTTAGGTTGATCATGTTCTTTATATGAATTCAAATAAATATCGGGAAAAAAAATAAATGAATGGGTGCCAATTGTTAACGAACTGTACGATTAAAATCTATGGCCCAATAACAGTCCAACATGTGCGTGGTCCTTCAGACACAGGTTTGCCATTTTATGATTATGATTAAGCTGCTTTTGCGTGCCTCACTGTAAATCCAAACAGACCATTTAAAAAAAATCAAAAACTGTGGGACCCTCGCATAATAACAAGCATTGCCTTCTTCTTATTCTTCTTTTCTTTTTTTCTTTTTTCTTTTTGCCATCGCATCGCCTTCACACAAAAACAACAAGAATTGCCCTATAACATTTATATGCATACAGACAAGATATTAGTTGGAAATTTCGGATGTGCAGTATGAGGATTTGGAGGGGAGGTAAAATTTTTATGAGTTAGATTTAAAAAAAAATAAAAAAATTAGGAGAATGAGGTTATAAAAATTGAATAAAGAAAATATATGATAAAAGAGTACAAAAAATTAATTTAAAATTTTTAACTGTGTTTCTCTAATTTTTTAAAATTTAACTTAAAAAATTTTCTTTTATCACACTTTCTCTCCTCTCCCCTCATACCAAACACATTCTTGGGATATGTTTGGTTCAACGAAGGGGATGAGATGAGAGGGATTTTAATAGAGGGGATAAAAAAGCAAGGGATAGAAGAAATTTTAATATTACCTTGTTTGGATTGATTAAAAGGAAAGGGAGATGAGGGATTTTAATGTTATATTGTTTGGTTTAGGAGGGGAGGGGAAGGCAATTATTTTCACATGGACAACTTTACCTTTATGTTATAAGTGATTTTTTCCCAACCCTGTTAGATGTATAATAAATTTTAATTATAAATAATCTTCTTGTGTCATAAATTATAAATAACATTTAATAAAATTATATACATACATTTAAAATTATATTTTATAATTATAGTTATATATATATTAGTCAAAAATGACAAAAGCTATTTTTTGATTATTGACAAAATTTTATTGGTATTTTAATCCATGCAGAGGCTATTTTCAACCTTCTCTCTAAATCCCTCCAATTTGAGGGAAGGGACTCCAATATTTCTAGTAGTGTCAGTCAAGGGAAGGGGAGTAAAATCCCCCCCCCCCGAATGCCCTTTCTCTCAAACCAAACAGAGCCTTAGACATATGTAAGAGTAATCTTATGAAATTTTGAGTTGGATGATGCTGAATTATCAGGGATTAAAAAAAAAGTGTGATAACATATTCACATGCATCCTTGCTAAAACAAGAGCACAAAGAGCCAAATGTGATTTCACTTGACTGCTAAGCAATTTAACTAAGTTTTCTTATTCTTTAACATTTTAATTAATTTATAGTGAATCAAATTAGCTCGTATAATTCATTAATAGTGCGAATTATCAAGATGTTTCTATTATGTTAGATCCCACCTTTAAAATAAACAAAACTTACGTAGTTGCCTAGGATCACGTGAAGTCGTGCAAATTCAGGATTTTAGGCATAGAACATCAGCACTTTCACATGTCACCTTAATTTATTCTTGCTTTATTTGCAAAGTATTAAAACTCGAACCGGTCGGGGTATTGGGTTAAGGGTCAGTGGGCTAGACCGAGGACAAACCGGAGCTAAACCGGGAACAAACCAGTAAGAAATTGAAAATTTTAAGCTTATAGTATGAAATTCTAAAGGAAAAATATAATTTATTTTTTTAAAATCTGAACCCGAACTGGTTCACCGGTTTCCGGGCCAGACCGGCCGATTCGGTCTGGATTCCATAACTTTGTTTATTTGTCAAACACTCAAACTCAAAGATCCTCAATCCGGGATCTTGCCATTTGTCCCAAATTTTGAGAATATATTAGTCCCTCTAGTAATTAGTACTTAATATAAATATATTTAGTAAGTTGATTTTAGTTTTAAATATAAAATTTGTTAATCATATTTATTAATATTTTTATAATTTACACCCATTGATGCTTCCTCAACGATAATCAATAAAAAGAATAAATGAGAAAATAAAAAAAGATAATTAACATGTTTTAAAAAATACATATTATATTAATTAAATTTTTTAATTTAATTAAACTAAATAAATAGATTTTATATTAAAAATTTAGAGGTATCATTCAATTAAACTCCCAATCCTCTACAAACTCAATGGCGATGTCCGTAATACTTAACATATGATCGATGGTAGGTATACATATATTTATTTATTTTTTTGCCAAGATGGTAGGTATATATTGTTAAACCAAAAAATTTATACGCATTGAAATTTAACTTGAATATATGAATATTTCAATATAGTCTTGTTTGGTAAATTTAAATAATATTTTTGAATTTCTTATTTAATCAAGCTGTGAGCATAAATTTGTGATTTTATGGATGTCATTTTATACTTCAAAAGGGGAACGTGAATTCAAATCTAACTCATTAAAATATTAAAATATTTTTTCACAAGAAAAAAAAAATCATTTTCCCATTTTACAAGCTGGCTCCACAACTGAATCAAACTAATTTCATCATGAATTGAATAAATCTAGAGTTTTGCTATATTGTTATGTTTGATTTGATTTCATTTATTTTTGCCCAAAATTAAACAAAAAAATTGAAATTTTCAAACACCCCTGCCATATAAATAAATCTTAGACTTAACTAAATTTTCAAGATGGGAGGATTTTATTGCTAGATCAATATAGATCCTCTAGTAAATGGTTAATATTTAGCTTTTTTGTATCTCGAAGAGGGCATTTCATTAAATAATCTATTGTTCAATACGAGCACAAGTGCAATATATATACACACACATATATAATATTTATATTATATTACATGAAACAATCCTAAAATAGTACTCTCTCCGGTCCTAATTATAAGACAAAGTTAATTTTTTTGGAGAAATTAAGGAAGCTAATTAAATTACTTTAGAGTATTTATATTTTTAGTATCCTTATATTATATATTAGTTTATTAGTCAAATTAATTAGTTTGGAGAAAAAAATAAAAATATAAATACTCTAAAATAATTTAACTGGCATCCTTAATTTCTTCAAAAAAATCAACTTTATCTTATAATTAGGACCGGAAGAAGTAAAACAGTGTGGTCATATTCATAACGTGGCTCATGGAACACAAATGAGGCAATGACAATAATATTAAATTTCAGCCTAATTCTAGCTTGGCTATGGAGTTCAATTTTCAAATATTTGTTTCCATTCTCAACCATTAAAAAAAAAACATAGAAATAAGTTAGAATATTGTAGGTAGCAAGAGATTATTTTTGTTGTGCCTTAAAGAAACACGTTCCTTTGCCGCTTTCTTTTTTGTCTTTAACTCTTCACGTAAGGCAAGTTTCCCTTCTTGTTCATATATATATATATATATATATATATATATATATCACATGCATGAATTTTTTTAAAAAGCAAAATTTTGTATCGGTATTAATGCCAATGACACACATTTTTTCTATAAATAATGTCAGCTCTAAAAAAGTCAGTATACATATTGATTCACGGAAAAGTTGCTCTAACCTAAATTCATACATTAAACATCTTCTTCACTCAAAACCATTTCATAAAGAGGTTCTCAGCAAAGGAATTAGACTCTCCATTTATCTTATTTTTGAATCTGTCTCAAAGAAATGTCTATAATTTATGATCACCGAAGTATTAATTATAAAAAAATTAAAATATTAAAGAGCCATGTTTACTTATCATGAAGATTAGAAGCACTATCTTACCACTTTCATATGTCCCTTCTAACTAATTTATATATACGAATAAAAACAATCAAAAACATTAAATTTGCGGTAAAGTTTAAGTAATTTTTAATATTATACTTATTAATTATGTGAAACTCTAACACCATGTTAGTTTACATTCTTTTCATTGCCCTGATTAAACTCTAACACTATATTAGTTTTTTTTTTTATTGCCCTGATTAAATATGGGCATGTATGACAAAATTGAAATCTCTTTTAAAGTAACAAATACCTTATAAAAAGGATAGAAAATAGTCCCGTCCTAATTATAAGACAAAGTTAACTTTTTTGGAGAAATTAAGGAAGCCAATTAAATTATTTTAGAGTATTTATATTTTTATTTTTTTTCTCCAAACTAATTAATTTGACTAATATACTAACATATAATCTAATGATACTAAAAATATAAACATTCTAAAATAATTTAAATGACTTCCTTAATTTCTCCAAAAAAATCAATTTTGTCTTATAATTAGGACCGGAGGGAGTACCTTCTATAAAATGTTAAAGATTGAAGGGAGCATGAATTAGATATTGTCTGAACCAAAAATAAAAAATAAAAGAGAGAGAGAGCTTGCGAACAGGAATAGGATAAAAGGACATCAATTACGGACACGATATTCACATATTTGTTCAATTTTTAACTATTTGAGCATAACTTGTTTGAAAGCACGAAATTAATTAATAATTCGTATGTGTAATCTTTCTGTTTTTCAATCATTTTTATACATGCGATAATTTAAAAATTACTTATTTAATTCACCGACACATCTGACGTGTTATTTGATTTTAATTTGTTGTCCTTTACTTTTCTCAACTTTCAAACGTCGAGTCTCGTCATTGCCAACCTCTTAATAAAAACCACATGGCGTGCCACCCACCACTCCTATGGCTACTCCACTTTAATTCAAAACTTTTTTCATAAAGAAAAATAGTTACAAAATTTATTGCCTACATTGACTTAACTCACGTCTTTGGACACGTACAGATCTTCTTCTTTTTTTTTTTAATATAAAACTGGAATTCATTCATCCACAATATATTAATACAAAGCCGCTTTCAAAAGAGGCATAAACAAGACACTCTCATCAACCATCGCCTATCGTAAGTGGAGGAGGTGGATGATCAAAGTTAACAAAATTAAACATATTAACATAAGCTAACGATGCTAAATAATCAGCATGAACATTAAGGTTTCTACGGATCTTCTTTTAAATGTATGCAACACATTTTTAGCCATATGTAAATATTTTTAGTTTTATATAAAGTTAAAGATGCGTTGCACATAGCTAAATAAGAATTAAACCTGCTAAAAATATTTTATAACTGAGTTTTAAAATTAATTTTATATATCTTTAAATAATAAATTTTAAAAAGAGATTTTTCAGAAATATGATGTTTAATTTGATGAATTGGGATAAATATGATTATGTTTTGAAAAAAAAAAATCAATTGATGAGTTAGCCCATGTGATCAATCAAACAACTTAGGCTGTGTTTGGAAACACTTATTTTTAGATAATAAGTCCTTATTACGTAAGTCGAGATAAAACTCTTCTCACATACTTACCTCATATACCGTGAATCACGATTTATAAGCACTTATTGCCTAAAAATAAACTATTCCAAACGAACACTTAGACAAGTCGAACTATAATTAATTGAACACTTGTTACATGATTATTTGACAACTGTGCTCTAAATATTTAATATCATAAAAAATATATCTTATATTTAAAACTAAGTTCAACTTTTAAAATATATCTTTAAGGATAGGAGAGAATATATATATATTCTTATTAATCTTTAAGCAGTAAAGATATATAAAAATAAGTTGGCAAAAAAGCCTAGTGTATGAAAAAATAAATAAACTATGAATGTTAAAGATTAATCTCTCGAAAACATCGATGAATACTATAAAAAAGCCGAACTTTTCAGATCCAACGTGTTATTGGATCCTGTGTAGCTTTGTTTTATTTCTTCAATATTTTTTAAAATATTTTTATAAAATTTAAAAGTAATGTTCCCTCTCTCTCTTTATGAACGCAATGGATAATTTTTTATTTTTAGTGTACCACTTTTCAGGCATGTAGTATTATGCTGAAAACCAACGTCAAATTTATTAGTATAGGTCCTCAAGAATCGATTAATCCTAACACCCCAATCAACTAGACCTAAACGGCAACACCATCTTTGGTGGTGTCGTGAAGTAGAAAGCTCCAAACAGAAATTCTTTACACCTTCCATTTCCTGACTTTCTTAAGGATCAAACCTAGAAACAGATTGATGCGGCGCAAATGCTTAACCATTTGCGCCAACCTCCATTAGTAAAAGTAATGTCCTCTAAAATATGGTTGTTTCTAAATATAAGTAGCAATATGTTTTTGTCAAAAAATATTGGGTTTTAAGATTTTCCTCAGCTTCAATAAAAAAAATGATTAGATTTATCTTTTTAACATTCGACATTAGTTTTTTAATTGTATAAGGCAACATTTTTCAATTTTGAAATTGCCCGGATGTCATTTAACCTAAAAAAAATTTTAGGGCAGCTTTACTCTTTAACAAAAATTTTTAAGACAAATTTATAACTTAATCGATTTATAAATCATCCCCATTTTTATTAGTACATATGGGCATATAAAAAAACAGATTGGTTCCGTTCTCACCAATTTCCTACTTAATTTTCCGCTGCAAGATGCCCTTATCGAGAAAAAAATGTTTCCTTTTCAATATTTTATTTAAGAAAGCGTGTTCAGTACAGATAGGCCAAGAGTAATACGTCATAATTATTGAAGTATAGTTTGTCAAAGGGATATCAAGGAAGGAACTAACAAGTGTTTATTATTGTGTCCACATCAATGCAACAAATCTTGTGCATTATTTCTAAAGGAACCGAGTTTAGTCCTTTGACTATAAGAAAACACTATTAATTAACACTATATTGTTTTTATGTGTCCTCTTTTTGTGATTTTGGTGTGCAAACTAAGACTGAATTGTTGTCACATATATATCAGCTGAACCCCTTTATGTCTTCACTGGCTTTAACTCAAAGGGATTATTGTGACTTGTGAAACATGTTTTTCCCTTATTGCTTCCATGATCCTAACTACCAACAATAGGCTAATTGTTAGTAATTGGATGTTAATTTAATTTTCTCCTTAAATCATAAAAATTCCTTTAAATGTAGGAGTATTTTAAATCATAAATTCTTTTTATAAAATATAATATAACAAGTGAACAAAAATATTTATCCTTAATCCATTCACATGACTCAACTCATATTTGATTTAACGGAAAAAAGGTGTCTCCAATTACCCCGGCTTTCTATTGGGAGCTCTCTCCCCTGGGGCGCCACAAAGAGGTAAATTCCTGTCGGGCCTATCAGATTAGGGGCGTCAGGACTAGTCGGTTGTCGGTGGTCCATGTCGGTAAATCCGGCGTTGGCCTTCAGGTTAACGCCGGATACCTGGAAGGTGGGTGCACCGAAGACCAAAAATGGTCCATTGCATAAACCATAAAAAAAAAAAAAAAATTTATCCCGGCTTTCTCCACTTCCTTTCCCTAATTTTACTATTCTATCCTCATTATTATAAGATTCACTTTATTTTATTTTATTTTGCCAACAACAGATTCACTTTGGACTTGTTTAAATATTAAATGCATTTTTATATATTTTACCTCTAATTAATATTCTCTCTCACATTATCTTTTTTCCATACATCCCCTCACTTTTTTTTTTCTCACTTTCAGTTTCACATATTTACTTACAAATAAATAAGGGCATATTAAAATAAAGAAGGTTTATTTCTTACATATTTATTGATTTTCGCTAATTTTAACTATTTTTATAAACTAATTAATTCGTTTGTTGGAATATGATAATAAGAAGAGGCGGATATGAATTGAACCAAGCGCTTAAAGGTGGCCATAATGGTGTATATTTTAAAGTTATAGTAGTATTTTTTTAATAAATCAGAAGAGAATTACTTTTTTTTTTTTGCCGGCAGAAGAAAATTACTATATGATTCGATAAATTTAATGGAAATTTTTGTAATTTATTCTGACATTGAATATAGAGATTTAAAATGATTGTTTGAGAGACACGTGCATGTAGAATTATTAATTAGCTCGTAGTTTTTGACATGGACTTTGTAATATGGATTAATTAGGCGCATAATATTGGCATTTTCTGCTATAATTATCGATCAGTTCCTTCGTTTTCGTTATATTATTGACCCATGGGACCAAATATCAGCATCCTCACAACCTCCATTATTGAATTCCAGAATCCAAAAACCAAACCCTCCAAATTATAAAAGTGACATCCGTTGAAAGGTCCTTTCCGTGAATTTGCTTAAGGCTTTGTTTGGTTGGAGGTTATGTTAGGTTGGGGTGGGGTGGGTTGGAGGTAAAAAAAGTGGTGTTTGGTTGGAAGAAGGTTAGGTTAGGTGTTGGATGTTTTTTTGTCTTCTAGTGGTCACCTAACCTAAGTTGTAAACCCTCCAAAATTGGGGGTTTTTCTATGTGAGAGAATATTTATTTTCAATTGTGACTAAATTGCCCATGGCAATTTCTTAAAATTCCAGCACTACCCTCCCCTGTAAAACTTGACCTCCTGATTCAACGAACTTTCCAAATAATAATAATTTTATAAATAATTATTTATATGTTACATGAATAATTATTTTATAAATAATTATTATTAATAAATACATTATAAAAGAAGAAGGAAAATATGTAGAAGGGCATTTTAACCTCCTCTAGCCTAATTTAAATTATAATCTAACTTAAATAAACCTCACTTAACCTAATCTTCGTTGAACCAAACAACTTTATAACTTCTTCTAACCTAACTTAAATAAACCTCACTTAATCTAACCTTCGTTGAACCAAACAAAGCCTAAGTAAACAATTAATTCCACTGATTATATTTAAAATATTATTAATTTTTGTGCCCTAAGTTTAAGCGCGCGCATATATATATATATATATATATATATATATATAAACTTAGATGTAATATTTAGATTAAAAACCCTTGAAAACTATTAGCGCTGATTGGGTTAGGTAAAAGAGACTTAATATATTTTATACTATAAGATATTGAGTTCAATTTATGTGACAGGGAAAAAATCTCCCATGATTATTTTGAAGAAATATTTACATACTTTGGGAATACTACATCGTCATTTGAACTTTATATAATAAAAATATAATAACTCAAATTATTTTAATTTTAATTGGTTAATGAATCATTTGAAAAAATTCAAATTTTATCTTATTTTTAAGAAAAAATATTTTAATTTTAATAAAATAATCAACCCATATTTTCTTCAAAAAAGATAAAATTTGAATTTTTTCATATGAGTCGTCAACTAATTAGGATTAAAATGATATGAGTTGTTATATTTTCATTAGACAGAGTTTAAATGACATATACTTTTGGAGGAATAAAATGATCTAAGTTGTTATATTTTTATAGCACAGAGTTTAAATGACATGTACTCTTGTAGTATGTAAGTATTTCTTTAAGTGGAACGAAAGATATTTAAATATTTTCTAGCAATATTTTTAATTTGAGTTTTATAAAAAGAAAAACCAGGCTGTTAAATCTTCTCTCTTTGATCTGGAAAAAAAAAATCTTCTCTTTTTGAGATTTCTTGTGTCAATACTCAATCATGTTAGCTATGTGACTGATTATTCTTACAAGAAAATTTAAAAATTATAATTATTTCAGACATCAAGATCATGAGAAATTTTTACTAGAAAATAAGAAAAAAATAATAATATCAAATTATAATAAAATTATTAAGATTATTTAAAAGTATACTTTTCCTTATAGTAAGAATAATAAATATTATATTTTTTAAACATATTTTAACCAAAAAATGTTAATTTATATTTAATTTTCAAAATCAAATTTCTTTTATTTTTGGTAAGTTTATTTTTGAAAATTAAAATAGAAAAAAAACTTTGATTGTAAAATCCTAAATCAGATCTGTTTTCAAAAGTTGATAAATGAATGATAAAACTTAATAACAATGAACAACTCTTTTTTTAAGATATAGATAATTTAAAATTTTAAAAATACAAAATTCTTTTCATGTCTTTATTTCCCCCCTGCTTTTATTGACTTTAATGACCAATAGAGCAATCGTTGGCAGTCTAGCCGTTGCCATGAAAGCCACGTATACCTTTTTTTTTTTTTTGCCAACAGAAAGCCACGTGTACCTATTCTTCCGTATCAACGCTCAACGTATACCTATTCTTTCTTTGTGATGGTCAAGAATAATTTATTTTTAGGTAATAAGTGTTTATAAATCTTGATTTACGGTATATGAGGTAAGTATGTGAGATGAGTTTTATCTCAGCTTGCGTAATAAGGACTTATTGTCTAAAAATAAACTAAACCAAATACACACTTATACTTACACACATATATAATATAGTATATATAGATTTAAATAAATAAACACGCCAAAGCGTGTCCTTCATCCCTGAGAGCGGTGAAAGGCACTAAAATTGGCAATATTATTTTCAATCAAGAGATGCAGACAGGTTTGCTGAATTTTGTCGACCCAAATATAATTTATATTCTTTATTGGCCAACAAAATTTATATTCATTTCAATTTGATTTTTTAATATAAATGGTGTGATAACGTGATAAAGTCACTAAAAACCTCTGTGGTTTTGGATCTTCTGTGCTTGCCAGCTTTGCTTGAGAACATGTCTACATATTTAAGCTATGGACCCAAAAATGTCCGATGAAAAAATAAAAATTGAGAGAAGACTCTGACTGCGTCTTATTGAGAGAAGGGTAAGAATTTTTTTCCCAGATTGACAAAAGAGGGAGGGAGGTAAGGAGGGGGATGACTGAGGATCGGCGAGTTTTGCCGCTGTTGTTCATCAGCACCTGCATTTTGGGTTGGATGCTCCGTGCTGTCAATGGAGACACAGATCAAACTGATGGTACTTGATTTCCAGTTTACTCATTCTATGAATATCTGAGTATTACTTTTACTTCAATAAATTTGCATTGTGCTGGAGTTAGTATTCACCTTTCCTGCTATTGCTTAGTTCTGTGAGTTTAGATCATCTGCCTCCAACAGCTCTGTCAAATTGTTGATAGATTACCTCGTCACATTGTGACCCAAGTTTAAGTGTGTCGGTTTTGGATTCGGTAAGAAGTTTTCAAGCTGATCTAGTCGAGTGGCATCTGTTTATTCTCACGGCTGGATCTTTTACTGACTTTGCGTGCCTACTACAATTCAAATAAAATTTTGTTTTCTTTTGTGGTTGAGCTGTATGTTGTGTTTACAGTTTTGTCGGTGGATGGTTTTCCCTGAGAACGTCACTTTGATTGGAAAGTTTAAGTTCTGTGTGCAACTCGTCTCTAACAAATTTTCGGGTTCCCATGATTAATTTCCTGTTCATTATTCAATTGTGTTGTACCCACGATACCGTTATAAATGGGTTCACTCTTTTAAACTTTCCCAATTCTTTACTGATCCAAGGATGGACTAGAGTCGTCTTCTTTCATTGGGTTCAAGGTTTTTTTTTTTTAATGGATTGAAGGGAGTTAATTTCTGGAGCACTGTATCCAGTAAAAATGGGGAAATAGGAGACGGCTTTATCAACTAATAATCCATCAAGTAGGTGATGTGATATTACGGTTTTCATTCGGTCAAATTTGCTTCTTAATGCGTTGAATACACATTCAGAGTTCAAACAAAGGAGATACCTGTGACGATGCCAAGATGCAGTAAAGTGTTCTTAAATAATTCACCTCCATCTTGGTTGTCACCCACGATATGGTTGGTTTTGCAGATTGATGTCCACACTGATCATCTTTGTATCATGTTGGCTGATGCATAAAGGAACTTAAAAGTTCTGCATGATTAACCCCAAAAATACACTTCAATAGTGAGTACGTGTTTGTGCCATCCAAAGTGGCCTAATGACAAACAAAGTGAGGTACTAAATCTTACGGACATAGACATAACTGCTACTTGGAGGTTACAAGTCACCCTACAGCTGCTGGCCTCCTTGACAATGGCATTATTCCTCTTAGTAGGCATCGGCAAGCTCTTGCATCATGAGGCTGAATGATTCAATAATTAATAATACCAGTAATCTTAACCTTAAGATTTGAGAGTCCCACTTACGTTTAATTTCAATTTTATAAATGGTTCTCAGGCTTATATAGCGTATGTTGTACCATAGTGCTCTTGGTATGGGATATGTATCACACAGCAAGTGATTTTAACCATTTAACTAAGTCATGTTGTAAGATTTTTTTTCCCCATTTGTTGGGTCATCAGTGAGTAATATAATGTATAGGAAAGCTTATCGGGTTCAGATGAGCTTATTTCACTTAGTCGCTTCATATGATTGTTATCTGAAATGATCATGTATTTATTTTTCTTTTGTTCAAATTTATCTCTCAACATTTGCCCAGCAGCATCCTTTTTGACACTTTAAATATTTGTCCTTTTCACTAACTAGCTATCTCTTTTCTGAATTTTTGGTGCAGTTGCTGCTTTAAATGCTATGTTTACCGGTATGAACTCACCATCCCAACTAGGTTGGTCGGCAACTGGTGGTGATCCCTGTGGGGGACAGCCTTGGAAAGGCATTACTTGCTCAGGCAACAGAGTTACAGAGATGTAATGCCTCACTCTTCCTTTGACTTTATATCACTTGAATGTTAACTATTTTTGTTGCTGATTTCTGATGGAAATTCATTCTTCTTATCAGTAAGTTGCCTAATCTTGGATTATCTGGATCATTCGGTTACCTGCTTCAAACCATGACATCTGTGACCAACCTGTAAGATTAAGAGCCTCATTTTTCATATATATGATTTTTTGTGTATTAGTATTTGTTTAGTGAGTTCGTAAATTTTGCAGAGATATGAGTCACAATACTTTTGGAGGTACTGTACCATACCAACTTCCGCCAAATTTGCAGAGATTGTATGTTTCTATATACATGTGCCTCATATTTGTTTATTTCTTCTTCTTTTATTCTGATATTATGATTTTTAACGTTGTTGTTTCTTTCTATGTAGAGATCTTTCCAATAACCAATACACTGGGAGTATACCGTATTCAATTTCTGATATGACTTCTCTTACATACCTGTGTGTAATATCTTATTGTTCATTCTCATGATTATACTTTATCATCTCCCTTTACAAGCAACTGGAGTCAATTCTTTTCATTCTTTTTGGGGAATGCAGAAGTTTTGCTCACAATCAACTACAGAATGCACTGAGTGACGTGTTTCAAAGGCTTTCTAAGCTTGCTACACTGTGAGATTTCCTCTTGCAATAGTCTCTACATAAATTGGAACAGTCTCTATGAATGTCATGTTAAGCTAGCCAAATTGGAACAGTCTCTATGAATGTCATGTTAAGCTAGCCAAATTGGAATAGTCTCTATGAATGTCATGTTAAGCATGAAATATTAACCATTTTCAGCCTCAATATGACTTTATGTTACTAGTTGTGAATTCATTCACCATTATGCTCTGGAAATGTAGAAGTATCATAATATTGTTTCTGATTGCATGCTTGAATCATTTTTCATTGTTATATCTCTGCTAATAATGGCCTGTGTAATTAGTCTATAGTTCACTACCCTCTTCTGGCTTGTGCTACATGTAATTTTATTGAACAAAAATGCTAATGACTGTAATGAATGCTACAACTTAGTTTTATTGGAAAAAAAGATGCCAAGACTTGTTCTCAACCATGATTGAAGAACAAGTGACTGAAAAATTTGTTGCTTGTTGCAGGGATCTCTCGTTCAATCCTATGTCAGGCAGCCTCCCTCAGGGTTTGAGCTCACTTACAAGCTTGAACAGCCTGTAAATGTCTAACATATATTGTTATTAATTTTTTTTAATGTTTTGCATGGTGCTAATTAGATTTTTTATTGTCTTGTCCACCTTTTCTCAGGTATCTGCAAAACAACCAGTTTACAGGGACTATTGATGTCCTCGCCAATCTTCCTCTTGATACTCTGTACGTTATGTATTAATATAAACATACTAGAGTTTTACATCCTGTTTTTGCTTAGAAATGCCTTTAAACTATTTATATTTATCATCTACATTGCTTCCTAGGAATGTGGAAAACAACCGTTTTACAGGCTGGATACCAGAACAGCTGAAGGGCATTAACCTCCAGTAAGCATTGTTGTTATCAGTAACAAAGTCATTATAGATCTGTTTCTTTATATAAAAGTTTGTTTAAAATTAAAAAATTTTGTTCGAAATTAATGACAGGACATCAGGAAATACATGGAACTCAGGTCCTGCCCCCCCTCCACCTCCTGGGACGCCCCCTGCAACTACAGGGAACCGGCATCACAAATCTGATGGAAGTAATAGCCCTTCAGATGATGGCACCAGTGATGGGAGGAAAAAATCTGGTATAGGAGGTGGTGGTATTGCTGGAATAGTGATCTCCATCCTTCTTGTTGGGGCAGTAGTTGCTTTCTTTTTGGTGAGAAGAAAATCCAGGAAGTCATCTTCAGATATAGAAAAGCATGACAATGAGCCTTTTGCTCTTCTCAATTCAAACGAAGTTCACGGTAATTTGTACCTTTTGCATCTTACACACTGTTGACAAATTCTTTTCTATATTCGTAATATTCACCCTCTATAGGCAGTTATATCTGTAGCAAGTTCCTGCTTTCTTCTCTTCATGCTCTTCATGATAAATGAACTTTACAATGTTGGTGCGTATTTGTTCTGTGATATAGTAGAAATTACTTCCGCACTTTTCTTCAGGAAGGATTTCGTACTTCCCAACAATCCATCTGGCATATGATTAGAAGAGTTTCAAGTATTTTTAATCAAGCTAGTTTGATGAAGTTTTATTAGTTTAATGCAAAAACATTATTGGTCGATCTTTAGTAATCAGGCTATCTCCAAAATTACTGTAAACAGTTTAATATTACTTCTACAGTTCTTGTGCTGAGGTAACTTAGTTCTTGAGATTGCATATCTGTTGTAATGCAGAAGTGAAGTCAGTGCAAACTCCCTCTGTAGTTGACATGAAGACATTTGATACTTCTGCCTCAATAAATATTAAACCCCCACCTATTGAACGTCACAAATCATTTGATGAAGATGAATTTTCCAAGAAGCCAATTATTGTCAAGAAAACTGTAAAAGCTCCTGCAAATGTGAAATCGTACTCTATAGCGGACCTACAGATTGCCACTGGGAGCTTCAGTATGGATAACCTCCTTGGGGAGGGATCTTTTGGACGTGTTTATCGTGCTCACTCTGACGATGGAAAGGTATCCTCTTTATTGTTTCGTTGACCCTGTATTAATGTCAAATTTTGGATGGAACGACTCAGTGATTCCATAGTTGTGACATTATCTTCTATTTTGCCTAGTATTTGACTGATTGAGAAGCTATACATGCATGCGTCAAGTGTGAGATACCTAAGAATTTAGATAATGATTTTGATTTATAATTAACCAATTCTTGTGTCTAGCATATGTGATTTAGATATTAATGATTTTGATCCTTTTGGTGAAATCTTTGTAGGTTCTTGCCGTGAAGAAAATTGATTCATCTATCCTTCCCCATGATTCTGGAGATTTTATGGAAATAGTTTCAAACATCTCCAATTTGCACCATCCAAATGTAACAGAGCTTGTTGGTTATTGTTCAGAGCATGGACAACACCTCCTAGTCTATGAGTTTCACAAAAGTGGATCATTACATGACTTACTTCACTTATCAGATGAATATAGCAAACCATTAATATGGAATTCCCGTGTCAAGATTGCTTTGGGGACTGCACGTGCTTTAGAGTAAGTTCCTAGTGGGTTAATGGGTTTGAAAATCCTGATATTTACTTTTCTAAAGAAGTTTTCCTTTGTCACGTGATATTTTCTTGACCATACATAAAATAACATGAATGTACTTTCTAGGTACCTGCATGAAGTTTGTTCACCATCAGTTGTTCATAAGAATATTAAGTCAGCAAACATATTACTTGATGCGGATCTCAATCCTCATGTCTCGGACTCAGGATTGGCAAGCTATATTCCAAATGCTGACCAGGTGATTTTAGTTTTTTTGGAACTTTTAGAAGTGAATGCTTTTGAATTGGGTTTAAGTCTAGATGTGATAGTTTTTTCAAATAAATATTATTTATTTTAGGTCTTGTTGCTTATTCTCATTTAGTTTGTATTGTCATTCTCCATTGTATAAACCTCTTTTCTTCATGGATGTTGCCATACATCTGAGGTCTTTATGAGTAAACTTTGCTGCTAGTTACCAGTGGCCAACATGTGTGAATAGGTGTATAGGATGGAAAACTTGCAGGGATAATATTTTCAAGTTAGAATTTATAAGAGATTTCAGAATGCTTTTAATAAATATGCATTTCTCTCTTAAATGACCAGAAATTCTTAATTTTCATCTAATATTCAGGTCTTGAACCGTAATGCTGGATCTGGGTATGATGCACCTGAAGTTGCTTTATCTGGTCAATATACTTTGAAGAGTGATGTTTACAGCTTTGGAGTTGTCATGTTGGAGCTTCTTAGTGGACGGAAACCATTTGATAGGTAAAATGATTGACATACCTTAACATGGCATTTTCCTCCACTTGCACACGTGCGCTGACAGAACATGCTGGACATCATGAATACATAAATATTACCTCCGGTCTTTGATATAAGATGTAGTTTATAATGCATTATAAATTAGATCTTATATCAAGGACTGGAGGTAGTATATCTATAAATTGTTTTTTTTTTAAATGAAGTATGCCTTCACTTAATCTGCCTGGCTTCAAGCCTTCAACAGGCAACCTTGTTTGTTGGCTCTATTTCAATCATGACAATACTAACTCCCAATCTGGAATTATGGGGAAATCTACTGTTGCGTGTGTATGTAATTTTTGAAATGATGGAAGAAATCAAATCTTACCTTTTTTGGGCTTTTTAACACAATTCTGAATTCTAAACAGCTCAAGACCAAGATCAGAGCAATCTTTGGTACGATGGGCAACACCTCAACTCCATGATATTGATGCATTGGCTAAGATGGTTGATCCTGCTCTGGAGGGGCTATACCCCGTTAAGTCCCTTTCTAGGTTTGCTGATGTCATTGCTCTGTGTGTTCAGGTAATGTCAGTTATGTTGCACTTGACTTTCTTGTCCTTTTTGGGAAGGGAAATAACATGTAGAAGGACTTCTGATGCTGAGCTATAAAAAATGCTCATTTGTTATGTTTTTATTGAAAAACTTGTGGCAAACACCTAAAAAAACTGTATCTAAAACTAAAGAAGCAGGAAAATAATTGAATGGTCTTTAAATGGACTGTGAATTGTGATGCTTGGTCTCTAACGTCTCATTTTTGAGCAGCCGGAGCCAGAATTCCGACCGCCTATGTCGGAGGTGGTTCAAGCATTGGTTCGATTAGTGCAGCGAGCTAACATGAGCAAGAGGACATTTGGAACAGACCAAGGAGGATCCAATCGAGGCGGCGATGATCAAGACAACACACAGGATATGTAAATTGGAACAGAGCAAAATGACATTTGGAACAGACCAAGGAGGATCTAATCAAGGAGGCGATGATCAAGACTTACAGGATATGTAAATTGGAAAATCATAGTAGTATTTATATATTTTTATATCTTTTTAACCCACAGCAGTACCTCTTTCCGGGTCAGATTGATTTGTGTTTTGATTAACACGGTTCGACAATTGGCGCTGTATTTTGTTTGTGCTGAGTTCTTTCATTGTTGTATTAATTTTCAATAATAATTAAACTGGTTCAAATTTTTAAGCTCCTTCTACCTTAGGGTCTGTTTGGTGTGAGGGATTTGTAGGGGAAGACAGGGGAGAGAAAATTTTTTTATGTTGAATTTTAAAAGATTGAAAAGGTAGGGTAATAAATTTTTAATAAAGAGAATATATAAGATAAAAGAATAAGAAAAATTAATTAAAAAATTTTAACTTTATTTCTCTAACTTTTTTAAATTCAACTCAATTTTTTTCCCTTCCGCCCACTTTCCCTCCCTCTCCCTCATACCAAACAAGCCGTAAGTCTATTAGGCATAGATATGATTCGTTGCCGCATGGTTTTTAATTGAAAAGAGGAAAAATGAATCCGATACTAATAATGCTTTCAACAAATTTTTAATCAGAATTTAGTAGTTTTGTTTTTTCCGTTCTTATAGTTTCCTCAATTATGAGTATTAGCTCCTATATGCTCATAGCCAACTAAACAACATGTAAGTTGTTCAAAATACAAAATAATTTTTTAAGAATAAAATTTATTTATTATCAACATAGACCAATAAAAAATCATGTTAATAACCATATCTATATATAATCTGCATGCTGGATGAACGCTACACACGAGATAAAATTATAGGGAGTTACATATTACTATGAGATCATATTTAGATGAAAGGTATTTGTCAGTTTTTTTATTAAAAGTGGGATCCGAAGAAATTTGCCAAGACACAACGGCGCTTGAAGCTCAGAAACGTTCCTGTTATATTTTAATCGACAAGTTAATAAAAGAGAAAATTGCATCAAGTTTTCTGTATATTTTAGTATGGTTCATAATGATGGTTTGTATCATGATTAAGGAAAGGTAAAAAGAAAACGCGCCCTGCTAGAATACAAACCTTACCTAGTTCTAAGTATATGATATATCCCACCCACCCACAAACTATTTTAGCCAAAGCTTATCAAATGATATGTGCCAAACATGATTATTCCCACCACACTTCCTGAAGCTTCGTTTGAAAGAAAAGCTTTCAATATAAATCAATGGAAGAATATCACCCTCATAAATACAGGTTCACACAGATGAATCCACTGATCTGCTCATGAAAGAAAGAACCATATGCTATGGTAATTTTCACAGGAAAATATTGTTGTGTATGGTTTAACCAAAAGCAGGGACGGCCGATGGGAACAGAACCAACTTAGTTGTAGACCATGTACTTGGGAGTTGCACTGAACTTTTGGTACCCTTTAATGACTTTATTCACTGCATCGAGGAAGTCCTTCTCTGTTACAGTCTTCCTTCGGGCGCGGATAGCATACATGCCAGCTTCAGTGCATACACTCCTTATATCAGCTCCTGCAGACAAAAAAGTTATGAGTCAATATACTTGAAAATAAGAAAAAGGAAAAGGAAGCTGGGAAAGGCCTCCAAACCTGAGTTAAAAAGTGAGTACAAAAGCACAACAGTTGAATAATTTTAGGGGTTCTTACCAGTGGAATTTGGGCAAAGGCGAGCAAGAAGTTCGAATCGGATATCCCTCTCACAGTTCACGGTTCTTGTGTGTATCTTGAATATCTGAGTCCTGCTCTCTAAATCAGGGAGACCAAACTCAACCTTGCGATCCAAACGCCCAGGTCGAAGTAGGGCAGGATCTAGTGTGTCAGGCCTATAATTTGTGTAAGAAGCCATTAATATTAAATAATTGGCCGCATTCAGCAGATATGATGCTTCATTGAAAGAAATCAAGAAAGCATGCGAAGAGACATTATACAAAATGCATTGAAAGTAAAACAAACAATCATAAAGGGGAAAAAATACTGCAAAATCATTTTAGATTTTAGAATTTAGAATATGGCTCACCAATATCAGTCAGTTTAGGTAGTGAAAATAACAAATGCTGCCTTACTAACAAACCGTGATATGACGACAAGTAAAAAACAATTATAAAGGGAAAAAAGAAACGCTTGAAAATAACGGTAAAGCTCATTTTCGTTATTAAAATCTTCACAATCTATAGAGTACACAAATCTAGGCACCTAAAGTGAATGTAATTAAAGGAAATCTACAGAAGAAATGTAAGATAAAAAAGTATGATAAGTTACATAAACAACATAATCAAACCTGTTTGTTGCCATCAAAACTTTGATGTTTCCACGAGCATCAAAACCATCAAGCTGATTCACGATTTCAAGCATTGTGCGCTGAACCTCATTGTCCCCACCAACGCCATCATCAAAACGGGCACCTCCAATTGCATCAACTTCATCAAAAAACACAATACATGCTTTCTTTGATCGAGCCATCTACAGGAAGCAAAATTTTGGTCAGATGATATCAGGACATCAAAACAATTATTAAAGCAACATCAAAGATCTTAGAGGTTGACCTGAAATAGTTCACGAACCATCCGAGCCCCCTCACCAACGTATTTCTGAACTAGCTCACTCCCAATGACCCTAATGAAACAGGCATCAGTTCTATTAGCCACAGCCCTGGCCAAAAGCGTTTTGCCAGTTCCTGGTGGGCCATAGCAGAGAACACCCTTTGGAGGATCAATTCCAAGCTTGACAAATTTCTCTGGATGAAGCATAGGAAGTTCAACCACCTAGAAGGGAAAATTTTAAAATTAGTGTCACATCCTGTTTTCTCTTGGTTATTGATACTTGACAGATAAAACTTTTTTCTATCACTTACTTCTCGCATCTTTTCAATCTGTTCCTTACAGCCACCAACATCATTATATGTCACATCTGGCTTCTCTTCCACTGTCATCATGGTAACACTTGGATCAATTTTTGGAGGCAGAGGAATCTGAATCTGATATTTATTTCTATCAACCCTGCAATGGTAGAATGAATGTCAATAAAAGATTACACTGAAGTGTCCCCCTCTCTTGATAATATTTTGACGTCTAAAGTAACCAACAAGGAACATACCCAACACGCATTCCTTCCTCTATGTCAGTGGGGGAGACTTTGTCACCCAGCCCAACAACAAACTGTCAATCATATAAGAATCACATTAGGCCCATCTACTGAAGGAAAGAAAGAGAATGAGCAGCCACACTGGCACTTTAGAAAGCATACAGCAAAACTTATCACCAAGCCATATATTAAACATTAAACAACTTAAATGAAGCAGGACTTTGTTGAAAAAAATCCAGTGGACATGATAAAGAGAACAAAAAAGTGCTACAAATAAGGGCACCTTTGCAATCTGCTTAACATTGATAACATATTTGGCATCTTCAGAATTTGGATTTATTATCTTTGTGCACCTGGCCACCTATTCAATCAACAGTCACAGTTAGCAGTTTCTACAAATATTATAAAATAACATTTTGAAGCCAAATCAAACTAAGATACCACCTGAAGAGGCTGCTCCTCCTGCATCATTTGTTTATCAGAAACAAGATCCCACTGGCTTGGTGCAGCTAAACCAGTATCAGACTCCTTAATACCTAGACATCATAAAAAGTATGTCCAGTCAAAAAATGCAGATGTTATCATCATGCAGCACATGCAATTACAACAATCAGTAAATTTTTTATAGTATAAACAGCATAGTAACAAGATTTCAAATAAAAAAGTAATATATCATCCAATTAAGGGACTACTTAAACTTTATAATATATATAAAAAAAAAAAAAGAATGGCCGCACACTAGATAAGCACATAACAAAGGTACCAATAGAGAACTAATATCTATATTTCAAACAACTACAGCAATCTAACAGAGTATGGAAATACAGTAGCAAGATATGCCACTAGCACATGAACAAGAATTAACACAGTGTGGTTCCTATCGAACTAGCAAGTAACGTATATGTCTGGTATAGTCTTCAGGAATTTATCAGCTAGAACCCAACTAGTTCTCTGACATTGTAGGTGACGGTCTAATAAACGCTACAGACCTACATTCAACAGGACATAGAAATTATACACACAGAAAAAAGTGGTATATAAATGTGGAGTACAATTCACTCTGACATTCATTAATAATGATTATTATTATCAAACATAATGAATTAGCAGCAATGTGAAAATGCACCCGCACTTGTATACTAATATATAATTAGAGAATACACCCCAAATCCATATTGCAATTTTTTTTTTCAATCACCGAATATGCTGGTTTGCATCTTAGTGAGATAAAGAAAGGAAATGGTAAACGTACCACATAAATCATTGACTTTCTTTGCCATATCTTTTATCTCTTTCTCCACCTTTTTTATACTTGTAGAATAAGGTCCCAGACCCTGCACAAATCAATATTTACTACTAAAATAATTTCTATAAACTGTCACTAAGGATGAGATAATACCAATAATTGAATATTAGAAGAGGTATGACATGCGTTTAAATATAAGTTTAGCCGTTGAACAACTTTAATCAGAAGGTTGGCTCGCGGCAATGAAATACCAATAGCACTTACTTACATATTAAGAGGAAAGGCTGAAAGACACTCCTCATCAACACTACTTTGTACTTGATATCATTCTAGAGTGTACATGAGTGGAACCTCCATCACTATAAAAAATAACAAAAGCTGAATATTTTCTCAGGTGTCTGTCTGGAAAAGTTTGGACATTTACAAAGGACCAATTGGAGGCACCGGTGTAGAAGGAGATCAGATAGTTCGGACTCCTTTGAAGAGGAGTAGAGGAAGACTGAGAAGCTCTTGGTCAATAATCCAAGGATTTGGTTGTTAATAAAGCACAATGACACCTAGCAATCCATATGACGGACCCACCTAATGCATGTAGCCATCTACAACATGAATATGTAGTATATAATTTCATCTGGGCTGGAAAATGATAAATAAACCTAACTTCCCATATTCTTGACACCCAGTAAGTCTAACTAATTTGGGAAGAGGGCCAAGGAGAAGGGAAACCCTTCAACTTTCATAAACATTATTTCTAAAGCCAACGAGAACTTCGAATTAACCGCATCAAACTGAACAGCGCAGAGTATCAAGAGTATGACAATGACAAATTAGATGAATAGAAAAACTTCTTGATGAGAACCATCAGCAGTAAGTTGAACGAAGCTTAAACTGCGATTGAGCTGAGGTAACATTGAAAATGATACCCAACGAAAATCGAAGACTCAAGCAAGTACGTAGATCTACAAAACCTAAAGAGATAAACCAAAAGGCCGAAAGTAAGGTATTTCGAAAACAGCTTACATAGGTTTTGAGCAGGGCAATGTCATCCTCGTCGAGGGGAGGGGGGTTCTTCTCATCCTTGATGTCATCCTCGTGATCGGGTGCCATTGATGTGAACTTTCTCTAGTTTACTTGAGGGGGAAGTCGGAACTGAAACTTTGGTGGTCTATATGTAGAAAGAAAAATGAGGGATTGCTCTTATAAAGCCCCGACGACACGAGCACGTAGAAAGGGCTTTACAGGGGAAAAAAAAAAAAAAAAAACGTTTGCTATTTGCCTATTTATATACTTCCTCCTCTTTTATTTATAAATAACTTTTTTTATTATATAAGACGAACGAATAGTTAAAAGATAAATGTGTCAAAAATTTCATATTTTTTTCATATATACCCATATTTATTAAAAGAGTATAGGAGAGAGAATAGATAAAAAGTATGAGAGATAATAAGTATAAGATATGAGAGAGAATGAATATTTAATAAAGATAAAATAAGAAAAATAAGCTTATATTTTCAGACAAAAAATGAAAGTTGCTTATAAAAGAGAACAACTTTATGAGAGAGAAAGTTACTTATAAATAGAACAGAGAGAGTACATTAAGAATTGCATTGTCCACAATTGTTAATTGTTTTCTAAGAACCCATTTGTTTAGCCTTTTCGTTTAATGAAAAAAACCAATAAAATTTTTTTTGAGAGATTTCAGAATAATTATTAAGGGTTTAGGGGTTGTTCTATTAAGGGTTTGTTTATTTCTGTTTTCAGTTTTTATATTTTTAAAATAGTTTTTTAAGGTTTCTTTCGAAATAAGTTTTGTGGGAAAAACAAAAGAAATCTGTTTGAATAATTAGTTTAAAAAAAATATTTAAGAAATTGAGACAAGAAGCTTAAGCTCCGACGAATTCACTTTTGTCCGATTTTAGAGAACAAAAATTATTTTTCAGAATAAAAATATAAGAAAATATATAGAAATAGTTTTTTTTTATTTTAGAATATATTTCTATGTTTTGTAAATCATTTGATTAAAAAATAATTACTAAAACAAGTTTTTTTTTTAAAATTTTTTTTTTGAAAATAGGAAACCAAAGCAGACCTTAAGTTTAATAAGATGAATGATGTCAATATTAAATGATTAAAAATATATTTATAAACTTAAGTAATTAAATTAAAATATGATATAAACTATAGTTATATAAACTTTGAATACTATATTTCACTTACATGATTTTTGTGATAATGTGATTATTTTTTTTAATCATACCCAATATCAAAATAATTATGTAAGAAGAGTTTTGTCTTAATTTACTGAAAAATACTTTTAAAAAAAAGCACTTTTTTTGTGGTTTCAAAGAAGTAGTGATACATGTTTTAAGGGCGTACTAATACTTGTTTGGATTAGTGGTAGAAGCTGTTTTTCCAACGTAACTTACGAGTATATCGGATAAGTTCGTAAGAAAAGTTTTATCTCGACTTGGGTGTACATGTTTCTTAGACACATATGAGTAGTATACTGAGAGGGTATCAACGGTGATACAATCACCATATCTTGTGGTTGTGGCCTAAGTCCCATAAAGATATATTCATACTTTTATCAATATTCTTTCATTTATTGTGTCAACACCCGTTTCCATTTCGATAATTGAAGAGTAATAAAAACGGAATTCAATGGGCATACAGAAAAGTACAATTATACTGATAAAAATATTCGTTTACAATTCCGATATCGTTCATCGACGGAAACAGAAAATACAGCGAAAGCTTAATATTTACAATTTTCATCAAAATATCACAAAATAGACTAATTATGACCACGATTTTGTCCTCGCCTCAAGACACGTGCCGCTCACTTTCCAGCGTCTACATCTTCTCCCTTAGACCCACTGATCCCCGCTGAGGTGTTTATTAAAAATAGGGTGAGATTCTGAAAAACCCCAGTAGAAACATGCTATCATTAATAGAAAATGCGAAAAGTAAATATAATATATGCCATGTATGCACCAATTAATGAACATTATAAACATATCATCTGCATGTATACATGAGTAGGGCTTAGCCCCACTATTCTGCACCGGTTGGGTTTTCACTAACTCCAGTGTAAGTGCCTCTGACACTTCTGGCCCCTCTTTGGGCAAATCGTGTTGATTAATAAAGCGCATTTACAAACATTGACATTCACACAATCATATAACTATGGCATAATGTATGAAGAATAATGTCCCTACCTCAAAGCTTTATAATCCCTTTTTCCGGTGTGTCTCGTAAAGCGTGCTGTTCCGGCTTTCGAATCGGTCCTAAAATATTAAATGTACCAGAAATAGGTCATAACCTATCCAAGTATAATTTTAGACTCTTTCATGGTATTTCTTGTGGTTATAATAGTCTATGATGAAAATGTACTAAAATGCCCTCGGGAACCCGGCCTGGCCTTACCCGGCCCGATGGAACGTTTTCCCAAAATTTTGACCAAAGCTATCTTGACTTATTTTCACCCAAGGAATCCATTTCTGGGCTCAAAATCACCAAATTCAGTGTCAAATTACGAAAATTCCCTTGACAGCCTCTATTTAGGTATTTCAGTGGCGTTTTCATAATTATGCTTTTTCGGCCTCTACTGAAAAAGTGCCCAACTGTAACCCCGCCTATTTTTGCCCACTGAATCCAATGGAACCAATTATTTCATGAAAATCCAACTCCTACTACCAGTTCTGGTCCTGGCCGAAATATTAGGGAAAAATGGGGGGAAAATGAGGGTTTGTGTTTTAGCTCCCAAAACTTGTACTTTTCCACTTCTAATCCTTGATTAACTTACTTAAACACTTCTTAACCATGATTTAAAGGATTTTGGGCAGCATAACCCCTTAAGGTCATGACTTTTCTAATTTTACAACTCAACCCAAAAATCACAAAACCAAACAACAATCACCAACAACAACTTCAATATACTAAGAAAATGAGATTTTGGAGATTACCTCCTGATCTTTGGTGTTTCTCTCTCTAGGACGTCCTTCATCTCTCCTCAACCTTGAATATTAGCTTGCTAAATCATGATTTCCATGAAGAATAAGAGATTAGAGGATGGACTACACAAAATAGGAAGCTTAAATCACTTGAAAACAAGTTCTTACCTTAGCTCTTGCTTCCTCTTGCTCTCTAAGTCTCAAGAACTCTCAAGTTCACTCTCTCTCTCTTTTCTCTTTGTCTTGGCCGAATGTGTGCATGAAAGAGGAAGGAGTTTGTGTTTAATAAATTGGTCTTCTTCCTTCCTAACAATTGATTCAATCAGGGGCCCAAGTTGTGACACTTGTCACCATTCTCTCTCCCCTCATGATCATTCCATTAGTTACTCATTAAGTTTGAACCAATTGCTTCTTGTTTGGTTCTTCAAAAAAAAGGTCCACCCCCCTTTTCTCCAACTAATCCATCCTTCCTCTAACTAAGTCAAAATGTGCACTCCACCATGCAATCATGTTTCTTATTTCTTCACTCAAGCTTCTCCCATCATGCACTACACCATCATTTCATTTTGTATGCACTCAATCTTGGTTATCATTTCCTTCTTCATGTGGCATGTGATCATCTATTAAATTATTTTTTCCCCTTTTTCTTTCATGCATGGACAAAAATAATGAGAGGAAGGGAGGAGAAAAATTGTTTTGCATAATTCCACAATTCACATAATTGATTTTATGTATAATCCCCCTTAATTTCTCAATTCTTGATTTATTCCACCAAGAATAATCACATTATGCATTTTCCTTTATTTTCTTTGATTAATTGAAATTAACTCCAATTAATTGGAAAATAATAAATCTTGGGCTAAATTGGCAAAATTATGATTTTGCTATCCCATTTGTAATTTAATTCAATTTTTGAATTAATTTACTCATTTTCTTATGAATATGAATATTTCAAAATTCACAAGATCCAAATTCATGAATATTCACCATTTTATTGAATTATTTAAATAATTATAATATATTTTTTGTGAATAAAATTTGGGGTGTTACATATTGCACCTCCTCAGGTTCAAAAATCTTGATTATTTTTATAATCTCAAACAATCATATTAAATTTTCTCAAAAGTGTTTTTTCTACCCTTAAAAGTTTTTGTATTGACTAAATTTCATACTGCAATAATCTCAAAAAGAAAATCACATGACTTCCTGAAACGCCTAGTGGCTTCTCCTTCACAACCAAAAATCCATCAACAGCAACATTATTCATTTCTACAGGAGAGATGCTGAAGAGCCAAATTGCATTAGAAGGCCAAATTGAGGACCAAGTTTTCATTGTACAGAGTGATGAAAGAATAGATCAATAAGCAATAACTCTTATGAGACAAAATCGCCAATGCTATTATCATACATGACAACCAATACACAATAAATTTCAAACAAACCTATTATGGGAATAAATGGCAGGGGGTTCATGAATAAGTTTTGCAGTATCTTCATTCATTTTCCGCAACAATATTTGGTTCCTCGCCTTGGCACAGGTACTGATCACACACTGATGCTGATCCCCAGCCCTTTCTAAGCCGCAAGATGTCTTCAGTGAAAGTGGAACCCGGGGCTCCAATGAACACGCTGGACATGGCGCATATAGTCTTATCCAACATAGCTTCCACCTTAATTAGAAAATATTCATAATGCATGTCAATACAAGAATTTGATGGCAGGCAAAACCGACAATTCAATGGGCTTTTCTATTAGCAAGTTTACAAGCGCACATAACATGTCTAAATGCTTTTCATTTAATTTTATTGCCTTATCCCAAAAGAAGCATGATGGAAAGTGCAGTTTGGAACTTTTTAAAGGAAAGTAATGCGGCTGAAACTCGGTGCATATTTTGAGTCTACACTATCAATTAAAATGTGGCCCAGTACTCTGGAATATTATTTCAGAAACTTCTACCAAAGCAAGTGAAAGATCATCAGCAGGAAAACTGAAAGCAACAATTTGAGTATCACATGGCCTATAATTCGTTAAACCTTCATTTTCCTTCCCTAAAAGCAACACGTTGAGGTAAACTAACAGAATTGATAGACTTATATTTGCACGGTAAGATTTTGAGTAAAATACACACATAGTGATCTGCAGATGATTTGTTTCATGAAGAAGTCATAGTTGAGATTTTGAGTCTCAATAACAAGAAAATAAATAAACCCATCACTTTTCATGCAGTACTACAGATTAATGTATTGAAAGGTAATGTTCCACTCTAGTTGGGGTCACTACCATCACCCCATGAGTCAACCTAGTCACTCACTGAAAGAGAAACAGAATATCAGTCCAGAAGATCCAGTACACAGCAACAGCAAAAAGAAAGCACAATGAACAGATATGTGTTCTCTTAACTATTTTAAAGTTTCCAGAACAATCCAAGACCAGATATGGATTAATGAAACAGCTCAAAACCACCAGAAAGAGCATTATCATCTCACCTGAGAATCTCCCTCAATACCATGCCTGTATAATAGAGCATCCCATTTTTCTGCTGAATTACGAGCTGGGCGTTTTACAAGTGGAACAGGCTTGTTATTCAGCACAACAAGTGACTGAAGCAAATCAGTTTCACTTTCTGCTGCATCTGTGGAAAGATAAATGACAGGCGCATTTGCACTTTCAACCACTCGCGAAATGCAATCTGCTGCTTGAGGGATGGGGTAAAAGCAACTTGGTTTTTTAACATTGCTGTAAATATGACAATGGACCATTAGAGATAATACAATGGAGAATAATATAAAATACAAGAGGAAAAATTGCAGGAAGATTTCTCATGAGGCAGAAGCCCAAATTGCAAAAGTATTGGTATAGACAGTTCCAATAGATTGTAGTATATAGGTCAGAGAAAAACACTATAATAGTCATGTTCTGAAGATTAGAAGCTGTAAGCAGTTCACACGTTAGAACTAAGAAATCCTGAAGCAGCAGGCAAAATGTACAGAGTAAAGAAAAGTATCACACTGAAATCATCATAAAATCAGTAGTCCTTTCTAGAAATGTGTGCACAGAAATCATTTCAAAAGGACGCACCAGAATTTCAAAAAGCCGTGCCTTCGAAAATGTAAAGCAATGAAGTTCCTCCCCAGGAATGTTTGAACAAAACGCTGAGCAGTAAGAATAACGAGACGGCTAGGTTCAATCAGAGTCTTGCATTTGTGAGCAAGTGGACCACCTGGTTGCGTTACCCATTCTTGCTCCACGTCAGCAAAGAAGACATCCCCGATTGCCATTACGTCATCATCGTGTGTAAATTTGGATAGAAAATCTTGAGCTGTCCTCTTGTTAGGCTTCTTGGTATCCTCAACCCAAACAGGCTCAGGTTTACTTATTGACAAACCCAAGGACTTCAATTTCTTTATATGGTCCTCATCCAGAAAACAAGGTTGGGGCAGAGAAAAGTAACATAGAAACTTGTCTATCTTCATATGGTCCTTCTTGATACCAGCAAATTCATCAAAAGAGATGACAACCTTTCTTCCCAAGCATTTGTTAATGTGATCGATATCCAACACTCTATCATACTGATAATCCACTTTCGAGCTCGGAATAACCAAAATCCGATTAAGAAGAGCTGCGAAAAACATATGCTTCTCCAAGCAAATTAGATGGTTGGACATCTGGCCTGAGACGCAAATGGCAAGCAGAAATTTATCAGCTTTTGGCTTCCACTCAATTGTTCTTCTCTGTGACAAATTCTGATCCACTGTTCTACACCTTTCATAACTGACATCACCCAAACTAGCATTTTCAAAACTGAATTCGGGTTCAACCGAATTCCCAGTCGTGTGGGGAGACAACAAAACCTGTTGAATCTCTTTATTCAAAGAAATCTGCTTAAACAAAACAGATTTAAGATCTTCCAACAATGCCGAAGATGACAACGAGGGCAAGTGATTCGGATCCTGCGTTGGCGAACTTGAATTCACAGCAGAATTCAGTTGAAACGTGTGATTCCAAATACTCAAAAGCTCCGACTGTTGCTTCTGCAAGAGATGAAGAGCGCGCAATTCCGACTCCTTCATTTGCTCACGTAGCGGATCTAACTTTAGAGAAGGGAAATTGGTGGGAAAGAGGGTGTGGGCATCGGTGGTGAAGAATAGGAGAACAATGAAAATACCGAGAATGACGAACAAATACCTCTTCCGGGACTTGAAATTTAATCGAGGCATTCGAGAACTGAAATCTTCAATGTGGAACACAGTAGCGGCGGAAGAGGGCGGGGTAGGAGGCTTCCTCACATTCTGTTCGATCAAATTGTGGCGGTCATCTTCTTCGTCCGAAGATAAATCTCTCTGCATTGCTCCCTTTACAACAACCGGAGATCGACACCGCGACTGAGTACTCAGTGAAAGCAACAATAGTGGTAAGCCAGGGTAACCCACAATATGGTCACTGAGTCAGCGACTCGGTGAGTGTGAATGAGTGAGTGACAATTATGGAAGAAATGAAATGAGTCAGATCCCGCGAGGCCGCGACGGGGAACGGAAGGAGCGATATCTTAAGAAGCGAGCGAAAGTGAATGATGAATCACACAACCGGACCAGTCGGTTGTGGTTGATGCGTGATGGCCAGGAAAAATAAAAATTAAAAAACTAAAATAAAGAGAAAATGACACCAAAATCCCAATTATAAGAAATAATATCTTAAAAGTCTCTTAACTTGTTAATAATAATAAGGGAAAGTGGAACAACTATCATTAACAAGTTTTGTAGTGCTGCGAAAATGACCTGGCCAATGATTAGCTCGAACCTAAACGAGCCAGCCCATTTAGGCCCGAATCCAAAAAAACCCATTGAAAATGGTGGCCATATCCATATAGGTTAAACCCACGGGCATCAGGTTCGTTTAAATTTTTTTTTGCTTCTTATGCACCTGAAGCCTAAAATATCTAATTTAAAACATAAACTTCATCAAAATTAAGTTAAAATATCAAATATTATCTAACACGAATCTAACAAATGTTCAAGGACAAATTTAAACTTAGAGTCTGCCAACTAAAAATATAGATAGACAAAAAGAAAATCAAGTAGACTTCATGAAATAGTAAAATAAAGTATTGAAACACGAATCTAACAAATGTTCAAGGACAAATTTAAATTTGGAGTCTGCCAACTAAAAATATAGATAGACAAAAAGAAAATCAAAGAAGTCTGCTAACTAAAAATATAGATAGACAAAAAGAAAATCAAAGAAGAGAAGTTTGAAAAAGTACAGAATTATTGGGCTCGATCCGTTTAGTTGAAGCCCGTAGGCTTAGGCCCATTTAATACCTTTTATATTCTTATATGCTCGAAGATTAAAATACCTAATTTTAAATATAAATATTATCAAAACTAAGCTAAAACATCAAACATTATCGATGTTTAATAAAATACAAACACTAAAATCTAAAATCAAACCAAAACAAAACACAAACATTATTGATATGTAAGGTCTGAGTAGAGTGTGAGAACATCTGACTATCTGAGGGTTAGGTTATTAAGTCTGTCCACTACCCTGCCCAGTGACCCTTATAACCTTATTTAATTTAGTTATTTTAAAAAAATATTAAAAAGGCCTAAAAGGGTAGAATCGGCCCTTTTAGGCCTGACTCTTTTTAGAGACTTTGAATTATAGGTCCAGCCCTTGATGGACTTGGTCCTAAACTGGTTGGCCCAACGGGCTCGACCTGATTCCCCGATTCTAAAGTTTTAGGACTTTTTTGATATTATTTTCCTTAATTGAGACTTTAATATCATTTTGGCTAAAATAAAATCAGTCGGCGCATTTTCTTTTTTTCCTAGGCGTCATATTTTTTTGGTACAAAGGGATCAAATCAGTGGGTAGGTGAAAGTGACGGTTTAACAGCCCATCTAAACGGATTCGGGCCTATGGCAGTTGGAGGCCCAACTACTGATTATGATATCTTTTTTTGACTGCCTAATTTTTAAAGTACAGCTTATGTGACACTAACATATTGTCAATAGGAAGTATCAAAAAAAAAAAAAAATTGTCAATAGGAGGATACAATCATTGAGTGATATTAGAAGTAGAAAAAAATAAATATTATGACCTAAACATGATGACAGCCAGCTTACATAGATCTTAAAAATTATAATCACTGCTAAAGAATAGGAGTTACAAGTTTTAGACAGTTATTTTAAAGTTTCAAGAAAGTTATTATTGAAATTATTTACAATGTAATTTACTTAAACGTGATCATAATAAATTTGACAATAACTAAATTTTTTTGAGTAACTATAATTTTACGTTTATTATATTTAAGTCCTTCAACATATTCTTTAAATAACAGACAAGCATGTGAATGACCAATATAAACCAACAATTTTCTATATAATAATTCTAGACCTCATTTTTCTATATGGTGAGCACCAAGGCCCCCACTAAGCAGCAAGCTTATAACTTAAGCAGCCTGTACTTGACACCATCAATGTATAAACAGATTAATATAACTTTGATTTATCTATCTGAGCCAACCATTTATGATTTAATCAAATTTTTTGTATTGTCTTGTGTTTGGGGACTTAGAACTCTGACCTGTGTGTTTCTGCAGAAGGATGAGGTGGAAAAGGAGATTCAGAAAGCAAAAGAAGAAAAGGAAGGCAAGAGAAAACAGATTGAGAAGACAGTGGAATCCCACTTGAACTCTTCTTTCCCCAAGTCTGATCATTCTTCTTCTGATGGATAGATTTTGTTGTAGTTGGTCTCAGAGTGCTTCAAGTAGATCTGATATTAAGTTATTGTCCCTGTTATTTTTAAGACCCTCCTGTCTCAATTTACTGATTCTCACATTTGCCTCTCTGTTTCAAATCAAAGGCAAGTCGCAACAGAGTGACTTACAACTCACAAACCTTGAAGCCATAAGAAACTCTATAATGGTACGGAACAATAGTATCATTGGAGTAGATACACCAATCACTGGCAATATAAGAAGTCGAGTAGGCAGATTGGTTCAAGTGGAGAAGAAAATAAAAAGGATTGAATTAAAAATCTTTTCTGGGGATATTTATTTTCCCGGAGAGATGGATAGGATATCCCGACACAACAACATCTTAATACCACTCGGAACGGTAAAAAAACACACACTTATAGAGGGAAGGATTGAAAGAAGATATGAGAGAGAAAACAATGATGACAATGAAAATTGAACAAATCGTGTTATCTATGATAGCGTTTGAAACTGAACTAATCTTACTCTATATCATTTCTAATGAGTTTCTTCAACTACTTCAGTCAGTCTTCCCCGAACCCACTTTTTAGTTACAGTAAGTGATTTAGAGGGTCTTTCATCTTCAACGGATTGAATTCCCGTCTCTGTGGGAGAAGGATCTGCCTTCTGCTCCAAGCCCTGGTTTTGTAGGGTTTCCTCTGGTTGATTTGTTGAATCAGACTCACTTTCAAAACCCAAAGCAGAGGAGGCAATATCATTGGTGGTTGAAAGGTGAAGCTTTAGATTACCATTAATTAACTCATGCATGGAAAATTGGCCATCAGGTAACTTGTAATCACTTGATGGTAATGCTTTGTGTCCATTTACTAGGCCCATATCTGATTGGTTCAAATCTTCCAGCGTTGCATCTTTTCCCTGATCAATCTCGCTCAAGGAAACAGCACTCTCAGTTGTATGTTGTGTTTCAATGGATTCGAGTGATTGAATAGCTTCATTAATAAGCTTCCTTGTTTCAATGAGGGAAGCTTGTGCAATATGACTCTTGGTTGCAGCAACCTCAAGCTCATTGGCAGCCTTCTCAGCTTCAGCAATTAATAGTCTGCACAGTTGCATATCATGTCACGAATACATGTAGTTAACTACATTTGACAAAGCTTTCAAAGCAGATGATTCAATTTGATTAAACTAAATTCATTCATCGCCAAGCCATAGTTTAAGGTTCTTTTGAAAGAAAGGGGAAGTTCAAAGAAGGTATAAAATTTGGACTTTGGGTTTACACAGAAACACAAGTAAAATTCAACTGATAAGTAAAGGAATAATATCTTGACACAGTAAAGATGAATTTACCTTGCTCGTTCAATGGCCTCAGTTTGCTTGGTTTCTGCAGCAGCTCTTTGTGCTCTGATGTTCGTTATCATGTCAAACTTAAAACTTGCCAAAGGATCTTTGTAAACAGGAGATTTTCTTCTTCTCAGCTGCTTTTGAGTAAGAACTCTCTCATTACTCTTGTCAAAACTTCTAGTTTCAGTAGATTTTTTCTTTATAGATCTCCTCCTCGGGGATTCTGTACCATCAATTGGCTTTCTCCTTGGTTTCCTTTCAGTTTTATCAGTAGAACCATGATACTTGGCCAATGCAGAGCAAACCCTTTGGCGGTAATCCTATTTAAAAATTAAAACAAAAAAGAAAAGTATGTCAGGAAACATGCCAACAACTCTAATCAGTTGGTAACAGAATAGTGAAACACCTCACCTACTACACAGTCTCATATCCCAATCTTTTAGGTTGCATATGAATTAAAAGAAATGCGCATCAAAGGAAATCTTAAGTATGATCACAAAAATCGGTAATTTTAAAACCACACACACAGTATTGAACATGGGGATCCAGATTTAGATTTGAAGTATCATAAATATCAAGGCACAAATCTAGGTGTAATAACCAAATATAACTAATACCAAGGTGAGAGATGCGCAGCAGTTATGGCAGATAAATATTAATTTCTAGCCACTTTTACGAGACATTACTAGTGTGCTGGACGGGTAGGCTGTTCTTTTATGTGACTTAGCGTGCAAGGCTGGTGGTCTGTTAGCTGATTGCAATATAACTAACAGAGATTGGCGTGCTGTGAAATTGAAACCATAAAGTAAGCAACTTCAAGGTGTTGATCTATGCTTACAGGATCAGCCCATTTTGCAGAGATGGCTTCAGCAATCTTCCTTCTCTGCTCAGGAGATTTTGGTGCTCTTCTACTATAAGCTGCCCTTTGCATATTTTTTCTTTGTTCAACACTCTCGAGCCACTCCTGCTGCAGCTGTTCGTTCAGAGTTTCATAGGAATTCCATTGCATCTTTTCCTCACCAACAAAGCCTTGTCTAGAAGCTTCCGCAATTAAATTCTGCCAGTCAAGGACACAGGCTTCCTGCACCATCCTTTTTGCAATCCTTCTTTCCCAACCCTTTCTCACCCCAATGCCAATCTTCTGTCTTGTTTCCATGCTGCACAACCAATAAAGAAGGCTGAATCCAGCATAATGCAAGGGTAGAACAAGTTATCATCAAAAGAGCAGTATTTATATCAAAATAAACAAGTGATAGGCATCAAAAACCTTCATTGGCCTACTATAAATTTTGGAGCACTTTGGTACACCATCATCTTTATTCTATTATCCTGGATGTCAAGAGGCATACCAAATTCTCTTGTACTTTTGTTGACATCTATAATGTTTGGGGGCATTCAAGTTTAGTGGCATTTCATATCACCCAAAAACTATGGGGATCCCACACCCTAAAGTTTTAGCCTTTAACCCATGGCACATAAACCTTATATATGATAATGATACCACATGCACCATTTCTTTCACAACTTTAATTGGCATACCAAGCAAGAGAATCTTAAATACTATGGTATTCACCAAAAAGAAGAAAATATATACTATGGGATTCTAGATACTAAGATAACAGACCAGTGGACCAAATGGCTCCTTAAGAGTAATCATGTTCAAGTGAAGCAGCATATATACTCACGTTTGTGCATGTCCAAGATCAACCAACTTCATTCTGACCTGCATCACAGAATTTTGATAAGGAAATTAATTATTAGAATAGCGTCAGCATAAGTAAAATCTAATCAACAATCCATGTCAAATACATTATCAAAAACTTACGAGTCTAATAATGCGAACACTAACTAATCTCCATTAATAATTGCCATTTAAGTTACACCTCAACTAAGAAATTGTTAAACGAAACAAAAGCCAAGTAACAGGTGCAACATTTGAATTTTAGACACTACATTTTTAGACATTTATCTCAATCTGGCTAACCAAGTTGAGACAGAGATAAGAATTAATTTGACTCATGGAAAATAAAAGCTTCTATAAGTACATTACTTAGAATTTGAAAAACAACCAAAACAAGAAAATTCATCAAAGATAAGTTTTCCCCCCTGGGTGGGGTCAGGGAGACTGCTGGAAAGAAGATATCACCCCCTCCTGGTTCACGAAAATTATCATCTTGGAGTTTTTGTGATTTTTCGAACTATTTGTCACTTAAAAATTTCAATGAAGTATTAATTTTTTTTTACATTTTACCCTTCATTTCTTCAAGTTTTATTCCTTTGAAGAAGTACAATCAATGTCTTATCCTATCAATAAACATTAGGTCACTTTGAAGAAGTACAATCAATGTCTTGTCTCCCGTCTAAATTTGTTGCCGGTGAGTGATCATGCATTATAGAATTTTATCTCACACGCACACAACCTAAAAAAAAGGAAAGAAAGGATGTTTTGTTACTTAATATCACAATTTAAAGACATTCTTACATGACATCACCTTAGGGTTCTGCATAGCAAGCCTGGTTCTTTCCCTGATTTTCTGTATAGTTTCTGCACACGAATTCAACATTTGAAAAGATTTTAGAACTTGGAAAAGGATAGATGAAGATATAAGTGAATAAAAAGTGAAATAATGAACAATAAAGATTAATTTACCAGGACTATGCTTCCTGCCTTTGTTCCAAGGCGTGTTTCCTGAATTTGCTTTTGAAATTCTCATTCTTCTCATCTTTTCCCTCTCATCAAGTTCTTCTGTCTCGTCATTACTTGAGTCACGCCGAACCACAGGCCGGTTAGAATTTACACTCTTATTTGAGTCCTTAAAACTCAAACATTTATCTTCATCTGCAGCCAATCTCTTTGGTTCAAGAGTAGCAACTGCCTTAATCAACAGTCTACCCCTCTGCAACTCACCACGCCCCTCATTGTATCTCACCTTTTTAAGCTTTTCCAAAGATTTCCAAGCACAAGGAAGTCTCTGCTCATTGCCATAGGTAAACGAAATTGAAGCTATTTTACCATGAAAAGGCTTTTGAGCTCTAAGTGAACACGAAGTACAGTGGAAGTAGGACTGCACATTTGCAATCTCTGGTCACAAAATTCAAAAAGGAAAAAAAACATAAAAAATGAATAGTATCATTATACGCTAGAACTAATAAACACAAAAATAAAAACTCTGAAATTAAAGACAGTCAAATTCAAGGATAGTGGAAGCCTACGGAACCATACGAAATATTCAAATGACTGATACAAATGGGTCTTTAATTTACATTTGAGCCTTGCTTAAATCCTTGACAGTTAGTTACAGAACACATAAACAGAAGTATGAAAAGAAATGCAAGACGACAACAAAGAAGTGGAGAATTAGCCCGTAAAACAAAGACCAGAAAGAGGAAAGGGGTAGGAGAGTGTACCGAACAAAGGCATGGGAACTCATTCAGCAATCTACACAGACATGAAGAGTGCATAACTTAGAGGAGACAGCATCTATTTCTTGAAGCGTTGAACAAGAGTGACTGAGAATTGTGTCACTCCAGAAGAAGTTGAGGCAGTAAAAGCGAGAACGAATCAAACCCGGGAAGAGAACGCTAAGCCAGTTAATGGAGAAATGCTCGACGCAGAAGGAGCTACGCACATCCACAAGTAGCTAAGGACGAGCCAGGATTGGATGACGAAATGAGCAGAGTAGTCAAGAGCCCATAAATTCCCAAAGCCGACATATATTCCTTTTTTTTATAATCTTCTAATATTGGGCTTGAGTAGTTTGGGCCCGAATTGGGCCGTTGTCAGAACCTTGCAGTCATAGCATAGAGGCATTATGTGGGCTTGTTTAGATTTGCATCCAAAAAATAATATTTACGTATGTCAAAACAAAATTCATCTTCCGTACCTATTTATTGTAAATCATGTTTAAAAAGTAATTTTTATGGCCAATCTAAACAAGCACTATGTTGATTAAAGGAACAACTAGTGCTTGAAATCTTGGCTTGAAAAACATTACTATTTCCAGAGACATCCCAACGTCTGGAGTTGGCACAATTTAGTTTGCATTCCAAATTAGGTCAATAGAGTCAACAATTATTGACATTTAAGGCTGAAAGAGTGATTTTCAACCTATTGCGAAATGCTAGAGTCAACAAGTATTGACATCCAAGTATGCATTCTCCATAATTAAGCATTAAAAGGGTAATGAGATGTGACTATTATTGTTAAACTCATGAGTTGATTCTATAAATTTATCATTTTTATTTTTCTAACTTACAAAATCTTATTGAATTGTTTGTAAACTCATGCTAGTTATAAACTCAATTAAATTCTTAATACATATTTACTTATAAAAGTAAACTCTTGTAAATTTATAATTCGAGTCTACGATACGAATTTACCTCATTATCACAAGTTTATTTAAACTCGCGAGTTTGACAACCTTTGACATAATTGGTTTGTTCGAATACAATATACTCCAAAAACATTTAAAAATGTTTGTTGATATTATTACTATGCAGAGTCTTTTGTATATATGAAAAGGGGTTAAGGTGTGAATTTGTCTTTGAAGTTTTCAAACGTAGTAATACTGCACCATAATATTAGAAAACTAACATTGAATGTTAAAATTGAAGTTGAATGTTAATTTTTTTAACAGAAAATGACAACATTACTCTATTTTAACATTTCTCAAATAATATCCCGCACGACGGGCTATTAGCTCAGTGGTAGAGCGCGCCCCAGATAATTGTGTCGTTGTGCCTGGATTGTGAGGGCTCTCAGCCACATGAACCTAAAAAAACTTTCAGGATAATATTACTCTTTAGTAAAAACTTTCAAGCAAATTTGCACATTACCTCTATAAAAAATAGATAGTACTACTCTTTAATGATATCCTAAAAATGGTATATTTTGCTGTAAATTTTGTTTTACTTCCCTATATAAATTTTGTACTCTGTATTAGAATTTTACTGAATGAATATTGATGCCAAAAAATTGGGCCTTCAGTAATATAGGCCGAAGAAAGAAATAGATAAAAGGGGGTCGTCAAAATAAGAGAAAGTATTGTTAACGTAACATTGATCATAGTTATTGTATCAAAAAAAAAAACATTGATCATAGTTAAACATAATGTAATCATATTGCTGCCAAAATTAAATTGAAGTATAGTTTTTTATCAAAAATAAAAAATAAAAACATGCAATATTGTGATACTGAGTCAATAAAATTATATTCAAGCGCGATATTGCCAGAAAACCACGACGAAAATATAAAAGGACGACACATATCATCATCATGTTCTTTAAACTCGTGTAGGTTTTTTTTAGTATACAACAGTACGACTTTTCAACCATTTAATTTCCGACTCGGCCTTTCCTGCTACAGCACTAGACTAGGCTTGTCACTTTATAAAAAGCATGCAAATTACAAACTATAGGTTCCGCTTGGCTTCATGGTAAAAAAATGGTTTGGTTTCTCTCATTGTCTCTTTTTTCATCTCTCATAATCTTTAAATCATATCCGTTAAATCAATCTGAAAGATAAAAAATAAGCCATGTCATTAAGTTATCACTCCTTCTACTTTTCTCTCATCTTCCCAATCAACGGTCTAGATGGACTCTTCTTCCCAATCAACGGTTCAGATAGGCTCATGAGAGATGATAAGAAAATGAGATGATGAGAAGATCTACTTCCGTAAAACACAAGAGAGTTCCCCTTGGCTTGGGTATTTTCAAAAATGGAATAAAAAAAACAATATTATTATAATGAATTATTTGTTAGAATACTAGCCAGTTAGCTACCTGGAGCTGGAGTATAAATTTGTGAAAATTATACTTGTTTTATATTTTAGCCTCTTTAGAATTCAAAATAAAAATAATAAACTTAAGATTGAGTCTGGAGCAGCCCGGGGACATGTGCTTCGTTGGCCATAATTGCAGCTTTATTAAAAGCCTAGTTTTGAGGCTGATATTAAGACTGAATATTCAATGCTCTGCTTTAATTCATTCATACTATATTCCCCTTTAGGGTCTGTTTGGTACGAGGGAGTTGGAGGGAATAGAGGAATGGAAAATTTTTATTAGTTTGATTTAAGAAAATTAAAGAAGTGGGGTTATAAAATTTCAATAAAGTAAATATATAAAATAAAAAAAATAAGAAAAATTAATTAAAAGCTTTTAATCCCACATTTTTTTAAAAAAATCTAACTTAAAAATTTTTTCCCTCCGCTCACTTCCCCTCCTCTCCTCTCGTACCAAACAAGCCCTTAAGGGTGTGTTTGGTTTGAAGGGAAGGGTCCTCATTTTCTCATTTGGTTTGAAGTTTTGAGTTGGACAGAAGCCAAAATTTTGGCTCTCATTCCCTTCCCTTCCTTTATTTTTGGCTCTTATTACAAAATATCCCCTCCCCTTGTACAAAACAAGCCCTTAAAGGTGTGTTTGGTTTAAGAGGAAGGGTCCTCATTTTCTCATCTAGTTTGAAGTTTTGAGTTGGACAGAAACCAGAATTTTGGCTATAATTTCCTTCCATTCTTTTATTTTTTACTCTCATTATAAAATATCCCCTCCCCGCCCCCTCTAACAAATCAAATAAGATGACATATCCCCTCCTCTCCCCTCAAACCAAGCACACCCTTAGAATTTGTTTGGTATGGGGAATTTGAAGAGAAGATGATGGGAGGGAAAATTTTCATAAGTTGAATTTAAGAATATTTGAGAAATGGGGTTACAAAATTTTAATATAGAGAATATGTAAAATAAAAGAGTATGAAAAATTAATTAAAAACTGTTAACCCCACTTTTCTCATATTTTTAAAATCAACTCAAAAAAAATTTTCCTCTATCTTACCCCCTCCCCTCCCCTCCCCTCCCCTCCCCTCGTTCTAAACAAGCACTTAATATAATATCTCATTTATCTATAGCTTTAATAAATTGCATCTGAGCGTTCGTGATTTATATACTATAGCTTTAATAAATTACATCTGAGCCTTCGTGATTATATACTATATTTCCCTTTTGAAAAATAACAACTCAAAAGAGGGAGTTGTTTTTTTTGTTCTTCTAAGTTATGAAATTTATATTTTTTAAAATAATGAAATTCGAATTTTTCCAGATAACTCATCAACCATGTGGGATTAAGATGAAATGATTTATTATATTTTAATTAGTCAAAATACAGATAAGGTGGCACTCATAAAGTATGCAAATATTTCTCTCTAATCATTTGCATTAGAATTATCATTTGATATGAAAACTCAATTAATATTTAAAATTAATAAATAAAATTTAGGAACAAATTATAAATTTTAAAATAGTTTCATATTTTATATGTATTATTAAAGTAAAACCCTAACTAGGTTTTATGTTTAGGATGAGTGTGTGTGTGTGTGTGTTTTCCTTTTGATATGCAAAGTATTTGAATTATTGAATTTTTTTTCACTTTTGTTTTGTAACCCAAAAATTTGACATAATAAATCAAAATAAATACTTTTTTCGCCAAAATTACATTTTTTCTGGCCAGTCTGTGCCAATACTACATTGAAAACCTAGGAATACATTAAATTCATGAAAGTATGATAAACTCAAAGTATACACAAAAATATTTGATATGCTTATAAATAAGTTATATTTATCTGAAAGTATGTTTAAATCAATCTTGTAAGTAGCGTATAAATTACTTCCCTCAAAATGTTGGCAAAAAAAAAAAATTCCTGAAAAGATATAAACTTTTTTTGGGCCGAAAATTGAAAAGATTGCAAAAGTTAAAATGGCATGAATGGCTATAATGAAGAATAGATCAAATAATGATTCTGTCCAAGACTAGAAGCAAAGATTTTGACTTTGGGGGTCGGGTTAAGCCCCAAATTATGGCAACAAGTGCGTTTAAATTTTAAAATGTATTTATTTCTTTGTTTAATGGTAGCTATCATCCCCCTCTTCCTCCATCCAAGTTGAATTTTATACTAACTGATAAATTGTTTTTGAGAAAAATTGACGAAAAGTCATTGTTTTGTAGATTGTGTATCATGCGAAATCTTAAAAAATAATATGTGACTTATTAGAGATTTTATGTTTTGCAGTGATTTTAAAATATTTTCATATATTATTGGCCAAAAAAATTGTGAAAATCCCTAAAAAATACCATCAAAATATGCAAATCCTAAATTAGTGCGCCGAAATTGTGAAATACCGGTTCAGTGCCGTGTCAGTACAGATGACAGTGTTGGGTATGTGAAAAGACGTTTTTGCCCTTCAGCCCTCCCTCTTGCCACTTCAGAATAACAACTCGGGATTCTTGATTAACAACTCCTTTTGATTCTTTCACATCTTCATATCTCAAAAATATAGTATTGTTAATGTAAAATACGATGTTGTTAATAAAGAAAAAGGTGTTGTTATTAGCCCTGAAACTTAAATTAAGAAGTTGTGAAATAAGAAATAGGAATTGTTAATGTAGATTATGATGTTATTAATAACAAGACCGGTGTTGTTATTATGAAAGTATAAAGAAAAAACTGGAGTTGTTAATCAAGAATCTAGAGTTGTTAAATAAGAGTCTCGTGTTGTTATTCTAAAGTGGCAAGAGGAAGGACTGAAGGGTAAAATCGTCTTTTTGCCGACCCAACACTGTCATCCATACTAATACAGCATTGAACCGGGATTTCACAATTTCGACGCACTAATTTAGGATTTGCATATTTTGATTGTATTTTTTTGGGACTTTCCCAAAAAAATTCTCATATTAAAAATTAAGGGACAAAGATTTGGATCTTCTTGTAATATCCATATATTGGCAGGGTGGAAAAAGATTGAGGGAGCATAATAAATGAGTGCATGTGAGCATATCAAACAAAATTTAGACATCTAAGAACTTATGGGATAAAATAGGTTAACATTAAAGGATTGCGACATGGCATAAAATGTTGGCTCTCACAACAAATTTTCAAATACAGTCTATTTATTTCATTTCACATATGGTTCATTTTATTTATTTTCGTTAATTTACTTGTTGTATTTGCTTTGGCACTTTGTAAACATTTTTACTTTTGATGATTTTTTTTTTTCATTTAAGTGATATCATTTTATCTTTTATAAAAAAAAGGTTAACATTAGTGATAAACACTTATAAACTTTTAGTGCCTATTTGAATTGGTGGAGGTAAACATAGATTTTTTTTTTTTTTTTTCAATATGACAGTTGAAAACTTAAGTTAGAATAAAAATTATATATTATAATATGATTTATGTTTAGATTTGTAGTGACAAAAATAACTCTTTCTTTTAATGAAGGATAGGTTGAGGCAATTTGTTTCTTTTCTTTTTCCCCTTTTATAATGATAATGTGTTTTCTTTTTTCTTTTTTCTGCCAAATTTTAATGATAATTTATTATAACTACTTAGGAATCATAGCATTTCAAGATCATGAATCATTAAACAAATTCATGAAAAAGCAAAAGTTATCAACTTATCATTCACTGTGTGGATATGATGGATATTATTACCTTTCCTTTAATATGATTCACTTTCAATAATATATATAAATACCACAACTATAAATATGGTTATACTATTTCATATATAATTTTCTCCATTTATAAAACATCAATATGAATCTTTACCTCATGTCAAAAAAATATATGAAACTTTACCCAAGCACATTTGACTCAACCATCATTGGAATCTAGACATCGCTAGTTTTGCAAAATTGGAAAGCTTTTTCACTTTTTTTAAACTCACAAGAACTTTCTAACATTGAAGAGTAAATTGCATGGATACACGCACACACACTTACACTTATAGTTTTATCAGAATAATAAAACATTGTTTTCTTATATTTTAAGAGGATAAGATTGTATATTTTAAAATGTACAAACAAAAATTATTGAATTGCTGATGTTCTAGATCAGATTTATGTAGGAAAAAATCATCAAAATTGAATTCACGCCCATAAATGTATTTCAAAATAGCTTTAAAGGCTCGTTTGGAATATCTTATTTTTAGACAATAAGTGCTTATAAATCGTAATTCACGGTATATGAGGTAAGTATGTGAAATGAGTTTTATTTCGGCTTACGTAATAAGCACTTATATCCAAAAAATAAGTGTTCCCAAATATACACTTAATGACAAAGGAGATTCCATACAATTTTAGTAACCAAGGAGAAAATAAATTATACATTTTATTGATGAAGATGAACTAAATCAGAGTATTGGTACTCTACCACGTGAACATAATTTGCAAATTATCAGTTCTTTTTGTGTATACAAATTTACCATGTCCTTCACACCAATAAAAAATTTTGATGATATATATATATATATATATATTTGAATTTTTGTGAAGAAACAATTAAAGGAGAATAAAAGAATAAATAAAATTGGAAACCATAATCATTTTTTGAGGGAAAAAGAAAGAACGCCATCATACCTCTTTGTTTTTAAACGAGAAATGTCATCATTCTAATAGAATGGATTGTAGAAGCTAAGTGAAAAATAAATATGTTAAGAAGAGTTTGCTATATTTAATTATACACCCACTGATTTGATACGCAGATAAAGTAGAAATAGCAGGTCTTGACTTATTAAAGAAAGTGGAGGATGCAGATGCAGATGCAGCTCTCATTTTTTTCTTTCCAGTTCAAACGATCGCTCTTTGACTAAATGAAACCGTCCTGGATCAGTTTGTTAGGGTTAGGTAAAATAATTGTCGGGCTCAACTTAGTTGGTCAATTTTCCTTTATTACTTCCAAAAAAAAAAAAGGTTAAGTCGCATACTTGTTTTAAAATTTTTGATTAAGGAGTAATGTTATTTTAAAAGTTTGTTAGGGTTTAATGTTATCCGAAAGCATTAAAATGAAGTAATGTTGTCCATTTCCCTTCAAAAGTCAACGGTCTTTTTTTAATGGAATAGGATAATATTGTTAAGTTTTAAAATTTCCGGGATGACATTAAATCTGAAAAAATTTTTAGGTCAATATTGCTATTCAGTGAAAACTTCTAAGATAGAGTTGCAGCTTAACTCTCCTAGAAAATAATACTCTTCACCATTCTTAATATAAGACATTTATTTAATTTGATTAAATTAGAAAAATTAGTTAATGTGACATATATTTTCTAAAACACTTTAATCATATTCTTTACTTCCATCATCCACTTTCTTTTTTGATTATGGTTGAGGGAGTATCAAAAGAAGTAAATTAAGAAACATATTGACAAATATAAAAAATATAGCTTATATGTTGAATTAATATTAACTTTCTAAATATGTCTTATATTAAAGATTGAAAGGAGTATTATACCCAATTATAAAGGGAAGACTTAGTTTTTACTACAAACTGTACTATAAATAAAGTTTTATATTTAGGATTCAATGGGTAACAATGGAACTAAAAGGATCAAGTTCAAATCCTCGTAAGATTAAAAGCCCCTAGTTTAGTGGTACAAGATGTGTCTCTCGTGGCACAGCGATCTTTTAAGACAACTATGTTTTTGTTGAAAACAATTTTATTTGAAGTACAGTGAACCCTAAACGTGTACACCTTTTACATGAATATTTTAAACTTAATTTATTACGTTGTCAATAAATTATTAAATGTATGAGTTTAAGTAAATTTGTGATAATGACATAAAATCGTAAGAATTTATTTTTATCAATAACTATATATTAACAGTGATTAATTAAATAATTAAAATATAAAAATGGAAAAAATTGATTTAAATATATTTTAAATCCAAATAATTAAAATAAAATATATTTTTATTCACAATTTATCATATTCAACAAATACTTTTTTTATAAAATTCACACATAAAGTCACTAACATGATCAAATCAAAAAAAAATTTGCATGAGTTTAAGAATGAGCTAACACGATTTTATAAGCTATAAATATAAAAATAATAAACTCAGTATGTAAACTTTATAACTATTTTGAGTTTATGGATGACTCAGTTTGATTTTATAAGATAAAAATATAAAAAATAATAAGTTCAAAAAATTAACTTATGACTATGAGTTTAACAATAATGGTCGGGACACATAACCCTCCACTAAACCAGTAAACCCCAAGATCGGTTCGTTGAGTTACAAAGAATTTAACTCAATTTAAATTTGAAAAGGACTTTATATTTTAAAAAAATCTGAAAAAGACAAGCGGTGGAAAAAGGGCAGGAAAATGGGCAGAGACAAACTGACCCAGCGGTTTGATTTTCAACCTTACTTTTGTAAAATTGTCCGCTTTTTGGAGGTTATTAATCAGCGAGTGTTTAGATGGTATTTAAACAGTTTTTTTTTTATTTTATGAATATTGAGATAAAACTCTTTTCATGTATTTATCTTTTATATGGTAAATTATGATTGAAAAGTTGTCTTTAAGTATTTTAATCACTGTTTTAAATACACACTCATACTTCAATTAGGTGTATCTTTTAGTAAACCCGGTTTTAAAAACCCTTTTTCATAAATTGAGATAAAATTTCTCTCATATATTTACCTCATAAAAACTATTTTCTAAATACTCATCCAAACATAAGCTAAAACTTCACATAGTAGACTCCAAGTCCGTCATCTTCTCCGCTTGTCCCTTCTAAAAAATTCCAAGCCGCAAGTCCAATGTGGGGGATCTCCTACTTCTCTTTCTTCCTCCTTTGAATTCTCTCACGTCTTCGCTTAACTTCTCCCTCCTGTTTATTCTCCTCCTCCTTGCGTTCTGAAATTCACCGAGCTTCAAAAGTTTCAACTTCTATGGTTTTCTTCTCGAGAACCCATAAGCTCGAGTGAGATTTCCCATCATCTGGGTTTTGATTATTTCGTTTGTTTCCAAACTTCTTTGTGTCTCTAGGTAAAGCCAGAATCATGGGTGACTCGTTAGTGTCTAAAGACAAATTGGGCGAATCTCCCGCAGTTGAAGTGACGGGAAAAATCATGGTGCTAGCTATAATAATCCTCTTCATGGTGGTTGTGTTTGTTCTGTTTCTCCATCTCTACGCCAAATGGTTCTGGTGGAGCATTGAAGAAACCACTCCTCCGCCGCCGACTCGCCGTCGCCGTCGACGCCGCTTTGTCTTCACCCCTGGGCAAGATCCGGCGATTTACGGCGGCCAGAGAAGTGGGCTTGATCCTTTAGTGCTTTTGTCCTTACCAGTTTTAGTGTACCAACCTGAAAATTTCAAAGATGGTTTGGAATGTGCTGTTTGTCTCTCTGAGCTTGTTGAAGGAGAAAAAGCGAGGCTTTTGCCCAAATGTAATCATGGGTTTCATGTGGATTGTATAGATATGTGGTTTCAATCACATTCTACCTGTCCACTTTGCAGAAACCCAGTTGCTTCTGAAACCCCAAAATGCAATAGCACTTCAAGTGTTCGAGAAAATTCCTCAGAGAATACTGGCAGCCAATCACAAGCGGCAGAAAATTTTCAAAATTCAGGTTTAGTTGCTATAAGTGGTGGTTCAGAGTCTCCAAATTTTCCAACTAATGTGTTGGTCTGGGGGAACCAAACTCAAGTTAGTTCTATCAATACATCTTCGGAAGAAGAGGGTCCTTCATCATCATCTTCATCTTCTTCTACAACTACAGCTAGCAGTAGCGGTAACAGTAACAACAATAGACGCCGTGAAATGATGGCGATTGATATACCAAGTGAGGTCAATTCTTCATCTTTATCTCCTGCAAGCAGGTTTGCTGAAGATGAGCTGAAATCACCAATGACCACAAGATTGAGGTCACTGAAGAGGCTTTTAAGCAGAGACAAAAGGTTAGGTCCTTGTAATCCTGGTCTTGGCTCTATAGATGTCGATCAAGCAGGGAGAGGACAAAGCTAGTCATTTATATATGAGAAAATATGTCTGTATATTTCTTCTTCTTTTTAATAGATCTGCCCACATATATTGAGGCAGCCATTTGCAAAATATAGGATAGAGTCAATGGGAAGAAGTAAGAACTAATCTCTGAAAGGTGATTTGTCTTGTCCCTGAGAGATTGATTAGGTTCCTCTGGCTTGTTTCAGAGAGATAGATCTTGTTAGAACATGCCATTATCCATGTAATCCATGGTGAAGATAATTTCTTAAGATGGTAATTGTTATGTGAATCATGAATGGTTGGAATCTGGATGCTTGAAACGTGAATGATAGTAGTTTAGTTTCTTGAGTAATTTTGTCTCTTGTACTGGTTACTGTGTTTCCATTTTCTTTCCTAATGATGGTTGAGAAATTGTCTGGAATCACCAATAGAGGTTGGTAAAGTAGGATTCAGTATCTCAGAAATAAGAGTTGGAGTTGAAGTTTTGTAAAATAAAAATTAAGAAAAGGAAAAAAAAAATCAAACTTTGAACAGGAGAATCTATCAGATATCAAATAAGCTCTCACCCATAAAAGTTGTTAGACTGCTATATCAGATATCATGGTGAAAACATTTCAACCAACCAAGGCCTATGAAAAATTGAAAACTACACAACTCTGCAAAAAATATGAATGTGATATAAAATCTAGATTTTTCTTGGATCACATGTTGCGTTCAGTAGGGAGTTATTTCTTTCTATAAACACCAAAACATGGGATCCTTGACTGAAATATTTTGAGTCAAGTTTTTGTTTAGAGGATAACTTTGATCCACCGTTTGTTCTTATCCTCTTACCTAAACGACCCCAATCCCAAAAGCCATACGTGTATCTAGCCATTATTGCACTCCTAAACTTGCACAGAAGATAGACGACACGACTCACTTGTCAAGTTGTGAATGGGACCTATATTCCTGTTACTTGTATCTCTGTCAGGTGTCTAATATTCAAGTCTGATAATACAACCATATCTCGGATTGTCAATATAATATAAGACGCAGTGGATTTTTTTTTGAAGAGATGAAGAAAATTAATAAATTATTTTAAAGTATTTATATTTATCATTCTTTTTCAAACTAATTTATGTGATTTATTAACTAATATATAATCCAATAATACACAATATATACTATGATTAAGTAAGTTATTTAGCTTCCTTAATCTCTAAAAAAAAAAAATCAACTGAGTCTTATATTTAGGACCGCAGTGCGTAATATCTACAAAAAAAAAAGACAACTTAGTTTTTTAAAAAATAAATAAATAACTTCCAACAATGCCTCCTAATTTTAAGGGTTAAAGTGTATCCAGCACATTGAGATATTTTTCCATATACATCTAGTATTTTAAAGTATTTCATGGTACACCTAACATCCTAAAATAATTTTTTGTGCATGTAGTATTTTTTCAATTACATCTAGTATTATAAACTATTTTTTTGATGCATCCAACACCCTTAAATATTTTTTCAAATGTATCGAGCATCCTAAATTGTATCGTTTTTTACAAGAAAGTACTTTAGGGTAATAGAGGCACCTGAAAAAATACTTCATTGTGCTTAGTATACTGAAAAATACTATACAGCACTATTTATACTTTAAAAAATACTTTGGGCTATTGATTGTTCAGCAGGGCATTAGGGTCCTTACATAGAAATCTAGGTTATTTTCTGGTTGCTCTAATTTGAGATTGAGAGTGTGATCTCAGTTGTAGCATATTCCGCTTGGTTTATTATTGGTGGTCACAATATATACTGATGAACTATTGGCTCCAAGAAGCGTGGCGCGGGAAGGGCAGGAAACAAGGACTGATCTGAAACCAAAACCTTAAATTATTATTATGACATTCTAGCTGTAGGCTTTAGCTTTTCTCATAGATTGTTGGGATGAGACTGTGAAAGATAAAATAATAAATGACAAGTCACGACAAGGAAGCAGGAAAAAGCTCAATGCTGCAGAATCGGCACGAGAACAACCAACAGGTTTGAAGATGCTGATTAATCCACAGCAACTTTTTCCTGCAATGTTAGTGTTGGCAAGGTATAGTTTATTTTTAGGTAATAAATGCTTATAAATCATGATTCACGGTATTTGAGGTAAGTATGTGAGAGGAGTTTTATCTCGATTTACGTAATAAACACTTATATTCAAAAAAATAAAGTTTCCTAGACATGCACTTAATGTTCATCAGGATTTGTAGAGTAGAACAAAATTCAACTGAAGCTTTGGTCCACAACATATTCAAGTGACCACGTACTTGTTTCTGAACAGCACATGGGATGTTTTGCCAAGCGAACATTGATAAGAGATGACCCAGTAGGCGAGTACTATTTCCCTCAACCTCATGGACGTCTGACTTGAGGACAACAATATTTAAAATTTTAAATACGTGTTTATTTTTTTAAAATTAAGTTCCTGCTTGTTTCCATGATAATCAATGGTGGGCTCCACTTTTCACCACAAAGCTTTCTTTTCTTGTCAGCTTTGCACCGCTTAATCATCTGAGCACCGTACTACTGTTGGCTAATCTTGCTTCCTTATCTCTTTTCCTACTTTTTCCTTTTTTGACTAGTCTTACGTTACTGCCTCGGGTAAGTTTGCTTCCTCTCATTTCATTATCAATCAAACCACAATGAGAGTTTCCATTACCAAACAATTCTTTGTCCAAAATTACCAAACTATTCAAAATACCAACCCAAAAAGAAAAAACATGTAACTACAACTTTCATCAGTTTCCTGATAACTGTCTTGGTTTTGGACAATATACAACAACAATAATTTTAAAATGAGAAACAAGGTTGGCATGACAACACAGCGTTTGTAGTTTTTCATGACAAACAAGGTTGGCATGAGAGATCACCTTTCTTCTTTAAAATGAGAGGATGAGTGAAAATTTTTAATAAATGCTTGTGACACAGTAAAACATGGTATAATGTACAAGGCTCCTATCAAATAAGGTTTGAAAAGAGTCAAATGTAAGCAACCTTATCCTACAAGTAAAGAGGTTGTTTCCAAAGTTTGAAATGAGACTATTTTCAGTTGAGATAGACTATTTCTTAAAAATAGAATTAAGCGAAGACTCCCAAAATTTGAACGCAGTTTATATATTTTCGGTTGGCAAATTCTTTCTTTTACTTCTTACATAACATCTAGTTGCCAACCAACAATACCAGAAGCCAAACCTCAATAGATCAAGCATGTAACTTGTTACTTCTTAGCTCTGAATACAAGCAGGCAACATAGACACAGAAGAGCATAACCTCCATATCCATAAGTTCCCTATACAGATCATGTCAAGCATCACAAAGTCTAAGAAGCAATATAGAAAACAAGTCCCAGAGACGACTGTGTTGCTTGTCACAATCATAGCTGAAGCAGAGGCAATGCCATTACAACTCCAAAGATGGAGAAGAGTAACAACACCATCCATGTAGGGAAAGATTGCTTTTTGTTCTTTCTAACATCCTTCAACCCATCTGCTTTTTTCTTGTCTTCTCCTGTAGAATCTAAGACCTTCTCTGACGAGGGCCTCGGACTTTGATCACGGCGTGTCTCTGATGATGCCTTCTCAGAATCAACTTTATCAGAGAGCTGCTTCTGCTGCTGCTGCAGGTTGTACTTCTCAACATACTCAGGAAACATTTTCCGGAATGTTGCGCTGTATGCAAAATTATCAGATCCAAAGAGAATTTAGAGTGAAATAACAATCACAGTCACTTCTGCTACAATATACTTACTTCTTGCAATTGAAAGCAAGGGAAGTTTTAGCTAGTCGCTGCTTCTCGGCAGTGGTACTATCTACACTACCAGTGGTTGGACTGTTGTCCATCTGCAAAAAAGTGTGAAAGAACAGGAACATATGAAACACTTCTAAATCTAGCAAAGAATTATCAGGTTACAAATAATAATAATAACATATGCATTCAATTTGCTATGAACTTCAGATACATATGAAACAAATGAAAGTGAAGTAACTAACGTCAAAAGGAGCAATAATTTATTTACTTAAAATATTAAGAATCTCCCTCATACTTACCATGAATGAAAGGAGCCCTGTAAGTATGCTGCATTCATAGATTGGAAACATTAGTGAAAAGCTATAAAGTGATTATCAACATCATCTGCTTCTTCCAAATGACAATTACTTGTACCAGAGGCATGCAGTAGTATTACAAAAAATATAATAAAAAAGTAAATAATTAATTAAGAATATACATAAAGTACAGCAACCATCTTTGAAGACTAGAATCAATCTGACCTTGATACGGACCACATAGGATTCCAGCTTTCAGGATGAACTGCAAAATCAACACAAACATTAAATTAAATTATACAAATATGGGTAACTCATCATGTAACTTGTGATCCAACAGATTACAAGCACTTACAATCACTCATAGACAAACAAATCTTTTTCTGGGTCATGAACCGGCCATTGGGTGTAATCATACTACACAAAAGAAAGTATAAACAGCCAATATCATAATTGACCAGATAAAAGTGATAAAAAATTGAAAAAGAATACTGCAGCAAGAAGGATCACCTTATTCCAGGTGGTTTATATGGATATTCAGGAGGAAACTTGATTTTTCCATAATAATATCCACCTAAAAAATGACAAACTTCAAGTTTTCAAATTGGAATAATGATTTATAAGTAGTACAATTACACAATTAAAAAGCATACAGGGAATCACGGATTGAAAAAGTGAGGCGGCAATAATCACAAATTGAAAAATTAACAAACCTGCAAAAGGTGTTCCTTCACTTCCCTCCAACACGTAATCTGAGATATTAACAAAGAATAAATCAGAATCAACAACCACCAAACAAATAAATTAAAATTAACTAGCTGATAGCACCGCCAAACAAATAAATTAAAATTAACTACCTGACAGCACAAGAGTACAAGAGACATATAGTGACTAAATCTCCATTCAAAATAATATTTGCAAGGCTGTGGGAGTAAAAACAACCAAAGGAACAAAAATTACATCTGAAAATGACCAGTACATAGTTTGCATAAACTAATGATCACACAAAATGAAAATATAATACATAAAAAGGCCGCTTTCATATGCTTCTTTCACAAAAAGTGCAAAGACATCATTACTCCATAATGCTATCACTGCATGGGACTGCTTTCTTGCGTCAGTGAATGCTGCCCTTGGCCTTAGGGAAATATGGCACCAGATTAAAGGTATAAAGATCCATCTATAATTTGTGGAAATAATTTGGCATAACAACAAAAACATTCTAATTCCAGTTAGTTTTGATGGAAAGTTTTGACTCATGGTACTGTTGCAGAGCATATTCAATCAACAAATGGTAGTTGGTGAGAAGGAATGCCCTCTCTGATACAATCACATCCTAGGGAAAAAGAAGGTAGTGTGGTACAATTCTGGTGTATTTGACATGAGCCTTTAATTTATTTATTTCTACAACGGAGGTAAAAAGCACTTACGCCACTCAAGAATATCGTTTGGTGAAGGGCAGGCAACAACATGGGACACCGGTTCCTGCAAATCCATAATAAATATTATTGCCCAGTTAGAACATGGCTTCTATAATTTCCTTTTGGAAAACATGATTTAATGTTAATTTATTGATATAGGACTGAAAGAGTAAATAATATAGCATAGACTGTAGAATAGAAGAAGCAAAAATAATCACTGAATACAGACACATTGCATAAACATCATAATTGTAGAAATGCAAAATAAACAGGATGGCATCTTCCCTTTTCCTTGTGCTGTATATCTCCACGTAGCTGCAACATCAACTTAACATTTGGAAACACAAAAGTACAGAGAAAAATAGAGAGGGAAGGTGTCCTGATGGCATCACATAAGTTATTTTATGGCTGCAGATGTACTACAGCAGAATACGTAATCATACAAACTGTGAATAATATATAAAACAAAAAAGACAATAGGTTGGAAGAAAGCAAGATGATGTACTTTGCATAGGGCTCTATATTCTTTTTGAAGGCGTTTGACGCATGACTTCTCTGCCATCCGACAAATTTCAATCAGTAGCAAGAGCAAGGCCCTATACTGCAGTTTGTTTTTCTATTCTCGAAGGTAACCTTTGTTGCCTGCCATAAATTTATTGAGGACATAAATGTCAATGAAAATGAAACAAATAATAGAAACAACACCACAAATAACCCTATGTAATGTAAAAGAGCTGAAAAAGCAACCAAAAAAATTCCTGGAAAAAAGATGAGAAAGTTCTGTGTAACATTACTGGTGGAGGAGATATATATGCTAATCATCATATATTTTGAATTCTGATCTTTATTTACACAGGTGAGTTAAAAATAAATGAATCCACAGAATAAACACTAAACAAACCAATTCAGCCAGGGACATGTAGTTGTGTAAATATCATGTGTTTTTCTGTGATACTCCCACTGGTCCTAAATATGAAATAAAGTTGACTTTTTTAAAGAGATTAAGGAAGTTAATTAAATTACTTTAGAGTATTTATATTTTTATTTTTTCTTCTAAACTAATCAGTTTGATTAATAAACTGATATATAATATAAGAATACACAACATATGATATGATTAAGTAACTTATTTAACTTCCTTAATCTCTCCAAAAAAAGTCAACTCTGTCTTATATTTAGGACCGGAGAGAGTATTAGAATTGGTGGAAATTGAAGGAGATTTACCACCAAAAATCTCTCCAAATATTAGAGATAGATGTCATGGTAGACTATTCCTGTAACTATAACACTAACTCTTAAAGAAGCTTGCTAAAAGCTCGATTTTACCAGCAAGAAAAGAGCAATCCAAGCTCCAAAGTCATTCATTTCTCAAGTTATACCTGTTAACAACCGCTTAAAGTTTATACAAAATACGATTTAGCCTAAAACCATTTCTGTTCATATTCAGTGTCAGCCAAATAAATAGATATAAGTATGTAGTTCACACTCCTGCGTTTCACCTATTATCTTAGCTCACTTGTTTAGCGTTACATCTTCTTTAGCTTTAACGGCCAATCCTCATCCACAGAAAATAAAGATAAAAGAAAAACTTGGTATAGGGGGCAGGGAGGGGCGTAATTCGATTCAGTGGGTGGTGCCTTTCCCAGTGTTTTTTCAAATATTCACTGTAGCTTCTACAACGATTAATACCTATATCTGTAAATTGCAAAAAGAATTACTAACGAGAAGCCATATTCAGACTTCAATATAGACAAAATAAAATTCAAAACAATCCAGTTACACCACATGGGAATTACGAACACAATTAATCCAGCCATCATGAGAAAGAAACCGACGTGCCTGAAGAAAAAAATTTAGCAATTTTGTCACTACCAACGAGGGAAGAGAATCTACCTGGGATCTACTTTGTTTCAAATTGAACCTGCAATCTGAAACAGCAAAAAAAATATTTACAACCTGAGAATTGATTTTTAGCGTTCCGACAGTAAAGAGCACTGAAATTTGGTGGTAGTGGTACTGGTGAACACTTCAAAACGGTGGCGTTGAAAACTGCAAAAGCGAGAGAAGGTAAAGTACTGTTTCCATCAACGAATCGCAAGCTTTGCGGTTCAAGTACTTATGAATGCTCGATGACCCAGAAAGATTTATATGCCATCTCTCATGTTATGACTAGGGCCCAAAACAAATGTTTTATGACTATTTTAGCCCCATCTTATTTTCTTCAGCATGACGTAATTAATTTACTTTTTAAGTTTAAAAAATAATCTTTTTTTCTGACTAGAAAAAAGCTAATCTCAACATGAATATATCTGTATAATATACTATTATGAATATATGGATCGCAAATTTTAAGTAATATAGGTATGTCTCAGTTTGAAGTAATGACAAAAATATTCTCATAAAAAAGTTATTACTGGTATTTTTAAATCATCATGTATATTTTTTCTAAAAAAATTATAAATTGTGTTCATTCTCTAGTATTAAATACTAGAGACTTTCTTTTTAAGAAAATCATTTATCTTGGTTAGTATTAGGTTTTTTTATGAGATCTTAGAAAACATAAGTTGTGGAATTGTCATCAACAAAAATAAAAATAAACTAATTAGCTATTGTTTGAGATGATAAGCAATTTCATCCTGTTAAGAGGAAACCAAAAGTTTAAATCTGGGGAAGGACACTCTTTAAGAAGTCTTTAACGCTCCTGACATAATAAAGATTATGCTTAAATCCAAAATGACTTGGGGATATTTTGGATTCATAAAAAATAAAGACAAGGTTGAAAAGTTTTGGGAAAAAAATTTTCTCTTCTTTTTTGGTCGGAAAAATATTTTGTAAACCTCTTGTAATATACAGAAGTATGTAGTGTATACATGTACACGTGCACACACATATATTGACAGTTGACAGCAGATTAGGATTTGCATTAGTGAGTCATAGGCCATAAGTACTTAAAATGAGTGAGTTTATATTTGCAATAAATTGCATTCTATACATTTTTTTTTTTTGGACATAAGCATTCTATACATTTTGGAGTGGCAGGATAGCATATTTTGTCCACGTGATAGGTAATTAATCTCTTCTTAAGTAAATTTGTTCCGTACACAACGTACTATATGTATAGTGTATGTCTTTGTGACGTGACAACTATCCACTAACAAATCCTTAAATGTGAGACTGTGATCTTACTATACGTTAACGTTTTCCATGGTTGGGACTTTTCAGATTAAATGCAGCCTCCGTATGCAAGAACTAAATGAAAAAAAGCACAATTGTTCAAAAGAAAAAAAAAAGGTAATTACAATGAAGTCTCATACAAGAGAAAAAAAGAAGAAATGATCCCTGAAGTTGTCAGTGTAAGCTCTTCGACTTGTTAATGGACGCTCCTCGACTTGTCATTAACAACTTCAGGAACCATTTTTTCATTTTTTCTTTTATGTGGGACTTCATTGTAATTGTCAAAAAAAAAAAAACAAACACTTTCTCTAATGTTCCAGAAGTTTCTGAGTGTGAGTTTGAGATAAAGATTTAAAACTTCTCCAGAGCGAGCACTAAGTCATCAAGTCAAAGCCTTTTTTTTTTTTTTTATAGAAATGGAAAATTTTCATTAAAGAATGAAATTACAGAGGGAGAGTGAGCCTAAGAAGCAGATGTATTCTCACTTAATTACAATAAATGTAATTATCAACAAGCTAAATGCATCAACAAGCTAAAAGCAGATGTCGTATACTACCTCCACTGCAAGCTTCGTGATAACATCTGCTAAAAATTATTCCCTATTTAGCTCCTCTAGCTAGATTGCAGCAATCAAGATGGATCGTGCCAACTTTCTTGTTTGGGAGTTGATAGTCTAACCTTTGATCGAGGGCAACCATCTTGAAGGGCATGATCAATGGTATTGTGAGTGCACCTCCATGTTTTCTTATCGATGAAGATGGTACTAGAAGACCCAACTCTGAGTTTGATGATTGGTTTTCTGTTGATCGCATGCTAATGGGATGGTTACAGAACGTCATGACTCAGGATGTAGAATGTTGTGAACACAGATTATTCAATGGCATGAGATAGTTGAAGAAGCAAGTCGGTGGTGCATTTTGTTGACTATTCCCCAACTACTCTTTGATTTGTTCCCACTAATCACTCTTACTTTGTCTATATTTTTTCTTATAAATATCATGTAAATCCTCTCAGTTTAATACAATCAATTCTAATCTTCAATTCTCTTCATGGTATCAGAGCAATAGGAGAGATTAGGAATACGAATTCATAACAGAATTCTTCAACACGCCCTCTAGGTTCTCCACTTTGTCGGAACTAGTATCGGCGTCCTCAGCGTCACCCCACTCATCGTGCGTCGACTACACCAGTAGTCCCCAAGGTATTTCAGCTCTCGTCCTGCCGCTCGGTATTTCAGCGTCGTGTCCGGCCGCTGCCTCCAATTGAAACCAGCCGCCGCCGCCGACTGCTCCTGAAACCACCGATCCTTCTCACCTTGCCGCCGACCTAAACGGCACCTTCCACCACTCTGCATCAGACCCGAGATCGGAGAAAGGAGAGCTAAAAGCTGAGATCCTCAGTTCGGAGCTTCGGATTCAAAACATTGTGGCTGTGAATCATCCTTCTCGATCGCGAGTCGCAACGCAAGTCCGAAGGCTATCGAGCTGAGGAGAGCATGGATAGAGAAATCAGAAGCGAGTTTGACCAGTTCTCATCTGTGCGTGAAATTATTTAATTGAGTAGAGCCGGGAATTCGGGCTGAGCCCGTCGGGCCGGCCCGTTTAGGCCCGAGCCCGTCAAGGGCCGGGCCTATGATTTGGAGGCTGAAAATGGAAGCGGGCCTAAAAGGGCCGGCCCGTTTAGGCCCGAGCCGGTCAAGGGCCGGCCCTGAAGCCCTGAGGGCCGGCCCTTTTAGGCCCGTTTAACTTTTTTTTTTTTAAAATGGCAACAAGACAATGGCTAGTAAGCATTGGTCAGAGGTAGAGTTAACCTAACCTAACCCTCATATAAAAAATGCTCTCACATTGATTCAGACATCATTTGAAGCTTCTCTTCTTTGATTTTCTTTTTTCTTTTTTTGCATGTATACGCCAAAATCCAGATCAGGTGTTATATTATTACTGACATTTGAAGCTTGTAGGCTTGTTTGATTGTGGCTGTGAACTTATTTAATTGGTTATGAACATTAATTATGGTTTGGACTTAAGTTTTAGTGTTTGTGTTCTATTAAACTTGGATAATATTTATATTTTAAATTAGTGTTGATGATATTTATGTTTTAAATTAGGTATTTTAGGTCTTTATGAGAATAAGAGAAAAAAAAGGAATTGAAAAAAAAAAAAATAAACGGGCCAAAAGCCCGCGGGCCTAACTTAAACGGGCCGGGCCGCTTTAAAAGGGTACGGATTCCTTCACGGGCCTAAACGGGCCGGCCCGTTTTCCCAGCACTATAATTGAGTCGAAGACCAAATTGTCATTTATCAAATTCGGAGGATCAAATTGTCATTTTGAAAATTCGGAGGATCAAACTGTCATTTTCCAAATTCGAAGGACCAAACTGGTATTTCTGAAATTAGAAGTATCAAATTGACATTTTGGAAATTCGAAGGACCAAACTGGTATTTCTGAAATTTGAAAAACTCCTCTGTCAATTTTTTTCCCGTCATTATGTCTATAGTTTCAGATGCCTCTTCCTCTGTGCCTCGGTCTGGCTCAAATGACATCTCCACTGTCCTTCTTGTTTCTGAGAAACTTACTAGCGATAACTATCGGGAGTGGTCTCAATCCATGATTCTTGCTCTCGATGGACGAGATAAACTCGAGTATATAACTGGTGAAGCAAAAAGGCCGCCAACATCAGAAATTAAGGAGTTTCGCAAATGGAAGTCCGAAAATGCATTGGTATCCTCTTGGTTAATCAATGTGATGTCATCCTCAATTAAGAAGAGTTTTATGTACCTTCCTTCAGCCAGAGAAATTTGGGAAGCTCTATGTGAGACATACAGTCCTGTGGGAAATAGATCCCGCATATTTGATGTCAAGAAAAAATTGTGGCAGCTAAAACAGAATCACATACCTCTTGATGATTATTATCTTGAAAAATCAGCACTCTGGCAAGAGTTTGATGCCCTACAAAATAAAACTCATCATTGTGGGGCTGATGCAAAAGAAGATAGCAAAGCAAAAGAAGAAGAGAGGGTATATGAGTTGTTAGCTTGTCTTGATGTGGTTTATGATGATGTTCGAGCTCTAATTCTTAGTCAAGAACCCTTGCCGTCTGTACGTGAAGTTTACACTTTGTTGCGCAGTGAAGAGGATAGGCGCAAAACAATGCTTCAGAATCCAACTAATTCCGCTGCTACTCCTGAAGCCTCAGCACTTGCTGTTCGATCCACGGAACAAAAAGGTTCTAAAGGTCGCCCATTCTGTGATCATTGTAAGAAACAGGGGCATACTAAGGACACTTGCTGGAACCTCCATGGTAAACCCGCTGACTGGAAGCCGAAGAAAGGGAAAGGAAGAGGTTACGTGGCTGAAACTTCCAAGGAATCATCCCAAAGTGATCCTCTACACAAAATCATGGAAATGCTAGCCACACTACAGACTATGACAAAGCCTACTGCCACAGTGGTTAAGAGAGGTAATTTCTTTCAAGCTTTGGCTGTGATAAAAGAACAATGTACAGGGAATTGTTGGATTGTTGACTCAGGTGCCTCAGATCATATGACTGATAATAAGGCTCTCTTCTCATCCTATACTCCTATCACCAAGGGTGTAACTGTACGAATTGCTGATGATTCTGAACCTGTTGTTACTGGAATTGGTTCCATCAAAATCTCAGCTGCACTTACTCTTCACTCCGTATTACATGTTCCAAAGTTGAAGTGTAATTTACTATCCGTAAGCAAATTGGCTAATGATGAATAGTGTCAAGCTAACTTCTTTGCTACCTACTGTATTTTTCAGGATCTGCTGACGGGGACGACGATTGGGAGTGCTAAAGAGCTTGATGGTCTTTATTACCTTAATGAAAGTGATCGTTCTCAAACTAAATCTTGTAATAAAGTGTCTCTCCCTAGCACTAGTAACCTGGAGTTATGGCACAAACGTTTAGGTCATCCTAATTTAAATTACATGTCTCAAATGTTTCCATCCCTTGTTTCTAATAAAAACACCTCTGATTTTCATTGTGATTCATGTGAAAAGGCTAAGCATCATCGTACTTCATTCCCAAAAATCCCATACCAAGCCTCAAAACCTTTTTCCACAATTCACAGTGACTTATGAGGACCATCCCGTACACCAAACCGATCACAAACAAAATGGTTCATCACATTCATTGATGACCATACACGTGTCAGTTGGGTCTACTTGTTGAAAGATAAAACAGAGGTGTATCAAACGTTCCTTAACTTCCACTACATGATCCAAACTCAATTCCAAACCCAAATCCAGATCCTGCACACTGATAATGGGACTGAATATTTCAATCAGGCCCTCTCTACCTTCTTGGCTGAAAATGGCATTGTTCACAAAAGTACTTGTTCACAAAAGTACTTGTCCCAATACACCTCAGCAGAATAGTATTGCTGAACAAAAGAGTCGCCATATTCTTGAGACTGCCAGAGCCATTATGTTTAGTAGTACTGTTCCTAAATATCATTGGGATGATGCTGTCCTAACTGCCACATTTCTCATTAACCGAATGCCAAGCCGACCACTGTCTTACAAAACGCCACTTCAACTTCTCCACCAATACTATAACCTCCCATACCTTGAAAACACTTTGCCACTTCGGGTGTTTGGCTGTACATCATATGTTCATCTCCATCACACCAACAAACTTGACCTTAGAGCCCTTAGGTGTGTCTTCCTTGGCTATTCTCATTCTCAAAAAGGATACAAGTGTTATGATCCAGTCTCCAAACGTTTATTTGTCACCTGTGATGTCACCTTCCTTGAAAATACATCTTTTTATGCCTTGTCTGCAATTCAGGGGGAGAGAACTGGTGAATTTCAGACAAATGAAACACCAAAGGATGACCAGACATTCACAATTTATATACCTACCCACACAGAACCTACTCCTGATACCTCTGATACACCTGATAACAACTTTGAGATTCCTGATAATCTTGATACCTTTGATAATATGCCAATTCCAGGGGGAGACACAAATATGTGGGGTAATACCTACATGCGACGACACAAAAGAGGTAATGAACCACAGCCAATTAGCACTCACCAGGAGTCAGTACCAGAGGCAGATCCAAGAGAAATAGAAGGTTCTGATCTTGATCTTCCCATTGCAATGCGAAAACAACCTAGACAACCCAGATCAAGCACCAGATATCCTATAGAGAAATTTGTCTCTTATAAGGCGCTTTCATCTACGTACAGTACATTTGTCTCCCATCTTGATAGAATCAGGATACCAGACATGATTGATGAGGCTATGGCTATACCTGAGTGGAGACAAGCTGTTTTAGAAGAGATGGAGGCTCTCAAGCAAAATAAGACATGGGATGTAGTAAATCTACTTCAAGGAAAAAAGGCCGTTGGATGCAAATGGGTATTCACTCCTAAGTATAGAGCAGATAGAACACTCGAGAAATATAAAGCTAGACTGGTTGCACAAGGTTTTACACAAAAATATGGGGAAGATTACACAGAAACTTTTGCCCCAGTAGCCAAGCTGAATACCATCAGGATTCTATTATCTATTGCAGTGAATTTAGATTGGAATCTACACCAACTCGATGTAAAAAATGCCTTCCTCAACGGAGAACTCAAGGAAGAAGTGTACATGAAGTTACCTCCAGGGTTCGCAGGAAAAAAAGGTGACCAAGTCTGCAAGTTAAAGAGGTCGTTATATGGGTTAAAGCAATCTCCACGTGCTTGGTTTGACAGATTTACCCGGGTTCTGAAGAGACATGGGTATACTCAAGGGCAAAGTGACCATACTTTGTTTGTCAAATATCATAAGGGTAAGATGGCTGTTCTGGCTGTATATGTTGATGATATAATTCTTACAGGAGATGACGAGGTAGAAATCAATCAAATCAAGACAGCCCTGGCACGAGAATTCCAGATTAAAAATCTTGGAGAAATGAAATACTTTCTTGGAATGGAAGTTGCCCGATCTAAGAAAGGCATTTATATCTCCCAAAGGAAGTATGTGCTCGACCTTCTAAAGGAAACAGGGATGATAGGTTGCAGGCCAAGTGACACACCTATACGGGTAGATAAAATAGATGAAGATGCAGATCTCGGTAAGGCAGTGGACTTAGGGAATTATCAACGGATGGTAGGCAAACTAATATACCTGTCTCATACTAGACCAGACATTGCATTTGCAGTAGGTGTGGTCAGCCAGCATTCTCATGATCCTAAACAGAAACATTTGAATGAAGTCTATAGGATCCTTCGTTACTTGAAGGGATCTCCAGGACATGGCTTGTTATTTAAAAAAACTGACAAACGGATTGTAGAGTTATTTACAGATGCTGATTGGGCAGGTGATCGAGATGACAGGAAATCCACATCTGGATATTGTACGTATGTGTGGGGTAACCTGGTCACATGGAGAAGTAAAAAGCAAAGTGTAGTTGCAAGAAGCAGTGCTGAAGCTGAATACAGGGCCGTAGCACTAGGAATCTGTGAAGGCATATGGATAAAGCGTGTTCTTGAAGACTTGAGGAAGTCTATAAATCTACCAATCAAGGTCTATTGCGATAACATGGCTGCAATCAACATTGCTCATAATCCAGTTCAACATGACAGAACTAAACATGTCGAGATAGACAGACATTTTATAAGGAAAAAAGTTGATGAGGGAATTGTTGATCTAAGGTATATTCCTTCTAGAGAACAGACCGCAGACATCCTCACTAAAGGACTGCCCAAGGACAGGTTTGATTATCTGATTGGCAAGTTGAACTTGATTGATATCTACAGTCCAACTTGAGGGGGAGTGTTGTGAACACAGATTATTCAATGGCATGAGATAGTTGAAGAAGCAAGTCGGTGGTGCATTTTGTTGACTATTCCCCAACTACTCTTTGATTTGTTCCCACTAATCACTCTTACTTTGTCTATATTTTTTCCTATAAATATCATGTAAATCCTCTCAGTTTAATACAATTAATTCTAATCTTCAATTCTCTTCATAGAAGCTCAACTCCTCCATTGCAGAACAATTGAGTAACTTTAGACTAGTGCTCGAGAACTTACGTGTGCTTCTACTAAGGCTACAATCATGGTAAAAAATGAGCTTCACAACACTAAGGAAAAATGCCTTGAAGATGGAGGAATACTTTGCCAAGATGAAGAGTACTGCTGATGGCCAGCGAAAGGAGATGATGATTTAGCCAAGTGCTTTGCTCCCACTTCTGAAGCTAGGGACCTAACCTCTTCCTTGAAGACCCTAGGGAAAGCTAGCCATCAAGACCTTCCTTTACCTTAATGGATTGCTGGATCTTCGGTAGCTACTGACGATTTGATTCTTCATACGTTAAATGGGCTTGATGACTATTACAATGTGATTGTGGTGAAATTGGTTGACAAACCTGACCTTACCTGGGTTGAAGCATAGTCAGCTCTGTTAGCTTTTAAGAATTGACTAAACTAGCTAAATCAGTTTGCAAATCTCAGCATTCAACCAACTATGAATGTTGCTCAAAGAGAAATAGAGCATCGTTTTGATGCAGGGCAACATAATGATGCTAGTAACAGGACAACTTGGCATGGCTCTAGAGGATCGCATGGTGGTCATTTTCATGGTCGAAAGGGAAATGGAGGCTATCCCTTCTGTCATTATTGTCAGCGACTTGGTCATACAATGGCCACATATTACTCACGTCCTTACTCTAATGATTATAATACTGATGGTTTTTCTTCTTAGGCACCTCAGGCTTACGATGCTTACTCATATTCTGATCCAAGCTGGTACATGTATAGTGCTAAGTATCATGTTACACTACAGTCAGAGCAATTAGATCATGTGACCCCAGTTGGAAAGTCTTATTTTACTACTTGCACTATTGAAAGTAGTAAAATAATGGGTGTTGTTTCTGTGTCAATTCCATGCAATCAATCTCGACTATTACTTAAGGATGTGCTGTATTTGCCCTTTGCAAACAAGAGTTTAATGAGTGTGAATAGATTGATTCATGATAATTCAGTTGATGTGAAATTTACTGATAAAAGATGTTTTGTGAAGAATGTGAATATAGGAAGGGATCTGATGTAGGGACTTCTAAAGGAGGGAATGTATCCCATGGAGGAAAGTAGAGTTATGGTTTTTCGGCCTCAAATACACATTGCAAAGAAAGTGCTAGACTCAAGTTTCTTTGAATTCCTTAAATGGCATTGTGCCTAAGGACATCCAAATCTTAGAATACTAAAAGGAGTCCCAAATAATTGTCACCAAAAGGTTCATCTTAATGAGAAATTTGTATGCGAGTCTTGTCAACTTGGAAAATCAAAGTTATTGTAGTTTCCAAACTTTGTTTCTCAATCTTCATTTCCTCTTGAATTAATACATATAGATGCATGGGGTCCTTCTCCAATTCAATCTTCTAGTGGTTGTAGTTTTTATACACGTTTTTTGGATGATTTCAGTCGTTACACATGACTATATCCATTAAAACATAAGGATGAAGTAGTCATAGCTTCAAACTCTTCAAGAATTTGGTTGAAAACCAGTTCAATTATAAGATAAAAGCATTACAATGTGACAAAGGAACAGAGTTCAAGCCTCTTATTCCAATTGCTTAAAAAGCATGTAACAATCTTCGTTTTACTTGTCCATATACGTCTGCCCAAAATGGCTGTGCTGAGAGAAAGTATAGCCATATTGTTGAGATTGGTCTCACTTTGTTAGCACAAGCTCATATGCCTCCGATATAGTGGGTTGATGCATTTCAAATGGAAGTGTTCTTAATTAATCGTCTTCCTTCACCAGTGATTCAAGGACAAACTCCCTTATTTCGGGGTTATAAGAAAGAGCTAGATTACAAAACCTTGCAACCATTTGGATGTGCCTGTTATCCTTGCTTGAAGCCTTACAATCAACATAAGATGCAGTATCATAGTCAAAAATGTGTTTTCATTGGAATGGCTTCAAATCAGAAGGGCTATAAGTGTTTGAGTTCTAAAGAGAAGATTTTTGTTTCTCGACATGTTGTTTTTTATCCTTTTATCTTTCCTTTTGCATTAGATTTCTTGTGTCAAAAAACTGCTTCTGAGGATGCTGGGATATCATTACCTTTTATTATTCGGGCACATCAAGATAAGCATGGTCATTCATGTTCGTCTCACTTTATCTTAAGCTCTCAATCTTCTCTGCCTCAGCAATGTTTGACTGATCATGAGTCAGGTCCTGTTCATAGTCCAGTCAATGTGGATGACATTTCAGTAGAAGAATCTTCTATACAAAGTGTATCAAGTTCCCCTAGCCCAACTTTTGAAACAGAACCTGTTCCTGGTCATCCCATGATCACATGCACTAAGTCTGGTATTGTCAAGCCCAAATATCCATATATTAGGCTGCTTGAAGTAGAAGATCCGATTTCATTAGAGGCAAATGTAGAACTCTATTTGGTTGATGAAGCTCTCACTTCTCTGCATTGGAGTCGAGCAATGGAAGTTGAATTCAATGCTCTAGTTCGGAATCATACACGGGTACTTGTTCCATTCTCAAATCAGAAGCTCGTCGACTATAAATAGGTTTTCAAGTTGAAATTTAAGGCTGATGGCTCTCTCTTAAAGCATAAAGCTTGTTTAGTAGTGAAAGGCTTTCAATAGACCCCTGGTGTCGACTATAGTGAGACATTCAGTCCGGTTGTGAAGTCTATCACAATTCATATGGTATTATCCATTGCTGTAATGTTTAATTAGCCAATCAGGCAGTTCGACGTAAATAACACGTTCTTGAATGGATACCTAAAAAAGTGGTATATATGAAGCAACTAGAAGGCTTCGTTGATTAAAAACATCATCGGTATATCTGTAAGTTAATTAAGGCTATTTATGGCTTAAAACAAGCTCCAAGAGCTTGGTTTGATCGGTTAAAACTAACTCTGTTAAATTGGGGATTTCAAAATTCCAGAAGTGATATTTCTCTATTCATGCTCAAGACTAACGATTTGATTGTGTTAGTTTTGATATATATAGATGATATCTTGATTACTGGTAATAATTATATGTTTGTGGGAGATCTGGTTACAAAGATGAATATGGTGTTATCTTTAAAAGATCTTGATCCCTTGTATTATTTTTTGGGATTAGAAATTTACAGAGATAGTCAGGGTATTTATTTAAGTCAAGCAAAATATGTTCTTGATTTATTGAAGAGATTTGATATATCTGATTGTGCTCCTGTTAGTACACCAATGGTTACCGTACAAAAAATTTATTCTAATAGTGGTGAATTGATGATTAATCCAACTATATTTAGACATGCAATAGGATCTCTCCAATATCCCACCACTACACACCCTGATATTGCCTATGTTGTCAATAAACTTAGCCAGTATTTATATAAGCCTAGAACAGGACACTTTCAAGCAGTTAAACGAATATTGCAGTATCTTAAAGAATCTTTCACTTTGGATTACATATTAAGCCATTTAAATCACTGCAACTTCATGCTTATACTAATGCCGATTGGGCCATTGATATTGATGATCGAAGATCTATGGCAGGAATATGTGTATACTTAGATAACACTCCTGTTTCATGGTCATCTAGAAAGCAACATGTAGTCTTTGGATCCTCTGTTGAATCTAAGTATAGGGCACTTCTTGATGGTGCTGCTGAGACTAAGTGGCTTAATTCTCTTTTGTTTGAGCTTGGATTATTCTTAAGAACACCATCTATTTTGTGGCGTGATAATTTGAGTGCAAAAAAAAGCATTAGCTGCTAATCTTGTACAGCACTCAAGAAGTAAGCATATAGAATTTGATTTACATTTCATTAGAGATATGGCTCTTTCAGGGTAGATTGATGTTAGATATGTATCCTCAAGTCATCAGATTTCAAATTGTCTCACAAAGGCTCTGACATTGCCTCAATTTCAATATCAAAGAAGCAAACTCGATCTCGTTGTTACTCCCTCTTGTTTGAGGGGGGATGTTATAGAATGATTTCTGTTATGATTGTAAAATGATCGTACAGCTGTAAAATTCTCATTACTGTATACGTGTCATATGTATAGTGGCTGATGTATTTTGTAAAGATTCTAGAATAATGCATGATCTGGCTATAAATACAGAATGAAGGAATCCCAATGATATTTCTTTCACTTAATAATTCATTCATAATCTGAAATAACACAGAATAAACATATGTATAGAGTCTCATAATCCTAACTGACAGTAACTAGCTACAACATAAATGCTAAGTAGGAGATAAGAGGGAATAACTGACTTAATAAACTGACTCAATACTAAATTACGAAGTTATCCCTGAAACTACCCTTCTGCAACGTGTTTGTGCATCCAAGAATATACTAACGGAGGGCGTGGCATTCTATCATTTACTCACAAGCAATGCATTGGGTTCGTTTGTCATATGCCTTCTGTATTCTTCCTGATTAGTCAAAAGGCATTTTTGAACAAGTCATAGGAAGGTTCTTATTTGTTGGGCAACCCAAAGCTAAATCCCATTTAGAATCTCAAACCCGTTTTTCATCTAAAGTAAAAAAAACATATTCATCATTTTTTTACTAGCATCTTTCAATACAAACCAATGGGTCTAAACTTTAAACTAGAAAACAGCTTCCAAGTAAGTTATTTCAGAACAAAGAATCCACATTCTGTGAGAAAGAGAATCTGACAATATGATTGGATCGATTGAAAAGAGGCAGCTTCTGTTACCACTGATCTGTTACTTAAAAAAAAGAACATTTTTCAGTGACAAAGAAGGAACAATGCATATGAAACAGTTCAAGATTCACTTCTAAGTTTTCTATGTGAATGGATTCATCGGTTTCTTGATGTCGCCGCATCACTTGCATTTTAATATTAATAACCTTTGCTTTCTCCAATAAAGTTAAAAACAGATATATGTAATTCTAATGTCATGGACTGATCATCACGTGCCCGTATCATAATTTTTCTGTCACTCTTTTTTTCACCAAATCCTAAGGCCTGACAAAAAAAAGTTCAGCCACATGACCCTCCCCCACTATTATATCACAACCACCATTAGATATTTTACCATTTGAGACTTGTACTACTAACTACTAAACAATAAATTAGATTAGTTTCACTTGATCCTAAAGGACTTTGGCTCAATCAAGATCCTCCTCCATTACCATGAAGCATACTTGCTCTCTTCTGGCTTTTCTTACTGTCACACTCTTGTTATTAAGCAACCCAGAAGCTCGTTCTTTGCCATTAAGCAAGACTACTTCTTCATCTTCTTCTCAGGCACATAATAGAAATACTATGAAGCAGTTGGGTTCATCTTTCAGAAGAATACCTCCAAGCACCTCAAATCCTACACAGAACCAGTAAATTAAACTCTATTTACTCTTAACAGTTTCAAGCCTTTTTCATAGTTTGCAGGTAGTGATTACTGACACAGAAAATTTAATGCTTCTTTTGCAGGTTCAATCCTCCCACAGATGGAAGAAAGGACAGGAATTAATTCCCTTTTCATTTCTTTCATGTCTATGTATAACAGAAGAGCTGTTGATGAGTGCACACTCGTGTTTCAAATTCCAGCTTCTAGCTAGCTATAGTTATATGTACTGCAATTTTGATTGGATTTACACTTTTGCTGAGTTAGCTTGTTAAATTCTTTGATGTACACTTAGATCTGTAAGAATCCAATAATGATCTTTTTATGTGTATCAAAAGCCAGGTTATGATAATTACGTAAGTCCAAATATTTCATCTTTGGATAATAACTCTCATAGGATCAAGAAAACTGATAAAGCTACTGCAAAAGGATTTCAAAGATTTTAGCTTTGCAGGTTTTGATTCCATAGCCTTTGGAATAGTTCCGAAATGATGTCTACAAAATTAGTTATGATTTTTCAAATTTAGAGCAGAAAATCTGCCAGAATTGGCATTATTCCCAAAATTAAAAATAAAATGTGTTAGAAATTGATTAATGGAATTAAAAATGTCAAGTGTCATGATCATATAAAGAGAGGATTAGATTATGATTTATGAAGATGAGCACATGTTCAATTGCATTAAAATAATGCTACATGAACATAGCAATCATGATTGATGATGGTAAGGATTATCTTGAGTGTAAGGATGAAATTACTTTGAGTGCAAGTTTGGTTTAGTTGGAAGAGCACTCATTTGGTTAGAAGAGCAAGAGGGAGGAAGTTAGTCCAAAACCAATGGGAAGTCTAATAGAATAAGTGTGTCATGATATGAAGGAGGTATAAGTTGTGATATGAAAAAGGTATGTGTGGTGACAAGTGTTACATTAAGATACATTAATGAAATCAAATGGTGTTGGGAGAAGGGAAATATTTACTTGGAAGATAAATATGCCAAGTGGCATCATCTAAAACCAAGAGATTAAATTATACTCCCTCCGGTCCTAATTATAGAATAACATTTGGAAGTTGATCTTGGTCCTAATTATAGGATAAAGTTTTAATTTTTGTCAATTTCTTCCCAAAATACCCCATTGATACTTTCTCAATAATAATGAAACACAATAATAATATTTTTTAAAAAAATTAAACAAAATGATCAATCAATATTTTTCTTAAAATAAAGATTAAAAAATTCAACATCAGGGAGAGATTGCTTCATGATAATATTTTTTACGACATTTTGCACATTAGTATGCCGCTTCACATTTTATTGTAGTTTCTTTTTTTTCTTTTTTGCCAATATTTTATTGTAGTTTCTATTATACTTCATTACTGATCCTCAAATCTATATGCGACTGAGAATTTTATTCCACAATGCTAGTTTTGCGCATTGCTAGAGTTATATTTTTGTTCATTATGGGTGTATTGAGCATTATTAAATAAGGGCATTTTAGGAAAATAAATAAGATTAACTAATTTAACTACTATTCTTAATTTTTCCAAAGTTAGGTAAATATGTCATATAATTAGGACCGGACGGAGTAATTGCTAAAGTTGGAGCACATGTTTAAATTACAATAAAATATATTATGTTGACCAAAGGAATGAGATAATTGTAGAACACCTAATTGTTAATTGAAGAACCCGAAGTGGCATGAAAATGGGCTCAAGGAGATGAAGAGGTTAATTCAATTTCAACAGGAGTGTATGACACAAGCCATAGAGCTAACAAGCTATAAATCATAGTCATTATCGTTAAAAATTAGTCATGTGCAATGTTGATGATGACTTGTCCATCATTATACAAATTGACGCGATCAATTTTTTTGATAATATTTAACGTTGAAGGAGAAACCAAATAAAAGGAGAGGGTTCCACAGCCATTGCTTTTCACAAAAGTGCCTCCAGTGGCAGACAAGGCTGTTAGGAGCCAAAATGATGTACAACGGATATAAAGATTGTTTGTTAAATAATCAACGTTAATTGATTTAACAGTCATGATAATTTACACTATTTTTTTAAATAACATGTTTTCTAAACTGTTAATATTAGTTTATTTAACCGTTGTGATCCTTTTATTATTAAAAAGTAAAAACTTATGAATAGATGTGCCCATTTATCCCTTAAATTAAATTTTAATATTTTCCCTTTAAAGTTAGAAACTTTCTCTTGTCCCAAGACAAGGCAATAAGGCTGCAGTACAGAGGATACAGTGATACATGCACCAGCATCCATGGCCGGCCTCTGTCCCATTCTCTTTAGTTTGATGTGAGGGATTTAGAGCGGAAGAGAGATGAAGGAAAATTTTTATAAGTTGAATTTAAGAAAATTGAAGAAATGAGGTTATAAAATTTTGATATAGATAATATGTAAGATTAAAGAGTAAAAATACTTAATTAAAAACTTCATACCACGTCTTTCATTTTTTTAAATTCATCTTAAAAAAAGTTTTCCTCCGCTCACTTTCCCTCCTCTCGATCCCCTCATACCAAATAAGCCCTTAAGACCGCTTTTGGCTCATGACTATTTTATTAGATTTATTTTGTTTAACGGAGGTGAGTTTATGTGAGGTTTATTAAAATTAAATTAGGAAATGTATGAGTTTTGTTTGGTTGAAGATGAGGGGGATGATGTTTGGTTTATTGTTTGGTTTAGAAGGGTAAGTGAGAGAAGTTAATTATAAATTGACAAATATATCATTTTCTCTTTATCTATAAGTTTTCCTTTTTCTTTTGTAATTATTTTTTTAATAAAATAATTATTTCTTAATTTATTAATAGATATAGAATAACAAAAAATTATCATAGACAATTTAATTAAAATGAGTCACACCCGTTGGCTATACGCAAGGAATCCAAGGAAGAAGCACCCACATGCTTCAACAAGGTTGGCATTGGTTAATTTTTACTTTGTGACGATGCTTCCTTAGTCTCGCGATTATTTTATCGTTTTTTATCATGTAGTGACTATACTTGGTGGTTATATAGAGAGGCTTGTCTTTTGTATTTGTATTTGCTGTTTGTATAACTTTCTCGATAATTATTCTACGTTTGCGTCTTCCAAGATTAGAAATTATTATTGCATATCATAAAATCTCTCCAAGAGGGAAATAAAGATTAGAGGATATAAAATGAAAATAATTCAATATAAAATATTAGAATTATGGGCCACGTTAAATGGCATGCAAAGACTGGATGAAATATGGTTAGAAATATAATGTTACCAATGAGTTGGGTCTAGTAGAGAGGGCCTGTCTTTACAACGTAATAAATTAATATTTGAATTCCCGTTAGAAGGGATATCTACATTTAGTGCCCAATAATATTTCGAATAAAATTGGATATGATAAGATGATACCTATGCTTAGCTAAAAAAAAAAAAAGAAATACAATGTTAAATACTGCCTATTGTTAATACAATATAAGAGTTAGCTGAATATTATATTTGATTTAAAATATAAGATCGCAATCTATTTTATGTTTTTGGTAAAAAATCTATTTTATTTTCTATTTATTATTTTTTCAAAAACTAATTAACCCAACTTATTAATTTATTTAAAATCTAAAGTTTTTTTATACACCTATATTATATTTTAAAGTTATACAAAAATATCAGGGGTTAAATTTGTTTAAATTAACCAATTTATTTTATTTCCTTAATTTTTTTAAACTAGTTAGCTATCCTTCGTATTAACGACCAAATGTTGTAAATAATATGTAGCGGACGTACGTAATAATTTCTCCTGAAGCAATGCTTTGATTTTTTTTGTAATTAAAAAATGGAGATCATTACTACTCAGAATTTTTTTTTTTGGTCAATATTACTACTCAGAATACATTAAACAAAAAACAAAAAATCCAAGTGTTTGTTGTGTAACAACTCTTTTCATTCACTGGATTAGCTTTTGAAATCAAATAAATAGAGCCCACCAGTATTATTTCATCTCCCCTGCTGTGCGACTAGATGTGCAAGCATTTTCAGAGTTTTCAGAAATATCAGTCATTCCGAAAGAGATCATATGGCTGCATCACTTGTAGGTGGAGCTCTTCTCTCTTCCGCCTTCAACGTGCTTTTGGAGAGGTTGACGCCTGAACTGATAGATTCGATCAACTTAATCGGAGGAAAGAAGCTTGATGCCAAGCTGTTTCGGCGTTTGAAGCCATCCTTGAAGGCTGCGAAAGTTGTGCTCAATGATGCTGAACTCAAACAATTCAAGGATCCTGACGTGAAAGATTGGCTTGATGAACTCAGAGATGCTGTCTATGAGCTGGAGGACTTGGTGGATGAAATTGTCACCAGAGCTGCCACTCAGAAAAAGGTGCGTGATTTCTCCTTGGCTTCTCTTGGTTTGCGTGATACAAGCATGGCAGATAAGTTAGAAGAAATATATAACTGATACAATTGAACATATTGTGGGACAAAAAGATGTTCTTAATTTGGAGAAGATTAGTGGAACTGAAACTTTGTCATGGAGGCCTCCAGTTATGTGGAAGCCTTTTAAGTGTATGGAAGGGACAAAGAAAAAGAAGATATAATTAAGCTTATGTTTAATGGTGAGGGTAGTCAGTTGTCTGTAATTCCCATTGTGGGCATGGGCGGGGTTGGGACCACCTTAGTTAATTTAGTTTATAATGATCAAGATGTGAAGCGAAAGTTTGATTTCAAAGTATGGGTTTGTGTCTCTGAAGCATTTGATGTTTTAAAAATAGTATAAACTATAATAAAATCTCTTAGTCCTAATTTTGTCAGCAATAATATGGATTTAAATCTTCTTCAACTTCATTTGGCGGAGAAGTTAGAAGGAAAAAGGTTTTTAGCTGTCCTTGATGATGTCTGGAGTGAAAAATACATTGATTGGGATACTTTGAAGAATTTGCTTCACAATGGAGTGGAAGGATATAAAATTCTTGTTACAACTCGCTCAAAGCGTGTTGGTTTGATGATTAAAACTATCTCATCATTTTATTATCTAAAGATCTTGCCCGACGAAGATTGTTTGTCAATTTTTGCTACTCATGCTTTTCATTTGAAAGATTCAACCATGAATTCATGCTTAGAAAAAATTGGAAGAGATGTTGCTAGCAAGTGTAAAGGATTGCCTTTAGCTGCAAAAGTATTGGGGGGACTTTTTTGCTCAAATCCCGATTTTAAAGACTGGAATAGTATATTAAAAGATGTAATGTGGGATTCATTGGATAATGAGATCATTCCAGCTTTGAGAGTCAGTTATTATTATCTTTCTCCCTATTTAAAACAATGTTTTACTTATTGTTTTTTATTTCCGGAGGATTATCAATTTGAAAAGACTGAAATGCTCTTGAGGTGGATGGCAGAAGGTTTTTTGCAGCCATCAAAGGGGAACTCAACTTTAGAAGAAGTTGGTTATAGGTACATCGATGATTTGACTTCAAGATCATTCTTTCAACCCTTACCTAAAATGGTGCACTTTGATTATGATGGGAAAAGTAAAACAACATTTGAGTACTTTGTCATGCATGACCTCATTCATGAGTTAGCAACAAATGTTGCCGGAGACTTCTACTTTAGACTAGGAGAGAGTGGAGACAAAATTGGCAATAAAACTCACCATCTATCTTGCAACTTTCAAAATTATCCATGTTTAGACCATGAGGTTTGAAAGCTAAATAATCTTGAAACGTGATTTACATTGATATATCTCAAACGAGAAGATTACAAGATATATATATATACACAAGAACAGAGACAAAGCGAGCGTAATTGATGGAGTAGGTGAAGAAATAATCAAAGAATTCCACCTCCGACTTGCTTCTTCAACAATATCATGCTATTGTCTAATCTATATTCACACGATAACTTCTAACAAGGTTTTTCAAAAATTAAAAGGCTTACGAACATTTATAGGATTGAACTTTTCCTGTATCCCTGAATCTATTGGAATTACTTCTTCTCATATTATATTGTCAAATTTGAAGTACTTCCGAACGTTGTCACTTCAAGATCTTTATGCATTAAAGATAGTTCCTGAGTCAATTGGGAAATTCATTCATTTACGTTATTTGAATCTAGCTGGCACATCAATAGCATGTTTGCTTGATTCAATTTGTAAGTTGTGCAACTTACAAACATTGGAGTTGTGTAATTGTACTTTTCTTGAGAGTCTACCAAGTGACATGCAAGATCTTGTAAATCTTCGTTATTTGGATCTTTCCCTTTCAAAGATTGTAAGTTTGCCCAACTCATTGTGCAAATTATACAATCTACAAACATTGAGGTTGCAATGGTGTTGTTCTCTAAGGACATTGCCAAGTGATATGCGAGATCTTGTAAACTTGCAACATATTGATATAAGTGGCATCAATTTGAAAGAAATGCCAAGGGGACTGGGTAACCTAAAAGATTTGCAATTTTTGAGCGACTTCATTGTTGGTGGAGAGCAAGGGACTAGGATTGGGGAATTGGGAGGATTTTCAAATTTGAAGGGTTGGATTGTAATTAGTAAATTGGAGAATGTCAAGAGTGGAAATGAAGCCTATGACGCGAGAATGATGGAGAAGAAGCACATCAAAGATTTAGCATTGTCATGGTTGTATTGGGGTGATGTGAAAGATACAAAGACTGAAAGAGATATTTTAGCTAACCTTCAACCTCATTGGGATTTAGAAGAATTGGAAATTGCATCTTATAAGGGCACAGTATTTCCTGATTGGTTGGGAAGTCCTTGCTATCACAACATGACTTGGCTGCAACTAGGTCTCTGTGTTAATTGTTGCATGCTTCCCCCCCTTGGGCAGCTCCCCGCACTAAAGAAATTGATTGTTGGTGGATTCGAAAGTGTAATAAGCATTGGTGATGAGTTGTTGAGGGGCAATAGTTCTGTTTCCATGATTCCATTCCCATCCCTTGAAATTCTTCAGTTTGAGGGTATGAATTCTTGGGAACAATGGCATTCCACTGATATAGAAGTTTTTCCTAAACTCCGACAACTCAAAATATCAATTTGCAAAAAGTTAATTGGAAATTTACCTTGCCAGTTGCTTTCTTTAGAAACTCTGAAGATTGGAAATTGTCCTTTGTTGTCTTGTTGTATTCCAAGGTGTCACAAACTTCAGAGTTTAGAGACATATGGAAGAGTAAACGTGGTATGGCAAGAGCATGAGTTGCCTCCTTCCCTTTGCAGGCTGCAGATTACAGGATGTCGGATGTTGGAATCAATGTTGGAGGCACTCTTTAAACATTCACATCTCCAACAATTGACTATCAGTAGTTGCTTCAATGTGTCAACTCGAATGATTCATTTGCCCCCTTCATTGCAACATTTGAACATAATCGGCTGTGAAAAAGTTGATTTTGTGATGAGTTCAACTACTCCTCTTCAAAATCTCCAGTCTATTACTATTGAACACTGTAATGTTGTGAAGTTCATGTCAGATGACATGGAAGCTCTTCTCCCAAATTTAAGAAAGCTCTGTATAGATGGTGACCTTCAAGAGATAGAAGCATTTCCAGAAGGGATCCTTGTGCCAAGTTTGAGGGAACTTCTTATTGAAAATTGTAACAAGCTATTATGCCATCAAGCAGAGTGGCATTGATAAGTAAAATATTTGCATATTTATTTTCCCTTATATGATAATTTTATGGATGATATTCGAGCTTAATATAATATATTTGGGTGTAAACTAAATAGTATTTAAAAAAATAAAGAAAAATATAAAAAGGTCAGTACTGTAGCGTCGGTCACTATTCATGACGGAATCACTGTAGCAGGACGTTACTGTAGCGGATGGAGGTGACTGTAGCACTGTAGAAACACGGAAAAAACGCGTAAACCAACCGACAGGATACTGTTCACTACTGTAGCATTGCGGAAAAAATTGGCAAAATCACTGTAGCACCGTGGAAAAACTGACCCTACGCTGCCTATAAATGCAATGGTCAGGCGTGGAGAATTTGGCAGATTCGAGGTGTGGAGAATTTTCTCTGACCTCGAATCTGCCAAATTCTCCACGCCTGACCATTGCATTTATAGGCAGCGTAGGGTCAGTTTTTCCACGGTGCTACAGTGATTTTGCCAATTTTTTCCGCAATGCTACAGTAGTGAACAGTATCCTGTCGGTTGGTTTACGCGTTTTTTCCGTGTTGCTACAGTGATTCCATCCGCTACAGTCACCTCCATCCGCTACAGTACGTCCTGCTACAGTGATTCCGTCATGAATAGTGACCGACGCTACAGTACTGACCTTTTTATATTTTTCTTTATTTTTTTAAATACTATTTATTTTACACCCAAATATATTATATTAAGCTCGAATATCGTCCATAAAATCATCATATAAGGGAAAATAAATATGCAAATATTTTACTTATCAGGCATCTCCTAAGTAATATCACTTACCTTCGTATTTATTATCCAGATGGTCATATTTCTTGTCAAAATGGTAGTTATGTTTTCTTCCTACCACTCTTACCACCCTAGAACTCGAACGCTGTGACTACTTGGAAACATTGAATTGCGCAGGACTTAAACACTTAACCTCTCTGCAATGTTTAAGAATCATGTATTGTGACAAGTTGGAGAATATGTCAGGGGAAAAGCTACCTGCTTCCTTAAGAAAGCTTCACATTTGGAAGTGCCCTTTGCTTGAAGAAAAATACCACAACAAGGATGAACAACTTCTGTGCAAAATATCCCACATCCCACTCATCAATCTATTCCTGATATGAGATACAATTATCCACCAGGTACTCATATTGTCCACACTCTTTTTCCCAAGTATTACATTTTATGCTAGTTGATAAATGCATTCAGAGTCAATTATGCTTCCGTATAAATGTTTATCAATGTTAAATATTACTTACATTGTTGGAATCACTTATTAGATCGGTTAACCTTTTGGTAATTTATAGTAGTATGATATTAACAAAAGTATTTGCTTTGCTGTGCTTCAAGGACTCTGTGTGTGTGTGTGTAGCCATTTTTCATACCTTGTTTCTACGTTTCTTTTCCCCCCCATAAATTTAACGGGTCCATATATCAGTTTAAAAAAACAATTTAATTAATTGACTGTTTACATATTAAGAAAACTGTATGATCATTATCCTTAGAGATATTCTAACATTTCTTCTTCCAGAAATTATTATGCACCAATGATGTAATTTTAATTAACTAAAGAGGCCGTAAGTATTTCTTTTTTGTATTGAACGTGCGATTTTGTTTTTAATCTGAATTAAAGTACTCATTGATTATTTAGATCTTGACAAAAATAATTTTATTTGTGAGTTCAAATGATGAAAATGAATGATAATTCTGACTTCTCTTTGTATTGTTTGTCTTTATTATAAATATTTGATTACTGAATGATGAATTTTGATAAACAAGTGATGTGGTTCAAATCATTGATTTATTACCTTAGCTACTCTGTTTACTTATCCTGCACTGAAACATAAACGCTGTAGCACGTTTACATAGCCCATTATTATATTTATTACATTCTTTTTACTTCAAAGATTAGTGAAGTAATCCAGTTGGTGATCAAAATTATATGCAGAGATGCAGATTCCACAGACTTTACGTCATTAGCTCTTCTATGCTTCAAAAAGTTTTGTTTCTCCAACAGGTGTTTTTGCCTCATAAATTATTCACTCATGTAATGAGGAATCATTGGAAACAAGTAATCATGAAGGCACACTTCTATACAAGTTTCTATCTGTATAACAAATGACATTTCCTTTTTTTTTTTTTAAAAGAAAAAATTATCTTATCTGTTGGAGTTTTTCTTACAATGTGGTTGTTGCAGGTAGAGTAAGCAACACGGTGCTTCTTCTTCACAAGGTATATATTATTTTTCTAAAGAAGTTTGAACTGAACCAAAAGCCTTTGATTTCTTCTGTATTCATGAGGTCTTTAAAGCTTTATCGTGCTGAAATGTAGGACCACGCCCTCTGAAAAGTTTTTTAATGGATTTTAATAGAATGTATGAGGAAAAGAAAATGTTAATGCCACCTATCACTAGTCTTCAGGCATAGGTGAATAATATGGAGAAACAGGCAATTATCAATTTTCTTATTGCCCTTCCCCCAGCCTTTGAGACGGTTCACTCTCAGTGTCTAGCTTTGAACTTACTAGGTTCAGGATGTGTATTCTCGCATGCTACCTGCTAATAGTCTGTCCCAAACGTTTACAAATCCAAATGCTAATGCTTTAGTTGGTCCTGGCTCTGCTGATAATAGGAGTCAGAACTTCTAATGACAAGGAAGTGTTACTCAACCTTCTAGTGGGATTACATGTTTTTATTACTAGGAACCTGGTCATACGAAGCGTTATTGTTGCAAGCTGCAGAATAAGCAGCAACAAACTGGTTCTGCTAACATGGCCCTGTCTACTGATGATAATGCTCCTAGGTCTAGTCCTTTAAGTGCTCATACTACAAGTAATATTGCTTCTAGTCTTACCACGTCTTCCTCGAAGTGAATCAATAATTTGGTACCACTAATCATATGACAGGTAACTATCATTTGTTTTCTAAGTACGTGCCTTATGTCAATCCTTCTTCTATAACAATTGCCAATGGTTCTTATTATCTTTACCTTTTTTTTGTTTATTTTTTTCATAAATTCACCAAGTTTATAAATTGATGTGAATAATAATTTAATTGGCTCCTTATATATTGAGAAAAAGTGAAAAGCAGCATGAGTATTATCTTTAGAGATATTCAAACAATTTTTTTCAGAAATTATTGACATGTGAATTTAACTAACTAAAGTGGTTGTAAGCATTTCTTTTTTGAACTGAATGTGCGATTTTTTCAACATGAACTAAAAGTGCTCATTGATGATTTGGATCTTAGCTTGACCAAAAAAAAAACAATTATTTTTATGAGTTGAATCATGAAAATGAACAGCAATTAATGCTAAATTTTTTGTATTAATTTTATATGTTTAGTTTTCTTTTTGTAATTTTATATGTTGTATGCATTTAGTGGCTTTATATTCTGTTTTTGTTATTTTCCTAATGAAATTTAGATGACTATAAGAGGGCATATTTAGAACTAAAAGTATTATAATTTGCAACTTCCTGAATTAAACTGAGATAGCAATCTCATGTGGAGTTTATATTAAACTACAATAAATATTTGATGACTGATGAATTTCGATAAGCACAATTGATGTGGCTCAAAACATTAATTCATTACTTTATCTACTCTTAGTACTTATCACTGAAACATAAACGATTTAACACATTTACATAGTCCATTATTACATTTACATTCTCATTACTTCAAAGATTAGTGAAGTAATCCAGTTGGTGATCAAAATTATACGCAGAGATGCAGATTCCACGAGGCTTATATCAATAGCTTCTCTAAACATGCTTCAAAATGTTTTGTTTCTCCATCAGTTGTTTTGTGGCTCATACATTATTCACTCATGTAATGGGGAATCATTGGCAACAAGTAATAATGAAGGTACACTTCTATACAAGTTTCTCTCTGTATAACAAATGACATTTCCCTTTTTTTTTTTTTTTAAAAAAAAATATTTTATCTGTTTGAGTTTCTTATCTTGTGGTTGTTGTAGGTAGAGTAAGCAACACGGAGCTTCTTCTTCACAAGGTGTAATTAATGCTCTGATTAAGATCGTTCATATATTATTATTCTAAAGAGGTTTGTACTGAATCAAAAGCCTTTGGTTTCTTCCTTCTCTTGTTTAATTATTCTACCCTATATTTGCTTTTTGTTTGTTATTAACTTGGCAAGTTACTTGAGGATAAGGGATGTCATTTCTTTTCTTTTTTATCCCAATATCCTTTTGCCAACTCTGGACTTACTTTCCTTTCAAATGCTTAAAATGCAGCATCAGCAGGAAGGATACAAAGATTCTCTAATTTTCTGGAAGTGCTCTTTATGTTACTCTCGTGCATTACACATTTTTTTTCCTTTTTCAAAGATACAGTGGTGAAAGTGTGAGATACATCTGAATATGTTGATTTTCTTTGTTGCATGTGTAAATGTGAGGATGAATTATGTATATTCCATAGTGAATACCCATGACTTTTAAAATTCTCGAGCTTTATGCTTGGGAAGAGGATGTAGGATTCAATTTTTGGATCCGAACCTCTACATATCGTGGTGTCATCATCTTATTTTTAATTTTAACTTTTTTTTTCCAAATCATAAAATTTTTTTGAAGAGTAATTAGAAATATTACTCTTTTAATCAAACAAAAGCTTGTTTTCATGTAATATATATGAATTCATTTGTAACAGAAATTTCAAGTGCTCTATTTTTCTTCCGTTGTTTGTATCTTCTGAAATTTATCTTTTTGGATCCAAGTATTGCAGAATATTCATTCTCACTGCAGCAGATACTCACTGCAAAATCATAGCGTACAAAGAGATGTTCCATTGATTGACTTTCACGTGTACATACACTTGTTGCCTTCTGTGTCCACCTGCATGTGATTATTTCCAGCCTAAGAACAACATACTAGTATCATTTTTCAAAACTTTTCAAGTAAATATTTCCAGTCTTCTGTGACGCACAATGAGTAGTAACATGATGCTCATGATGCTGGTGATTAATTCGAAACAAATGGGACGTCGTCTTCTCATTAATGACAGTATATATATCAAGACTCTTCTAATTAATTATCTCTGGAAAACAAATGGGACTTTGTCTTGGTTCTCGTGGACGGCATTTCATTGCATTATTAATATTTGAAAGTTTAGGGCATAACGTTAATTTAGTTTCAGTGTTTTGGTGCTATATGCTGTACTGATCGAACATCTATATATCGTATGATGCTTTCTTCACACCGCAAGTGTACGGTTGCATCAAGTAAAATAGTGATAAGTAAAGGTTATTCCTATAGAGATTTGAACAGACAAATTGCTCAAGTAATAAGCTTAGTGAATTCAATTAAGCTGAGTGAAGACAAAGTTTTGATGTGAAATGAGAATTTTGAGAACTATTTCTAAAATTAGAAATTAATAAAAGCAAATGATTCTTTAACTTCAAGGGTGAAATGAATCCTAGAATTATATTTTCCTTTATAGTTCATAAAACTTGATTAATTTCCTCTCAAATAGTATTTCAATAAATATATGTGTTAGTGTAAGGTTCAAAAGAATTTAACAAAACTCTTTCAAGTCAAAATCAAGTTTCTTTTTTTTTTATTGAAATGCACAATCTCTTGCTATAATTAATTAAAACCAACTTTAAGCTACAACCTTAATGTGATAATGTAAGGTTAGTAAATAACAAACTATCCATTTATTAAGTAAACTTCAAATCAAGAATGATTTTAACGAATTTTACACCAAAATTAGTTCTCTCAAGTCAAATCCAAGCAAATAAATATGTCTAAATGGTGGCCAAACACTTAGAAGTATTAAACAAAGAATAAAATAAGCACATATATATCATTAGCTAAAAAAAGAGAGGAATATTGATGTTTTAATTCATACAAATGTTCAGAATAACTCTAGAATGAAAATTTTAGCAGCTCATTTTCAGCAAATAACTGCAAATGCACCAAATATCTATAGCCATATAAGAAAAATGAAGAAAAAAGGGAAAGGAATCAGTAAAACCAATGAAAATGAGTTTGAATCTCTTCAAATATTCAATCTTCACTTTAATCTCCTTTAAGAATGCTAAACCCTAGCAAAGAGAAGCTCCCAAATCGCCCTAGAAGTGAAGAATGACGCTGCTATTCATGATTTTCAGTATTTAAAGTCCTAGAATTAGTTCTGACCTTAAAACGCAGAGCTTCATTGACTGTCGTTGGTTGTAGCCAAGAGAGGCCTTGACTATGTCCAAAAACTTTCTGTCTTGTTTCTGGCTGAGGCCAGAGAATGCTTTGGAACTTATGAATCTTAGAAATGTTCATATTCTTGAGAAAATGGGTAAAATAATTATGAAATTAATTTGAGTAATTCGAAAAGCCCAATATTAAGGTCCAAAAATGGAGAAATAATAGAGAAAATATTTAGTCCAAAGTAGATGAGAATTGGCCAAATTAATTTAAGAAAATAAATTATATTATAAAGATAATGACAAAATCGTAATTTTGCCAATTTAGCACAAGATTAATTATTTTCCAATTAGTTGAAATTGAGTTCAAATAATTGATGAAAATGAAGGAGAATGTATATTTTGAATATTCTTAGTGGAATAAATCAAGATTTGTGAAATTGGAAGGGCTTGAGCACAATTCAATTAAGGGAATTATAGAAAATGATGGAACATATTGTATTTCCCTTTTTCCTTGATATTTTCGCCTAGCTTAAGGAAATTGGAGGGAAAAATAGTTATATTGAGATTAAGATATGCCAAGTGTCATTGATCCAAGACCAATAGAATAAACTATAATTGTTGAATATGAGCACATGTAGAATTAAGATTAAAATAATGTTTCTTGTGCATGTAATTGGATGAATGGAATTAAAGCCCAATTGTGTGCATGGAGGGGGCTCTTATGCATTTTGGGCTAACTAAATAGGGGAAGAGAATTGGTTCAAATCCAAGTGGACTTATGACAGAAATTTGAAAGAGATAAGGTCAAGTACCAAGTGATGTCATAGTGTAAGTTTGGATTAGCGGTGGAAAATGAGCTTTTTTTGCGGATGGGCTTTTGAAAAAGTCATATAGAAAAAAAGGAGCTTTGTATATGTGATTTGTGTTTGGATTGGCGGTGTCATAAGTGATTTTTTTTTTCATAAAAGTTGAGAGAAGTAACTTGGATGAGCTTCTCATAAAAGCTTCATTTGCTTCATAAGCTCAGCCATCCCAAAAGATTTTCCAAACACATCAAATGAGCTTTTGGAGCTTTTAGCCTCCAGATGGGCTTTTTTTGGACCTAAACGGGTTCCCAAACAGACCCATAAACTAATTTCCTACCATTTGTTAATTAAGAGAAATTAGGTAGGATAATTTATGAAGCAAAGCTTCATCTTTCCTTGTCATTTTCGTTTTGAGCCGAGAGAAAAGCTTAAGGGAATTCAAGCTTTAGAGAGAAGGAAGAAGAGAAAGATCAAGGTAAGTTTGTGATTTCTTAAGGTTTTTTTTTCTAATCTTCCATAAGCTCTTCTCTTCTAATCTTCCATAAGCTCTTCTCTAATATCTTCCTTTCCATAAACTCTATGGTTTAGCAAGCAAATCTTGAGCCCAGAGAGAGAGAGAGAGAGAGAGAGAGAAGGAAGCCTAGAGAGAGAAAGTTTAAGAACTCAAGAGGTAACTTCACAAATCCTAAAACTATGCTAGTATGTGGTTGTTGTTGATGATTGTGGTTGGATTTGGTTATTTTTGTTGAGTTTGTAAATTTGGAAAGTCTTAACCCTAAGGGGTTATGCTACCCAAAATTTTTTAAATCATAGTTAGAATGCGTTTAAATGGCTTAATATTGGATTAGAAGTGGAAAGGCACAAGCTTTAGGGCCTACATCTCAAAGTTGCCACTTTCCCATTTTTTGAGAGATATCTTGATCAACATTGTTCTGAGGGAAGGAGTTGAATTTTCAATGATATGATGATTTCATTGGATTCATGAGGGAAAATTAGGTGGGGCTACAATTGATCACTTTTTTCGGAAAAGCCCGAAAAAACATAATTACGAAAAAGCCCCTAAAACCTTAAAAGTAAGGCTGTCAAGGACAATTTCATAATTTGACATTGAATTTGGTAATTCCGAACTCGGAAATGGATTCCTTGGGTAAAAATATGTTAGGATAGCCTAAGTCAAAATTTTGGAAAAAGTATGGTCGAGCCGAGTACGACGAGGCCGGACCAGGGTCCCGATAGTGTTTTGGTAAATTTTCACCATAAGCTAATGTAACCACAAGAAACACTATGGAAGTGTCTAAAATGATACTTGGATAGGTTGTGACCTATTTCTTATATGTTTAATATTTTAGGACCGAGCCAAAAGCTGAAAGTTGACAAGTTTTATGAGGCACACAAAAAGGGGTTTATAGAACTTTAAGGTAGGGACTACTATCTCTCATATACTATATGACTATTTATATGTTATGTGTTACTGTATTTTGTGATATGAATGCATGTTAGAGGCACAATACCTGGTTGTGGTTCGGTGCCCAGCCAAAGTATATTGAAAATCCTACTTGTGGTCGGTGACTCGGCTGAGGTACATGTAGGGGTCTAATTTGGTGTTTGGCCCTGAAACTTGTGTACACATATGAATTGAAGTGACCTTTTATTTTATCTGATATGGTGCATTGCATATTTAATTCTCACATTTTATATGTCGATAATATGTTTCTACTGGGATTCTTTGGGATCTCACCCCTTTTTTAAACAAACACCTCAGCGGGTGCTAGTGGATCGAAAGGCAAAGACGTAGACATATGGAAGTGATTGGCACCTGTCCCGAGGCAAAGTCAAAGTTCAATAGTTATAATTAGTTTATGTTTAAGATATTTTAGAAAATCTTGTAAATATTGTAAATACTGTCGCATTCTGTATTTTGACTTGGGATTGTAAACAACTAATTTTATCATTGTATATGTACTTTTTTGTATGCATGTGGAACTTAGTCTCCATTACTCTGCATATATTAAAATGGAAACGGGTGTTGACATTTTATGACGCATTTGGTTACCAAGAATCACATAAGGTTTATACTTGACCCTCAGGTCAAGCCTTAGATCCTTGGGGAGGTGACTCTTAGGGAAATTATGAGTACCCAAGAGAAAAATCCCTAAGCACCTGTGTGGTGCGGAGGGGGAGACAAATCCTGCCAGATGTTGTGTCTAGTCTCAGCTAGCTACGGGTGCTGTGTGTGGTCCCGGGCTATTACAACCTCCCCACTATTTGTAATCCTCTATAAACATGCCTACTCGCATAATGCCCTATTCGGAAATACAATGTTCATATTATAGAAAATGACATACACAATGCATATGGACAATTACCTAGTATATGCAAGAGAGTGCTACTACCTGAGTCCTTTTTCAGTGAAATTGATTGTCCATCCTAAACTTTGGTTCTGGTTTGGGCTGTTGATATGCCTAAAATTCCAAATATACAAAAATTGAATTATTACTCATTTATGTATTGTTCTAAACACATTTGTTGGTTTTATCTTTTGGGCTATTTAGACACCCATTAGAAGTCTAAACAAGTGCCTATGGGGTTAGGAAAGCTAAGCCAATCAACACCGTTCAAAAATGTGAAATGCTGGAATAGGGGTCTTGGCTCCAGCCAAGAAATCCTTTGGCCGCGGCCAAGAAATCTTCTATTCTTGGCTCAATTTCTAAAAATCATAACTAAATCTACAAAAATTCAAATGAAGTGGTTCAAAGTTCTATAGAAGTCTCTTTAAGTCCTCTACACAGGAAAAATATGAACCACTACCATCTACAACAACAAAATTACAGAATTCCATAAATTCCCACACTATTCCAGAATCACGTCCAGAAATAGGGCACAAATTTGAAAATTCATATCTCTTAGTATACAAGTCCAAAGATTATGCATCACCTATCTAATTAAAGCTCTATATGTCTACTTTAATCCTGAAAAGTTTCATTACATTTGGATTTGGTTTGACTAACAAAATGCATTGCACAATAACACTACCTCATCGGAGGCAATCAAACAGTATGCACTTGCAACTTCAATAAATTCCAGATTTGTATACAAATTTTCAAAAATCTTGAACACCTATATTCCCACACAATTTTCCCTTATAAATCCAATGGAATAATTAAAATTACAAAATTTCAACTCCTTCCCCCTGTTCTATACCTGGACAAAATTAGGGTTTTAGAAGAGAAAATGTGTTTCATTGATTTCTCTTGTTTAATAACTTCCTTTCCACTTCTAATTACATGATTAGCTATTTAAACACTAAATGAGCATGATTTGAGGAAATTTTGGCAACATAACATTTTAGGGTTTATCATCCCAAAATCACAAAACTAGGCCAAACCAAAACAAACTCAACAACAACAACTACAACAATATTGTATAACTCAAGAGAATGAAAGTTTTGGGGATTACCTCTTGATTGCCCACTTTTTTGCTTTAGGAAGTTATTGTTCACTCTCTCTTCCCTTGAGATTTTCTTTGCTAAACATGATTTCCAAGATGAAGAAGAGATTAGAAGAGGTTCTAAGTGAATTTAGAAGGCATAAGCACTTGAAATCAAGCCACTTACTTTAGATTTTGGCTTCCTGAACCCTAGACCTTCTTGTGCTTCTTCAAATATTCTTGAGCTCCCTCTCTCTCTACTTTGTTTTAGCTCCACAAAAATGAGCCCAAGAAGGAGATGAAAGAGCTTTAGTGTGTGTTTGGATTAGTTTTTTTTAATAGCTTTTGGAGAAAAAGTCAAGAATGGCTTTTAGAGAATAGATTATGATTAGAATAGATTATAAGAAAAAAATGATTTTGATAAAGTAAGAATGTTTGGATGTTATGGTCAGAGTAGCTTTTTTCATGGTCAAATTACTAAAAATGACATTAATTTTTGTGATAATTACATGTAAGGGATAAATTTATATTTTAAACATTATTAAACATTAATTGTATAATAAATATAAAAAAAATTCGAAATAAATTTTAAAAAAATTGTAATTATAAAATTAATCAAATATATAATATCAAAAAATAGATAAAAATTTTTTATAAATTATAATATTAATCGATTATGTGATATAAAAAATTGGATCAAACATATATATATATATATATGCATGTCAAGACGGAGAGAGAGAGAGAGATGAGAAAAGGGAAAGATAAAAGAAAGAGAGAGAGAGATGAGAAAAGGGCAAGAGACAAGACGAAGAGAGAGAGAGAGAGATGAGAAAAGACAATGGTCAACAAAGGCTGCATAAATCCTATTAGATACACAAATGGGTGTTCAGAATAGCTTTTTGGTAAACCTTGGTTTGGAGTGTGTTCGGCAATCAAGAAAAAAGTGCTTTTTTCCTAAAACCATGGTTTTGAAGAAAAAATACAAGAACACTCAATTTTTCCAAATAAGTTATTTTGACCCCAAACCATGGTTTTGGACCTCAAAACCATGGTTTGGGCATAAGCTATTTTTTTTGACTTTTTGCACTTTATGGGTCCCACCCTCTCATTCTCATTGGTTCTTTTCCTATCTGTGGGTCCCATGTCACATCTTCTCTCATCTTTTGTTTTTTTTAATTTCAGCGTTTTTTCTGTTATTTTTTTTAAAATTTTAATACTCTCTCTTATCCTTAATATAAGACCTATTTTTTTAATTTAATTATATTAGAAAAATTAGTTAAGTTAACTAACATTACATATAGACAAATTTATTTCATTTTTTATATTAATTATGAAATTTAATGTTAAATAATGAGTTAAGATACATCATTTTTAATGCCGTTAGGGGTTTTAATTGTTCATTTTTAATTGTTCATTGTTATTTTTCCATCTTCTAAAATTTATTTGTACCGGATCTCAGGAAAAACTTGGTTATTAAATTTGGACCTTACCCCTTAAATAATATATAAAATATAATATTATTCTTTACATGTAATTATCATAAAAGTTAATGTCCTTTTTAGTCATTTGACCATGAAAAAAGTTATTCTGATAAAATCATCCAAACACTCTCATTTTTTCAAAATCACTTTTTTCCCATAATCTATTCTCCTCATAATCTTTGGGCCTCTCAAACAACAATGTTTCAACTGAGAATAGATTCTGAAATTTTTTTGGATGTTTAGATGCTCAAAATCACGTTTTTTCGGTGCATCCAAACGGTAAATGTCATATCTCTTCTCTTATCTCTCTTACTTTTTACTTTTGAAAATATTATTTTAATGAGTTTTTGCATGTGTATTTTGCTTGACTTTATCTCTAATTAAGTGAACTTGATCTTTCCTCTCTCTTTTAAGCCCAAAAAGACGCTACCTTGGGATTCCAAACGAACCAATTTGGATTCTTAATTGCTTCATTCAATTGCCATGCACTTAGTCTTAAGTTAACACTTATATTTGACTTTTCAACTCCCCTTTTTCTTCATCTTTTTACTTGGTTAAGATAATGACACATGCATATTTAATATCCAATTAATCAAGTAAATATATATTTCCCTTTTATTGTCCCTATTTAACCAAAATTATAGAGAGAAAAGGGTAAAATATATTGCTTCTTGCTTTATTGGCAAATTACCATTTTACCATTACATTTTGTGATTTTCGCATAAGCTGGTAAAATTTTTATCAAATTTTGAAAATTCATATCTTTATTTATAGATATCCAATTGATGTGGTTCTAAAAGCTATTTAACCCTTATTAAGTCTAGCTTTAAAGAAAAATATTTTCCTTAGCTAACTGGTTGTATATCATTCCAAAATCAGCCGTTTTTGGACGCTGCCACAGAATTCTACTAGTTTCACTGGGCTAATTTAAAAAATACATAACTTTTAGTATACAGGCCCAAATAATTTATATGACTTATCAAATTAATGCTTAGAATGTCTCATTTCATTCTGAAAAATTTCACATTTTTTGGACATCATTTGATCTTCCAAAACCACATGATAAACTCACTGTCTCACACAAAATTTCACTAGCAACACTATGCACATTTTAAATTTTCAATGTTTAATTCCTATGATCTAGAATTTATAGCCAGAGGCCATTCAAGGTGTGTCAATATTCACCATTTTATCCCATTTAGTACCTCAAAGGTATAAGAAATTTTGGTGAATGAAATTTGGGATATTACACTAAGCACATTTCCTTTACATATATATGTATTTTCAAATATGTATGAATTCACTAAAAAGTATGAGAAATTAAAGGCAAATGGGCCAACATGACATAAATTTCATGAGGTTAACATACTTTCAATTTGATGTGAACTCTAACTTGTAAGAACACCAAGACACTTCCAATCAAGAAGGTGTAATTTTCCGACTACTTGATATCCTTCAAATATTTTTACACCTACGAAGTTTGAATTGAACCATAGCTTTAATGAGAGAACACTTATATACTGCTACTTATATTAACCAAACAATTAATGACATATAGATAATCATCTGATCCTTAATATAAGATCTAATCAGCTAATTTGATTAGATTAAGGAAGTTTGTTAAATTAGTTAATGACATATTTTCTATAAAATATTTTAATCATTTTCCTTAATTCCTTTCATCTCTCTCTCTCTCTCTCTATATATATATATATATATATATATTATTGTTGAGTGTATTAATGGGGTAATTTGGAAAAAGTTGATAAATATATAAAATAGGTCTTATATTTATTGCCATAATCAACTCTTAAATTAGGTTTTGCATTAAGAACCGAAGGAGTATCTTTTATTGTTCATCTAGTTAGTCACTAACACTGCTAGCTAGCTCAATCTTTAATTACAAGTATATCTCTCCATCTGTAACTCCCCTATCGAAATTATAGAAGGAATTTGGGCTTGTGAAACTTATGCATTCCTCTCTGGTTATATCCAATAACTCTAAGCCGAATGTATATGTAATCATTTGGTTTCATTTAAATATCTGGTTATGCTAAGCTTCTCTCAGGTTATGTTTTTTTGTTAGTTTTGTTTCTAGTTTCTTCTAAGAGCCTACTGATGTGATCATGTGAATATACTGATTTAATATTTATAAGGGAAATCATAAAGTCTTCTATTACTTAATGTTCCGCCTTTAGCTAGCTAATCGAACGTACCAAAAGTTCCGTATATTTTCAAGTATTAGTGCTTGACAAAAGAAGTGATTTTTTAAGCATTTTTTGCATGCCGAAAACAAAATTCATCTGACATATTTATCTCAAACGTCTTTCACATAATATTCTAAGTTAAACCAACTACTGTTAAATTATTGCTGTTTTCTTAAACAAAACTACAATTTATTGTAATTCTCATCAATCAATCATTCATTCATATCTCTCTCTGTTATACTTATTTCTGTCTTTCATTTTTTCTAGTTCTTTAAACAAGGGGTATTTTGATACCTTAATATTAAGCCCACGATCGCAAAAATATCTTATCAAAAACTGATCCGACAAACCCTGGTGGCCTGGTCTAGACTCATTAATCACTTTTAGGTATTAAAACTGGTTTTTGATAAAAAGTGCTTTTTACTTGACTTTCCAAAATTGCTAGGCTATTTGCTATTCATGTTACTGGACAAGAAACAGTAGTAAGATGGGTCCTAACAATGCACCGGATGGTAATGTCGACCCCACCTACAATTGTTTTTTTAATTTCATATGATTTTACGCTTAACAAAAAATATTGATTTTCAAAAATATATTTGAATAAAAAATTATGGAATTTAATTCAGGGGAAAATTGTACAGAACAAACAATTTGTTACATATCAACTAAACTTCAATATTTTCTTGATATCAATGTTTGGACTTTGGATATACTGAAGCTTTTTTAATTAGGGAGGGAGAGAGCACTTGCTTTTTCCCCGTTTCCCTTTGTTTTTAAAGTCTTTGCCCTTGTTTTCTATAGTTGTTTATATCTGAGGAATGAAGAAATTTGTTCATAATTGTGTTTAGGAATTTAGGATAACCAAATATCTGAAATGAAACCCAATGATTGCATATACATTTGACTTAGAGTAATTGGATATAACCAGAGAGAATGCACAAGTTTCACACACCCAAATTCCTTCTATAATTTCGATGGGGGAGTTGAATATGGAGAGATATCTTGTAATTAAAGGTTGAGCTAGCTAGCAGTGTCAGTGATAACTGGATAAACCGTAAAAGAAACACCTTCGGTTCTTACTGCAGAACCTAATTTAAAAGTTAATTAGTACCCTAAATATAATACTTATTTTCCAAGCAGAAATATATTCTTGGTCTAAGAGATGTTGTTTGGTAGAGAGAACTTGTCATGGAGGCATCAGTCAACATCCCTCATGGATGAATTTGACGTGTTCAGTAGAGATAATGAAAAAGAGGCCGTACTTGAGGTGTTGCTTTCTGGTGACATAGATAATACTCCCCCGTCCTAATTATAAGACAAAGTTAACTTTTTTGGAGAAATTAAGGAAGCCAATTAAATTACTTTAAAATATTTATATTTATATTTTTTTCTCCTAACTAATTAATTTGACTAATAAACTAATATATAATATAAGGATACTAAAAATATAAGCACTCTAAAGTAATTTAATTGGCTTCCTTAATTTATCCAAAAAAAGTCAACTTTGTCTTATAATTAGGACGGAGGGAGTAATAAGATATTGGTCATTCCCATTGTGGGCATGGGTGGGATTGGGAAAACCACTTTAGCCCAAGTAGCAAATAATAATGATCAAGTGAAGTAAAAGTTTGATCGTAGTGCTTGGGTTTATGTTTCTGAAGAATTTGATGTCTCTAAGATCACAGAGAGTATAGTAGAGTGTATCACTCCACATGCTTGGGGTATGAAAGAGTTAAATTTACTTCAACTTGATCTCAAGGACAAGTTATATGGGAAGAAATTCTAAATTGTTTTAGATGATGTTTGGAATGAGAGTTATATTGATTGGGCTCTTTTAAGAAGGCATTTTGAATCTGGGACCAGAGGGAGTAAAATCCTCATGACAATTGGTAGTGAAAAGGTTTCTTCAGTTTTTTGAACTCTTTGACCCTATTCTTAGAGTCATCAATGAAAGAGAAGACTTTAGAAGAAGTGGGGGACGAATATTTACATGATTTAGTTTCAAGATCCTTTTTTCAGCCCCTGGTCATGGGTAAGAGTAATCGAATTTTTGTTATGCATGACCTTATCCATGACCTAACAACATTTGAAGCAAGAAAATTCTCCAACTACAGCTGCAGGTCTGGCAAGGGAAATGAAATTACAGGCATGACACGTCATATGTTTGGTGAAGATAGGCTTTAGCTCTATAAGCAAAGCGAAATCTTTGCAAGCAGTTCTTGTGAGGAAAGAGCGTGGTGGGTTTATGCCATCAAACAGATTTTCAAAACTCAAGTGCTTGCGGGCATTATCACTTTATAATGTCTTTTTGACAAGTGTCCCATTTTGTAATTAGTTTGTAATTAGTTTGTAATTAAACAGAATTAGTTAGATTACCAATTGCATAGAATTATTTCTGTTATGTATTTTCCATATGTCAGAATTGTATATATATGACCTTTTACTCAATGAATAATACAATGCATTTTTCCATTTTCTCAGTTTCAGTAACATGGTATACAGAGCTTAATCTTTTTTTTTCTTTTTCCCCAAACACTTTCCCCTTTTCTTCGTTTCTTTCCCTTCTTTGTTTTTTCCGTCCCTCTGCTCCACTTCCATGGCGTCGTCTTCTTCTTCTTCTTCCGATGCCGTGATTTCTCTCTCTGATCCGGCGAGTCCGTTCTACATCCACCCTAACGAGAATCCGGCCTTGATTCTGGTTTCTCCTCCCTTGGATGGTTCAAACTACCATAGCTGGGCTAGGGCTATGCGTAGTGCTCTCCTCACCAAGAACAAGTTACAATTCATAGACGGCTCTCTTCCTTCGCCGCCGAAATCTGATGTCTCTTTTCCGGCATGGGAACGCAACAACAATCTTGTTCAAGGTTGGCTCATGAAATCGCTCTCACCGACTATCGCGAAGAGCATCCTTTGGTTCGATTCTGCCGTCGACACTTGGTCTGATCTCCGATCGCGGTTTTCTCAGGCTGACAATTTTCGCATCTCTGATTTGCAGGAAGAAATCTGCAATTTCAAACAAGGTACCCTCAGTGTTAGTGAATTCTATACGCGTTTGAAGATTCTCTGGGACGAAATGGCGAACATTCGTCCTCTTCAACCGTGTACATGCGGATCTGGTATTTCTTCCATTCAGCATCGCGATAATGATCAGGTTATCAGGTTTCTCAAAGGCCTAAATGAGCAATACTCTGCCATTAAATCGCAGATCATGCTCCTTGATCCATTACCTCCCATCAATCGAGTCTTTAATCTTGTTCTACAGCAAGAACGGGAACTTCATGTACCTACTGATTCCAAGATTCTTATTACCAAGACCAATTTTGCTTCCTCCGATGTTAAGCAGAAGCTGTGTACATTTTGCGGCAAGCCACGACACACTGAGGCCACTTGCTATAGGAAGCATGGCTTCCCTCCTGGTTTCAAATTTCGGTCAGGTAGCTCTTCTTCTTCGGTGCATAACGTTACTACTCAGGCCTCTGGAACTGCTCAAGTATCTTCTCCTGCACTAGCTTCCTCATCTCCAGCTCCTTCGCCTCAGAGTCCTATTCTCCCACAATTATCCGCTGCTCAGTATTCACGCCTCCTCTCTTTGCTCAATAGCACTCCTCCTTCTCCATCGGCAGTTAATTCCCTTGCTGCCTCCTCTGGTCCTGCTTCTGGTATGTGTCTTTCCTCTCATGCTTCATGGATCCTCGATTCTGGAGCTACTGATCATGTCTGTTGCTCCCTAGATTTATTTTCTTCCTATCACTTAATAAAACCAATATCTGTTCGACTACCTACAGGTTCTTGTGCTGTTGCTTGTTACTCTGGCTTAGTTCGTATCTCTGATTCCTTGGTTTTGGATAATGTGTTATACCTTCCTTCTTTTTCTTTTAATATTTTGTCTGTGTCTCGTTTGACTTCATCCTTAAATTGTTCCATAACTTTCTTTGCTAATTCCTGTCAGATACACTCAACTCCACCTTTGCAGATGATTGGTTCAGCTAGATTAGTAGAGGGCCTCTATGTTCTTCCTGCAGTAGCTTCACTCCTTGATTCATCACCACAAATCCTCCTGGCCGATAGCTCCCCTGTTTCTTCTCCACCATTGTGGCATCTTCGACTTGGTCACCTCTCTGACTCTACCTTACATACTTTACATAAGCAAATTCCTGATATACCTTGTATTTCCTCTTCTTTCCCTTGTGATGCTTGTCATTTAGCCAAACAGAAACGTTTATCTTTTCCTGTAAGCACAAGTTCATGCTGTAACATTTTTGATTTGGTTCATATGGATATTTGGGGTCCATTTTCTGTATCTTCTATTCAAGGTTATAAATACTTTTTGACAATCGTTGATGACTATTCTCGCTACACTTGGTTATTTTTCTTGCATCATAAATCTGATGCTCGAACACATATTAAACATTTTTTCTCTCTTGTAGAAACTCAATTTTCTACCAAAATCAAAACTGTACGAACAGACAATGGCCCTGAGTTTAATATGACTGAATTTTATGCATCAAAAGGAGTTCTTCACCACAAATCTTGTGTTGAGACCCCTCAACAAAATGGTTTGGTTGAGAGGAAACATCAACACATTTTAAATGTGGCTAGAGCTTTATATTTTCAATCTCATGTTCCTTTGCTCTATTGGTCTTTTTTAGTGCACCATGCCACTTCCATCATTAATTGTCTCCCTTCTCCCATTATTAACCAGCAAACTCCATTTGAACGTTTACATGGTTTCAAACCTTCTTACACTAATTTCAAAGTTTTTGGCTCTCTTTGCTTTGCTTCTACATTGTCTCATAATAGATCAAAGTTTTCTCCAAGAGCTAGAAAATGTATTTTTTTGGGGATTCCCCAAGGTTCAAAAGCTTTTACCCTTTTGGATCTCCATTCTAATCAGATTTTTCTTTCTAGAGATGTGATTTTTCATGAAACTATATTTCCTTTCTCTAATGACAGCATCCCAGACCTTCATCTTCCTTGGCCTGAACCTCAGGTTCCTTCTTTCCAGCCTCATGATCCTTCTCTATCTCCTCCTCCCTCTTCTTCCCTCTCCATTCCCACTGACACACCCTCGGTCGCTACCCCTCTTTCTCCTCCTCCACCTATTCGTCGCTCCACCAGACCCCATATTGCCCCTAGCTACTTGCAGGATTATCATTGTACTCTCTCCTCTTCTGCTCCTCAATCATCATACAAAGGTATTCCAAAGTATCCTCTCTCTTCTGTTCTTTCTTATTCTGGTTTGTCTCCTTCTTTTCAAGTCTTTGTTAATTCTGTCACTAATTCCCCTGATCCTAAGTCTTATAAACAAGCTATCAAACATACTGTTTGGAAGGAAGCTATGCATGCTGAAATAAAGGCACTTGAGCAAAACCAGACCTGGATATTAACAGAATTACCACCTGGAAAAGGGACTATTGGCTGCAAATGGGTTTTCAGGACTAAGTTTAAGTCTAATGGTGACATTGAGCGACATAAAGCCCGCCTTGTTGCTAAGGGGTACACCCAAACTGAAGGTGTTGATTATTTTGACACTTTCTCCCCAGTAGCCAAGATGACAACTCTCCGTATGCTTCTTTCCATTGCTGCAGCTAAGAATTGGCATCTCCATCAATTAGATGTCAACAACGCCTTTCTTCATGGTGATTTACATGAAGAGGTTTACATGGATCTTCCTCCTGGTTTTACTCCATCTATGCCAAATCAGGTTTGCAAACTCCAAAAATCTCTATATGGTCTCAAGCAAGCGAGTCGGCAATGGTATTCCAAATTGTCTTCCAAATTGTTTTCTCTTGGTTACTTGCAATCTGCCTCTGATCACTCTTTATTTTACAAAGCCCATGATATTTCTTTCACTGTTCTTCTTGTCTATGTTGATGATGTCGTTCTTGCTGGCAATGACATGAGTGAAATTACTAGGGTTAAACATGCTTTAGATGCTGCATTTACTATTAAAGATCTAGGTGATCTCAAATATTTTCTTGGCCTTGAACTTGCTCGGTCTCAACATGGAATATTTCTGTCTCAGAGGAAATTTGCATTAGAATTGCTTGATGATTGTGGTTATTTGGCCTGTAAACCTGCTTCTTGTCCTATGGATCCTCACCTTAAACTTTCAAAAGATAAAGGTACCCCGTTACTAGACCCCAAGTCCTATAGGCAGCTTATAGGACGCCTTCAATATCTCACTACCACTCGTCCTGATCTTAGTTTTGTGACCCAGCAACTTAGTCAGTTCATGTCTGATCCAAGAGACATTCATCTAGCCGCTGCATATAGAGTGCTTCGCTACATCAAGGCTTCCCCTGGTGCTGGTCTTTTCTTTGATACCCATTCTGATCTGAAATTGAGAAGTTACAGTGATTCCGATTGGGCTGGGTGCATTGACACTCGTCGATCAATAACCGGCTTTGCTATATTTCTTGGCAACTCTTTAATCTCTTGGAAGGCAAAGAAACAACCCACCGTCTCCAAATCCTCCTCTGAAGCAGAATATCGGGCTTTATCCTCCACCACTTGTGAGATTCAATGGCTCATTTATCTTTTAACTGATTTTCATCTTAGTCATCTTGATCCAGCTTTGCTTTTCTGTGACAATCAATCTGCAATTCAAATTGCTGCCAATCCAACATTTCATGAGAGGACTAAACACATAGAACTTGATTGCCATCTCGTACGTGAAAAATTGCAAGCTCAGGTCATCAAAATTCTTCCTGTTCGGTCAGCTGATCAAGTAGCTGATATCTTCACTAAACCATTGCATCCTTCTCGTTTTCATGAGCTCAAAGGCAAGCTAGGCATGAAAGACATCCATGCTCCAGCTTGTGGGGGGGTGACAAGTGTCCCATTTTGTAATTAGTTTGTAATTAGTTTGTAATTAAACAGAATTAGTTAGATTACCAATTGCATAGAATTATTTCTGTTATGTATTTTCCATATGTCAGAATTGTATATATATGACCTTTTACTCAATGAATAATACAATGCATTTTTCCATTTTCTCAGTTTCAGTAACACTTTTCTCAGGCACTGTCGGATTCAATAAACAAATTGATCTATTTGCGCTATTTAAATCTCTCTTGCACTAGTATCAAAATGTTGCCTGACACTTTTTGCCTCTTGAACAATTTACAAACTCTGATAATGAAATACTGTGATGGTTTGATCAAACCGCCCAATGACATGAAGAAGCTTGTGAACTTGCGATACCTTGATGTTTCCCATTCTGGATTACAATTGATGCTGAGAGGAATTGGTGAATTAAAAAAATTGCAGTTTTTGAGTGACTTTGTTTTGGTTTTGAAAAGAGTTGAAGGGCTAGTATTATGAAGTCTCAGCTTATCTTTGACAATCAAGAACTTGCAGCATGTTGCCAATGGTAGTGAAGCCTTAATGGCAATTTTATCTCTGACATGGAATTATGCTGGTCATATCATCAACTCAAAAGACATACTCGACAATTTGCAGCCACATGTGGACCTAAAATGTTGTGATATTTATGGATATAAAGCAACTTCATTCTCAAATTGGTTAGGAAGCTCACTGTACTGCAAAATAGTTCAAGTGATTTTTTGTGATTCCTTCAATTGCAACCTGCTACCACCACTAGGGCAACTACCTTCTCTTCAGATGCTACAGATTGAAGGATTTGAAGCATTGGTGAAGATCAGTCCGGAGCTCTACAAGAAAAATGATGATACTTCTTTGACATCACCCTTTCCAGCCCTTGAAATTGTGGAAATTAGAAGCTTGCCTGTCGTGCAGGAATGGAGGAGCTAATGTCCCACAAATATGAAAACTCACATGTTAAAATTTTAAATTTAGACTGTTTAGATTAAATTTTAATGGTCTAAATCTCATTATAGCGATGACTGCTTGATGCATCACTGTGATGAGCACCCAATGAGAGTCCATAAATTTAAAGAACTAAATAAATGCTTTAAAATCTCATTTACTGATACACTTGAGTAAATTTCTCAATGATTCAATTTTGCAGTCTTCTTGATTATGCAATATAATAAGATCACCTGTTGTAGACAAATAAAGAGATCAACCAGTAACAACATGATGATTCATGTCTTAAAATCATAAGAATCAAAGATTTATTAATTTCAAGACACTTCTACTTAATTATCCATGGAAAACAAATAATGAGAGTCTGTCTTGGTACACTTAGTCACTAGTTATAGTGCTAAACATAGCTAAAATCTATTTTAGGATGTTAGATGTATCATAAAATATTGTACAATGTTGGATGCATAACAAAATACTTTAGCATATTGGATATACTATAAAATAATTTAAGATGCTGAAGACACCTGAGAAAATACTGGATATACCTTAACTCAATTATTTATATGAACTATATGGTAATATGATTATTCTCCTTTGAAATATTATATTTACTGTGATAGGAGATAATAGATAAATAGAAAAAACCGAGAAAAAATCTAAACAAAAAATTAATGAAGTATTATAGCCAATTGACTGACTGACTGAAACCCTGCTCATAGGCCATGGCAAGATTTCATCGTCATGTAATAGCTCAACCCAATTTATATTTTCTTAGTGACTGCCTTGATCTTTATTTCAGCTTTTCATTTAAAAACACTAAGATCATTTAGTAATTGGACATTTAAAATCTCTCTCAATCAGGTCCTTTGCGACTTCTTAGTTGTGGGAAGATTCAATTGGACCTTCCCGTGTTTAATACTATTACTGGGGATCCTAGAATAATTTTCCCCTTTTATTTCTATGTAGGAAATAATGTCACCTGTAGTTGGGAGATTTTTCACCAATTAAATAATTTCTATAATAATAGTAATTCTCCCTAAAAATATTATATTTTGCTACTCATTCAATTCCTTAATATTAAAAATATTTACTTTATTAAATTAAAGAAGTTAGTTAAGTTAGTTAATATGACATATATTTTCTAAAATCTTCTAATTATTTTCTTTAATTCACTTTTCTTGGTTATTGTTGAAGGAGCATCATTAGGAGTAAAATAGACAAAAAATTAACAAATATGAAAAAATATATCTTATATTTAGAATCAAGATCAACTTCTTAAGTATATTTTTACTTCATGTGGTTTTTATAAGCAACTACTACTAAAATTAGGTATTTTAAAATATTTGTTAAAAATAATAAATATATAATTTTTATATTTGTATTTCTAATTATACATTTCTTAGAAACAGTTTACACCATTCGTGAGTAAAAATTTATTGATTGAAAGACTAATTTATAGTTTCATAAAAATAATTTATTTTTTAAATTAATTACCACCCTTATCAGCGATACTTAAAGGAGAGCTGGAAAGGACGGGACAGGACGAAGTAAAGACCCAGCTCATATCCAGTCTTCACCGCAATGCAATAGCTCACCCCAATATCTTTTCTTCTGGAAACTTTGCTTCGAATTGAAACCAACAAATTAAGCCACCATGCTCTTTCAGTAGTTCTTACCGACAATCTAATCACTTATGGCTGAACTTGTGGGTGGGTCTCTTCTTTCTGCATTTCTTCAGGTTATGTTCGATCGGATTGCCTCTCCTAACGTCGTGACCTTCTTGCGCGGGAACAAATCTACTGAAAAATCGCTCCAAAGGTTGAAGACAACGTTATATGCGGCTGGCGCCGTGCTCCATGATGCTGATCGAAAGCAAATCACTGATTCAACTGTGAAGAGTTGGCTCGATGATCTCAGAGATGCGATTTATTGCGCCGATGACTTGATAGACGAGATTTCCACTCAAGCTGCAACTCGAGTTGAGGTACAAAATTGCTTTTATCGCTCTTTTAACTTGAATGCTCGAAAGATGAATTTCAAGATTGATGATGTAGTTGACAGACTCGAATCAATTTTGAAGCACAAAGATATTATTGGTCTGAGAGATGTTGTGGGAAGAGAGAACTTGTCATGGAGGCATCAGTCAACATCCCTCGTGGATGAATTTGACGTGTTTGGTAGAGATAATGAAAAAGATGCCATACTTGAGTTGTTGCTTTCTGATAACATAGATGATAATAAGATATCTGTCATTCCCATTGTGGGTATGGGTGGGATTGGGAAAACCACTTTAGCCCAAGTAGCATATAATAATGATCAAGTGAAGCAGAAATTTGATCTTAGAGCTTGGGTTTGTGTTTCTGAAGATTTTGATGTCTCTATGATCACAAAGAGAATAGTAGAGTCTGTCACTTCTCATGTTTGTGGTATGAAAGAGTTAAATTTCCTTCAACTTGATCTCAAGGATAAGTTATCTGGGAAGAAATTCTTAATTGTTTTGGATGATGTTTGGAATGAGAGTTATGTTGATTGGGATCTTTTAAGAAGGCCTTTTGAATCTGGGACCAGAGGGAGTAAAATCCTCATAACAACTCGTAGTGAAAAGGCTGCTTCAGTTGCCCAGACTCTTTCACCCTATTGTGTAGGTAAGTTATCTAATGATGATTGTTGGTTGATATTTGCCAAACATGCATGTCTCTATGTAGACTCTGTGGTGGATTCAAATATAGAAAGTCTTGGCAGGGATATTGTCAAAAAATGTAAGGGGCTCCCTTTAGTTGCTAAAACTCTGGGAGGCCTTTTGCGCTTCAAACATGATATCAGGGATTGGAATATAATATTAAAGAGCGAAATGTGGGACTTGTCAGAGGAGGAGAGTGAAATTCTTCCAGCTTTAAGAATCAGTTATCATTATCTCTCTCCACAATTAAAACAATGCTTTCTCTATTGTTCCATGTTTCCTAAAGATTATGAATTTGAGAAACAGGAATTAATCTTGTGGTGGATGGCTGAAGGTTTCTTAGAGCCATCAATGAAAGGGAGGACTTTAGAAGAAGTGGGGGAAGAGTGTTTGCATGATTTAGTTTCAAGATCGTTTTTTCAACCCCTGGTCATGGGTAAGAGTAATAGAATTTTTGTAATGCATGACCTTATCCATGACCTAGCAACATTTGAAGCAAGAAAATTTTCCAGCTACAACTGCAGGTTTGGTAAGGGAAATGAAATTACAGGCATGACACGTCACATGTTTTGTGAAGATGGAGACTTTAGCTCTATAGGCAAAGCGAAATCTTTGCGGACAATTCTTGTGAGGAAAGAGGGTGGTGGATTTATGCCATCAAACAGATTTTTAAAGCTCAAGTGCTTGCGGGTATTATCACTTTACAATGTCTTTTATGGGGCACTGCCAGATTCAATAAACAAATTGATCCATTTGCGCTATTTAAATCTCTCTCGCACTAGTATCAAAAAGTTGCCCGACACTTTATGCCTCTTGTACAATTTACAAACTTTGATAATGGCATATTGTGATGATCTGACCAAACTACCCAATGACATGAAGAAGCTTGTAAACTTGCGGTACCTTGATGCTTCCCATTCTGGATTACAAGTGATGCCGAGAGGAATTGGTGAATTAAAAAAATTGCAGTTTTTGAGTGACTTTGTTTTGGACAGAGTTGAAGGGGCTAGTATTATGGAATTGGGTGGACTTGAAAATCTCAGCTCATCTTTGACAATCAAGAACTTGCAGCATGTTGCCAATGGTGGTGAAGCCTCAATGGCAAGATTGGTAGATAAGCAGTTGGTTGAAATTTTATCTCTGACATGGAATGATGCTGGTGATATCATCAACTCAAGAGACATACTCGACAATCTGCAGCCTCATATGGACCTGAAATGTCTCCATATTTATGGATATAAAGCAACTTCATTCTCAAATTGGTTGGGATGCCCATTGTACTGCAGAATGGTTCATCTGATTCTTCATGACTGTTTCAATTGCAACCTGCTGCCACCACTTGGGCAACTACCTTCTCTTCAGATTCTGGAGATTGAAGGATTTGAAGCATTGGTGAAGATCGGTCCTGAGTTCTACAAGAGAAATGATGATACTTCTTTGGCACCACCTTTTCCATCGCTTGAAATTCTGGAAATTAGAAACATGCCTATCGTGGAGGAATGGGGGAGCTCATGTCCCATAAATGCATTTCCTCAACTAGAACATCTCACATTGAAGGATTGTCCTAGATTAAGTGATAATTTGCCTAGTCATCTTCCTGATTTGGTAACACTCCGCATTGATGGATGTGATCAGTTGGCAGCTTCTATCCCAAGGGCTCGATCTATATATGCCAGCGGTTGTAAAAAAATGGATTTTTTTGGGCAACATCATTTTGAAATTGCAGAGTCCATCATTATATCTAGCAGCTGTGAGACACTTTCTTGCTTGTCATTATATAACTTTCCTAATCTGCAACGACTCACAATGAGCGGCTGTAAGAATCTCAAATCTATTGTATATACAGAGGTAGCTTGTCAGCACCTCAAGCATATTAAGCTGATTGATTGCCCCAATCTTGAATCTTTCCCACTAGAGGGTTTGTTGGCGCCCAACATGACTCATTTGGAGTTAGAAGGATGCTGCAACTTAAAGTCAGTGCTTGACCTCAGGTTGAATCTTCCGATGTTACAACATATATCACTAAGGGGTTGCCCAGGCATTAAGTGTGTTCCTGGGAGGAGTTTTCCAACTAATTTGATGTCACTTTATATCGATCATTGTGCTTTTTCATGCATAAGTTATTCTATGGAGCTGCAGTCTTTAAACAGTCTCACTACTCTTTCAATAAATGGTAAATATGATGATAGTGTTCAGGTATTTCTAGATGAGTGCTTATTGCCTTCCTCTCTTACTATTCTGTCCATTAGCAACTATCCAAGTCTGGAAACATTGGACTGCAGGGGATTAGTGAGCCTAAAATGTCTTCAAGAATTAAGAATCAGACAATGCCCCAAGCTACAAAGAATAACAGGACAAAAGCTGCCTTCCTCTGTCACACATCTCAACATCTATCAGTGTTCTTTGCTTGGAGAGTTGTGCCATGCAAAGAGTGGGGAAATTTGGCCCAAAGTTTCTCACATCCCCAACATTTCCATTGATAATAATCTGGTTTTGTGAAAGGATAAACTATCAGTAAGTGATATATCCCTATTTTATCATGATATTTAATGTTTTAATTAGGGATTTTATCATTAATATTGAGCTAAATTGTATTTATTATGATTAATTTGAATTTATGATGATTGTGTGAAAATAGAACTTAAAAGGGTAATATTTCCATAAATATTGCAATTGCTATTAATTGGGTTGAATTTCTTAGAATATATGTTACCTAATTTTAATTTGCATTGTAGGTCATTTTAGGAAAGTTGGAGCTGAAAGTAATTGAGGAAAAGTTGACATCAGTGCCTTCATAAAGTCATTATCTCCCCCCTTACCACTGGTTTTCTCTCTTTTTCGGTGGAAAAGTTGGAGGATTTTTTTTTTTTTTTTTGAAAAACAAAATTAAAGCCCTGTGTATTGTGGGGAAAAGTCACCCATCAACTATATGACAGATCATGATGAAATATGTTTATTGCATGTCATACCATTTTTACCTGCAGCTTTTTCTGTGCATCTTTCTTCATGACTGATTTCCAATTTAGTTTGATATTATATAGCTTCCTTTCATTCACATTTTTTTGGCTCCATTAAATACAGTTCTGACAGCAATGTTCTGCTCACATAAATTTGGTGTGAGACTGGTTAGATGAAGAGTAAACAGATTTAGCTACGATCCTTGCTTTTGGTTAGATGAAAGAGTGGCTTTTTTTTTTTTTTAAAAAAAGGCATACCTTTTATGTTTAATTAGTTCTTTTGGGTAACATCTTTGATTAACTTTTCATAAATCATATTGTACCTTAAATTAAAGATGTGCATCACATCTACCTTCGACTTTTGTTCATAGAAGATGATTCTGAGAGCTCTCACTTTCCTTGGCTGCCAACTGACTGTATTGTACCTTTGAAAAGAGGCAGAGACCTCATCTTCAAATAGTGAATGAGGTGTTGCAAAGTGATACAGATACTGGATTGGACCCTAATTTGTTTGGTATGAGGGAAATGGAGGGACGAGGAGGGGAAATTTTAATGATTTTGATTTTAAAAGAAAATGGAGATGTACAATTGAAGGTTTTTAATTAATTTTTCTTTCTTTTTTATCTTTCCTTTTCTCTTTATTAAAATTTTTTAACTCCACTTATTCATTTTTTTCAATTAAGCTCATTAAAATTTTTCCTCCCCTTCATTTCCATCATGCGAAACAGGCCCATATAAAGAAGGCTCACTGCCTTGAACCCCAATTTCTACAGCAACAGTTAAACTCATTTCTTTCATTTATGTATTTCACACATTTGATACTGTTGGCTTTTGGATTCTCTACAATGTTGCTGCAATTTCCAGACACCTTATAAAGTGTGCAATTATTGAAGTGTGTGTACCTGCAGAAGCTTTTTGCTTTTCTTGCTCCTAATTTTTTGTAATCATCAAATTGTTCCTTTCTTATGTGATGGTCACGTTTCTAAGATTTCTATATGCACAGATTGCTAATGGAAACAAAAATAAAGGAGGACTTTGCATTTGATCACTGACCAAAATACTTCAGTAGATAGTAGCTGTGAGAATTCTGGTTTGAAATGCATCTTCTCTTTTCTTATTGACTCAAGAATTGAAAATCTCTCTGTAAATTATAGATCAGTGGATCATGGCTGGACTTGCATTCCTATTCTAAACAGGTTTGAACTGAACTAATGCCTTTGATTGCTATTTCTTTATAATTATTTTAAAACTATCTTTATAAATTGTATATATTAAAGAGTGTTTCTATTGATGAGGGTAAATGTTAACACACAGCTTTTAATTGTCGGTGTGTGGATTTTTTGGGACATGTTAGAAAATTTTAATCAGTTTTTAATCTTTGTGCAAACATTCCATATCAATATGTCATCTTATGCAGTACATAAGAATAAAGTGTGTTATTGTAAAAACAAGAGGTCATGGCATCTCTAAATACTACAAGTGGTGGAAAATATTTTCAGTTTATAATGAGAAGGCTTCTTTAGAACAATCTGTCACAGCATAAGAATTCAATAACCAGCATAATGCCCATTGACAACAAGGTTCATTATTCCTACCACTTAAGTGAGGATTTCCTCTAGTGCATCTAAAATGTAGGTAAAGAGTCATGCATGCATACCCCAAAATAAACTACATAATCAATTTTGATGCTTCCCTCAGTTTATGGGTTGATTCATATTCAACTGTCTCTTTTTCTCTTTTTGGACTTATGTAATTATCAATTTTGATAATTATCCAAAGATGAAATATTTGGACTTATGGAATTATCATAACATGGCTTTTGATACACATAAAAAAATCATTATTGGATTCTTACAGATTTAAGTGTACATCAAAGAATCTAACAAGCTAACTCAGCTGTAAATCCAATCAAAATTGCAGTACACATAACCATAGCTAGCTAGAAGCTGGAATTTGAAACACTAGTGTGCACTCATCAACAGCTCTTCTGTTATACATAGACATGAAAGAAATGAAAAGGGAATTAATTACTGTGCTTTCTTCCATCTGTGGGAGGATTGAACCTACAAAAGAAGCATTAAATTGTCTATGTCAGTAATCACTACCTGCAAACTATGAAAAAGGCTTGAAACTGTTAAGAGTAATTAAGTAAATAGAGTTTAATTTACTGGTTCTGTGTAGGATTTGAGGTGCTTGGAGGTATTCTTCCGAAAGATGAACCCAACTGGTTCTCCTGATTAGTCAAAAGGCATTTTTGAACAAGTCATAGGAAGGTTCTTATTTGTTGGGCAACCCAAAGCTAAATCCCATTTAGAATCTCAAACCCGTTTTTCATCTAAAGTAAAAATACCATATTCATCATTTTTTACTAGCACCTTTCAATACAAAGCAATGGGTCTAAACTTTAAACTAGAAAACAGCGTCCAAGTAAGTTATTTCAGAACAAAGAATCCACATTCTGTGAGAAAGAGAATCTGACAATATGATTGGATCGATTGAAAAGAGCCAGCTTCTGTTACCACTGATCTGTTACTTAAAAAAAAGAACATTTTTCAGTGACAAAGAAGGAACAATGCATATGAAACAGTTCAAGATTCACTTCGCTGCATCACTTGCATTTTAATATTAATAACCTTTGCTTTCTCCAATAAAGTTAAAAAGGGATATATATAATTCTAATGTCATGGACTGATCATCACGTGCCTGTATCATGATTTTTCTGTCACTCTTTTTTTCACCAAATCCTAAGACCAGACAAAAAAACTTAAGCCACATGACCCTCCCCCACTATTATATCACACCCACCATTAGATATTTTGCCATTTGAGACTTGTACTACTAACTACTCTAAACAATAAATTAGATTAGTCTCACTTGATCTAAAAGACTTTGGCTCAATCAAGATCCTCCTCCATTACCATGAAGCATACTTGCTCTCTTCTGGCTTTCCTTATTGTCACACTCTTGTTATTAAGCAACCCAGAAGCTCGTTCTCTGCCATTAAGCAAGACTACTTCTTCATCTTCTCAGGCATATAATAGAAATACTATGAAGCAGTTGGGTTCATCTTTCAGAAGAATACCTCCAAGCACTTCAAATCCTACACAGAACCAGTAAATTAAACTCTATTTACTCTTACAGTTTCAAGCCTTTTTCATAGTTTGCAGGTAGTGATTACTGACATAGAAAATTTAATGCTTCTTTTGCAGGTTCAATCCTCCCACAGATGGAAGAAAGCATAGGAATTAATTCCCTTTTCATTTCTTTCATTCTATGTATAACAGGAGCTGTTGATGAGTGCACACTCGTGTTTCAAATTCCAGCTTCTAGCTAGCTATGGTTATGTGTACTGCAATTTTGATTGGATTTACACTTTTGCTGAGTTAGCTTGTTAAATTCTTTGAACACTTAAATCTGTAAGAATCCAATAATGATCTTTTTATGTGTATCAAAAGCCAGGTTATGATAATTACATAAGTCCAAATATTTCATCCTTTTTCTTTGTAGAAGAGGATGTAGTTTTTGAAGATCCTCTGTATATTTTCCAGAAACTACCTTCCTCTCTCTGGAATCAACCTTTTTCAATACACTGTGGCATCAAAACCTGCAAAGTTAAAATCTTTGAAATCCTTTTGCAGTAGCTTTATCAGTTTTCTTGATTCTATGAGAGTTATTATCATCTCCTTCAATGAGTATTTTTGCCATTGCAAAACTAGAGGAGTTTTACAGTAAAAAATCTGGGTGGATGCTTTTCTGAGAAGCATAATTTGGTTTGATTAAGAAAATTGGCCAGAAAACAAAAAGGGACAGGATTTGAAATGAAGTTTTGGTCACATGACTGCACTCGGTTGTTAACTCTGCCTTGTCATATAAATATTTGAAAATACATAGCGGTTGATTCACTAATCCCCTGAGCTAAATAAATTAATCATGTCTCAGTGCGTGATTTAATTAAATTCTGATTTTTTTTTTTAAAAAAATAGTCTTTTCAAGCCCAGGTTTGAACAAAGTAACTCTTTATTCAGTGTTTTTGTTTCCCTGGCCCAATTTTAGTTACCAGATCCAGAATCCAATCTTCATGAACTGTGTTCATGTGGCTGACCCATCTTGAGGAAGATTAGAATCTTGATGGATCACACCAGAAATACACGACCTGCCATCATTGATAGAGGAGCTTGTTGGGGTTTCCTCATAAATATAAGATTTTTAATTCACTTTATCTCTTATCCCTTCTAGGGTGCTGAAGTCCCCAAGTCTCTATGTTACAACACTTCGCTTAGCCTCATGCAGGACAGAAGGCTCCATAGACACTTAAGGGAGATGTTTATGTTTAGTGTCTAACAGTATCTTAATTAGAATTGCCTCCAATAAAAGGATACTTATGTATAATGAAAAAAGAAACATGGTGGGATCCCACTTCCGACCAGCAAAGCCTGACATAATTGCTTGATGTTTGTGTCCCTTAAACATAATATCCTGAATTCGATTTAGAACATGTGTATGGGAAAGACTTTGTTGGGAAAGGTAAAACTCATTTTGGTTGGGTTCCTTCATGAATAACCTTTCTCCTCGGATAAAATACGAGTACTTAAATAGCCTCTCTCTCACGCACACTTCGTGAATCCTTTGAGCTGAGCTTGATTAATTGAATATTCAGACTGACGAAGCAATTGACTTTCAGATGGTCTTTGTGTACATGTCAAACGGTCACATTGGGAAATTGATCAGGTATTACTCGTACTACCTTTTCAATTAATTGGTGAATAATTGATTCATTTTTTTCTCAAAAAAAATAAAATCCAAACTCACCGCTTTTAAAATGTACTCTCATTCAGCAGTAGTGTTGATTTATTATTTAGAGAAAATTAGATTCACTTCTTAAACAATAGGAAAAATAAAAAATAGTCTTTTCAGATTTCAAAATTACCAATAAATCTCATGAAGTTGCTAGTAACACCTTTACACTTGTCAATGAAGCGCACCTGAAGTTGTCAATGGACTTATTGATGATTTTGAAATTTAAAAGGATCATTTTTTTTTTCATTTTTTTCTTTTATTTAGGACCTGAATATAATTTTTCCTTATTTATTAGTTGTACTCCTACTTTTAACCTCTAATCTCTTCATTTTCATTCTTGCTCCTCATGTCATTCACTATGCATATTGAATGTAATTATTTTGATGTTAACATTAATATTTTAATCAAATTACAAATTAGAATTCAACAAAAAACAATTATAAATTTAGAATGTACCAACTTCAAGCCACCGACAGTTCCAATCTTGGTTTGAACCTTTTGCTATATAAACTGACCATTTCAACCCCCTTGCTTACTAAGTCTCTGTTTGGTCAAACTCTCAAATTAACCATCCGATGGGCAAAACGAAACAAGACTCTGCCGGAATATCCATTCCCGGCAACCGTATTCCCATGTCCAAGAAGAACAAGAAGCTCTTCTTCTTCTCTCTCGTGGCCACTCTATTCCTAGTCTCCGCCATCGTCGGCATTGTTGTCGGAGTTAACTCCGGCAGCCTCCACAATGTCCATTCGAGTACGGCACACGCCATCGTCAAAAGGGCTTGTAGTTCCACCATGTACCCTGAACTCTGCTTCTCCGCCGTCGTGGCCGAACCTGGCTTCGCCAAGAAAGTCACCACCAACAAAGACGTCATAGAACTATCTCTCAGCATAACCATCAGAGCCGTACAACACAACTACTTCGCCGTCGAGAAACTGGTCCAAACCAGAAAGGGCCTTACAAAGAGAGAGAAAGTCGCTCTTCACGATTGCTTAGAAACCATTGACAACACCCTGGACGAGCTTCACCAGGCCATCGCCGACCTCGAAGACTCAGCCCATTATCACTCCGACGACCTCAAGACTCTCATCAGCGCCGCCATAACTAACCAAGAGACCTGCCTCGACGGTTTCTCCCACGACGGCACCGATAAACACGTGAGAGAAGGGCTGATTGACGGTCAACTTCACGTGGAACGCATGTGCAGCAACGCGCTGGCGATGATCAAGAACATGACGGACGGTGAAGCGTCGTGGATGAGTAATAGAAAACTGAGAGAAGTGGATGAAGTATCCGACGACGGGGTGAGTTGGCCGGAGTGGATGTCGACAGGAGACAGGAAGCTTCTGCAGGCGACGACGGTGACTCCAAATGTGGTGGTGGCAGCAGACGGGAGTGGGAATTATAGGACGGTGTCGGAGGCTGTGGCGGCGGCACCGGAAGGGAGCGCGACGAGGTATGTGATAAGAATAAAAGCAGGGGAGTATAAAGAGAACGTGGAGGTGACGAAGAAGAAGACGAATATAATGTTTGTTGGAGATGGAAGAACCAGCACCATCATTACCGGCAACAGAAACGTCGTCGATGGAAGCACAACCTTTCACTCCGCCACTGTAGGTAAGTATCTTAATCACGGTTTCTCTGCAAACATATTCTGTAACCTTGCATTCATAACAGTCTGCCTTTAATATAAAATATATTTTATTAATTTGATTAGATTAAAAAAATTAGTTAAGTTAGTGAATATGACATATATTTATTAAAATATCTTAATTATCTTCCTTAATTCCCTCATTCCATCTCTTCCTTTATTATTATTGAGAAAGTATCATTATGGGGTAAATTAGAAAAATGTTGACAAATATGATAATTATATCTTATACTTAAGATCAAGATTAACTCCCAAAATATATCTTATATTAAATATGGGAGGAATATGTTTTAATTTATTCTACATGTTTTCTCTTTAATTACTCGCATAGGCAAAATATTTAGCAGGCATAAAGTTCATTTATTTTATTATTTTTAATTTTAATAATACAGTCTATAAATGATGTCCTAGTTTATTATTCATCCATATTTTCACTAACGTTCATGATAACATATGCAAATTACAACTGTGTGTGTATATACTTGAACTCCTATTATGAGTCACTTTCTAAAACAAATATGTGATCTTTATTAGAAGTTACTAAGCAGAGTATTAATTACATTTTTTTAAAATCATTTCTGCATTTTCTTCTTCTTCTTAGAATGTAATTTATAGTTTTAAATAAGGATAAACAAATTGAATTACTCAGCCATATTTTTTTTAGATATGATGAAGTGGTTTGGAGGTGACTTATATTAATCACCAAAGTGGCAATTTGTTAAGATATACGTGTGGCTTCACCCACAAAATATAAAGGGAAAATCCTTTAAAAAAAACCACCGAAATAACTAAATCTCATATTAGTGCTGTGAATTTGCAAAATCTCGATTCAATTCAGTGTCGATACTAATGAACAATGCGGGTATGCGAAAAGACGATTTTGCCTTTCAGCCTTCCCTCTCGCCACTTAGAAATAATAATATGAGACTCTTAATGAATAACTCCGGATTCTTGATTAACAACTATGTTTTATTCTTTCACATATTTGTATATCAAAAATATAGTATTGTTAATATAAAATACAGTGTTGTTAATAAAGAAAGAGGTGTTGTTATTGGCCTTGAAACTTAAATTATGAAGTTGTGAAACAAGAAATGAAGGTTGTTAATGTAAAATATGGTGTTGTTAATAACAAGATCAATGTTGTTATTGTGAAAGTAAAAAGAAGAAATTGAAGTTGTTAATTAAGAATCATGAGTTGTTAATTAAGAGTCTCGTTTGTTATTGTGAAGTGGCGAGATGAGAAGTTGAAGAACAAAATTGTCTTTTCGTATACCTGCACTGTTCATCCAGACTGACACTGAACTGAATCAAAATTTTATAAATTCACAGTACTGATTCGAGATTTAGCTATTTCGGTGAACTTTTTAAGGGATTTTCCCAAATATAAATGAGTTGTGATTCTGGATATTGGTAAGAATTATCCGTATACTGAAAAATTGGACCAGTAAAGGCCCCAGGCTTTAAATAAAAAGAAGTCGGGGACAGTATAGCACATAGAATAGTCTTTGTCTGATTTGAGGTCCACAACTTAATTTTCAAACTACCGTTTTCATTACAATTATGAGGTAGCACTTTTCCGTATCCGGGTCCTAACTATTATAAAGTTTTTTCTTTGTCAAAATCTTGGCTTATTTTCCAGGATCATGATAATAATATTATAAATTTTATATAATAAAATAAGTATACTCATGCATGAAGGTTGTCCCATTTTAAGGCGAAGTCATGTATAACATGGAATGACGTATTTTAAACACGTTAGTTATATAACACCCACTTAACTTTATAAACCTGAAATTGGTAACATGCATATCATGATATAACTTATTGAGGACAAAGGGCACAATCATTTAGAGTAACATTTATTTCTCAAATTAAAATCAAAATGTTTAATTATATACTGCTGCTATATATATACTCATATGGCATATATTGATTTTTAATTTGTTTGTGACACATGATATTATTGTAATTGGTTGGATTGAAGTTTTCAACTTCAATATAATGTTTCTTGTCGGAGCATCTAATATGCAATAAATGCTATATTAATTATGAATTGTGTTGTTAAATCTGTGAATATAGATTACAGAGTACTGCTAGCATATTATATACGGTAAGTAACAGGTAGTTCCTTAAAAGTTAAAACTATGATGATTTATTTATCAAACCACACAAAATACTTACTTCTCTTTTTTTTTTTCTTTTTTCCATGACTTACTTCTCATTTCTATTTATAAATACTTTCAATATGTTTTACACAAATTGAGAAAATATTAAACTTCATTAACTTTACTTTAAAATTGAACAACTTTTCAATTTTACTCCTACTTAATATACACAATATCTCATGATAATCTACACAATAATAAATTTTGTAAAATGGTACATTCACATGAAAAATTAATAAAATGACTTACAAATAGAATAAGAAAAATATTCTTTCACTCCTTTATAAATAGGATCAGATAAGTATCTAGCTATAACACTTTAGTCCTATTTATAATTCTCTTTGACAAAAAATTTTGATCCTTATTGTAGATCCAGTTTCAAAGTAATAAATGTGTGTGTTTTTTTAACTTTTTTATCCCTATTAATTACAATAAACAAAAAAAAATTATTAATATTGATTTTTGGAATTAATCATATATAAGGGCAAAATTGAAAATTTAGCTCATAATTAATGAGTTAACTAACTCTCCTTGATATGAGAGTTAATCAATTTAGATTTATAAATAGGACTGAAGTGATATGACGTATAAATATAAGTAGACAAAAATATCAGGTTGTATTTTTCATATGCACTAATTTTGTTTTGTTGGCCATAAATATCTTTCATTTTTTATTTTTAATATACTCTCTTTGATCCTGTTTATAAACAATTTTATCTCTTTTGGGGCTAATTCTTTTTATAAGCAACTTTCTCCTTGTATCTCAAAATTTAAACTACTTTTTTCTTTTCTACCCCTATGAAATACACATATTTATATTAATTATCCCGCATTCACAACTAATTCTCTTTCATTTGCTCATTTATTATATATTCTCTCTCATATTTGATACTCATATCCTCTCATATTTGTTACTCATTCTCTCTCATATACTCTTTTCATAAATATGGGCATATTTGGAAGAAACATAATATTTTTGACATATTTATTGTTTTTAACTAATATTAACAGCTAATTCATTTTGAGCAATATAGATAAAAGTTACTTATAAAAATGACCGGAGCGAATAGTATTTTCACTATTTTGACATATCGAGATCCCATCATAAATGTCATTATGGTTTATTTTTACCCGAAAAAATTCACACTTGATGTTTAGTTTAATTAAATGACATGCATTGACTGGGTGTATGCAAGTTAATTAGGATTATCTTAATCACATGCCTTTCTTATTATATTTTTCTACCGTAATATGTGTGTGTATGATATAATTATGATGAAAAGCCTGACTATTGTAAATCAAAGTTTGGTTACAAAATTATTATATAGTTCAAATTTTGATATTGAAGATTGATTAATTATTATTAATAGTACTTCGTTGAAAGAGTATACGTTTTATTTCGTATTCTTTTATCTTTATGCATGTAGACTTCTCTATCTTCTCTCCTTTTCATGTAACCAATCAATAATAAATAGAAGTAAAATTGACAAAACCTCATTTATTATCCTACATATAACTTATATTTTGAATACAATTTTATAAGTACAAATGACTTGTAATAAGATACAGAATCAAATCGTGTGTATGTATATACTCCTATATAGAAAAGAATTAATTGCTGCGCTGACTAGTTGTGTGACGTGCAGCCGTTGTAGGAGAACGATTCTTAGCTCGAGACCTAACCTTCCAAAACACGGCGGGTCCGTCAAAGCACCAAGCGGTGGCTCTGCGGGTGGGCGCCGACCTCTCCGCCTTCTACCGGTGCGACGTGCTGGCCTATCAGGACTCACTCTATGTCCACAGAAACCGCCAGTTCTTCGTGAGTTGCCTAATAGCAGGCACTGTCGACTTCATCTTCGGCGACTCATCTGTCATCTTACAAAACTGCGACATCCACGCCCGCCGCCCCAACCCTGGCCAGAGAAACATGGTCACCGCACAAGGCAGAGTCGACCGTAACCAGAACTCCGGTATCGTCATCCAAAACTGCAGAATCGGCGCCACTCAGGTAATTCGTATGTAACATTGGTGAATAATCCCACCGTACCAACAAGCAAAAATATGAATACTTCATAATGCGATCACAACAACAAAACATCAACCTTTAAAGGGTGGAACCAATGGCCTTGGGCATCTAATATCTCAAATGTTTTTCCCGTATGATCATTAGATTTTATATAAAATGAGTGATAATTTGATATCTTCCATGAATATTTATGATTTTTTTAAAAAAAATAAAAATTAAAACTACACAATTTTAGGTATTTTTCTTTGTAAAATTATAAAAATTTCAAAAATGCATTATTTTATACCCAAAAATGTCAATATATCACTAATTTTATTTAGAAGCTAATGATAAAAAAGGGAAAAAAAAACATTTGGGAAGTTAAGACATAACAAAGGGTATTAGAGAAAAACAAGTTAAAGGCTTCAAACCTGAAACAGATAACCCCAAATAAGTTGGAAACTAAACCCAAAGTGAGGACCTGTGTTTACTTTCTTCTGTGTCGCGGACTCAACATCCTTCACACTTAATCTATAACTAGAACCCTATAATAATCCTAAAATAACTAAGCAACTAATAAACTCACTATGACGAAATCTTAACCAACTGATTGTACTATATCATCTGTTCTATCGTTAATATAAGATTCACTTTATAGTTTAATTTTTTTTTGTTAAAATGAGTCTTATATTAAGGATCAGCAGTAGTTAAGATCATATATATTATATCTCCAACTTGTTACGGTGAATTGCAGGATCTGTTGGCAGTGAAGGGGAGTTTTGAGACGTACCTGGGGAGGCCATGGAAGGAGTATTCGAGGACAGTGATAATGAAGAGTGAAATAAGCGACGTGATACACCCAAGTGGGTGGTTCCCTTGGGATGGGAATTTTGCATTGAACACTCTATTCTATGGGGAGTATCAGAATACAGGACCTAGTGCAGATACTTCAGCAAGAGTTAACTGGAGAGGATTTAGGGTTATTACAAGTGCCACTGAAGCTCAAAGTTTCACTCCTGCTAACTTCATTGCAGGCTCAAGCTGGTTGCGTTCTACAGGTTTTCCATTTACACTTGGCCTGTGAAAGGCTTTATTGATGATCATGATGATGAGTCTGTCTTTGGCTTTGTACTGATCTGGAGTTAATTCATAAGGCTGTAATATCTAAGCCACCGATTGAATAAGGCATAAATTGGAAATGTTTGATGTATTTTGGATATTATTGGATTGTAGTAGCATTTAAATTTGAATGAAGAAAACAGTTGAAAAAGGCAAAGCACGTGGGATGAGTTAAGGAATCAAGTGTACGTAGCAGAAGCGAGGGGAAAGGAAAACAGGATAATGATGAGATGAGGGATACGGCTTTAGTCCTTTTTCCTTTCCATCCTTTTCCCTCCCTTTCTCAATCTGGGCCATTCGATGAAGATCTCATCGGTCCAGACTTTTCTTTTATTATAAAAATATTATTATTATTTTAACTGATACCAAGATGAGGAAGGGGCCCACGAGGTAGAGGAGAGGAGGGAGAAGAACGTGAAGTAGAGAAAAAGATAGATTTCTTAACACATGATTAAAATTTAATAAATAAGTAGAGGGGGTGCTCCAAAATGAACTAAAAGGCAGCTGTAAAACCTACCAGTATTCAATTCATTAGAGGAAGGAAAAGGATATGATGCAAATAAATAAAATTTAAAAGTTTATTGAAAAATAAAGCACTTACAGGAGAAATGGATAGAAGGAGGAAGGAGGATGTAACTACGTCTCTTTGAGCTTGTCTCTCTCTAAGTTCCTAAAGCTGGGTTCTAAAAAACCTGCCTTAGTTTATGAGAGTAGCTTGGTTTAAATAGACAGACGATGTTACTGTTTGCATGATTTTTGACCTATTAGTGACTAGCACTATTTGAACAGTTCCGGTCATAACACTATTTGCACAGTATTGTCGACACTATAGTGACATCACTATTTGTATCATGATGCTATAGTACCGCTACTAATTACAACGACAACTTGAAGCAAATTACAATTGGTAATGCTACAGTCTTCGTTTTTAGTCTTCATTAAGTCAACTGTGAGTTCTTCTTTGTCTTCCTCTTGATTGTCTGAGGCTAATAAAGAAATTGGATGACTTGTTGAAGGTGTTTGATCTTGTTTTTGAAGGATTTGTAGCATCGAACTGAGCTGCTTGATAAGGTTAGCTTTGTCCATAGTTGTTGCCAGGATAGACTGTATCCTCGATTTCTGATTCAAGAATTTGCTTTGTTCTGTCATGCAGAGATGTTGAGGATTTGTCTTAAACCATCGTTCCACTGCTTTTATGTAGATCTGACTGATGTCGAATCGTGCCCACCACCTTACAGAAGAGATTCTCTATAATACTGGCAAGAGTGTTGATCTTTCAACTGTTGGAGAAAGTCTGTATTGCCAGGAGAAAATCCAAGATACATATAATTTTGAAAAGAAGTGAAGATCAATTGGAAAAGGATCATCACCAATGTTAAATTTTTATTTAAATAACTCAAAGGCTTGTAAGACCTTTGGAGGAAGGATTTCTAGTACTGGACCAAAAAATCCCCACCAGTGAATAAACCATTAAGGAAAATTATACTTGATTTTGATTTTGAAATAAATAAACCAAGTATGTTTGAAAATTTTGTTTTGATCCCAAAAGACATTGGACCATGCATCAACATAATCCCAATAATTATATCCTTTAGGATCGTAATCTATCCCAAAATATTTTGGTTTATGTAAATCTTGCCCTACTGGGAAGGGGTGAGAACTTTTAGGATTTGGAGAGTAGAATGAGTAATTAGAGATCCATTTGGTTTTTTCTGATCAATTTCAATGGACTTCGAATGGACTAGAATTAGCTCATAATAATCTCGAGTTTTCTTTAAATCTATAGGCCTAAAATGAAATCCAGAAGGGAAAACATTCAAGGCTACTTGATTTGGGTTTGAGTGGAAGAATTCTGGTTCCACTTGGACAATATGCCATACATAATTTTCTTTATGGAAATAAGGCGTGTCTATATTAGTCTGTGTTTGGGTTTGGCTAACAATTGCTTTTGTCGAAGAAGTCGCAGTTGCCAATTTCTTTTGAGTTGGAGGAGCAAGGTTGCCTTGCTGAACTTGTAGCATAGAAGGTGTTTGGTTCAACAAATCATACTCCTGTTTGGTCATACTTCCTTGAGGAATTGGAGGAAGGGCCTTGTCTCCCTTTTGCTATACTTGTCCCTAAGTTGTTTCTGGAAGCTTCTTCTAGGCGTAAGCCTGAGCATAAGACTCTAAAGTCTTTTTTATTGAAGTAGTTTTCATTTGGGGTTTTTGGATTAATGTCCCAGATGGAGTGGATGACTCCGTTTGAGATTGCATCTGCTTCTGGGATCCTTGTATTTGAGACTCGAACTATTGCAGAAGTTGTTGTATAATTACCTCTAGTTGTTCACTAGAGATAGTTTGACTTTAGGAGTCCTGTATGGTACCCTATTGTTTATCATCAGATTCTTTCTTTTTCTTGGGCATTTTGAGTGGTTTTTCACTCAAATCTACCTACCTTGTAAAACTCTCGGGTGAGAAAGTCTGGTAAGGAGTTTGAAGTGTCTTTGATAAATTCTATGTCAAAATAAAAAACACTTAAAATTGCTTGCCGTCGGGAAAATTTTTTTTTTATGCAAGGTTTTTAACATCCTTTTGTAAAACGTCTTTTGCCGGTTTACAATCAATTTGTACTAAAAACCTTTAGTTTAAAAGATTAGATTGAAATTTGGAGATACATAAAACAATTGCTAAAATTTCTTTTTTGATTGTAGAGTAGTTTTGCTGTGCATAATTCCAATGTTTAGACGTGAAAGTTATAATTTTCTCTTTACTGTCTATTCGTTGTTTAAGAATGCTACCATAACTAATGTCAGAGGCATCAGTTTCAACAATTTTATAAGCAGAGGGATCAAGAAGGCTAAGATAAGGAAGGTCCTTAACCTGTAATTTAATCTTCTTGACAATATTTGAATGAGCATCCGTCCAAGGAGAAGGGTTTGCTTTGAGACGTTGGTGGAGTGGTTTAATGAAATTGCTAAGATGAGGAATAAACTCAGCAATGTAGTTTAAACATCCCAAAAATTGTTGAAGTTGTGTTTTATCAATGATTTGATCAGGAAATTTGTCAGCAAATTGAATTGTTCTTTCAATTAGCATTATGGATCCCTAGTAAATCCAATGACCAAGAAACCTAATTCTAGTATGAAAAAGACTAATTTGTGGTTAAGAAACCACTAAACCATTTATTTCTAGAATTTTAATAAAGTGATAAACATGTTTAAAATGTTGATATATCGAATGAGAATAAATCAATACGTCATCAATATAAACAATAATGAATTGACTATGATCATTGAAGATCTCATTCATGATCCTCTGGAATTCAGAAGGAACATTTTTTTAATCCAAAAGACATAACATTCCACTCATACTGACCAAAAGGCATAATAAAAGCAATTTTATACATATCATTTTCAAAAATTTGAATCTGCCAAAATCTAGATTTCATGTCAAATTTTGAACAGATTTTTGCTGAATGCAAATGTTTTTGTGAATTAGATTTGTTTGGAATTGGATACTGAGTTCATTGTAAAGCTTCGTTTAAGGGTTTGTAATTGATTACAAGTCTAGGAGCTGCACGTTCTATTTTTGCATTTTTATTTACATAAAAAGTAGTACAAGACCATGAGCTACGGGATTTGCCGGTCAATTTTTTGTTTAGAAGTTTTTGAATTTCTTTTTTACAAGTTTCAAAAAGTTCTGTAGTCATTTGAATGGGTTGTGCCTTAGTTGGCATTTGTTTTTCAAAAAACCCTACTTCGTAAGGCAAATCAACCACATGTTTTTTACGATTCCAAAATGCGTTTGGCAAATCCAAACAAATAGTTTTGCGAATTTTCTCAATACAAGTTTGAATTTTTTGTTTGACCTGTGTTTGACACAATTGCATTTTCTATATGTTTAAAAGAAATATCTTCCTTTAAAAAATTAATTTGTTGTTGTTGTTTTGAAGAAAGAAGATTTAATTCTTTAACCTTGGGTTTTTTAGTAAAAGGAAAAAAAATCGTTTTACCCAGATGTTGTTTTGAAAATCCATTTTCATTAGTCATATATGGGAATAACAGCCTTGCAAATGGTGCCCCAAGAATAATTTGGGTTCCCATGTCTTTAACTAATATAGATGAGGTTTTATTTTTTAAACCTTCATTTCAATAATAACATTTGAAACTTTGTTTCTAACGTCTAAGTGTGAGCCATTAACGCCATTAAACCTTTCGGTTCTTTTTTCAATATATTTTATAGGAATGATTCCTTCTTTGAAACAATTAGAATCAGCTCCTGTGTCAAACAAAACAGACTGCTCTAAAATAAAATCATTGGTAATAAAAATTTTGGCATGAACATAAAATTTTTGGACTGTTATTTTAGAAATCAAGTTTAAAAATGGTTTAGAAAGATCTTCATCCTCTTGATTAGATAGTAGTCTTTGTTGCCCTTTAGTTTGGGTCTTAGAAGCAAGTTAGATATCCTAGATTTGGGATATAACAATTACATGGGTATCTTGTTGGAGTTTAATGAGATGTACTTCAGTTTTAAGGTTATTTACCTTATATTGAAGGTCTTGGATGGTTGTTTGTTTAACATAATGTTTAAATTTGTTTAAAACTTATGTGAAGTCATATTTGTTAAAAAGAACGGACAGATTGGAATTTGAAGAACTTGGAGTTTGATTAAGAATTTCTTTAAGTTTAAATAAATATTCTCCTTTATCATAATCTGGAAGTTTGTTAATGATATCATGAAGTAAATCTTGTTCTTTCGAGATAACATTAATTTCTGAGGATGATTTTTTTAAAAGATCTTCATTTTGAATATTATTGAGACTTTCAGAAGAACTTCTTTCAGATTCAAATTCGGAAGTTTCACTCAGAAGATTGTTTATTTGTTCAAGAAGAGGTTTTTCAATACATTTAATTTTTCTTAATTTACGAGTCAGGTGACAATATTTGGAAATGTGACCCGGTTTACCACATTTAAAACAAGTGACCTTCGGTTGTTTGGGAAAATCAAATTTTGTTTTAGATTGAAATTCTTGTTTGAGTTTATGAGGGGGTGTGTATTGGGTTTATATTTTTTATAAATATGTTTTTTCTTTTTATAGTAAGGTTTACAATGAGGTTTAGGTTGTTTACAAGCAGGAAATCCGAATTGTTCACAAAAAGTTCCCAATTCTTTTCGACTTATAGCCTTTTTTTAAGCTAGTTTATGTTGGATTTTGTTGTCCTGACAAATTTTAAGAGCAGTTTTTTGGACATAAGAGATCAATTGACTATATGTCAAGTGCTCGTAAGGGATGTTGTCATCATTTTGGTTTCTAAATTCTTCTTTAACTTTATTAACCAAAGATGTAGGTAATCTAGCTAAGAATTTTTTTTTTCCAAAATGGATGATTGGCATCATCTATAGTGAGTACTCTGGACAGGAATGTATCTCTGTACCATATGAAATCAGATAGAGTCTTGCACTTAAGATTTGAAAGGAGTTCTGCTGATCTATCTCTCTATATAGAGGGATCTCCAACAAAATGTTTGATAATTGTAAATATGAGGGTGTTTACAGAATCAGAAATGGGTTCACCATTAGATGTGATGGGTGTTCAATTAGATTCAGTTTTTAACATATGTAAAAATGAAAGATTTATCTTCAGAAGAAAGATAATTGTCCCACACCATCCTTTAAGTTATCTAATAAAACTAGATACTAAAAGGTTAATGATCATTTCATCTGAAAAATCATTTTGAGTTTGGTACATTATGCTTACCATGGACATTTGTTGAAGAATTTGAAGGATGTTTGATTCACTTTGACTATCTATGTTCCATTCATAGATATTATCAGCATTAAAAGATTTAAAGTTTTAATTTATTCTCTCTTCAACCAGTATGTCTAGAGGACCGGCTCTATGGTAGTAGAGTTTCGAAGGCCTTTTCCATTGTTGTTGGTTAATTTGAAGTTGAGAGTCATTTGACTCAGAATGGTTGGAATCAGTTTCCGTGATTTGGGAAACGTGTTCAAAATTCATAACATCTTTAGATTTGGATGATGAAGGTTGCGGTGTTTCAGGGACAGTTGTAGTTTGAAGTTGGCTAATTTGTCGTTCAACCTTTTCTATTAATTCAAACCGAGTTTTGGTGTGAAAATCTGTCCTGATTTTTGGATTTATTTGAAATGGTTTAGAAAACGGTGTTTCAATCCTGGTTTCAAGTTTGTTTGAAGAAATTAGTGTTTGAACAAAATAATCACCCAATACCTAAAGATATTGGTTAGTGTAATTGTTTTGTTCAATAATATTTTTAATATCCCTTGAGTCAATGGGGTTTTCAATATTTTTTTTTAATTTAAATGGTGCAGCCAGAATAAGTTGACATTTGTCATCTACCATCTGTGGTATCTGCACAGGTATAAAATATTAAATCTGAACCTTTAAAATCTTCATCCAACTATTCAAATTAAGAAAAGGAGAGAAAAGAATGGAAAGGGAAAAGGATCAAAACCGGATCCATGAGATGCGAATAAAGACACGGAATAAAAGGGTAAAAAAGCCCAATGCACTTTTATCATACTAGACCTTAGATTACCTTTTTTTTTTCCCCCCTAAATTTGAGGGGTATCTCGAAATTCTTTTCAAGACTAATCCTTTTCGCGTACGCCTTGAGGGCCAATGATTTTTGCTTCTTCCAACAACAAATATGTATGCTTTCCAGAATTCTTAAACTAGATTTTAGTGATAAAAATAATCATTTTTCTATTATATATAAATAAAATTTCCATAAACCATCTCCCGAAAGCTTATCAAAATTTTAAGTGTATATATATATATATATATAATAGTTATCATTCGATCTGGTCCTATTTATAAATCTTTTTTGACTAAAAACTTTATTCCTATTTATAAGTCCATTTTCAGGATAGTAAATGTATTTTATACTTTTTTACCCTTATTAATTACAATAAACAAAAAAAAAATTATTCATTTTGACTTTTAGAAACAATCATAGAGAAGAATGAAATTGAAAATTTAACCTATAATTCATGAGTTAATTAACCCTCCTTAATATGTGAGAATTAATTAAAAAAAACTTATTTATCAGAATATTGTAAACATAGCCACGTTGATGACGTGATTTAAATCAAGGAGACGCTGGTTTCATCTTTCGTGGCATTAATTTAAAGGTCAAGAAGGAGCTCGATCCAAAAGGTAGCAATTAGCCAATAGGAGACCACCCGTACGCATGTTGTTAGCAAAAAGGGCGACCGTTTTTTTTCTAAAAAAAAAACACTCTCATACCAATTCAAAATCATTAATAAGTGTGGTCGGGTTCAAATATATGTTATGAGAGTTAAAAATCAAACTTGGAGAACCAAATCTTGCTGGAAATGAGCTTTGGAGGTCTAAACACAATGTTTCAAGATTAAGTATGTAGGAAGGAAAAAAAAAAAACCTCTAAAAAAAGTTATGACTATAGTGATTTAAGTATGTTTATAATAGCGATCGGAGTCTTTAAAAGTAGTTTTTTAATCATGATTTACGACATGCGAAATAAGTATGTGAGAAGAATTTTATCTCGATTTATGTGAATAGACATTTTTGGGGATTCCACTTGTGGACCTAAACAAGCACTTAGTGTGTGCTTGGATTAGCTTTTAAGAATAGCTTTTATTATTTACGAGATAATTATGTGAGAAGAATTTTGTCTTAACTTCTGGAAAATAGCTTCTGAAACCACAGTTTGTGTGTTTCCCAAACACTCACTTAATGCATGTTTGGATTAACTTTCAAAAAATAGTTTTTATGATTTACGAGGTAAGCATGTGAGAAGAATTTTATCTTGACTTATAAAAAAAAATCTTTTAAAACTATGGTTATGTAGTTTGCCAAACATACGTTTGATTCTAATTGAGTTTTATAATGTTTGAATTGGACTATAGATAGAATTGGAAAGCATGAAAATTAATATAAAATTAAAAACCTATAAACCGTCTTATATTTAAATAAACAACGAACATCTCCCATCTCATACCTATTTGAAACAAACAATGAACTAGCGACAAAATTTGATGATCTTGTCATAAAATAGACTCACTAATTGATTAGCAACGAAGTTATGAAGCTAAGTTGTCTTTTGTAGTAGCACATAAAAAGTTGCCGAAATTACCAACACTCTTCAGCTGAAATCCTCATCCCCCACAAAAAAAAAAAAAAAAAAAAATTTATATACATCATAAGCATCTGTTTCTATATATTAATTGAACAAACAATTACTACAGAACAATCACAAAATTAGTCCCACGTTTTTTTAGTGTGCGTAGTTCAATTTTTAGCTCTATATATGTATCCTTTTGGCCATTCTCTTCTGGAGCCACATCCACGCAACTCTTGTCTCTCGCTAGTCAAACTCTGAAACTCAACAATGTCCGATTCCGGCGACGCCATTCCCATGTCCCAGAAGACGAAGAAGAAGCTCTTCTTCTTCGCCCTCCTCACTACTCTGCTCCTCGTCTCCGCCGTAGTCGGCATTGTCGCCGGAGTTAACTCCCGCAAAAACTCCGGTGCCGACAACATCCACTTCACCCCTTCCCACCACCTAGTCAAAACCGCCTGCAGTTCCACTTTATACCCTGAACTCTGCTTCTCCACCATCACAGCCGAGCCCGGCTTCACCGACAAAGTGTCCACCCACAGAGACGTCATAGAACTCTCCCTCAACATAACCATCAGATCCGTTAGACATAATAGGCTCAACATTGACAAAATCCGAGCAAAAAAAGGCCTGAGCAAGAGACAGAAAGTAGCACTTCATGATTGCGTAGAAACCATTGTAGACACTATCTTCGAGCTCCGTCGTATCATCTCCAACCTCAAATACTCCTCGAATCGCGCCGAGGACATCAGAACTTTCCTCAGCACCGCCATTACCAACCAAGAAACCTGCCGGGACGGGTTCGCCCACAACGTCGCCGATAGGCGCGTGAGAAGAGGACTGGACGACGGGCAAGTGCACGTGGAGCGCTTGTGCAGCAACGCGCTGGCGATGTTTAGGAACATGACTGACCATGAAGTGCCTAGCGGCCGGAGAAATGACAGGAACGTGATGGAGATGGTGGAGGTGGACGGCGGTACGTGGCCGGCGTGGATGACGGCGAAGGATAGGAGGCTTCTGCTGTCGGAGTCGGAGGCGGTGACTCCGAACGTGGTGGTGGCTGCTGATGGGAGTGGGAATTATAAGACGGTGTCGGAGGCGGTGGCGGCGGCGCCGTCTAGTAGTAGCACGAGGTATGTGATAAGAATAAAGGCTGGAGTGTATAGAGAGAACGTGGAGGTGCCGAGTTCAAAGACGAATATAATGTTTATGGGAGATGGCAGATCTAATACTGTCATCACAGGAAGCAGAAATGTGGTAGATGGAAGCACAACTTTTAACTCTCCAACTGTGGGTAAGTAACTTCATTTCTCTACTTGTTTGCAAAAAAAAAAAAAAAAATCATTTCTCTAGCACATATTTTTTAATATCAAACAGTCCTACTCAAATATTTTAAATCCATGAAACCTAAAAACAAAAAAATAAAATTTAATTATGTATAACCTAGTGCAACAATATTATTCATTTGTTTTTTATTTATTTTTATTTTACAAATCCAACCTATAAACGACATTAATGCAAATTAAATTTTGTTGAGGCGCGCGTTAGATGCAGTAGTAAATATTTACCCGGGAGAAAAAATCATTCTGGCATTTTAGTTTCCAAAGTACTTCATATCTAGTTTTTGTTCCTTATTGTTTTATTTATATAGATAATATTTGTACGTAGTATTATTTATACATGGTTTTGAAATTTTTCATGTAAAATCATTTTTCTTGTTTTAATTTGTCAATCAGTAGAACTTACCTCTGAGTATATGCTCATATAAACTTGGCACCCACGCACACACAGTTTCATCTTAAATTAAACATTTTTTATATATTTTGTGTATATATATGATTTATTATAAATATAAGAAATTCCGTCCAAAATAGTGTTGACATTTTGAGAAACAAACTTATTAGTTATGTATAAACACCCGTGTATATATATATATATATTTACAGGTGTAGATAAACACAATGTTATTAAGAGTTTTGATGGTGGCATAATATTAGACGTTTTTTTTTAGGGAAAATGACTCTTTGAGACCTGATAAGGAGACTGGAAAATTTAAAAAGAACTTTTAAGGAGATTATTTATAATTAAGGCCTATTTTGAAGTTTAAACTTTAGAGATTCTTAGTTCACATTTCTCTATTTCTAATCAGTTTCACGTACCATTCAAATCAATGTTTTTTTATCTACAATTAATTTTCTTATAAAGTCTCAAAATGTCGCTTTTTTGTTTTTTGTTTTGTAATATAGTAAAGATTTTCTCAACCTTGTAAATTTGTCATTCCTTTTATCGTTGGATATTGCACTGTGCTGAGTTGAATCACATCAATATAATTATTAACTTTACAAAAAGGGACCAGCAGAGTCTTCAGCCTTCCAAAAAAAAAAAAAGCAATAAAACAATCAGTGACAGCTCATACTTGCATCGAATTGTCCTTTTCGGATCATAATTATTTTTACTTCTTTCTCATACTCTCATTTTCAAAATTTTGTTCTACTTCACAACGAGATTCTAACATGCTTTAAGCTTTATATATTATACACTCGTTAGAAATAATATCATGTGCACACCACATGATTATATCTTACGTTGTTAACTAATTATAGATGAAGTTGTCGCGTTTTGTTTTTCGAAATATCACACTACTTTTTAGAGGGAATTGTTTATGTTTTGATATATTATTTTAGACACGTAAGGTAATATGAAAGAATATTTTCTGAAATGTTTTATTATATTAAAATTTGAGAGAAACCTGGAATAAGGGAAAGCATAATAACCAGTACGGGGACATTTTTCCTCAGACCAATCACGTGTTGCATTTAACTGGCTAAGATAAGTCCACGTTTGCCACGTATCTGGATGAGTGTCGGTACTTTGTATATATACGGTTTTTTTTTAAAAAAAAAATATCACATGTAAATATTCATTTTCATCGTTATCGAGTATCGACTTCTATGAATTGTTTTTTTTTTCCTGCGTAAAACAAATCCTCGTCTAGTGTCGGCCATTGAACTGTGGCCACTTTCCTAAATTTTGGTTTTTGACTTCTCGATCGTGCTTGATAAAATTTACATGAGAATCATATTATGAAATTGTATAAACTAATTTCTAACTAATTTAAATATATACTAGTTTTATATCAACAATTGGGTTCTCAAAATCTTTCAAACTTCTATATTACAATAACTGGGCATGCGCTTCATTTTAGAAAGAATCCTAAGAACTGGTGTTGACCGTTGAAGAATCTTTTGCACATAAATTTTTGTAATATCTTTTTAAGAAATTCATGATAGTTGTAAAGTACCCCTTGTGTAGTTAATGTAATGCTTATTTAGTTGTCGTTGGCAAAAAAAAAGAGACATAATTTGGAGTTGATATATATTGGTTCTAAATGTAAAATTGATCAAATTTTTTTTAAATTAATCCTATTAATATTCCCTCAATATTAATTAAGTAGAAGAGATGAGGGAATTAAGAAAGGTGATTACGGTATTTAAAAAACATGTTAAATTAGTTAATTTAACTAAATTTCTTAATCAAATTGGTTAATTATATTTCATATTAAGGACTAGATGAGTATTATTTCATTCAGATTTTTTATCCATCATTGTTTTATAACGATTATATATGTTGATGTTAAATGTCAATTGATCCCAGTTTTTTATAATGGACAATTATTATTAGATTATATATTAGTTTATGAGTTAAGTAAATTAGTTTGTGTGAAAATAATGAATTAAAGATAAAATGGATTATGTTTCCTTTGATCTTACCTTTTCATCACCTTAAACTCCAACAACTCAGTCGTCTTCATAATAAATCCCTGAACTCTTCAAACAAAACTCTTATATATATTGAGTTGCACCAACAAAAAAGAACAAGTACATATTTTAAAGAAAATTGAGGTTATGGTGCAGCTGTAGTAGGAGACGGATTCCTGGCTCGAGAAATAACCTTCCAAAACTCAGCCGGACCAACAAAGGAACAAGCGGTGGCTCTGCGTACGGGATCCGATCTCTCCGCCTTCTACCGATGCGCCTTCCTAGCTTACCAGGACACCCTCTATGTCCACAGCAACCGCCAGTTCTTCACCGACTGCGTGGTCGTCGGCACCGTCGACTTCATCTTCGGCAACTCCGCCGCCGTCTTACAGAACTGCGACATCCGCCCTCGCCTCCCCCTCACCGGCCAGAAAAACATGGTCACCGCGCAAGGAAGAACCGACCAAAACCAGAACACCGGCATCGTCATCCAAAACTCCAAGATCAGCGCCAACTCGGTATGTATATATATATTTATACACGTATCTGTCTGTCCAAAATGTTCATTCATGCAACTAACAATAAAGGCTGGTTCAGTTGTGAAAACGGTTGACTCATGATAACAAGGTTATGGATTTAGATCCTATTAATATGAGAATTAGGGGTATCAACTGCCCCCTCTGTGCATCAATTTTGGGGAACTTTGTAAATGTATCAATTTTGGGGAACTTTGCAAATGTTATTTAGTGTTTCTTTTTACTATTAGATTTAATATAAAATGAGTGATATTTTAATATCTTATGAGTAAAAAATAGTATTGTTTTCAATTTTTTATGACTTTTAAAAAAAAATTCAGAGAAATGGTGCAGTTTATTTTTCATTTAGAAAACAACTTCATTTTTGGCCTAATGATACTAATATGTGACTCATTTTATATAGAATTTAATAATAAAAACAAATACAAAACAAAATTTGGGAAGTGCCCCAAAATAAAGGCACAACTGACACCCCCAAAGTCCCCATATGAGAAATAACTTTGTAGGTGCTATTTGAGTCTTGAGGCATGTTTTGATCTTAGTGAGCCTGGGACCCAACTCACCTAAACTTTTATTCACCAAAAACAAAAAGTTCATTCATGCATGGGCACATGAGTCTTCTTTATTACAAAACTTAATGAAATATAATGAATGTGCAGGATCTAGAGGCACATAAGGGAAGTGTGAAATCGTACCTTGGTAGGCCATGGAAGGATTACTCGAGGACTGTGATAATGAAGACTAATATAGACAATGTCATAGACCCAGCAGGGTGGCACTATTGGGAAAACGAGACCGAAAGCAAGTTGAGCACTTTGTTCTATGGCGAGTATCAGAACACTGGAACTGGTGCTGATACTTCTAAAAGAGTTAACTGGAAAGGCTTTAAGGTTATTACCAGTGCTTCTGAAGCTCAAGCTTATACCGTTCAGAACTTCATTTCTGGATCAAATTGGTTAAACAACACTGGATTTCTATATACTCTTGGCCTGTAACTTATTAATTGTGTTCAAAGTTCGTTTCTGAGTCTTGGTTTTGTGTATGTGGTAATTAAGTGTAAGGGTCGTTGTCTCTTGTTTATGTGATTTGTTGTACGTTAAGTTTGTCAATTTTCGTTGAATGCTTCATTTTATCTGTTGTTTGTTGTTGTTTTTGTTGTAATCTTTAATATCACAGAATTAGTCTCCCACGTTTTTTAATTACGTTATATTTAATTTGTTTTTTAAGCTCGGGTGATTATTGTTTATTTGTTTTCACAAATCCCAGCTATAAACAGTGCATCTATCTCATCATTTGTCAGCCTTCATGCCGCACGTAAATTCACACTATTCATCATATATAAATTAAGATATGGTCCTAACATTAATTTAAATTTAAATTATATTTGTATAATTTGTGTAATTTAAGTTATGTGAAAACAGTACACTGGCAAATTTTTCTCCTAGAGTGAGAGTGTCTGCTAGGGTTTGTCCCTTTGTGTGTTCACCGAAGTGGTGTGATCGGCCATTGTGCTGGGGAGGTTTTTAAGGTGAAGGTTCAGAATCTTTACGTGATCGTAAGAGATAATGAACAGAGGTCGTCAGGACGTCCAGCTGCATTGGAAGAGTACGACGGAAAGAAAGGAGACGGAATGTGAACTGATGGGGAGAGTGATATCGAATACGAGAATGGGTTCTGGGACGGTAAGAGATACAGTGAAAGTGGCGTGGAAGATTAAAGGAGAGATAGATGCAAAAATGATTGGATTCAATCTATTCAAGTTTACGTTTAAGAACCAGAATGCGGCGAGCAGAGTGTTAAATGAGAGTCCATGGGTGGTAAGGAATAATATGCTGAGTCTACAAAAAAGGAAGCCCTTCTTAAGTGATAACGAAGTTATGATCAATGTGTGAGTTTTGGGTGCAATTCCATAACATCCCTTTAGAAGGAAGAATGGCAGCGAACATTAGACTTATGGCTGAACAAGTGGGGAGAGTAGTAGACATTGAAAACCCAAAGGAACCAAGATTCGCAAATCGAAATTTTGGACGAGCCAGAGTTGAAATAGATATTGAGAAGCCTCTTATGTCGGGGTTCCATGCTCCTTGACCGAATGGACTGGAAGACGTGTGGATACAGGTGAAGTATGAGAAGCTGGTGCATTACTGTTTTAACTACGGGAAGTTGGGCCATGAAAGTCGTTTATGCGAAGAAGAGATAGGGGAATTTGTGGTTCAGGGATTGGTGAGAGGATACGACGCAAGCTTGTGTTCTCAAGCTCTCCGGGAGCAGGGGAAATTTTCCGGTGGCCGGAATCAAACAGGAGGGTTGGATGGAAAGGAGAAGCATGGGGAAGAGGAGTGTAATGAGTACCCACAGGAAAATCTGTGCAGAACGCACGTCCTCTTGGAAAGTGTAAGAAGTTTCAATTGTCAGGAGGTAGGTGAAGGACGTATGGAAGAGGACATGTCATTGGTCCCACATGGGATGGGAGAGGCATCACGTGAGTTTTTACATGAGAGAGATACTCATTTAAAAAAGGAAGCAAAGCACATGGGTAAACTCCATCAAGTGGGCTAGGGTTTGGAGGCCCAAATCGGCAAGGGCAAGTATAGTGATGCTGAACTTAACCAAATGTTGAAAAAAGCTGATGGGTCCTTGAGTTTACTTCGGGAAAGAAAGGAAAAGTTGTTGAGGAGTCAAACCAAATATTGGGTGGAGCTGGCAGACGAAGAAGAGGGGAGCAGTAAAGACGATGGAGTACTAGTTCCTTATCAAAGTGGTGTAATAAGCAAATTAGCACAAGAATTGAGGCATTTTTCACTGAAGAGAAAAGCCGATGAGCTCCATGAATCTTCGCTGAACAAGAGACGAAAAGACCATGAGCAAGAATCACTGAAAGGTGCTGGCGACAGAGAACGAGCAGTGACCGAACTAAGATGATAGGAGGAGGAAGATGGGTCCAATCCATTTCATTACATGTATGATGGCAATCTTGTTTTTCATATGGGTAGTGATCCTAAGCAAGGAGGGGGTAGTCGGAGAAGGATAAGGAAGGCTCTCTTTTCTGGTCAGCACTCTTATCTCCAATTAGTGCCAAGAAATGAGACTCTTGTTTATGAGGAAGTTATGGCCGAGAGGGAGGGGAATAACAATACTGAGGTCTCTGAGAGGTGCAGTGGATGGCCTGGCACAGCCACCATGGAACAATGAATTGTATTGGTTGGAACTGTCAGGGGCTCGGAACTACCCTGACAGTTCGCAATCTAAGGTTCCGGTGTGGAAAATTGAAACCACAGATAGTTTTCCTTTCAAAAATGAAAATGAGAAGGGTGAGAATAGAGAAAATAAGAAGAAAGCTTAGATTTGATTATGGGGAGTATTTTGAGCCCACTGGAAGATCGGGGGGGTTAGCGGTCTGGTGGAAGGAAGGGGTGCAACTGAAAATTGGGTTCTTGAGTAGGTATATCTTACATCTAGAGGAAGTGGAAATGAACGGTTATAAATTGGGAAATATAAGTATGATATATGGGCTTATAGACACTGTGATAAAGACACAATGGTGGACAGAGTTAGAAAATCTCAACACGGGATCAAATATACCGTGGATTGTGTTTGGGGACTTCAATGATCTCCTTTATTCTTCTGATAAAGAAGGAGGAAGAGAGTGCTCACAGAGGGACCTGGAGCGTTTCAGGAATTTTATGATCTTATGGAGCTAGAGTTCTCAGGATGCAAATTCACGTGGATAAACAATAGAGAAAGGGCTGAGTTTATTAGGGAGAGATTAGATAGGGTAGTCATCAATTTGAAATGGAGAACACAGTTCCAAAAAGGGCAGGGCAAGTGTTGGAAAATATAGGGTTTGACCATTATCCCCTTTTCCTTGAATATGAGCACATTGAGACAAAAACCCCTCCTTTATTTAGATTTGATGCAAGATGGTTAAGTCACCCAAGCTTATTAGAGTTAATCAAGGAGAACTGGAAGATGGAGGAAGAGGGAACTGATTTGGCTGAATTTGTAAGCAATCTGAATAGCTTAAAAGAGCGACTTAGCAAGTGGAGCAAGAAAGAGTTCAAAAATAGACAAAAACATATCAATATTCTGGTGAAGAAAATACAAGAGTGTTTGAATGCTGAATGGAATGACGGAAAAGCTAGGGAAATAGCTTATATAAAGAAGGAAATTGCAAAACTGTGGGAACAAGAAGAGATTTACTGAGCTCAAAAATCTAGGATTGAGTGGCTGAAATGTGGTGACAGAAATTCAAAGTATTTCCATATGACAACTATACGCAGAAGAAGCAGGAACAAGATTACAAGGATCAGAGGTAGTAACAATGAATGGGTGGAGACAGAAAAGGAGTTGGGGGATCATTTTTCTCAATTCTATACATCACTTTTCCAATCGACAGGGGAAAGAGATTTCTCCCCTATCCTAGAATGTGTAAACCTAGTGATAACAGAGGAAGACAATAGAGGGTTAATGGCAAAGGTTACCTATGAAGAGGTGAAAAGGACTGTATTTCAAATGGGGGGACAGAAGGCACCAGGCCCAGACGGATTCACAGGACTATTTTATCAAAAGGCTTGGGACACCGTCGGTATACAGGTATGTGAGTTAGTGAAATATTATTTTCTAAATGGCTTTCCACTAAACTCTATCAATATGACTGACCTTGTTTTAATTCCCAAAACGGATTGTCCTGAGTCGGTCAATGATTATAGACTAATCAGCTTATGTAACTTTTCATATAAAATTTTTTTGAAAGTGTTGGCCAATAGATTAAAATCATTACTGGAAAATGTAATTGATGAGAGCCAAAGAGCATTTGTGCCAAGGAGATTAATCCAAGACAATATTGTAGTAGTGCATGAAACCTTTCATCATATGAAAAACAAGAGACAAGGCTGGAGTGAAGTTGCAGTAAAGTTAGATATGAACAAAGCCTATGACAGGGTGGAATGGGATTTTCTGTGTGCAACACTTTTGAAAATGGGATTTGATAAAGGGTGGGTAGATAGAATATTCTGGTGTCTTAATTCTGTTAATTTCTCCATTATGATGTCTAGGAAGAGGGTAGCAAATGTGATTCCTTAGAGAGGGTTGAGACAGGGAGACGCCCTTTCACCTTATCTGTTCATCCTAGTAAGTAATGTGTTGTCAAAGTAAATTGAGAAGGATAAGACAAGGGGACTTATAAAAGGGATCTCAGTTGCAAGGGGGTGCCCAGAGATTTCTCACAATTTTTTTGCAGATAATTCAGTATTTTTTCTTCAGGCAGAGATTGGCTACTGTAGGAATTTGAAAAATATTATTGATATGTATTGTAAGGCTTCTGGCCAAGCAATTAATATGGGGAAATCCTGTTTGTTCTTCTCCAAGAATACACCCAACATACTAAAAGAGGAGATAGGACAAGTCTTTCAAATTCATACAGTAGACATTTCGGGCAACTATCTGGGGCTTCCAATTATTTGGGGCAGATCCAAGGTACAAGCCTTAAACTTTGTCTTAGACAGAATGGAGAGAAGGGTTCAGGGGTGGAGGAGAAACATGTTATCTGAGGCAGGCAGAGAGGTTCTAATTAAATCTGTAGCAAATTCAATCCCAGTATACTTGATGTCTTGCTTTCTGTATCCAAAAAATGTGCTTAAAAGATTAGATGGGATAGTGTCTAGATTTTGGTAGAGTAGTGATGAAGGGAAGAGGAAAATTAGTTGGGTTTCTATGGATAGGATGAAAAGAAATAAAGAGGAAGGGGGTTGGGGTTCAAGGATTTTGAAGCTTTCAATATTGCCCTATTGGCCAAATTGGGCTGGAGGATCCTTCAATACCTGAATCAGTTATAGGCAAGAATCCTTAAGGCTAGATGTTTCCCAAAATCCTCGTTCTTAGAAGCCAATAAAGGTAGGAACTCCTCATGGTTATAGGCTAGCATATTAGAAGGGAGGAAAGTGTTGGAGAACCAAGTGTACTTGAGTATAGGAAACCGAACTCAGGCCAGAGTATGGGGGGATTCTTGGTTAGGGGATTTTCCAGGGAAAAAATTATGGTCTCCATGCCCTCATGTATCATTCAAGGAGTTAAGAGTGGCTGATCTATTCAGGGAGGGGAGGTGGAATTTACTATCTGTTGAAGGGTGGATTTCGGAAGTCAAGAAAGAGGCCATTAGAAATACATTAGTGCCACTTATTAATAGAGAGGATAAATGGGTTTGGACCGGGGGGGTAAAAGAAGTGTCTACTCAGTAAAAGAGGGGTATGAATGTGCAAAAAGAAATATCCTAGGAAGAACAGTAAATATACCATCAACCTCTAATAATTCTCATAGACATGTTTGGAAAGAAATTTGGAATTTAAAAATACCTCCAAAGGTCAAGAATTTTATGTGGAAATTGATGTCTAATGCTTTACCTACCATGAGAAATTTGTCTAAATGAAACTGTTGTGCTATAGAGCTTTGCCTAGTGTGTAAACAGTCAGCTTCAGCTGAGACTATAGAACATTTGTTTGTCATGTGTGAGTGGGCGAAACTAACCTGGTTTAGATGTAACCTTTCTTTGAGAGTAGAGGAGATTGAAAATTTTGAAATGATACAATGGGTTGGAAATTGTCTCAGTGGTAACGTCTTCTCCTAGTGGCATAAAGCTTTATGGGCAATGATTATATGGCATATTTGGAAGGGCCGAAATGCATTTATGTTTGAAAATGTCACCCCTGACCCAATTTTTACCTTCTCTCAGGCTAGTAAGTTGTTGGAGGAATTTTGGCAAGCCAAGGGATGGTTTAAGCCGGAGCTGCAGTTGGATACGCAGAGGGAGACGGTCAACAGACAGAAACAAGTTTGGGAACATCCAACAGGTAATGCTATTAAGATAAATACTAATTGTGCCTATTCGGAGGTGGATAATAGAGCAGTTGTTGTATGTGTAGTAAGAGACTCAAATAGGTGGTTATTAGATGGTACAACAAGCATAGTGAAGGCTAACTCTGTTTTAATGGCAAAAGGTTTAGCTTTTTTGGATGCTTTACAATTTGCTCAGGAAAACCAATTAGATGAAGTTCAGTTTGAGTCTAATTGTCAAATGTTGATAAATTGTATTTGCAAAAATTCTCCTCCAAATGATTGGAGATGTATGAGTATCCTTGAGAATATACAATATTCAAGGAATCTAATAGGAAACCATTCTTGTAATTGGATTTCTAGGGAAGCAAACTTAGTAGCCGATTGGGTTGCTAAAGTTTCACTGAGAGGGTCTTGTTCAATGGATTGGATTATGAGACCTCCGGAACTGCTAAAGAATTTATTGGAAAGAGATGCAAGTGTTAGGCCGAGAGCCCCAGATTAGAAGGCAGGTTTTGGATGTATTATAGTACTGCTTGTAGATTAGTTTTCTAATATTTGTAATAGTGTGTGTTATTCGTGTTTCTCGTAGTTGAACTGGTTCTGTTGTAATATTTTCGTATCAATGAAGTATCTCTTTCAGGTGGCAAAAAAAAAAGTACACTGGCAATATAATTATTGTATTTCTTTTATAAGTGCATGTAGATAAAGACACTGTTTTTTCCACAGTATTAAAACCCGGACCGGACCGGCCGGGTTGACCCGGAAACCGACAACCCGGCCACTTGTCCGGTCCGGTTGATAGGTGAACTCGGGAAGGAACTGACTCAATGGGACCCAGTAGTAACTCGGGTAACCCGCTGGATTGCCGAGTTATACGGTTCAGAGATCAGACGAAGAAAAAAAGATAGAGATGATCCGAATCAGTGAGGGAGATTGAAGTAGAAAGGAAAGAGAACATATATCACCATGGACTCGATTCTTTTTCAGAGATAATCTAGATGTGGCGTGTAAGCAAGAGATCTTGTGAGAAATCAAAGAGTAAAAATAGAAGGAAACCTGTGATTGAGGACGATTTCAAGAACCATAGGCGATAAGAGAAGAGACAGTGGAGGCTGAAGAAGAAAGGGAGACTCATTGGAGAAGATGGTGGGAGACTACTCGGAAGATGCAAAGAGTGAAGACTGAACAGTGGAAAGGAGGTGGAAGAATAAAAACTGTGGTGAGTGGGAGACTAATAAGAACTCGAAAGATAGGAAGTTGAAAGGGGAAGGTTGCATAGAAAGAATAAAACTCTGAACAAATCACGTTAAGAGAGAAAACCACAATACCCAATGGTTTTTTTTTTTTTTTTTGACCAGTCATAATACCCAACGGTTTCCATCATATTAAATTTTAATAAAATAAAATCAAAACTCACCCCAATTGAGATTGTATCGTACTTATCTTTAAAAGGTCTTAATGGACTCAAATTTTTCTGACATGGATCATGTCTCTTCAACAGTAGTAATTAAGGGATTTTAGGGAAATTTTTTTTAGTAAGATGTAGGGAAAATATTTAGCTATCATATATCTATTAATATTACTGGCAAAAAAAAATATACATATATCTATTAATATTACTGGCAAAAAAAATATACATATATCTATTAATATTTTGTTAGGATGAATATCTATCATTTAGTGTAAAATTATTTTTTAATTTTTTATTCTTCTCCGGTTTGACTCTGATCTAACCCACTACCTTAACCGGTTCAGTGCCCGGTCCGAATTTTAATTCCTTGATTTTTTTCAATGAGTTTTGATGGTGGTATAATATTAAACAAATTATTGTCTCGGGAAACTGAATTTTTAAAGTATCTCATATATAAGGATCCGAGGGCTGTAAAAAACATCTTTAAGGAGATTAATTATAATTAAGTCCAATTTTAATTGAAATTTATCTATTTCTAACTGAATTTCACCATTTTCATGTCAATCTTTATATTATTTGTTTGGATTAGCGGTAGAAACTACTTTTCTAATATAATTTACAATTTAAGAGATAAGTATATAAAAGAAGCTTTGTATTAATTCGTGTGAATGTGTTTTCCAACCTCTAACTCAAACAGGCACTTGGCACTTATAAGGATATGACGGGATTGTGAGCACCCCTACTTAAAGCACCCTTCTTCCTTAGAGCAATTATGCACGTTTTGTATTTAGTCAGAGGCTAACGGCTAAGATAAGTTCATGTCTAGATGTTTGCAACGTTTCAGGATATAAATGTGGTGGCAACTTTGGATACGAATGGATTTTTTTTTTTTTCAAAAGAAAATTAGTATCATACGATAAATTCGTGTTTTGTTGGAGTCTCTCGTAAAGAACCACTTCTATGAGTTTGGTTTTTCTTAGGAAAACCGATCCTCGTGAAGTGTCACAGACTGACAAATCGAACTGGGGCCACTTTTTTTCTAAATTTTGATTTTTGACTTCTTGTCCCTTAGTAAAATTTATAAGAGAATAATATATACACAAAACTGTATAAAATTATTTTAATTTTGGTCAATTATAAGTTCTAATTTTAAATAATATTTTAGGGTGAAGGGGTAAAAATACCCATATAAATATCTCATAGGAGCGTCTGGAACCATATAAAAATTTTGAGTGCAAAAATATCCATGTACTTTTCTAAAAAGTGTGTAAATGTTAAAAACGTTCGTCTCTTGTGGGCCCCATCTGTTGTGCAAGTCACACCAAATGTGCCATGTGTCCAATGTCCAAATGCAGTAAAGACGTCCCCTCTCCCTCTGATCTTTCAAGCTGGATCTTTTCAAAACTCCCTCTACTCTTGAGACAAATGGTATGACTCCAAAAGTGAGTTCTCAAGTAGCTTGAATGAACACAGAGATGTCATAACAATGATAGAAGCCTGAAAAGACCCTGCAAGCCCAGGTATTATGCAGAAAATTCCTCCCAACATTTAACATAGCCACAATGTCCATAATCTTCCTCTCATCCCAAACCTCCTCGCCATAAAATCCTATATAAATCCTCTATGCGGCCACGAAAATGCCTTTGCCAAACCGAAGCTGCCTGCTACCATCCCGGCGGTGTGAGGCTTCAAATTAAAGGGCCGTGAAGAAGACAGCGGGGGCTGTGAGAAGGATGAGTGAGGTGCAGGCAAGGCAAAGACCGATGAGGTCACGGGTGGTGCCCATGGCAATACGAGCGAAGGCAACATTAGAGACAGAAGCCATGCTCACGTTGCCGATATCGGATTATCAGATACAGAAGTAGTGAGGTTGAGATTGGGATGGATAATGAGCAGGAGAGGTGGCATGGCGAAGCTAGAGGCAAAGTAGGAGAAGAAGAGCCATGGAAGGTGAAAGTCGCTTGGCGACGAAGAACATGAACTCTGTTGCTTTGTGTTCTAAGTCTTTGGAAGAGTAAATTTTAGGTATTGTTTTATCTAAATCTGGTATATTGATTTTCATTGCCTATGTTGTCACTTTTCACTGAAGAAAATAAAGTATGGAAAAGGGGAGAAAAACTCAGTTGGATCAAATGAAGAAGATAAAGGGGTAGGTGGTGATAATGATCTGACTAATCAAAGCATAGATGGCCTGACAATCATGACATTTGGACAATAAATGGGGCCCAAAAAAGCAAAAAGAGACTGACGTTTGTAGCATTTGATGGGATGTCATTTTTGCTCTCTTTAGTTAAGTACATGGGCATTTTTACACCCAAAATTTTTATATGATGCCAGGTGCTCTTATGAGATATTTATATAGGTATTTTTGCCCTTTCGCCCAATATTTTAATACGAGTTTCATTTTTATCAACAGTTGGGTTATCGATCAATTTATTTTCCAAATATTATATTTAAATAACTGAGCATGTGTTTCATAATTCATTTTATGTTTGGACATATATAATTAATTAATGTGCAGAAACAGTCTAAAATACCTTCTGTGCATGAGTTTTAATAATATATCTTTTAAAGAATCCATGATAGTTTTAACTTAAGCATGATTTTATCTTATACTGTTGACATTAAATACATCAATTTATCCAAGGCTTTTATCACGGTCAAACCACACAGGTATATTTTTATACAGTAAGAAATAGTGGTGAAGACATTTTTGTGGGAACTTCTCCCAAAAGTAGTTTAATTAACAAGTCCGTAACTGCGCCGTTTTTGGCGGGCTATTAGGGTTTTCGTTTTACTCCATCTTAGGGGCTCCCGTCATGGGATTACGTCGCCGTCATTGGCCGGCTCTAGTCCGGTGAACAGGGGTGGTTGCATTGGGTGTGGGTGTGGGTGTGGGTGTTGGTGTTGGTGGGATTTTGGTTCAGTGAGAAAAGATGGGTGGCCGGTCGATGGATGAGGCAGTAAAGGGGAACACTGATGGTGGGGCGAAGTCAAATGGGGGTCGGAATCATGAAGGGATGTCAGCCAAGGTAGGATCTCTACATACCAAGGCCCGATGGTACTCTAATTGGAAGGACGGGGCTGATATCCGTTGGGTCCCTCCCAGAGGTGCGACACTGACGATGGAGGAGAAGAGGCATTTGGATAAGAAGCATCTGCAGATACCACTAGCTGTGCAATATGGGTTCTGAGGTTAGTGGATTTTTCAATCTTTTTAGCCACTCTAGTTATGTTGCTTTAGGATTGAAATCAAAGGTTGGATCCCAGAAAACGGAAGGTCTAAAGAATTTCCATTGGGAGCTCTCTCCACTGAGGCGCCTCAAAGAGGTGAATTCTTGTCGGGCCTATCAGATTGGGGGCGCCAGGACTAGTCGGTTGTCGGGGGCCCATGTCGGTAAATCCGGCGTTGGCCTTCAGGTTAACGCCGGATACCTGGAAGGTGGGTGCACCGAAGGCCAAAAATAGTCCATTGCATAAACCATCAAAAAAAAAAAAAAGATGCTAATTTGGCTATTAATGATAATGATGACCAATAGCTCATCTATATCTATTTGATGGGATCTGAATAGTTCAAATAGAATTCTAATGATTTAAATTTAAAGTTTTTATCTATTAATCTTTAAATAAAAATTCATAATTTTAAAAAATTGACGAAATTATCTTTATATTAGATTTTATATGTATCAAAATAAGTAAAAAATTCAAAATAAACAAAAATCAATGTGAATCATTCAAATTCAAAGTGAACGGTCTACAATGGAAATACAGATGATTGTGATGAGCGCTGATTCCGGGGACCACTACTTTTTAGTTTTTTGGCTTGAGAAGTACCCTACTTCCCATGCTGTTTTCTAGAAAGCATTGTTCTTTTTCATGTGTGCCCGTATTTTATAAGGTAGTGAGAGTGAGTTTAAATTAATAATATTATATTTTGTGGTTAGTATAGTCTTTTTTTAGTATCAAGTTTATTGTAGTTAATAAAAATCAAATCAAATAATTTTATGATAAATTTAATATTTTTTTGACTGTTTTTATTAGATTGTGCTTTAATTAAAAGTGATTTATTTTTTAGATTTATAGGATTTTGAGCTTGTGGTGCAATTGTATCACGAGACGGATTCCTACCTTGAGAAGTAATATTCCAAAACTCAGCGGTACAGGAAAAAAAACATTGAATTACCGACAGAATATTTTTGTCAATAATTGCCAACAGAAATTCCACCGGTAAATTTACCAACAGAAAAATTCTGTAGGTAATTTCTGATGCTTCTGATTTCTGAAGCTCAAACCAATAATGCTTAGAACTTCATTGATTGCTCCGGCCAGCCAGATACCCTCCCTTGGGGTTCATACACTCTTGGCCTTTGACTTTAATTTGTTGTCTTCAAACTCAAGTTCTGTCTAGCTTTAATTTGTGTGGTATATGTTGATAGTACGGTAAGTTTTTAAATTTCCGTAGAAAGACTTCATTTTATATTAATGTTGTGATCCCTCCTGATTATAATATAAGATATATTTATCTAATTTAATTATATTAAAGAAGTTAGTTGATTTTGTTAATATGATATGTATTTTCTAAAACACTTTAGTCGTAATCTTTCCTTCCCTCTCTTCATTGATTATTGTTGGGAAGCATTAATATGAGTAAAAAGATTGATAAATATAAAAACTATATCTTATATTAAAAATAAGGTTAAAGTATGTGTTTGGTCTTTTATATTTGTATCATGTTTCATTTTAGTCCCTTAAGTTTATAAAGTGTATTTTTAGTTCTTCAATCTTAACAACGGTAGTCTAATCTAACAAAAAATACTAGCTCATCAAAGTTAAGCCATGACTGTGTAATGCTGAAAAAGTATGCTTGCATTTTAATTTTTTAAACATATAATACTTTATATTTTAAATCGTGAAAATTTAAAAGATTTAAAATGAAAACCACCCTAAATGTTTAAGATTCATCCTTGCATGTCTCGGTATACGCTTACTGAAGAACTGCATAACAAGACAATCCTCAAAACCCTAATATTAAAATATGTGAACAAAAAAAAACCTTCAAAGACTCTCTCCTTAAACAAATAACAATTTACAAAGCATAAAGAGATAAAATTCTCCGATAAAATGAGGTAAAAAATAATCAAAGAGACTGAAAAAGAGAAAGAATGTCGAATTCTCCTCCTCATGCTCCCTCCAATATCATAAGTAGATACAAAAACACTACAAAAAAACAGCTTATTACCCACAGAAATTACCTGTGGAATTCCGTCTCAGAAATCAAATTACTGACTGATTAGGGACGGAAACAAAATTACTGACGGATCACTGATGGAATTTTTCCCGTCTCTAAAAAAATCCGTGGCAAATTGAATTTATTCCATCGGAAACTACTCACAAAAAAAATTCTGTCGGTAATTACCGATGGAATTTACCCACGGGAAAAATTCCGTTGGTAATTACAGACGGAATTTACCTATGGAAAAATTTTGTCGGAATTTATCCACGGAAAATTTTCCGTCGTTAATCACCCACGGAATTTTTTCGTGAGTAATCCATTGGTAATTTAATATTATTTTTAAAAAAAAAAATCCACATGGCGACCTTAAAAGAGGCCAGCCACATGTCCCTCTAACCTTGTATCATGTGTCTCTATGAGATAATTGTTGCATTTTGTGACAAATGTGGGATTCAAACCTCGAAACTTTGGTATATGTTCTGATGTCTTTGTCAGTTGAGCTGCTTTAACCTTGTGTTATTTATTTACGTAATAATATATATAATGTAATAATTAAAAAACAAATATAATATTAAGATAAATATATATATATATATATATAATTAAATATATATTTATATATAATTATATATTTCATTTTTTATAATATAAAATATAAAATTTTTTAATTTCTAATTTTGTTTAAATATTTAATATTAATATAAATATATATAATATTACATATATAATTATATATTTCGTTTTTTATAATATAAATTTAAAATTTTTTAATTTCTTATTTCAATTAAATATTTAATATTAATATAAATATATATAATATTAAATATATATTATATATAAATATATATTTTATTTTTATGATATAAAGTTTAAAAATTTTAATTTTTTATTTCATTTAAAATTTTTATTATTAATATTATATATATAATATTACATTAAATATTAATTTTGTTATATTTAAATTTTTATTTGTTAAAGATTATTTTTATTATTTTATATAAATTATTAAAAGATAATAAAAAAATTATATAATTTTACCTACGGATTACCCATGGAATTCCGTTAGTAATTTCTCATTCAAATTACTCACGAAATTCTATGAGTAAGGCGTGGGTAATTACCGACGGAAAAAATTCCGTGGGTAATTCGTCAGTATTTACCGACGGAATTTTTTCTATCTTTAATCCTTCGATAATTAGAGACGGATTACCCACGGAATTCCATCGATAATTTCTCATTAAATTACTCATGGAATTTCGTGGGTAAGGTGTATGGGTAATTACCGACGGAAAAAATTCCGTCGTTAATCTATCTCTAATTACCGATAGAATTTTTTCCGTCTTCAATCCGTCAGTAATTAGAAACGGAATTTTTTTTTTGTCAGTAATTTTTCCGACGGAAAATCCGTCGGAAATAATTCCATCAGTAATAACATGTTTTTTGTAGTGATAGCACATAGCCCATTCTTATTAATGCGAAAGTTTCCACTTTTTTTTTCGCCAAACCAAAAGTTTCCACCTTGTAGGATCAGATGAGACGAGTTTGTAGCTTCGATGAAATCTAGAACATTGAGGGTTGCTTTCATTTTAACTTTTTTAATTTCCATGAATGAAAGTATCAAAATATTAGTTAAAAGAATTAAAATGCAAGCTTACTTTGTCAGCATTTAATTACGCGGTTATCACTTAAATTTGATAAGTCAACATTTTCCGTTAGATGAGACTAACGGTGTTAAGATTGAGGGACTAAAAATATACTTTATAAACTGGTATAGGAACCAAACTCAAATGTGTTTATTACAAATCTTCATGAACTACAATGAAAATATACACCTATTTATACTAATAATTCATGCATTAAAATAAGAAAAATAACCCAGTATTCAACGTTAGTGTGCCTCACCAACTCCTTCAGTCACCTACCCAAGCTGTCAACCATTGTTCAGCCGTCACTGCTTGCGTCATGCTCTGTTTTCCGTTTCTGTTTTTCTGTTTCTATTTCATTCTCCCGGGGTTGGACAAGACTCGTCCTCGAGTCACAAACAACATCATCATCAATAAATGGAGATAAATCCGAAACATTATGCTTAAGTAAAAATGACTTGGACTTATTTTTGATTTTGATGTGTTTATCTGGTGGCAATGGTTCGAGCTGAATCTTTACATCATCCTTCTGAAAGGAATATGTGTTTGCATAACCGTCGTATAGAGCTCGTCGATCATATTGCCAAGGTCTTCCCAGAAGAAGATGACAAGCATCCATCGGAACAACATCACACCAAATTTCATCGTGATACCTTTTTTCAATAGAAAAAGTAACAAGGCATCGTTTTGACACTTTGACCGCGCTTCCTTTATTGAACCATTGGAGCTTGTATGGGCACGGATGGTTGTGAGTTGGTAGTTGTAACTTTTCTACCATGTAGTTAGAGACTACATTTTCACAGCTTCCGTTGTCAATAATGACGTCACAAATTTTACCTTGAGCGGTGCAACGGGTATGAAAAATGTTGTGACGTAGCCAAGGCTCTTCTTTCACTGTGGCTGTATGCAAGCTTCGTCTAATCACAAGTGTTTCACCTTGATCAGGAGGAATGACTTCTTCATCAAAAATTGGCTCTTCATCAAAGACAGGTTCTTTGTCGGGTATGAGCTCCTTTTCTTCTTCAAAAACTGCAGAAGTTTCCCCTTCAATAATAGTAACCACTCTGCGGGTAGGACATTCTGAAGCGATATGACCGAACCCTTGGCATTTAAAGCACTTATGTGCTTTGGAGCTAAATTCCTTGATAGCCTTTGGTGGAGGCTTGCTTGAAGAGTTATGTTGTTGCATTTGTGTAGGCTGATGCATATGTGTTTTATGTCGAACAAAAGGAATTTCAGTGGAGGAAGACGGTTGAAATGGAAACCTTTTGGGGAACTGTTTCTCAATACGGATGGCTAGACGAATGACATCGTCCAGGGTCCAGTATTGTTGGAGCTGTACCGGATGGGCAATATTGGTATTTAATCCTCCGATATAACGGGCTATTGTTTGCTCCTCCCTCTCTTGGATATCACACTTCATCATGAATTTTTCAAATTCCCTCGTATATTCTTCTACAGACATAGCCTTTTGGCGGAGATTATGTAACTGAAGGAAATTATCTTGATAATAATTTTCTGGAAGAAACTTACGTGAGAGCTCGCGTCGCATCTTGTCCCACTTTCGTATCTTGCTCTTTCCCTCTCTTTCACGCTTTCTTTTGAGATTCTCCCACCATATAGAGGCATGTTTCTTCAATTTGATGGCAACAATTTTAACTTTTTGCTCATCTGGAATCTCTTTGTATTCAAAAACTCGTTCGACGGTTTGAAGCCAATCAACAAATTCATCTGGTTGAAGTCTTCCTTCAAATTCTGGTATATCTACCTTAATGTCATTAAGGCGGAATGATTGTTGTTGAGGACGGCGACGATAGTCAGTAGACGACGAACTATTATTATCAGAATCATCTGGATATTCACTGCAAGATTCTAGCACGGCTTGCTGCGCTTGTACAGTGGTTTCCAGTTCCTGTATCCGGCGTCTCATCTCGTCCATCTCAATCTCGTGTGTGTTTCTGCGTCTTGGGGGCATTTTTGAATTGTTTTTGTAAGGTTAGGTGTAGGGTGGAAGGGTAGGAATAGTATTTACGGAAAAGTAAGTGATAAAATTGGAAATTTTATGGACAAATGGTGTAGAAAGGTAATTTCTTAACTTTCAGGGATGGAAATGTAATTTTGGCAAAAATATGGGGTCAAAATGTAATTTCAGAAAGTTTTGGGGTATGAAATGTAATTTTGGCAGAAATTTGGGGCTAAAATGTAATTTCAGAAATTTTTGGGGGTCCGAAATGTAATTTTGACAGAAAGTTGGGGCCAAAATGTAATTTCAGAAACTTTTGGGGTCCTAAATGTAATTTTGACAGAAATTTAGGGCCAAAATATAATTTCAGAAAGTTTTGGGTCAGAAATTGTAAAATTTACCAAATTTAGGGGTCAAATTGCAATTTCTGAAAGTTGGGCTGACTGGGATTGATGACTTGGCAGTTATGACACGTGGCAGTCAATGATTGGTCCACGATGCGTTGACTGATGACGTGGATGCTGATTGGACTGGTGACGTGGCAAGGCTGACGGGACTGGGTGACGTGGCAAGGCTGACACGTGGCGCAATTTGATTGGACAGCGTGGCATTGACTGGTCAACAATGATGACTGGGTCGTCTTCAACCTCTGAACTCTGGCGACCGTCTAAAATTCCGGCGACTTTTCCGGCGATTTTCCGGTAACGTCCGTGGAGGCGCGTGGAGGTGTTTCGCGGCGGTGACAGAGGCTATTCCTAAGTTTTTCGGCCTTCTGAACACGATGGTGAGGTCGGTTTCTTCAAAAAACGTTCCGAGAGTGAAAATCCGACACCCCCTTTTTCTCACATTTTTTGTTTCTCACCCACTCCTCACTCTTTCGCTCTCTGGCTCTCTAGAACTCAGCTCTGGTACCAAAATGGTATAGGAACCAAACTCAAATGTGTTTATTACAAATCTTCATGAACTACAATGAAAATATACACCTATTTATACTAATAATTCATGCATTAAAATAAGAAAAATAACCCAGTATTCAACGTTGGTGTGCCTCACCAACTCCTTCAGTCACCTACCCAAGCCGTCAACCACTGTTCAGCCGTCACTGCTTGCGTCATGCTCTCATGCTCTGTTTTCCGTTTCTATTTTTCTGTTTCTGTTTCAGAAACTTAAGGAACTAAAATGAAGCCTAATGCAAACATAAATAACCAAACTTATACTTTAGCCTAAAAATAAAAATTCGCTCCCTAAATATATTCTATATTAAGGACTGAATAGAGGAATCTTTAAACCACCTCCGGTTGGATTAATGAAATATAATACAAATAACAGTCTGTAAACTCCTAATTAAGAATATTATAAACGACACAAGAGTAGTATCCAAAGTTTTTTGGCTAGCTCCATTTAGTATATTTTGCTTTTCCCTTTTTTTTTTAATGTGCACCTGTGATATACATATATATATATATATATATATATATATATTGGCCTATAACTTAATTGTGTTCAAAGTTCATTGAGTCTGGGTTTTGTGCATGTGGTAACTGGTAAGCACGTTAGGGTCGTGCACGGTCTTATGTGATTTTTGTAATAAGTTTGTCAAATTTCGTTAAATGACTTCAATTTATCTGTTGTAGTTGTAATCTTTAATACCACATTATTACTCCCACGTTTTTCTTTTCAATTAAGTAATGATTAAGACGTTACTCTCTCCAGTCCTAATTATATGATAATATTTAGAAGTTGATCTTGGTCCTAATTATAGGATAAAATTTTAATTTTTGTCAATTTCTTCCCAAAATACCCCCATTGATTTAGATAATGGTTGGATTGCCTCATTCAACGTGCGGTACCATGAAGTATCAAACATAAACCAAATAAAATACCATGAAAGTGAACACAGAGAGGTGGAGAGAGAATATTGATTTAGATAATGGTTGGATTGTCTCATGTAGACTCATGTAGTATTTTTAAATCACCCATATTAAATAAGGGTATTTTTAGAAAATAAATAAAATTAAATAATTTAACTACTATCCTTAATTTATCTAAAATTATATAAATATGTTTTATAATTAGAATTAGAGGTAGTATTAAATTTGTCTATATGTGACGCCTATCCAAGGACGACGATAACAACAAAAAGACGAGCGTACTGCACTTCTTTCCCCGATCCATAAGGGCAGACACTAACAGCAAGTGTTACAAATATGATTAAATCGGTGACCTCCTACTTATAAGACACCATCCGCCACTACAAAATCTTTGGTAGTGTACTTCACTACTTTTTAGCTCTATATATACTTTCGCCATTCTCTTCAACTCGGAGCCACATCAACCTCTCAGGACCTGAAACTAAACCATGTCCAATCTGGGGACGCCATTTCCATGTCCAAGAAGAAGAAGAAGCTTTTCTTCTTCGCTTTGCTTACTACTCTGCTCCTTTTCGCCTCCGTTGTCGGCACTGTCGTCGGTGTTAACTTCTCCAAAACCTCCGGCAATGACATCGAAGACATCCATTTCACCATGTCACACCACGTAGTCAAGACAGCTTGCAGTTTCACTTTGTACCTTGAACTTTGCTTCTCCGCCATCACCGCCGAACCCGGCTGCGCCGATAAAGCGTCCACCCACAGAGACGTAATAGAACTGTCCATCAACATAACCATCAGATCAGTAAAGCTGAACAAGTTCAACGTCAACAAGATCCGAGACAGAAAAGGCTTGACCGTGAGACAGAAAGCCGCTCTTCGTGATTGCTTGGAAACCACTCAAGATATCTTGTCCAGACTCCGTCGTGTCTCGCCGACCTCAAAGACTATGCTACTCGCGCCGACGACATCAGAACTTTTCTCAGCACTGCCATCACCAACCAAGAGACATGCCGGGACGGGCTCTCCGACAGCGACGCCGATTGGCGCGTGAGAAGAGGACTGAACAATGGACAAGTGCTCGTGGAACGCTTGTGCAGCAACGCGCTGGCCATGTTTAAGAACATGACTGACCGTGAAAAGACGACTACTAGTACTACTATTAGTAGTATCAGTAAAGTGACCGAAATGGTGGAAGTGGACGGAGGTACATGGCCGGCGTGGATGACCGCGGAGGACTGGAGGCTTCTGCTGTCGGACACGGTGGAAGCAGACATGGTGGTGGCTGCTGATGGGAGTGGGAATTACACGACGGTGTCGGACGCTGTGGTGGCGGCGCCAGAGAGTAGCGGGAAAAGGTTTGTGATAGGAAAAAAAACAAGGGGAGTATAAAGAGAACGTGGAGGTGAAGAAAAATAATATAATGTTTCTGGGAGAAACCAGAACCAAAACTACCATTACAGCAAACAGAACTAATGGGGAAGATGACATAACAACCTTTACCTCAGGAACTGTAAGTACTTCATTTCTCTACAGAGTTTAATATCAACCGGTACGCCCAATACTTTTAACTGAAACCAAAACACAAAATAAAATTTATTTTTTTTTAGCAGGGAGAGATAAGCCGATTTGAGCTGTCTAAAAATGAGTTTTTTTCAAAATGGTGATTTTTAAAATAAAAATTATTTTTTTGAACATATATAATATAGATAAGAGATTATTTTTATTTCAGATTCTATACCCATTAAAATAATTTTTTAAAAAATTAATTGACTTTTAAAAAAATTAAATCTAATGATCCAAATCTACTTAGCTCTCTTTGCTATGCAAATTTGCTTTCAATGCTCATCATAGTGATAAGCATTGAGAGCTCATTGATCATTATTGCAGGCAATTCCCATCTAATTTAGATGGTTTATATTGAATTTTTTTATCTTTACTTTTTTCAAAAAAATTATTCAAACGTGTACCAAAAATAGAATAAAGATAATATTTTAACTATCATTTAAAAAAATGATTTTTGATTAAAAAATTATTAAGTGAAAATATTAAATCTAAGCCATTAAAATTTTATTTAAACTTTATAGATCTCATTATAATGAATAGCTATCAGTGCTCGTCATGATGGAAAGCAGTGAAACTGCTTTCATTACACTTGGTTGACTATTATACATTTGCCTTTCCCCCCACAAATCCTAGCTATCAACAGGGCATCTCATTTGACATGCTTCATGCCACACACAAATGTACGCTAGTCGATAGACCTGACATTAATTTAAATTCAGATCATATTTGTATAGTTTGTGTATAATTGAAGTTATGTATAAACACTTGCATGATCTTTTATTTCTTTAAGTGTAGATAAACACACTGTTTTTTCTGTGAGTTTTGATGGTGATGGTATAACATTCAACATCTTTTTTTTTTTTTTTGGGAAAACGAATCTTTAAAACACATTATTTGTTAAAAAAAAAAACCTTTTAAGGAGATTAATTATAATTAAGGTCCATTTTTAACTGAAATTTATCTATTTCTAACTAAATTTCACCGTTTTCAAGTCGATATTTTATAGGGAGACGGGGTTGTGACATGTGATCGCACCCCTACTTACAGCACTGTTCTTCATCGGTGCAATTATGCACGTTTTGTATCCCTAAGTCTGTGTGTTTGGTATTGCTTATTAGGGATCAATAAGCACTCATTACATAAGTCAAAATAAAACTCATATCACATACTTACTTCGTATATCATAAATCATGATTTATAAGCACTTATTGCCCAAAAATAAACTATCTCAAACGAGTCATGTCTATATGTTTGTCACGTGTCAGGATGTGTGGTGGTGCTTTGGATAAGTATGGATTTTTTTAAAAAAAAAATTAGTACCATATAGTAAATAGTCTTTTTTTTTTGGGGCCATCGTCATACGATAAATAGTCAATTCCATGGCTATGAACTTCACCGTATGCGTTTTGCTGGAGTATCTCGTATAGAACTGGGATTGTAAAGGCCCATACAGGCAGCCGGTCGGGTCTATACAGGTGGCCACATAAATCCCCGGCAGGAATTGTCCCCTCATCTGTACCACACAGGTGCTAGGAGATTTATTCCAACCAAACAGAAAGAAATACGCCTCCTCAAGGGATCAAATACACTATCAGAGGATAAGTAATGCGTCACTGCCAGAGTAAGGAGGGCAATGTGTGTTGCAATGGAATATTTTGACAATATGTATTTTAAGTTTGAAGAAAGCAACCATTTTGTGTCCCCGATTTAAATAGGGATACCAAAAGTAATTAAATTAATATGGGATGCCACCTTTGGTGTCTGTTTTTGAAATTGGGATGCCTAATCTGTCAAAACTGACGCACAGAATTACAAAAATGCTACCATTTTTATTTTTTACTTCCCTTTTTTTAAAAAAGCGATGTCGTTTGGAATAGTAAAATCTATATTTTGTCGTAGTGTCACCTTCCCCGCCAAGGCCAGTAAAACATGGTCACTGTCCAAGGAAGATCCGACCCCAACGAGTGCACCAGCATTGTCATCCAAAGCTCCAAGATCACCGCCAACAATGTGTGTCTATATATATTAATTACCTTCCATCCTAAATATAATAAGTATTTATCTCACTTATAAACCGATATATAATTTAATCATACGTAACATATGATATGATTAAGTAACTTATTTAGCTTCCCTAATCTGTCTAAAAAAAATGGGTCTTATATTTAGAACCAGAGATACTATATATATGAGTGTTTGTTTAATGGTCATTCATGCATGGCTCTTTTAGATTACAAAACGTGATGAAATATAATGAACATGCAGGATCTGGTTGGAGCCGGAGATGGGAAGTGTGAAGTCGCAGGTGGGGAGGCCATGGAAGGATTATTCAAGGACAGTGATAATGGAGACTATTATAAGCGATGTGATAGACCCAGCAGGGTGGCACTATTGGGAAGATGAGAACGAAGACCGGTTGAACACTTTGTTCTGTGGCGAGTATCAGAACTGTGGAACTGGCGCTTATACTTCTAGAAGAGTTAATTGGAAGGGCTTCAAGGTTATTACCAGTGCGTTGACACTACTACAGAATTGAGATATAACCACCCCAAAAGACGTCCCAAATTGAAAATTGGGTGGTTAAAAAGATAGGCGGTGGCATTTTCGTAATTATATATATGTAGGTTTTGATGCATTGTATGTAAGTTTTGATGCATTGTAGCTTTGGTATGTAAGTTTTGATGCATTGTAGCTTTGTTCTTATTGTTTCAAACATAATAATCTTATGTTTTACCTTGCAGCAAACATACGATGTCCCCGACACCACAGAGATGCATAGGCACTGGATGGATGAGGTTCGTGTACGATGGAAAGGTTTCAAGAACAAGCTAACAAAGCATTACATTCGAGGGGCCCTTAGGGGTAATGATCCATGTGCACAGTATACATATTTATCTCCAGAGGACTGGAGGTTGTTTGCGGCATCACGAGCAGATCCTGAGTTTTTGGTAAGATTTCTGTCATGATTTAGAACTACTTATATCGTTGATTTCATATACTTTATATCGTTGATTCATTTTTTGTCGTTTTTCATTCATAGAAATTAAGTGCAGCAAATGCCCAGAGGCAAGCAGAAAATAAATATCAACATTTCATGTCTCGCGGTGGATATCGCAAGCTTGAGCGACAAATGATGGCAGAAGAGTTACAAAAAATGAAGGAAGCAGCGGAATCTGATCCTAGCGTTGTTATCCAGCCACCGGCACCTCCTCCACGTCACAAAAAATGGAAAGCAGGGAGGATTAAGGCTGGGAAGTACATCAATCCGACTGTTGCTGAGGTTGCTGCGAGGATTGTAAGTAGTTATACCATAAGTACCTAATTTTTTACATGTCGCGAGTGGTTTCGATACATTTACGATAAACTGCATGCTACAGGATGACCTGGACGAGCAGAGTAGCCAAGGTTCATTCAATCCAAGTAGACGGATGGACATCTTGTCAACGGCTATTGGGAAGGCAGATGACCTTGGTCGTGTTCGAGGAGAGACACGGGGAGTTAGTGTCGCGAGGTATTTTGGACGAGAGCCACGTTATTCCTCACAAGCTGGACCTAGTAAGGACGTTGTGGCCAAGATTCGAGAGGAGCTCGAACGAGAGATCGAGGCCAACCTTCGTGACAAGCTCCGACAAGACATGTTGCCAGAGCTTCAACTTGAAATGGCAAAGATGTTTGAAGCACAAAGGGCAAGGGACGAGGCTCGAACTCAGGAATCCCCGGCCTTCAATAGCACCAGAGGAAGTTACAACCCTCTGGAGCAACCACTTGGCCACCCCTCTCCCACTCCAGTATCGGGACCACTTGGCGACCCTTCTCCCAATCCAGTGTCGGGAGACCCTTGCACCCTCTATTTGGATGATCCATTATTGCGTGTTGTTGCTGATGCTCTCGTTCACACATATGCTACCACCCACCATAATCAGCAAATTCCGGAGGATTATCGTAGGGTGAATGTGACGAGTGTTAGAAAGGGGGAAGAAGGTACAGCCATCCCTGTTCCTGATCCAGAGGTTGGCACGTTAGGTCAAGCGATAGGATCTTTCATCCTTTGGCCTTGCAATCTTATTGGTTCAGACGTAACACCTCCAATGGTAGGAATTACCTTACTGTTACTGAAAATCTATTGGCATCCTAATAACAATTTGTTTTTTGATGTTCTAAAAGGATGACGAAGCTGCGAGCAAATGGCCCTACTTAGCACGGCTGCAACAGATCTACAAGGGCATTAAACAGATTGACTTGAAGATGCCTCCAGGGATTGTGGGCCAAGTGGAGTATCCCTACACGATTGACAATAAAGATCTCAAGCAGTTTATCAGGTTGGAGGAGATAGATGCAGGCTGGGTCAAATTTACAGTCCGGTAAGTTTTTTTTTTCAATTTTCCCATAGAATTCATTTAGTGGTTTTTTGTTTTCATACATTCAAGAATTGATTCCTTATTTTAATTCTATTATAGCACCTTCCACGATCTCTGCGCAAACATGGAAAGAAGTAATTGGTATGGATTCTTATGTCCTGCGAATACGACGGGGGATTCTTGTACTGTGGCGCATAGGACTCACTATGTCGGCTCCCAAATGGCACAAACCAAACTTCGTTGTTATCTAGCACCCATTGTCCAACGGTTCGTATTTACATTTTGTCAATTTCAGAAGTTTACTAAATAATTGTCTTCTCACTCATCTAACTTCATTTTAATGTGTACATGTTGTTAAAGAAACCACTGGACTTTGTGTGTTATATGTCCCCGCCGCAACGTAGTCTATTGGTTTGATCCCTTGAGTAACAGGCCAGACAGAGAGACAAAATCCGTCTTCGACACGTAAGTTATTCTGTTTGTATTTCATTAACAACAAAAATAAATGAATGGTTCTAATTTCTGTTCATTTTGCTTTTCATGATAGTGCTTGTCAAACATATAGAATCCTAGGTGGGTCACGCGAGGGTGCAGTTGTTAAAAAGCCAAAGTGGTTTTATCCCATAGTAAGTACATTCGATCCTACCTAATTGTTTCATTGACGGTCCTTTTAGACATACCTTTATTGATTTTAACAACTAATTGCATCCCTTTGATTAAAAGTGCCCTCGGCAACCTGGCAACACTGAATGCGGATATTATGTTATACTTTATATGTATAACATAACTCAAGGTGGAATTACTAGCGATTTTGAAAAGGTAATCGCTTCTTCATTCTCAAATGATAATATTTTTGGTGTTCTAATCGAAATGTTAATTAATTCATTTGCTTGAGATTCATTTCATCAAAGCTTATTACTTTCTAATTTTCAGATTTTTGATAATGATGATGCCTACCTACGTGAAGACCTTGATTTGATCAGAGATCTATTGGCTGGACATCTTCTTCAACATATAGATCAGTAAACTTGTTATTTTATATCAGTTTGTACTTGTGTGATGACAGCGTTTTGACACTTTCTGGTTGTTTTTTGTTGATATATATAGTAGTAGGTTGCATGAAAGGTTATTGTATGTATATATAGTAAAGATTGTAGTGCTGGATGTCCTTACTAGTTTGTAACGGACAGTGTGGTTTATGAATCCATCTTTTATTCTGTTTCTGCAGTTTCAATTCGTTGGGTAATACAGAATGTAAATTATGGTATAAAAAAAAACCTGACTTTTAGACGTCCCAAATTAAGATTTGGGAGGCCAAAAGTCCCCCAGGTGGGACTTTAGGCGTCCCAAATTAAGATTTGGGAGGCCAAAAGTCCCCCACCGTGGGACTTTAGGCGCCCCAAATTAAGATTTGGGACGCCTAAAGTGGGGGGACTTTAGGCGTCCCAAATATTAATTTGGGACGCCTAAAGTCAGACTTTAGGCGTCCCTATCATTTGGGACGTCTTTTGTCTCAACTTACTACGCCCCCAGCATATACGTCCCCCCGTTTTGGGACGTTAAAAGTGCCAAATTTAGGAGGTTAAAGCCCCTTTTTGTAGTAGTGTGAGGCTGAAAATTATCCTGCCGAGAACTTCATTGATGGCTCTAGCTGGATTCCCGACCTTGGGGTTCCATATAATCCTGGCCTTTGACTTCATTGTCAAGTGATTTGTGTTGTGTGTGTGTGTGTGTAGTACCTTAAGTTTTTGAATTTTGGTTGAGAGACTTCATTTTATATGATGTTGTTGTAATCTCTAAACCACCTCCGGTTGGATTGGTGATAATAGAAAATAAGAGTCAGCATGCTATTGCAAACTCCTGAGAATATTATATATATAACACAAGTGTGGTATATATCCACAGTTTTACGTGCACTTGATAAAAAATAAATTTTATTTGTAAGATATTTTTGTGTCATCTTTCAGTTTGAAATAGTCTGAAATACTTTTTTTTTTTGAAAAAAATCTATCTAAAAATATTTAAAACGGTAGAGTACGATAATCTTTTTCTTGGCCCTGCTTCCTGGCCACTGCTTGCTTATAGCGTGCTTGTGGTTGTCTAATGTCATACATTTTGATGGCGATGTATTATTGTCGATTTGGTGTCCCCAACTTTATCAGAATATATAAATATATTTATAAATCAATAAAAAAAAAAAAAGAATATAAGCAAGGAGCCGATTTCAACCCTACAGCTTTTTTTTTTCTTTCTTTTTTTTTTTGGCCATTCTTCAACCCCATAGCTTGCCAAATGGATTATAGATTATTATTACTTAATATCATTATCGTTATCATCATTTCGTGTTTCTGTATATTATTTCTCTTTTATTTAATTTGAAACATTCAATTTCAACCAGTTTTTCTTAATTGAGAGAGTTGTGATATTTTATTTACTTATCAAGAGAAACAGTCAATTAGCGGAAATATACTCCTTAACATAAGACATATCTGGGGAGTTGATTTTGATCCTAAATATAAGACAAAGTTTTTATATTTATAAATTTTTTCATAATTTACTTCTTTTGATGTTCTCTCATATTAGATAAATACATGTCATAAAACTAACTAAACTAACTTTTTTAATTTAATAAATTAGATAAATATGTCTTATATTAAACATTGGATGAATAGTTTAATTACTTCTTTAATTTGGACTAGCTAGTTCTGATGGAAGACTTGGAAAACATCAACAAAAAACATCACCATGTTGACATTTGTTAGGATATATATATATATATAGTATATATACATGTACTTGTCTGTAGGGGGGAAATGCATATACTTGCATCCCTGCTTTTCTGGCGACAATTTAACCGTTAATGTGCACTCGCATCACTATATAAAAAAGAAAAATCACATATAAAGAAAGTTGAATTATCCAAATTTTAATTTGAGTCACCGAATTTAACAAATTATATATCAACTTATTCAGTATAATTAGGTATTTAAAATTTAGGTCAAATTACCTCCATATTCTTTAGTTATTAAAACAGCAAAATTGAAAACATAACCTTTATTATATGCTCTATCACAACATTTTTTATTTATACAATATTACGTTTTATAGGAAAGCAGAAGTATATATAATTGAAAGAGGTGAATTCTTATGTACTACAATGTTTTACAAATATCTTTATATGGGATTCTTCCTTTTTATTAAAAAAAATAATCCTCAATTATGCAATATTCAAGATGTATATATACACGATACAAAATTTAAACTCGTGGTATAAAATTTTGAATAAAAATATAAATATCGAGCGAAGCTAATAGATCTCTACATGCATATGTAGATCTACCATCACAAAAGATTCCAAGTTATTCTAATACATTTTTTTTATGAAACCGAATATTGTGCATAAAAAAAAAGAATATTGTGCATAATTAATACTTGAGTAAAATATATTTTTGATTCTTTAAGAATACATGAGATCTGACTTTAGTTCTTTAAGTTTATAAAGTTTGTTTTTAGTCTTTAAAACTTTACACATTAATGTTGCTAACGAAAAATATTGACTAAAAAAGATTAAATAGATTGTAAGGTGACAAAACAAGCTTAAACTTTTTTTTTAAAAAAAATCATATTTTAAACAGAAGAAAAAAAAAGTTATCAATCCCTTTTTTTATCTACTCCGTATTCTCTCATGCCCATGAGAAACCCTTTCCCTGCCGTCAACACGCCCTTCTGATCTCCATGAATATTGCATCTCTATTATTAAATTTTAGACCAATTACTTTTTGTTTAAAAACAGAACTATTTTGAAAAGTTGAAATCTTATACAATTTTATAGCGAATTTGTTTTCATCAATTCTAAACTTGGAGACACCCATCTGAGCTCGTTCGCTGGTTGCATCTCACCAGATCTTCCAACTTGATCAGATGCAATAATAATATTCTATTGTACAAAAACAAGATAATATTAGATCGCCACACACAAGACCATTTGCAGTTTGTACACAATCATTCCATGAACGTTGCTCCTTTGGTATGTTTGGTCAATTTATGGAGGAAGAAGGGTCTTGGTGGCAGGAGGTTTTCATGGGGAAGGGAGAGTGCAAAGTTAATAAAATTGATAGAGCAAATAATAGGGATATGCTTTTAATTTTGTTGTTTAACTAATTAATGGATATGAAAATAGTTTGACTTAAATTTTAAATCCCTAATTAATTATGACATAAGACTTGATATATAATTTGTTAAGTTTCCAACTTAAAATTTAGATAATTCAACCGTCTTATATGAGATTTTCTCCTATAAAAACCCTTATTGTTATTAATAGAATGTAGAGCATATGTCAGTTTAAGCATAACCTAACTTATTAGTTAATTAATTAATTTAATATACGCAAACGGATAAAAAAATTAAAATTAAGAATAATTTAAGAAATTAAAGACGCTCTTTTCTTGCTATTTTTTTATAGTTGTTACGGTACTTGTTAAATAAAAACTAAATGCCCAACCAAGCCAGAATCTGTAGGCAGGCATTATCATCATCTTCTTCACCGTCTTTATATATAAAATGGAACCAATCCCAAAAAAGTATTGCAATCCAAAACCAGAAGAAAATAATTTCATAATGGCGTTGCAGTCTGTGAACTCCTTCAACCGTTACGGTAATCTAGACGAAGCTGAGAATCAACTCTTTCGTCAGAAGACACGTAAGCGCATGATCATCCTCATCCTCTCCTTCATAGTTCTCGGCGTCGTGGTCGTCGCCGGAACCCTCATCCACATGAATCACACCCCATCCTCTTACTCCGCCCCTTCTTCTCCTGAGTTAACTCCGGCCGCCTCAATCAAAGCCGTCTGCGATGTCACTCGCTACCCTAACTCGTGCATCTCTGGCATCTCCTTCCATCCTAGTTACTCCAACACCACCGACCCGGAAATCCTCTTCAAGTTCTCTCTCCGCGTCGCCAGTGACGAGCTCTCGAAGCTCGCGGCCTACCCTGCGAAGCTCAGAGGCTATGTAAAGGACCAAAGTATACAGACGGCCCTCGATGTCTGTGGAAATGTTCTAGATGATGCAGTGGATCGGCTCAACGACTCGATTTCGTCCCTGGAAGTCGGAGGAGGCGAGGCGATTCTAACGCCGGCGAAGATCGACGACCTTAGGACGTGGCTGAGCGCCACGATTACGGATCAGGAGACTTGTTTGGATGCCATTGAGGAATTGAATTCCATCGATGCTCAAGAGATTCTTCGTGATATGAGAACCGCTATGGAGAACTCTACAGAATCTTCGAGTAATAGTTTGGCCATTGCTACGAAGATTCTTCGGGTACTTGCGAAGGTTCACCTCCCGCTCCATCGGAGGCTACTCTGGTCGGGTTACCCAGAGTGGGTTGGCCCGACAGAGCGGAGGCTGTTGCAGCAAGAGGCGAACAGAACGACGATGGCGGATGCAGTGGTGGCGAAGGACGGAACTGGACAGTACAGGACGATCAATGAGGCGGTGGCGACCGTGAAGAAGAAGAGTGAAAGTAGATTTGTGATTTATGTGAAGGAAGGTGTTTACGTGGAAAATGTAGAATTGAAGAAGGACATGTGGAATGTGATGATTATCGGAGACGGGAAAAACAAAACCGTAATCTCCGGCAGCCGGAATAGAGTCGACGGCGCACACACTTTTGACACTGCCGCTTTCGGTAAGAAATAAAAAATCCTCATTTAATTTTCATGAATACGTGGGAAATATTGAAATGATGGATTGCTTGTTGATTGACTAGAAGAGCGCGCGCGTACACACTCATACACACACGCTACTACGCTAGTCCTAGTGGAAATAAAATATTCGGAAAAATCACAATATGTTTCAAGTAAGAGAAAAAATCAAAAAATATTAAAAAAAGCTTCGGATTCACTATCTAAAAATTAAACTTTTAAGGGGCTTTAATGATATGAATTCAAACTATAAAATTATCTATTTGTCTCCATTGTCAAGACACATAAATTTATCAACATAAAGTGAATGTTTGGGAACACCTAAACCATGATTTATTTTAGAAGTTATTTTCCGTAAGTTAAGATAAAACTTATTTCATATATTTACCTCGTAAATTTTAAAAACTATTTTCAAAAGCTAATCTAAACACACACTAACACTATAACTTGTCAATATGGTGTATGTATTTATTAACAGTTACACTATGACTTATCAATATAATATATATACTTGTCAACAGATGGACTTGTTAATGATAAACTGGACAATAAGGACAAACATATAATTTCATAATTCGAATCTATACCATTTGGATCCCTTTAAGGTTTTTAGATATTTAATCAAATACAGAGACTTTTTTTTTTATATATATTTTTTCTATTCCTTGCACCATACTGTGATTTTCTCAAAATATTATAATATTTACTATATTTAGTTAATAATATAATCTTAATATTATTCCAATGTTATAAATTTATAATGTGCTCGTTTGGAAGAGCTTATTTTTGTCCAAAACGTGCTTATAATTCGTGATTCACGGTATACGAGGTAAGTATGTGAGAGGAGTTTTTTCTCGGCTTGCGTAATAAGTGCGTTTTGACTGTTCAAAACGCTATCACAAACACCCCCAATATCGTATGTACCGTGATATGCTTATTGCCTTCAATCTGAATATTTGCAGCTGTCAGCGGGAAGGGATTCATAGCCAAAGACATCGGATTCGTCAACAATGCAGGGCCGGCCAAACACCAAGCGGTGGCGGTGCGATCAGGCTCCGACAAGTCGGTGTTCTACCGGTGCTCCTTCGATGCCTTCCAGGACACCCTCTACGCCCATTCTAACCGTCAGCTCTACCGTGAATGTGACATCACCGGCACCGTCGACTTCATCTTCGGCAACGCAGCTTCAGTTTTCCAGAACTGCACCATCAAACCCAGAGAGCCACTTCCCGGCCAGTTCAACACCGTCACAGCTCAGGGAAAGACTGATCCAAATCAGAACACTGGCATTGTAATCCACGACTCTTTAATTTCTGCGCTTGATAATCTCACTGCTTCCACCTACCTTGGAAGGCCTTGGAAAAATTACTCTACCACTGTCATAATGAAGTCTGAAATTGGGCCTTTCTTGGACCCGTTGGGATGGGCCGAATGGATCCCTGATTTGGAGCCTCCCAGCACTATATTTTATGCTGAGTACCAGAATACTGGGCCCAGCTCAAATGTGACACAGAGGGTTAGATGGGCTGGTTATAAGCCCAACCTCTCGGAAGATGAGGCTACGAAGTTCTCGGTTGGGTCATTCATCCAGGCGAGTCAGTGGCTGCCTGATACAGGAGTGGAATTTCAATCCTCGTTATAATTGGTCTTCACTGCTCAGTAATTGTTTGCAATAGCCGGTTGCAGCTTTTAAAACCAGTATTTTAATGGTGATTTACGAAATATGAGGTAAATATGTATCACTCTGGTCTTATTTATAAATTAATTTTAATTAATTCTTACATACCAAGGAGAGTTAGTTAACTCATTAACTATGGGCTGAATTTTCAATTTCGCCCTTATCTATGATTAGTTCCAAAAGCCAACATGAATAAAAAAATTTTTGGTTATTGCAATTAATAGGGGTAAAAAAATACAAAATGCATTTACTACTCTGAAATTAGATTTATAAATAGGATCAAATTTTTTTGTCAAAAATGACTTATAAATATGACCAGAGTGGTAAGAAGAGTTTTATCTCGATTTACATGAAAAACACTTATAAACTCTTCATAAACCATCCCAAACAAACTTTAACTCTGTTTTTGGATTCCTTCACTGAATGTTGTAAAATACTCCTGCTATATTGTTTTTCTTTCATACACGGGAAGTAGTAAAAATCTTTCTTCTTAATGATACAGTTTGTTCATATTGTAAATTGAATGTCAAAGTTGTGAGCCACCCTTTGGTTAATGTAAAAATTGTCCACAATCTTAGTTTGTGCATTTGGTTACTTCATCATCCATCATTTACCTGAACTGTATTCCTCTGTAAGAGCTAATTGCTAATTCTTAAATATTAAGAAAATTATTATTTATAAAAAAATATGTGTTGGTTTATTAAAATACTGCTTTAATTGTATGTATTGGAAAACTACTCAAAAAAAGTCAAAAAATAAATTTAAAATTTAAAAAGTAAAGTGAATTGAGTTTCATATATATCATAAAAAGATAAAAAAGCAGTCCCCCTCAAAATTCTTAATTCATGTCATCAGCGTCCGTTCCATTCAATGAAAGGGAAATGTGAAGGTCGATGAAGTGAAAGTCTAAAATGCCCTTGCCCCCAGTCAATGCCATCCACCGTCTGGTGGTGTTACCTGTTGTCGCTGATCAGCACTGGCCGCTGATGGATGGCAAGGGGCATTTCAAACATTTTCTCATCATATTTTGTAATCTAAAAATAAAAATTAAATCGAGCCCCCCACAAAAAACGGTTGTCGCTATCCAAATGAATGACATTCCCTTTTCCACGTAAACAGGTTTTCAATTGGACGTCATTCGATATTTCTGTTTGAATTTAAGAGATTGGCTTCAGCTATCTGTTGTTACCGTTCTCTTTTTATCCTTTTGCCTCTATTACTTAGGTTTTAGATTAAAATTTAAATTGTTTAGATTTAATATTTAATAAAAATATTATTTTTAAACATTATTTATTACATGTTTAAATTATCATAACTAAAATTTAGTATTTTTGAATTTATTTAATTATTTTTTAATAATTTGATATTTTTAAAATATTTTTATAAACATTAAATTTGAAAGGTACAGATTTTAATCTAAAGATTGAGATTAGTAGTGAGGGAAAGAGGATGGAAAGAGAACGATAAGAATATAAGACCTTAGTCAATCCCTGAATTTTAATAGTCATATAATGAATTTTTATTTATCACGTTTTCATAAATTTTTAATAGTAAATTTAAACTCCATATATATATATATATATAATTGACTTGCCGGCAAACAAACTCTAGTTGAGTGACAAGGAAGATTGGGAAAAACATATTGTAAAATATTCTAAAACTATGAAAATATAAGAAAATTTAAAAGATGAAAAAAAAAAGGGAATAGTATGGCCTTATTAATTGAAAAAGGGAATGTATTTCAGTTTCTTATTCAAAAAAAGAAAAAAGAAACTGACCCAATACCGAATGCTTCACTCGATGGGCAACGTGGATTGGCAGGGCTCGAAAGGTGGGGGGTTTTTTTTTTTTTTGGTTATAGTAAAAGATATTCTACAAACATATCAGAAGTTATCTTCCTGAGTCAACATGTAATCTCATTCTGTTTACATCATTAATTAAAAAGGTGGTAATAGCATCAGGGGGCGAATATGTGATATGAAGATCAATCGCCATCTTCCAAACTTCTTTTACCATAGCGTCTGCAACTGTGTTAACATCTCGAGTGCAATGTGAAATTTCCACTTCCCAATCTCTATCCAGCAACGTGTGAACCTCCACAATAAGCTGAAAATCAGGGTGTTCCCGAGATATCTTACACTAAATTAGATCAATTACTTCACTATAATCAAACCCAATCATGATTTGTCTGTATCATTTATCCCATGCAAATTTAAGTCCCCACAAAACACCCCAAACTTCCGCAGATACTATCGTTCCTTGCCCAATTTGGTACATAAACTCCATCAAAAATTCACCATTGTAATATCTCAACACACATCCACACGTGCAGGTCCCTAAGTTGTCATTCATAGATCCATCGGTATTAATTTTCACCCACCCAAGCGGTGGTGGTATCCACTGGTGTGATTCCTTTCTGCACTCTTATTTTAAAGCAAGCTTGTATTACCCTATGTTAAACAGACACGAGCACGAGCTAATATGATCTGTTTACTCCAAGTATTATTATTAAGACATTTGTCATTACTAGCCAACCAAATATACCGGCATAGTACCGTAAACCAAAGACGAAACTCGAATCCCTGTATTACGTTTTTTCTCCCTGCACACCCATGTAAGCCAGTCATTTCTCTCAAACATGGGTTTTAAATATTCAATAGTTTTTCTCGATCAAGGTTTTAAAAACCGATTTTTTTATCTTTTACAACTACAACTATTTTATTTTTTTATATGCATCACTTTTTTCGTGCTCTGGTGAAATAACTGTTAAATTTCCATTGGAAGTTGACAAGAATTATGAATTGTCCAATTATTAGTGACTCGTCATCAATATTCAATACATGAATATGAAAGCAGCCAACCTATCTATAAATTACTTACCCCACTCTTTATGTAATGCATGAGCTCATGCCTCATACCTAATTTGATAGAATTCAAAATAAGAATAAAAATTTCAGAAATAACTCTTTATGTAATGCATGGGCTCATGCTTCATACCTAATTTGATAGAATTCAAAACAAGAATAAAAATTTCAGAAATAATTCTAATAGATCAAATTGTCAGTGTAGCTTCTTTTCTTGTAGTTAGTTTAAGAACATATTTTCAAGTTAATTAGCTACTATTTTCTTAACTAAAATGCACAAAATCCTTTTAAATTTAAAATCAATAAGGTGTAAAATGACTATATTTTGATACTCAAAACTTGTCAATAATTTCTTAGGGTCATGTATTATCTTCAGACGAAAGTTTATTTTTATTATCCCTTTAATAATACATAACTAAAATGCACAAAATCCTTTTAAATTTAAAATCAATAAGGTGTAAAATGACTATATTTTGATACTCAAAACTTGTCAATAATTTCCTAGGGTCATGTATTATCTTCAGACGAAAGTTTATTTTTATTATCCCTTTAATAATACATAATGTTTTAGTTCAATCCCTTAATTTTATAGATTATTGTTTGTGTCTTTTAACCTAACATCGTTAGTTTTAATTAAAAAAATGCTGACATTACAATTTTAAATGTTAATAAAGAATTTTCAAACGTTGTTATATTTAATTATTTTTAAAATTTTAATTATCACCAAAAATATTAATTGTGAATTATTTTTTATCATTTAAATTTAAGATGTCACCATTTCATGTTAATGATATTATCTGTGTTGCTCCGAAAAAAAGTATTTGTATTAAGTTAGATTTTTTTAAAAAAATACTTATTTCATTAAATTAAAGGACTATAGATGCATTTTTGTCATGTTTTTATTTTTTTTTGCCAGTAGTCATGTTATTATATATTATAAAAAATACTCTTTCCAATCCTTTTTATAAGGAACAACCACCACATTAACATGGGTCAAAATGTCAGATAAAGATAATAAATGAATAACATGTACCCCTTTTTTCAATTACACCTTTATTTAGAAAGAATGTACACATAAAAAATATTGGATGAAAACTTATTACAAAAAGATAATGAATGATATATATTTAATAAAAGTAAAATGAAAAAATTAGTTTAAAATTTCAGACAAATGAAATTTAATTTTTTTATAATAAGAATCACTTTGTAATAAAGAATATTGTTTATAAAAAGGGGAGTAATGTATATCACTTTGATTCTATTTATAAGTTATTTTTAAGTAAATCTCATATATTAAGGAGAGGTAATTAACTCAATGATTATGAGATAAATTTTCAACCATGCTCTCATTTATGAATGATTACTTTTTAACTCTTTTTTCTCTATTTATCTTATTATTTCTTCATTAGTATAATAAATAGGGACAAAATTACCACAATTTCATTTAATACATTAAAATCGGGTTTATAAATAAAACCAAATTTTTTTTATTAAAAAAAATTTATAAATAGAATCAAAATGATATATAACATGTAAATAATGAAACTTTGATATAAGTTTTATTTTGATCCTGATGGTTGATAAGATAAGACCGTAGGCTATTAAATGTAATTTTTCCTGAATTTTGAAACGAATGGGTAACTAGCAAAAAAAAAAAATTGATTAAGGTGGCCAGTGGCGCAAGAAAAGTGGTAGCGGGAGGCGGAAGTTGGTGGAGTCATAGGTTCAATTTCATATTCTGTGGGCGCCAGGAGATCAGGGCTTGTGTTTTCCCTGAGATTGTGTTTCGTGTCCAAAAATCTCTAATGCCACGAAATATCACATCATAGAATTCCCTTTTATATACGATGCGGAAATTCGTTGTGGACAGAGTCAGGAGCATTTTGAGCCGCTCTTTGCAATTGCAGCATCGTCCTCAACGCCGTCTACTTTCCCCTCTTCCTCCTGCTCTTACTTTCCATTCTTCTGCCATGGCTTCTTCTGCTTCCGATTCATCATTCCCTGTTACTTTGCACAACCTCAATCCCAAGGTATGCCCTTTCTTTTCTTCGTCTTCTCTATTTGCGAGCTCGGAACTGTGTGATTGCATCTCTGTGCGTAGATGATCTTGATTTTTTATTACTGGTGCTCTTTTTTTTGGGGTTGAAGTGAAGTTTATTGCTGTCCATGCGGATTTCTCAAAGGTGTTTCTTCGGTCAAACAGATAACCTTTTTTCCTTTTTGGGTCTCATTTATCATATTTTAAGCGTCACGGAGCATCGAGTTCTTTTTATTACTTGACATGTGAGATCTAAAACGAAGTTTTGAGCCTGTTTATCCCCTTCACTTCTCTCAAGTTGTCTTTAAGAATTAACTTTGTTCAGCTTCTTTTAGTTGTCTCTATGTAGATAGACTGATGACGATTAATAGCTCCTTTCTCCTGTACTATGATCTATTATGTATTTTACATATGATTACTTGGAGTGATATGCAACTTTCATTACCATGTGGTTTCAATGTTAGCGATTATCCCATTCAGTGCTACATCTTCACTAAAGGATCCTTTGTTGGTCATGCTATCACCAGTATGTATTCTACTCGTGCTTGCTTGAAACCGTCCTTTTTCTTTTCTTGCAGGTTCTGGAATGTGAGTATGCTGTTCGAGGAGAAATCGTCACCATGGCCCAGGTACTGCCATTTGGCTGTACATCTTGAAAGGATTAATTAAAGTCTTTCATTGAAAAGTTATTTCTGTCTTGGTAAAAATTCATTGGTAGAGACTTTTTAGATCCTTTGCCGGCAAAACACAGCCTTAATGCTCTTTCAACACTGACCCTAGGATTAATACTAACGCTTTTTTTGACACTATAGCTTGACAGATAAAGCTGTATTTGATGCTATCAGGTTTCCAGTGGGATTTTTTTCTTTTGAAAAATACATTATGAATGACTTCACTGATACCTTGCCCTGTCTCAATGCTGTAGAAATTGCAACAAGAATTACAGGCTAGTTCAGGCTCTCATCCATTTAACGAGGTACTGGTTTCCGCTTGATATCTTATTTTAAAGTATAAATAATTCAGTTGGTGATTATTGATGCGGACCAAAATGTGCAGCCAGATAATTTAGCTTTTAACCCAGCCCTGTCTATAGCTATAGTTTACAATCCCCTTGTTAAGTTTTTCCCTTTAATTATACTATAACTATGATTTGTAATGGAAACTTTCCCTGGTATTTAGCCTTGCAAAACTGGCCAATTAAAGGAGTCTGTTCTGCATGATAGATTTTCATCATTTTTGCCTAAGTTCTTTTAGGGATGATGAGAGAAAAATATTTCACATCTTTTTCATAGCCTTTCACCTTGAAAAATTGAAGGGTATAGGCTATGCATAAAATGCTTCTCACCACTCTGTGTATGCTGAATTATATACTTCTGTGCTCTTCTGTGCTTTTACTTAAGTTATTTTTTCTGCCTTTTCTGACTTGTCTATTGTCTGGAAATAGATAATTTACTGCAACATTGGTAATCCTCAGTCTCTTGGCCAGCAGCCAATAACTTTCTTCCGAGAGGTTGGTTTGTTGTTATTTTTATGGTGAAATGCTGTGGTGTTCATACTGTTAAAGAAATCCTTCTTATGACAATCCAATATCAATTATAGGTTCTTGCATTATGCGACCATCCAGCCATTTTGGACAAAAGTGAAACACAGGGTTTGTTCAGGTAATTAACAAGCTGGTAGATTTAATATTTTCAATGTTATAATTTATTAATTTGTCACTTAGCCTTTTTATTCTTTCAGTTCTATTTTAAATGTGTAAATTTTATCCTATTAGTTGTTATTTTACCCTTCTGGAAATGAAACCAGATTATTAAAACATGAATATTTCATTACAATTCAAATATTGCCAGGCTAAAATTAGTAAAGTCCAGTAATATTATTTTCTCTATGGAATTCATATGATTGCTTGGCTTTTGTCCATGTACATGTTCATAGAGACAGAGTCAAGAATAAGAAGTTAAAGCTATGGGTCTTTAATTTAATTTGAGTGGATCTTACTTTGTTCATCCCTTTTTATAATGGTGCGTTTTACCCTTTGAGCAAAAAAAAAAAAAAAAAAACTTCTTTCACCACTTAAGTTTTGATATCAATGAAGTATCTGTGCTGTGGACTTTTGATAATTTTCTTTCATGCCTTTCTTGGTAGTTTTGGCCTTAATAGTTGTTCTTTGGACATGTTTTTCAGTGCCGATGCCATAGAGCGAGCTTGGCAGATTCTAGATCAGATTCCTGGGAGAGCTACTGGTGCCTATAGTCATAGTCAGGTTGGGATTGCACTATCTGCTCTAGATTTCCTTGCATTAGGTTGATATACATGGAATAAATATGAAAATGTTGTTCTCATATCAGGGTATCAAGGGTTTACGTGATACAATTGCTGCCGGGATTGAAGCTCGTGATGGTTTTCCTGCTGATCCCAATGACATTTTCTTGACTGATGGTGCAAGCCCAGCGGTAACTCAACTTTTAATTTTTCTTGAAGTGTTTTCTTTGTGGACTTGGATAATGGGGTTTTGGATCCCTCATTTAGTGAGGATTTTGGTGAATGGCAGAGACTTTATCACGGCCCATGTTGCCCTAGATTTAGATGGCAGCTCCATGGCCTGACTTTATTTCCAATCTGAATAAGTTGATTATCTTTTCTATTTTGCCAGGTCCATATGATGATGCAGTTACTCTTAAGATCAGAAAAAGATGGTATTTTGTGCCCCATCCCTCAGTACCCTCTCTACTCAGCTTCAATTGCCCTTCATGGTGGCACTCTGGTAGGTCTTTACACATACGAGATGAATACATATTTTAAATTTGGCTAATATTTTCATGTGTTTCACTGCACTGATTTGAAAGGGTTATATAGCTTTGCTAGACATGTGATCTCTTTTTATGAGTAATGATATTCAGTTTATATAGGTCATCTTGGAACAAGTCAATGAGAAAAAAATCTCCCTTGCATGTTTGAATGGATAGGAATACCTTCAAATTGAAGGAAAAAAAATGATGTAAATTATATTTTGTTATGATTTCTTAGTTAGTATCAATGGATAAATTTGCCATTATTCTTTTGAAGGTACCTTATTATCTCAATGAAGCAACTGGTTGGGGTTTGGAAATACCTGAGCTCAAGAACCAGTTGGAGACTGCCAAGTCCAAGGGTATCAGTGTCAGAGCTTTGGCTGTTATAAATCCAGGCAACCCAACTGGGCAGGTGAATTGCAATGAAATTAGTAACATTAATACAAGAGAGTATTTCAGGTTTGAAGCTGAGCATGCTAAATACTAGAACATGGATTTTCTGTCATGCCTTCTAGGTTCTTTCTGAGGAAAACCAGCGGGATATTGTGAAATTTTGCAAGGAAGAAGGTTTGGTTCTCTTGGCCGATGAGGTAACTGGATTTTTGTTTTGACAATTTCATACACTATTAAAAGTGCATGACACCTTGATTGAAACTTCTATCATTTTGCAGGTGTATCAAGAAAATATTTATGTTCCTGAGAAAAAATTTCATTCTTTCAAGAAGGTATCTCGGTCTATGGGCTATGGTGAGGATGATATAACCTTGGTATCTTTCCAATCAGTTTCCAAAGGTAAATTGGTGAAAGAAATCATTTATCACAACAAAAGGAAAGTATAGAGAGGCAATGATTGCAATAGGATCCATACTAATGTAGAATGTCTTTATCTTTGGTTTCAGGCTATTATGGAGAGTGTGGGAAACGAGGAGGTTATATGGAGGTGACTGGGTTTTCTGCAGATGTGAGGGAACAGATATACAAGGTGGCCTCTGTGAATCTTTGTTCAAACATCTCAGGTCAAATTCTTGCTAGCTTGGTCATGAGCCCTCCCAAGGTTAGTTCTCTGCCTCTTTAAAGTCAAATCAATTGTCCCTTCAACAACAATGAGGTGGCTACATGAATTGCATGATGTTTTGTCAACAACTAAATATTTGGATAAATTATTAACTAAAAGATCCGTTTAGTAATTTTATTAAGTGTTCTCTTTGGTCTTCCTGTACCCCTTTTCATTGGACGAATATTGTCTGCTCTATCCTTTTCACCAGTGCCTCCAACGGCATTCTTTGAACATGTCCAAACCACTTTAAACGGTTTTCTATCATTTCTCCTCAGTGGATGCCATGCCAACTCTTCCTTGTATATAGTTATAACAAATCTTATCTTGTGTGCCCACACATCTATCTCAACATCTTCATCTTTTTTTGTATTTTAATCTAGATACAATTTGTACAAGAGCACCAACTTTGGACTTGAAATAACTTTGGAGGAAGAGATTAAAAGATGACTTAAAAGCAGTTGCTACTGGTGATTTCTATTTTCATAGAAAAACTCTGAACTCTGTAATCAGTAGAACTAACCCATTTTTGTTTAAGCGTTATTTTTGTATTCTTTTGGCCTTTTTATATTTTGTGGTGGACTACAACATGGCTTATAAATTCGGGTTTTAGTATAGAGAGCAAAAGGTTGATTGGAAGCAAAGCTGTTATACTTGCTCTAGAATGTTCTGCATTGTTTTCAATCATGTTTTAGCAAATTTTTTATGCCTTTAGCTTGTTCAAAAACAATTCAACCTGAGTACCATGTAGATACACATTAGATGGATCAGCAAGTTGAATCTGTGAATTAGGAAGGCATGTCAATAGTGGCAGATCCCATTTGAATTTACAGTCAACAATGAAATTCCAAATATTCTACGATACAATCATTTTGTTTTGAGAATGTGGGAATGAAATTCCAAATATTCTATGGCTAGCATCAACGCATTTCCCATATGACACTCAGTGAATTTCAATGGATGGCTGCAGGTTGGAGATGAGTCCTATGAGTCGTATATTGCTGAGAGAGATGGAATTCTATCTTCTCTTGCTAGGCGTGCAAAGGTCAGTTACCTAAAAAAGAACTTAGTTTACTAATTCTGTTTGATGATTGGATGATTGTATATTAATCATGTCAAAAGAGTAATATTCCAAACAATTTCCAAGATTCCTTTCTTTCTCAATCTCACAATCTCCTGTGCAAACATCATATTGAAGGGAGTGTCCCACACTGCAAAGTGACTGCCGCCAACCCCCTTTTATCCTTCGTTTCCCTGGTCTGTTTACTCATTTTTGTTGGTTCAATCTTTTTGGATTTATATTCTTGACTCAGACACTGGAAGAAGCATTCAACAAACTAGAGGGTGTGACATGCAACAAAGCAGAAGGGGCAATGTATCTATTTCCCCGTATTCGCCTCCCTGAAAAGGCAATCAAAGCCGCTGAGGCTGCCAAAAAAGCTCCTGATGCTTTCTACTGTCAACGCCTCCTTAATGCCACTGGAGTTGTCGTCGTCCCTGGTTCTGGTTTTGGACAGGTTAGTTTTTATTAATTTATTGTAGTAAAACTAAGCCTGTCTCTGCCCAGTTGCATGTGATTTATATTCTGATTGATCAATAAAACTGGTTGTTTGTTGTAACCAATTTGTTTTGCCGCTTATCTCACAATTGACAAGGCTTTGCTATAGCTTCCCAAGCAGGAAACTACAAACATATCCTTTTAACTTATGGTTATTTCTGAACAACCACCCTCACCTTTAAATATTAAAAATTGCCCCTAAACTTTCATCCATTATAGCATCAGGGAATTTTGAAATTTAGATTTGCTTTGTTTTAATTGTTAAAAAGTCAAAGTTTAAAGAGTTAGTTTCAGATTTTGGAAGTTGAAAATGGGTTTGCGGATTGTAAATGGCTCAAATTTGAAAAGATATACCTACAAATTTTGGAAAACATAACATGCGGATATGTCTTAATTTTCAACATCATATTATTGACTCATTTAAAAATGTTTGATCCATCCCATAATTTTATTTCATGAGTTGATATACCAAACATTTCAGAAAAGCACCGAAGTTATCTTTTTCTCTGGGAATTATCAACTTAATTTTGGATTGTGATGCTGTCATGTTAGGTTCCTGGGACCTGGCACTTTAGGTGCACAATTCTGCCTCAAGAAGACAAGATTCCTGCAATTGTCACCGGCTTGACAGAGTTCCACCAGAAGTTCATGGGTGAGTTTCGCGACTGAGAAATCCTAGTCGAGTTTCTTCCATCACAATAAGCATAGCCAATCAACTTTTGAGTTTTAACAGTGACAGACTTTGAGTTTTTAGATGTGATTTTATCTTTGGCAATCATTAGTAGTTCAAAAGAGAAGGGAAAAAGTGCTTTTGTTGGGTGGCACTTAACCCATTGCTTCCTGGTTCCATGAATCTGGAGGCATGGAAGTCAAAAAAGAAGGAATGAATTAGGGTTGCAAATTAATTGAACTTCACAGAGTAGTACCCTTTGCATGAGTTATAGAGCCTCCAAAAAATCTTAGGCGTATCTGAACAGCTGAAATAGATGTTGCCGATAGTGGTGGGGATTAGTATGCCCCCTTCAATAAATCATTCATTACATACTGTGTACTGGGAAATTACTTTTGCAGTTTCAATGCCATTGGTAATTCTTCAGTTTAGGGTTCATTGCAAGTGCATCTACAGGTAAACAAGCAAAATCTAAGTAGTGGAATTGCATAAAAGCTGGGAATTTGAAAACTTTTGCACTCAAATTATGACTGAAATGAAGAAGGAATCATGATGTGACACAGACACACTAGCCAGGAGTGTATGTCGATTCATTTTTTTTTATCAATTTTTTGAATTTAATTAAAATTTATATATAAAATTTTAAAATTGTTAATCTACTCTACTAATATAATTGTATGCTTTTTCTCCTTTTTTTAATAAATTCAACAACTTTTAGATAATGAGTCTGATGACATTTATATAAAAGTTTTAAAAATATTGAATCAAAAATAAATTTTACAACAAAAAGATAAAAAAGCCAAAAAAATTACACGATATTTGAGATTGTTTTTAAGATTTCTATAGATTGATTTTTACAATGCTCAACAGAAAAGCATAAAAAATAATTAAACTGTTTGACTAAAACATAAAGGTTTTATGAAAAGAAAACACGTGTTTTCCAAGGCTAATAGCATTCATTCCAGTGTTTTATATCCAAATTATATATTAAAACAAGATCATCCATGTGATCACTCCTTCCTACGAAAATCAAAATCCAAAAACAGAATTTGGACAGAGACAGAGTGACGTTTTTCTGAAACAGAAACTGTGGTTAATAAATGAGAATAGCATGCAACTGGAAAGGCTTGCAGTGATGACTGATGAGGTTGAAAGTGGAAGAGAACAGTGTAAGATGAGACGCACGACACGACACAGAATCAAAGTCTTCTGCTACATCAAACAACAACGTACAGAAAGATTCTTGAAATGCCCAAAAGCAGTTAAACTTGAGCTTCGCTTTTGTTCTCTCTGATCATCTGCTTTGTCAACGTCTCCATGTAATATCGGACCTTCACGCAAACTCGCCAGAGTCCCATGTCTGAAAAAGTGGGACTCCTCTTCAACTGCTGGCCAGCTACGCTTATTACTGGCTGCCATTTTCACCCAACCTTGTTTGATTTGTCTTTCTGGTATCATATCAGAACTCTCTGAATAGTGAATAGCCTTAAAATTAGTAATTACTCAGTTTTCTTTGTCCTTCCCCAAACGTGAAAACACCAAAATGGTACCCTTTGGTCTTGGTAGAAATTAAAAAAATTAAATAAATTACTTAATTATATTATATGTTATGTATCCTTAGATTATATATCAGTTTATAAGTTAGACAAAATAGTTTGGAGAAAAAATGATAAACATAAATATTTTAAAATAATTTAATTATCCTTTTTTAATATCTCCAAAAAAAGTCAACAATGTCTTATATTTAGGATTGGAAGCAATACTACTATTATGGTAATTAACATGGATTCCTTTTATTGGAAATTAACACTACGAAATAAATCTGAATTATTCAATCATATATGTCCTTTAAAGAAATATTTTTTTTTTTAAAAAAAATTAAAGTTACAGAACAAAATATACAAAAATAATTTCTCTATGCAATTTTTTTTTAAAATTCTATTATTTAAGGTGAAAATATAAAAGATGAATGATAAACAATTCAAATTTTTTGAAAAATAATAGCACCTACCAATTATCCTCATTTTTGTTACGGTAACTCTTTTAATCATGCACACCTTTTTTTTTGTCATAGTCATCTTTCTATTAGAGAGAATCTTATTATAGGCATAATCAAATGTTAAATGTGAGCACTTCTCTTATAGAAATTCAAATATTGATTCATCATATTGTGAAGAACATACCCCTTCTATTAAACCCAATATCTGCTAGTCATTCACACCTTTTCTTATTGTTCCCAAAACTAGAAGGTGGATTATGAGCTTTACATGAAGTTTGAGATAAATTTTACAGATTCATAGAATCAAAATAGCACATCTTATTATAAATTTTATCAAGTTGAATTTTACATTATATATAGAACAGATGAGATCCTTATTCCTAATTTTTATTTTTCTCATGTCTGTGATGAATGTTATGTTGGATTAGTTTCAAGTACTTTTGCCATGGATTAGCGTTAATTAATTATTATTAACATAATTATATGTATAATTAAGTGATCAATTCCATTTTGAATAATGAACTTAGAAATAGACTAGGTACTACTCATGGATAATTTGTTTTATTGTCTCCAGTTCTAACTATATGAGTTAGGCAAGAGATTTATCTTGATCTTAGTTATAAAACCTCGATCCACCTTATCTCCCGAATTTATAATTTTTTTTCCAAAATATCCGTATTGATTATATATTTTAAAGGGATTCCCATCAAGGAGTAGTTCCAACACATGATTAAAGAGGGTATTTTAGAAAAATCAACAAGCTTTGTTACAAATAACTAATTTTCTTAATATGCAAAACTTAGGGGTAAAGTTGACTTTGTGCTCTTAGAGAAAGGTATATACTCTCTCCGATTCTTTTTATAAGAGCTCAATAATCATATTACGCACTTTAAAAACGGTTAAAAATTATTAAAAGCAATAAGTATGTTTGAAATTAACATTATTTTTCAAATATGTCATCATTTATGAGGAGACAAGTAAGAGAGAGAAATGGGTAATAAATGAGAGAAAGTAAAAAAGAGAATGTAGAATAGTAAGAGTATAAAAAAAAAGGGTTAAGGTGCAAATTTACCAACGAAGTTTTGTCCGAGGAGCGTCTGGCACAAATATCTTTTAGAAGGGACAAAAATACCAATGAACAATTAAAGAGGGGCATCCACCACAAAAACCGTTAATCCGTACTAATGGCGTTAAATTATAAGAGAAGAAAACCCTTAACGCCGTTAGTACGGATTTAACGGTTTTTGTGGTGGATGCCCCTTTTTAATTGTTCATTGGTATTTTTACTTCTTCTAAAAGATATTTATGCCAGACGCTCCTCAGACAAAACTTCATTGATAAATTTGCACCTTAACCCTAAAAAAAAGAGGAGAGAGAATGAAAAAAATTCACCTTTTAATTAATGTCATATGAATGATTTATGAGGAGTAAATATTGAAAAGGGTTATTAAATGTTGAAAAGAACTAAGGCAATTCAAATTTTGGGTTCTTATAAAAAGAATCGGAGAGAGTATTTAATAGGGGTAAAGTTGAAAAGTTATCAAATTTTAAGAGAGGGCTAATGAAATTTAGGGGATTTTTGGTACGAGGGATTTGGAAGGAAAGAGAGGGGAGGAAAAATTTTTATGACATGAATATAAAAAAGTTGGAGAAGTGGGGTTGAAAGTTTTTAGTTAGTTTTTCTTACTCTTTTATTTTACATATTATCTTTATTAAAATTTTATAATCACACTTCTCCAATTTTTTAAAATCTAACTCATAAAAATTTTCTCTTCCTTCCCTCCCCCTCCATTTCCCTCCTGCCAAATAGACCCTTAGGGTTCTTGGTTCTAATAAAACAGGTTGAAAGTGCCTTACTTACATATCAGTAGTTTGGAATTAGCTCAATTCTTATCATAATTACTACAGTACTTGCTAGACATAGTGGGAGGTGCGCGCGCGCTAATTATTGGACAAGCTTATGAGGATATTTAAAATATGATTTGTGCCACATTTTTACTCCATCAAGTTAGTGTATGAAAAACAAGCACAAGAAGTAGCACAACTTGAAAATGGATTCTTCAACAGCTTTTGATGAGATTCTTCATTTGCCTTCCCCACCATGTGTTGCTCTCGAGCTGCTTCTCTCCATTCTTCTGTTTTCCTCCTAACCACTTCCATTCTCTTCATTACTTTCTCTTCATGCTTCCATCTCATCTTCTGTATTTTCACCTATATTCCACCAACCACAACATTCAGGGCAATTTCTGGGGATTAAATTAGTGTCTATTTGGATTAACAGTAGAAACTATTTTTATTACGTGATTTACAGTGTACGAAGTAAGTATATGAGAGGAATTTTATCTCGACTTATCTTGTGTGAACGTGCTTTTGTAATGGTGATTCAAACAAGCCCTTAAAGTGTGAAAATTAATCCTCCCATGATTATTGGGAAAAGAAATGAAGAGAATGAAGGGTACCTCAAGCTTCTTTGATTCAGCTTCTGCCTTAGCTCTTTGGAGATTCACCCAAGCCCGGATTTTTGCTTCTTCAATCTGATATCTACACTTTCAAATCACAATTACGTCTGAACCATACATGCCAATTGTCACACCAAATTAAAAACCAAAGACCTTTCTTATACCCAAATAAAAAAAAAAAGGCAATGACCTTTCAAAAAATTTAAACCGACACTTTGGTAAATTGATAAATTTACTTGGCTTTAGTCTTATAACTTATCAAGTTTACTGTAGTGCTTTGAAGGTTTAATTACCTGAGCCAAGATTTGACCTTTTCCTCTTCTTCCCAAGCAGCAAGAGTCATGGAGTCTGAATCATCTTTCTGGGTTTGGTAAGCATGATGTCTCAAGCTCTTTGAAGCTTCTTCTTCTTCCTCCTGCCTTGACCTCCAATTCGACCCAATCGAACCGGACTTTGCTCCCAGTTGCAGCTTGGCAAAATGACGTTCGTTTAGCTGAATAAGCTCTTTATTGTTGGTGAATGTAGCAGACCTATTTGCAGGAGTGTTATGGCGAGCAGGAGATAAGCTCTTTAATGGTGTGTGACACCTTGAAGTTGTGTAGCTTCCTAGAGGAGTCATCTCTGTCCCAATGTCTCTGAAATTGGGAAACTTTGACCCTTTCTCGTCTGTATACTTGTCTGTATTTCATGTATTTGTATCAAACATGACATGAATTTTCAAATTAATTAAATTCCACTATTCAACTTCAAATGAACTTCAAGAATGAGCAGAACACTCTGGAACAAGCCTCTCACTATCATTGTGTGAAGTTTATTATTAAAAAAAATGGAAGGGACTTTATGGGCAATTTAATGAACCAAAAATCAAAACCTTTGTGAGAAACATAAAGTGAGGAAGGTAAGTTAGAGGAAAATGCCGGATTGAGAAAATGAAAACAAGGAAACAGGGGATCCTACCTTTTAGCACCATGTCTGGTGGGGAAGTGAACCCATGGTGGTCCAAAGTTGCAGGAGAAAGTTGAAAACTTGGGACAGCTGTGAACACCTTTTCCTGTGTGGACCTCGATTTCTCCGGGAAATCCTCGGCAGTGTTGCTTACCTTGAAGACATTGTCACATGATGTCCTGATCTTGGAGGACGCTGAAGCAGGGGAGGATCCATGGCTACCAACGACCCATTTCTCTGCATCGTCCCATTTGGATGAGAAGTTTCTTTTTCTGAAACCAAAGATGGGTCTTCCTGGGGTTGAAGGAACTTCTAATCTTGTTTTTGTCTGAGATAAAACCTCGAGAGAACCTCTGTTTTTGTGTGACATAGGAAAGGACTTCACGAACTCCGAGGTTTCTCGGAGATGAAGCTTACAGAGTGGGTCAGGGATTGGCTCTGCATTTTTCATGAACAAGCTGGTGTTGCCTGGTAACGGTGATTCCTGAATCAGAAAAAAAGAAACATGAACGATGATTAAAATTCAATAGGGCTAGACGATTGAAGTAAAAGAAATGAAAAGTGGGATCCTTTTCGGTTACCACTTGTGAAGTAGATGAAAACGACGAAGCTTGAAAGTATTCATGGTGGGAGGGATTCATGGCAGAGTGACTTGAAGCAGAAATGGGAGACTGCAGAGTGTTGAGAGACAAACTTTGCTTTATTATATGCAATTGTGCAGTTTCAGAGGTTATATCACAAATCAAATGCCATCATGCTACTAATACTATTTATGGCAGCTACTGCTCGCTCTTTTTTTTTTTTTGCCAGATAATATGATTTTTTATTAATATAAAGACAGGAAAATACAAAACACAATAGAAGAGATTCATTAAAATAGAGCCAGACAACTAACAATCCAAACATAAACCCAAAGAATAGTACTAAGGAAGTCATAGCTGACAAGTTCACAAGCACGGTCACCATCTTTTTTGTTAGAGTCTGCAGAGAGGAAGTCGCCGTCGCCAGCAACAATATCAAAGTAAGGGTTGGTGGTTTGAAGAACCTATCCCAAAGGACCCATCCCTCTTGTAGGCTAAAGAGCAACCATTTATGGTCGAAGAAGCAAGAATGGAGAAACCCATAGATGCAGAATTTTTTTTAGGGTTAAGGAGTAAATTTATCAATAAAATTTTAAAGAATGAGTGTTTAGCACAATTATATTTTAAATGGAGTAAAAATATATATAGGGAATTAAAAGTGGAGCATCCAGCACAAAACCGTTAAATTTAACCTAATGACGTTAAATTATAAGAGAAGAAAACTCTTAACAGTGTTAGGTCAAATTTAACGGTTTTGTGCTGGATGCTCCACTTTTAATTCCTTATGTGTATTTTTGCCCCATTTAAAACATAATTGTGTCAGGCACTACTTCTTTAAAACTTTGCTGGTAAGTTTGCTCCTTAACTCTTTTTCTTTTAAGATAAGGAAAATTAAATAAGTTACTTAATTATATCATATTTTATAGATTATTATATGATATATTAATTTATAAGTCAGACAAATTAGTTTAGAAAAATAATAATAAATATAAATACTTTAAAGTAACTTATTTAACTTATTTAATCTCTCTAAACAAATTAATTGAATCTTATACTTAGAATATGAGGTAGAATGTGTGTGTCTGCGCTAATAAAAATCAAAGTACATATTTGGCAAATCATAAAATCAATAGTTTCAAAAAATTTTCTTTTTATAAATCAAGATAAAATTTTTTTCACACATATTGTAAAAGGAAAATGGTGATATCAACAACTAATCCCAACTTTCGCAAAGTCTGTGATAGGACGGTCCTAAGTCCTAACTCCTAATAAGAAATAAGAATCTGAGAAAATGATAAATACGAAAATTCGGGTCACAATACTTATGTGGGGAAAAAGAAGGAATGTTTTCCCATGGTTCTTCTCAACTTTCGCTCCAAGTGACCCTCAACTTGTCTCCTCCATTTGTCTATGAAATTCTAGCAAGGAAAACCAGGCTACTAAAAATGGGATTAGGTATTAAATTAGTTGAGATGGTGATTTAAAGATTAATAATACAATCGAGGTTAACCCAATCATAATTAAAATAATAAGTGTAATTAAAGTATACAAAAATATTCATATATATATATATATATATATATAAAACTCCCTTAAGTAAATAGTGTTAATTAACGAGTACATCATTTATATGTGCAAATCACACATAGTCTAACAAAATAGAGTTATTAAAGCAATATTTTTTAACTCAAAACAATGTCATTATAGGTTTAGCAATGTGAGAGAAAAAAAATCTACCCCAATTGACCCGAGAAAGCTTCTTTGATTTCTCTCTCTATTTCCTCTATATTTAATGTCTCTACTATTGCATCAATTTTTAATGGTTAAGATTTATTTTATTTATCATGATAGATTTTTTATTATATTTAATGTTATAATAATATTATTATATATCATTAAATCTCAACTATTAAAATTTGATCTGATGATAGAGATATTAAATAGAGAAGAGATGAAGAAAGAGATCAATAGAGACATTCCTCTCTCAACCCGTCCAAAACTTGTGACAGGACTAATAAGGAGATTGGTTCATCCATGTACTATATGAGTAAGCCAACCATGTTGGATTTTAACATTACGAGTAAAACAAATTAAAGTAAAAGTGACAGTTAATTATTCTTAACATTACAAATGAAGCCTTAAACAAATGATCCTTCAAGTTTTTTTTAAAAAAACACATTTTAATTCCACTCAACTAACTAAACTCTTTTTCTCATATTATCATTAACTTCACCAAGGGGGTCTCATAAATAGAAGCAAGTAGGTACGCCGCCATCATTCTTTAAGATCTCAAAGGGGGGGCCATTGTAACAGCTTAACTTAGTTAATCTTAAGACACTATGATTAATCAAGGTTTTAAAAAATGGTTCATGAGTGATTTGAAGGAGAGAAAAGGTGCTAAGAGGATATTTAGAAGCTCACCGACAATGTCTTGTATAAATAACAATATGATATTGACGTTAGAAGGATAACACTTTTGCCCCGTTTGGTACATGGGAACTGAAGTGGGAGAAGTGAAAGTGGAAGTGGAATTATAAAGTTAGATTGTTTGGTGCGTCTGAACTCACTTCTCTATGGAACTGACTTCCATAAAAAACGATGGAAGTCACTTCCTTCCTCTCACCCCGAGAACTGACTTCCACTTCCCATGGAAGTGGAATTTTGACCATTTGGCCCCTCTCCCTTTCTTCCTCAAACATTCCGTCGCACAAAGGCGAGGACGGATCTGCGACGGCGGACAGCGAGGATGACGACAAGGTGGCCGGTGAGGATGATGGCAAGGACGAGATCGGCGGACGGCCAGCAAGGACGAGATCTGTGGATGGCGAGGATGACGACAAGGTAGACTGCAATCTACCACTTCAGATCCGATTTCTGGTTCGATTTCGATTTCGTTCTGTCTCTGGTTCAATTTCGTTTTCGTTCGATCTCTGGGTGGATTTCGTTTTCGCCATTTCCGACGACGCCGTTCGATCTCGAGTTTGGCGTTGATTTTGTTTGATTTTTTAAGGCAGAGATTAGCTTCGATTTCGATTATTGTTTCTGATTCGTTTTTTTTTTGCTTGAGTTGTGTGAATGTTCTTCAATTTTGGTTCATGTGTTTCCAGAAGTGGTACACCATTTGCCGGCATTCACTTTGTTCACAGCCATTTACTCCATTATCCAAAGGTAATGGTTGCCATTGACCAAGGTGGAGGTGCCATTGATGAAGTGGAGGTCTGCAAACAGGGGCGTCGGGGAGTGTTGGAGAGTTTTGAGTTTTTTTTTTTAAAATAATAATAAGGGTATTTGGGTCTTTTCATAGGAAAAATATACATATTGATTAAAAATTATATCTCACTTCCACCGACATACCAAACACATTTTAAAACTCATCTTTACTTCCATTTCCAATTCCAATTCCACTTCTATTTCCATTTCCACTTCTATCAAAAACTCTTCCATGATACCAAATGGGGCATTTGAGTTATGAATCTATTGATAGCTTTGAACCTTTTGAATAAATTTTTAAGAAGTATTTTGAACTTTTTAGAAATGCTTAAAATCAACTTGGATGGTGTTGCAAAATTAAGTAGTGATGGAATTAAATTATAAAAAAAAAAATCGAAACCTAATGGGTCAAAATTTGCTTTGGGTCAATCTTCTCTTTCCCACTAGAATACCCCATCCTGGTCTATCTATCTCTGGGCTCTGGAAAAAAGGTGGGCCTGAGGAATAAGCCCATGTACTGCTGATCCATAAGATCAGGCCCAGATTGCTAACACTTTGTGAGACTTGTAATTATAATAATGAACTCACCACAGCCCGTGTAACAAAAAAAAAAAGATGGCCCAAAAAATGTAACAAAAAAAGTACAACAGACAGGACCCAGGGTTGTTATCACTAAGAACTCACGTTAGGTGTAATTATTGCCCTTCATGGCAAAAGATGAGGCAACTAATTAATATGTGAGTATTGTGACCTTTTTTTATAAACTTTATAAATTTACTGTTCTTCCAATTTTAAATATAGGACTTAATTTATAGACAATTTACACAACAAGCTAAATCCTATGTTGCCGGCAAGAAATAACAATACAAAGATATTGTAAACATTGATTTGTTTCCGTGTGAGGAAAATCATATTGATTTGACGTCTTTAATTTATAATTAAGTGAAGTCATTGTTTGAAAATTAGTGGCTATCGTTTGGACAGATAGTAAATTTGACTTTTAACAAAGCCCATGAGTGATTTTTTTTTTTGAACGAAAAAGCCCATGAGCGATTGACAAGTGGGAAATACCTTATCAAAAAAATCAAATTTATGAACATTATTTACTAGAATTTCCTATCCTCACGCCAACCCTATCTACCTATGATTTTGCTTCCTTATTGCCTAACATGTCACTTCCTCATTTTATATAGAAAATTTTAGCGTCGTTCTCAACTTCTCATGGTTCTGTTTATGGGAGATAACTTCCTATTATTTGGATTATTTGTTACAAGTTTTTTTTTTACCTTATTAATAAAATCAATTATTAAATGAGGACATTCGGGAAAGAATTTTGTATTTGGAACATATTTATGAAGTTCAACAATTTAACTACATTCCTTTATTTTTTGAGGATTAATTATGGGAGAATGACAAAAAAATACCATTTGAACTTCAAAAACCCCAATTAGTCTGTTAACAAAGATTTGCGTTGTCAATCCCATTACCATTCTTGTCAGCGGGATTTTGAAGTTCAAATGGTATTTTTCTGTAATTCTCCCATTAATTATTTGTTTTTTATAATGAGAACTAGAAGGAGGAGATCATTTGCTTCTTTTGAATCATCACTATTTATTTAAAAAAATTATTTAATTTATATATCGCTTTAAAGGTTTAAATCAATATTAGCTATTATCTTCATAATTATACGAGTAATTTTTTTGGGGTTAATTTTAAAGGTTTAATTTCACTATTTCTGACTTGAAGTAGCTATTTCGTCCGTAGAAGAAATTTCAATTTTGCTATATGTGTAGGAGTTTGTAAGAAAGTGTACAATCCAACGCGGCAACACCAATGAAATTAGTTTCTAAATATACAAGCAAAACCAGAATATAATTTCTCTTGTTTTTGGTAAGACAAGATTCAGTCCTACTTAAAATATGCTGATATTTTTTGAATTCCTAAAATAATAAACAATGGTGACGGCAATTACGTGAGCATGTCACATCTCAAGACAAAATTAATAACCTGGGGATTAAGATATATAACTTTAAAATACCTTTTTTAAAGGCACAAATATTTTCTTATCAGAGATCATCTTCCTCAATGCCGGATACTAAATTTGAACACATTTTTTAATAAGGATTCAAATATTAGTCCATCAATCACCAAATTGTAAGAAACTAATTCCTTCCACTATAGCCAATATTTGTTGGTAATTGTGGTTAAAAAAAATATTTGTTGGTAATTTTAAAGCCTCTTTAGTTCCTATTTATTTTTTATTTCCGAAATAAATGATCATTTTTCAACTCTATTTACATCTGCAAAGACATTATTAAAAAAAATGTAGAGAGTGTTATGAATATTAAATATGTGGATATCCATTGACTCATATTACTCTTCCAGTCAACTTGACATAAAGAAGAAAAGAAGACTTGACACAAAGTAAAAACAAAAGAAGACAAGGACATAAAGAAGATATAAAGTAACCATGGTCATGTAACCAGGGTTAAAGATAACCATGATCATGCAACCAGGGTTAGATTTCTGACTCTATATAAAGGCATGTAATCGATTGTTTCAGTTGAACTAAATGAGAACTTCTCTCTAAAAATTCTATCAATTTTCTCTGAATTCTATCAATTTTCTCTCTTATCACATGTACTTTTATAACAAAGAGAAGCCTTAACCTCTTATTTTCCTCGCTCTGCCTTTTAGAAAGTGTCCAGAACTGAACACGTCATTATAAAATGAGGTTTTGGCATGCTATAGAAAAAAACGAATAAATTAATAAAGTCAAATTGAGTGAAAAATAAAATAAAATTACATATCGTGAAAGCAACTAAAACCAACAACTTGTCTTCTGTCTAGCTACTTTAAACCAACTACATCTAGTATTGATTAAATACATTGTTATATAACTGTGAAAATTATTTTGATGCTTATCCACTTATATTTAAAATTGTGAATTAATTGAGAAGATGCACCGGAGAATAACGGAATCTTTTGGGTGGTTTCTTTTTTTGATCAAAATCAAAGAATATATATAATCACTCCCTCTTGATCATTAAAATTATTTTAATGTAGATTCAGATGTGATTATTCTGCGTTAGGTTTGCAAAATTTAGTGCTCGTTTGGAATAGTTTATTTTTGGATAATAAATATTTATAAATCGTGATTCACGGTATATAAGATAAACATGTGAGAGGAGTTTTGTCTCGACTTATATAGTTTTACTTAATTCAAAGTTGATTCTTCTATTTTTTTTTCACAATGACTTCAGAGTATTATTGATTTATTGTAGGTCAATCATGTGACATTTTCCAGTTTAATTTCCTATGTCCAGTGTAAATAATTAAATAACGTTCCCATAAACCTACACGTACACTTTTTTTTTTTTGTGTGGGGGATAATTTCTTATGAAAACAAATACTCGCATTATTAGATAAAAATTATTTATTATTTATTGGTATGACATTAATACAAGACAAAATGATATAAATCTCTTTATTAAAATAATATATTTTTATACACATGCATGGCATTATGCAACAAAAAATTGTAAATATATCCCTGTATATACTATAAAATTATAAAAAATCTGTTCTATTTATTTATAAATCATAATAATATACTTCCTCCCGTTCTTAATATAAGATATATTTTAAAAATTGATCTTGATTCTAAATATAAGACATAATTTTTATATTTTCAACATTTTTCTTAATCTACGCCTATTGATGCTCCATCAACAATAATTAAGGAGAAGAAAATAAGGAATTAAAGAAAATGACTAAGGTATTTTAAAATATACATGTCATATTAATTAATTTAACTAACTTTCTTAATATAATCAAATCAGATAAATATGTATTATATTAAGAACTAGAATGAGTAATTTAGGATAGACTCTGATCTATAGAGCACAACCTCACAACCTACTTCCTTGATATTGTTTGATCATTCCAAAAATATATAAAATAAAAGACAGTTATATACCCTGAAATAATGAAAACTCAAATGAACACCCAAAATTCACAAAATGTAAAACAAATTTCAAGACACTCATTTAAAAGTTTAGAATTCAGTGAATTGAGTTTGCCGGCCCCACATAAAAAGGACTCCCTTTTACCTTTTTTATAAGCACAATTTACTCTCTTTTTTGTGTTAGTTCTTTTTATAAGTAATCTTTTTTTTATCTTAAAATTTAAAATATTTTTTTATACACTTATTAAATACATATCTTTATATTAATTATTTTTTACTGACTATAATTCTTTTTCATTTAATCATTTATTATATATTCTCTCTCATATTTATTACTCATACTCTCTTATATTTATTACTCATTCTTTCTTTAGGCTCATTTTATGAATAGAGGCATATTTAAAAGAAACAAAATATTTTTAATAAATTTATTATTTTTAACTAATTTTATACTGTAGTTCATTTTAGACAATAAAAATCAAAATTATTTATAAAAAGGAACTCTCACTTCTATAGTCGCGTGATCCTAGTGGCTAGAGAATCTTTGGCAAAGGTTGATTGAAGTGAAATTTGATCTCACCATCTTTTGGCATAGTGACGTTAGTAAATAGTAATATATATAATGTGCGTTTGGTATTGTTTATTAGAGGTCAATAAACACTTATTACGTAAGTTAAGATAAAATTCTATTCACATACTTACCTCGTATACCGTGAATCACGAATTATAAACACTTATTGCTCAAAAATAAGTTATCCCAAACGAGTACATAGAGTAAAATAATACTCTTCTTGTATTTTTTATAAGAGTTTAAAATTTAAATTTGTTTGATTTTTTTTATAAGAGTTGAATAAAAATTGTCTCAATATTTAATAAATTTTTTTATATTTATCCCTTATAAATCATTTATATAACATTAATTGATTAAAAGGTGGATTTTTTTCATTCTCTCTCCTTATTTTCTTTTATACTCTTACTATTATATATATTCTCTTTCTTATTTTCTCTCATTTATTACTCATATTCTCTCTCTTACTTGACTCCTCATAAATAAGGACATATTTAGATAAATATTATTTATTTTAGACATATTTATTACTTTTAACCAATTTTAATTATTTTCTTAAATGGCATAATACGGTTATTTAGCTCTTATAAACGAGACAAGAAGGAATATATAAGATAACTATGAATGTTCTTTTTTTTTTTTGATACACATATGGCCAAGTTACCTTGGAAAGTTTATACAATCAAAAATCACTACATATCAAAGGATTCAACATAGTCATTCCGCATGATAGGAATACATCCAGGATGGGGAACCGGTAAAATGACCAAACGCTGAATTAAGTTCTGAGCGTCCCTTGCCAAGTAGTCTGCACACCGGATTGAATCCCTTGGTGCATAGCGAAGTTCAACGTCCCATTCCGAGTACAACAAATCCCTGATTACATTGATCTCAAAACGGAGCGGATGATGTAGACCAGTATCCTGCATAACCAAATGATATGTCTCAAGGGAGTCTGTGTAAGCAACAACCCTCTGAAATCCATACTGTTTGCATAGTTGCAGGCCTTGGGATAAGGCCAGCAGCTCAGCAGTAGTCGGTGGAACAAATCCAAGTCGACCCTGGAAACCGAGAACCCATCTACCTTTATGATCCCGAACAAGACCTCCGCATGCAGCATTGCGATGAATATCGACTGAGCCATCTGTATCCAGACGAACGTATCCTTCTGGTGGCAACCTCCAGGAATGATCCTCTCCAGTCTCGTAACAGAAGATCTGATGCTTCAATGTGTCTGACGCAGTAGACTCCATGATGTGATACAAGCCCCTATGAATGATTTCATTGGGTAGAGCGCGAATTCCTTCCATAATGCCTCTACATCTGTTCTTCCATAGATTCCAGCAAATGATACTAAATATCCGGACCCATGGCCAGCGATGAAAACCAGGCTTCCCTGGGGAGAGCGAGAAATTATCCCTAAGCCATACCTGCAAAGTAGATCGAAAAAAACTAAATCGAGAGTTAGGAGCAATAAAATGTAACCACACTGATCTGGCTATCTCACAATCGCGAAGAATGTGTATAATGGTTTCTGGCTGATGACACTGAAAAGGATACTCCTCACTGGCCGATAAACCTCTCATAGCTCTGAGTGAATTAGTAGGCAGCCTCTCATGAATAATTTGCCAGAAGAACATCTTCACTTTCTCCGGAACAGGAAGTTTCCACAGTTTCTTCCACAAGGCCGAGCCATTCATATCCCGCTGGGTAGAGATGAATTTATAAGCATTACAAACACTGAATTTGCCATCCGAAGCACTTCTCCAGCAAAACGAATCATCTCCAGTTTCTCTTGGAGGTGGAATTCTGATTATAAAATTGATCACCCAGTCTGGGAGAAACTCCCTCCAATGAGAAATGTTCCATTCCCCATTTAGTAATATGAAATCCTTTACTTTTGCACATGGATTCAAGGAATGGAAATTACAATCAACATACTGAATCAGAGGCTCAGGAAGTGGAGTCCATAAATCCCACCAGGCGTTAGCTGTGTTCCCACTGCGCAGATTCCTACCGATTCCACTATAAAAGGTGTCCCAAACAGCAACAATACTACGCCACACAATGGAAGAATTAATCTTCTTACACACCATGGGGTAATCGCTATCACCGCACCCATACTTTCCTTTTAAACAACGGACCCAAAGGGCCTCTGGTTGGGTTAAGATACCCCAACAAAGTTTCATAATAAAAGCAATATTCTGTTTCTTAAGGTCTCTGATACCCAATCCACCTTCTTCTTTAGATTGCTTGATTTGTTCCCAGGAGATCAGATGCATTTTTTTCCCGTGGTGACCCTGATTCCATAGGAAATTACGACTAATCTTCTCCAACTCCTCCAGTGTGCCTTTGGGAAGCAGCATTGTTTGCATATGGTAGCTCGGCAAAGCTGACAAGACCGCCTTAACCAAGACCGTCCTGCCAGCAATGGTCAGATATCGTCCCTTCCATCCCGTCAATCTCTTTCTTGCACGCTGGATGATGGGGAGATAAACAGCTTTAGTAACCCTACTATGTAACATAGGTATCCCAAGATATTTGCCAAGGTCACCTGTGATCCCTATTCCCAAAGAATGGCTTAACTCAAGCGCCCTATTAAAATTAACATTCCGGGAAAAAAATGCCTTAGACTTGGCCAGGTTGATTCGATGTCCGGAAACTTGACAAAAGGTTAGCATAGTATCCCGCATGAGGTCAATCTGAGCTGCAGTAGCCTCCCCAAACAGGATAAGATCATCTGCAAAGAAGAGGTGTGAGACTGAAGGAGTATGCCTATTGAACCGGAGACCCTTCCAGAGACCGTCCCTCACTCCCTGGTTGATCAATTGACTAAGTCGTTCCATACAAAGCACAAATAAGTAGGGACTGAGCGGGTCACCTTGACGGACTCCCCGGGTAGGTTTGAACTCAGGCGATTCTGAACTATGAATGTTCTGAGATACATGAAATGTCCCCTCCTCAGCTAATTAGTCAAACAAAAAAAATTTGGATTAGGATTCTCCCCTTTACCTTTCCATCCGCTCCTATCCTTTATCCCAAAACTACGTAGTTTTGAGGTAAAAACAAGTCAGGAAAGCCTTTTTTTTAAAAAAAGTCATTCATCATTATGGAATATTTTTTTAGTAGTATTAAGTATCATAAATTAATTTTTAACACACTCAGCACCCTAAAATATGTTTTTTGTAGCACCCAGTATCTAACACCTACCACCCAGAAATATTTTCTAAGTAGCACCCGGTATTCTGAGTGCTAAAAAACATTCCACGGTGATGGATGACTTTTTTTTTTTAAAAAAGGGGCTCACCAAGTTTATTTTTACCCCAAAACTACATAGGGCCTGTTTGGTACGCTGGAATTGGTTTTGATGGAAATGGATATGGATATGGATATGGAAATGGAAATGAGGACTAAAAGTATGTTTGGTATGTCATGGAAATGATATCTAATTTTTGTATAAAAATACCAAAATGTCCTTCAATTTTTTATTTTTTATTTTTTTTGAAGGTAGTGGAGGGTAATAGATGGAAATGATCACATGGAATTGTAAATCTTAGATATTTTGATGGAGTTGATGGGGTGGAATTGAGCCTATTTGGCTTCCACATGGAATTGAAAAATTTTCTAATTCCATCATACCAAACAAGCATCATGATGGAATTGATCCTCAATTCCATTTCCATCACCCTTAATTCCATCATACCAAACATGGCCATAGTTTTGGGGTAAAGGATGAGAACGGATGGAAAGAGTAAATGAGAGAATCCTAATTCAAAAAAATTTGTACCATAGTATGAAAATTACTTCATGAAATATTCAAAAATACTCAGATCAAACAAACTACTCCTTTTGGTTATATTTATAAGTAACTTTCATTTTTTGTCTGAAAATGTAAGCTTCTTTTTATTATTTTACCTTTATTAAATATTCATTATCTCTCATACTTTTTATCTATTCTCTCTTCTATACTTTTTTCATAAATAGGGGTATATATGAAAAAAAACATGACATTTTTTTACACACTTATTATTTTTAATTATCAGTTCGTTTTGTGTAATAAAAAAAATTGTTTATAAATAGGATCAGAGGGGTATATTAATGAAATTTTTTGAAGACACTGTTTGATATTTTATACTCATGGCTCTTTACGTGTCCGTTTGGAGCTGCGCTTGCGACTTGCGTGACAATGGAAAAAAAAAACAAAAATATAAAAATAGAATATATATTGTGGAAACAATTTTGGGTTCTCATTTGGATGAGTACTTAATTTCTTTTCATCGTGATAAGATTTTAACCATTTAAATTTAATCTACATGATTTAAATTTAATATTTTTAATTTATGATTTTTTAAATAAGTTATCCATTTTTATGAGAAGTGTTAGTTATAAGATTATTATTTTTTTAAATTTTATATATATTAAAATAAAATTTTATTTAAAATATAAAAATTAAATTAAATCCAGACGGTTGAAAAACAATATAATGATTTAAACGGGTGATAAGCACAAAATGTGCTCCTATCGGTGCTCATCCTAGTAATAAACACCTAATTTCTTCTGTGTCATGAAATATCAACTGTGTAAATCTGAGCAAAACGACGGATACAACAAATAAAATCATATAATAATGAAGTGATGACGAGACAGAACAACCCATGAACAGGAAGGAAGCACTATGAATCATCATTAACCAAAAACCAGGTTCAACGTCCACAACAAAAGACGGCAGCAGATAAGTAACTTAGGCCCTACATGACTAATAATCATATAAGCACACCCAAGACAGAAAAAAAAACTGAAGTTTACTATATCGATAAAGCTCCACCGGGTAGTTCCGTTCCTCCTGCTCTTCCTTCTTCTTTCTCTTGTTGCAGAATCAGTTTTTGATGATGGCTTTTATCTGTGCTTCTTGTTCAACTCAAATTCCAGTTCAGAAATCTGGGTCGTTTCTAAAGATTGCAAGCAAGGATTTGAAGCCCAAACGCAGCTGTGTCCCACTGAAAAAAGCCTCATTTTCACAGAGGATCACAGCTTCCATCAAGAACAAGGTCTCTCTCTGTCTCTCTCTCTCTCTCTCTCTATATATATATATCTCTTTCTTGCATCTCTCTTACTCTTATCCAAGATGAATAAGTTGAATCCATCCAAGAGATCAGAAATAATGAGTTTATAAAAAAAAATGTTCTGCTAACTTGTTAAAATGGACTGTGTCCAACAGGTATATGAGGATCAATCTGAGGGCATAGTTTGCTACCAAGACGAAAATGGTGAATTAATCTGTGAAGGGTACGATGAAGGACCTCGTTTTCAACGAACTCCAAAGCCAACTAGTCAAGTAAGGTAAAGTAATGAAGAATTTCACCTCCTGAGAAGTTGACTTATTTTCCATCTGATTTTTTCGTCAGAATCTAGCGTAAATGATTCATTAAATCAAGTTATCATATATAACTAAACTTGTGTGTCTGAAAAGATCTCTTTTTTCTTTCTGGGGATTCAGAGATGCAGAGATCAGAGATATTCTTCAACAAAACTGGATAAACATTCTGAAAGGGGAAGGAGTGAATCATCCAGCAGGTGAAGGTATTTTGCTGCAAGAAGACCTAAATTGCAATGGTTTTAGCTCATTCTGCTGATCACTCTCAACTTTCTCTCGCAAATATCAACGCCAAATTGGGGTCATGACTTGTCAAGTTTTCATCCTTTTTTTCAATTATTATATAAATATCACAAGATGGTGAGCCAAAGAGTAGCGATAAGTTACTAGCAGCCATGTGATCTGCAGTTCATCAGTTCAAATACATGAAACAGTCTTTTAGCTTTGTATAGGTAATATTGCATACATTTGTCTCTCCTAGACCCCACTTAGTAGAAAACTTATGCACTAGTCCACCCTTTTTTGTTATATAAATATTGTACATTTTTGCCCTTCAAAATTTATGCAGACTTTGTACAATGTGTTTTTTTTTAAAGTCTTAGCCCCCTTCATAATTAAATCCTGACTCTGCCCCTGCTCAGCAGCATCATGTATCAGAAAGGAATAAGAGGCTGTTAAATGGTGAATCAAGAAGTTGTGAAGTGGGGGTTTTTTTTTTCCTTTCCCCTGAAGAAGAGTCTTCTTTTTTTCCCCTTGTAATAAGAGGCTCATATGGAAATGCTTTTCTCTCTCAATCAGTTGTATGCTAATATTCTATATTATCTGATAGAGAAAGATGACTATGATAATGACTTCCTAATCACAAAGCAATAAATTTGTCTGACTCCCCTGTTTCCCCCCCTCTATATCTTTTTTTTTTTTTGGGATCGACCCCCCCTCTATATCTGAAGAGCACTAATTGGAAAAAAACAAATGCTAAAAACAGGAGAAGCTGAGAATGCCAAGGCAAATACATTCAAGACAAAATTCTCTTCAAATAAAATAACCAAAGCTTAAGTTTAAGATCTCAAGAATGATCTTCCTTTTTTTTTTTTTGGCTAAGGAAAAAAATGCCAAAAGGGATAGGAATCTACTCATTTCATAGTTCTGTGGGGAAATAAAATTCTGGAAACTCGAAAACATAATCAATGGGACCAAGAAGGTATCTAATCAGTTTAAAATCTTACTTTCAAGTGAACCTCAAAACCAAAGGGCTTCCAACTAAGAAGAGAGAGAATATTTGGTCTCCTGTTCAGGGTTCTGTCATGTGGTTTTTATCCTTCTCCAGTCTCTAAATGAGTTCAAGTCTCTGCATAAATATTATGAGGCCCCTTTTTTATTCCAAATAACTAATGTCTTCGTTTTACTAAAATCGGATGATTCATGCTGAAGAAAATAAAGGACTCTAATCACGGACCTAGTGACGCTATTTTGATGGGGAAAAATGTTCAGTCATATACATATACATATATATATATATATGAATATTAATAATGAAGAAATGTGATCGTAATAATTAAGAGTGATATTACCGTTTTGCTGCTGAAATAATTGAACAGCTATCTGAGGAAAAGAGGAGGAAAATAAATTGCCCAAATGAAGGATAATTGCCTATTTAAAGCTTGGAAGCTAAGCAGATACTGGTAGACGTAGTTACATTGAGATCCGAAAACAGTGCAAACTGATGGTTCACACAAATTTAAATGATTGTACAAATTGTGATGCTAAATACATGACTATAAAAATTTTGTACAGAGTTTCATCCAGAGGCCATCAAATATTTTCAACCCCAGACAAGGATATCCAGTATTTACTTCTAACAACCATTCCTTTGTTTATCTTCCAACCAGTTATTCACAAATGTTTCGCCAGCAATATTACAGATAAAAGAAACAAAATTCCTATGAAGATTTGTGTGTGTGCGCGAGTGTGTTGTGGGGTGAAGAGAAAATGATATGGGGGAGCCAATTTACCAGACAGGAAGAACAAATTTTGAGGGACAAGGCATCAAAGAATCATTTTGGTGAATTTTTGAGTTGTGTAGTCTCTTCATATACATCGGACTGGGAGTTATTAGGTGCTGGAGGCCATTGATCTGGAAGCATGAGAAAATAAGTGGTCATTGCTTTCCTGAATCTTTTCTTGTATTGCTTGGGTAATATCACAGTTGGAGGTGAGTTTTTGGATCCTCCCAGGATGCCAGAAGCTTTAACCCATGTTTCAAGATGCTTGTCCCAGGTATACTGTCTCATGAAGTCTATGATTCCAAGAACTAACTCATGTTTCTCATCATCCACCCCAAGAAGTAATGAGTAATCCATTACATCAATTGACTGCAGAAAAAACAGAAAATGTACATGAAAAATGGGGATTAAAATATTTGCAATATGCAAAAGAAAGAAGACAATAAAGAGAAGGAAGAGAACGTCAAAGATACTCCATCTAGTCCTAATGTAGGACTGAATTGGAAAGTTGATTTTGGTCTTAAATGTAAGGCCTATTCCTCATATTTGTCAATCTTTTTCTAATTTACCTATGTTGATGCTTCCTCGACAATAATCAAATAAGAGAAAGATTGGGAGAATTAAAGAAGATTATTAAGGTGTTATAGAAAAACATGTCATATTAGTCAACTTAACTAACTTCCTTAATCTAATTAAATTAGGTAAATAAGTCTTACATTAAGGACCAAAGGGAGTATAAAGTTTTGACACTTACAGCAAGGAAAGCAGTGTCATTCCAGACAGCCCTCTCCAACACACGTTTACCCTTGTTGCTCACAAAAATGGGAGAAGTTGGCATTGATTCAATCAAGTTCTGGTCCAGCAGAACTTTGTTACTCCCACTAGAATCTGCATTATACCGAGACCTGGCAGATCCTTTGAGATCATAAAGCCGCGTCACATTCCTCCTGAATAGAAGATTCTCCATAACCAGAACGTCCATCATCGACTCTTTCCCTCCTTTAGGATGCTTCGACTTGACCTTTACAAGATAAACCCAAATGGTAGATGAAGTTATCAAGATCATATGTAGTTTATCGAGGCAAAATTCAGGATTATCCAGCACCAATCTATTTGACAATAAACTTTCAAGACATGATTTATAGCATTGTCCCTCCCCTTTTCCTATAATCCCTGTTTGTATTTGGCAAAAATTTTAATGCTATTACAACTTCATCAATATAAACATTATATTCGCATTCTGTGTGAAATAATGAAACAAGGTTAGAATCTTATTTCAAAATTTGTTATCCCAGAGATAAAAAAACGTGGATGCATAACTGGAGTTACATGGTTCTGAACTCTGAGATAACTATTGCTTAATACTAAAACTGGGTGTTGCAGAAGCATGGAAAACAAAACTAAGAAACAAGCGTAAGAAAAAATAATAGATAATAAAGGAATAGTAATTGGCTCTAAGTTGGTTAAGCTCTGTTAGGTAACCAGCAAAAATATCATATAGTCATTATCAAGAGAACTGCACTCTTTGCATGCAAGTTTAAAATGCCATTGTCATTAAACCATATGGAAAAGGGAAAAAAAAACCTCTACTACTGTGTCTTAAGAATTCACTTAATCAAAGCAGCCTTCAAACTTTGATTAAATAAATCACAATTTTGATGCATACTGCAATATGAAGGATTCATTCATATTCACACTTGCTTAGGAGGTTTAAAATTTTGAGGCTCTAAGGACAAGTACCTGATATATCCCAAGAATTTTTGCCAGACAAGTTGGGCTTCCTGATTGTATTGATTCAGAAAGGTACTTGAAGTATTCAGGAGCAAATTTAATAAATGATTCAAGCTCTGTTTTTGTGACCTCTTTGATGATAAATCGATCATCCGAAGTTTTTGCAAAGAACACATTGCTCTTTCCACCTTGAGCTCCCCATTTCTTACACCGACTCAGAGACCTTATATAGTCTAGCTCTGAAGAACAACAAACCCTTCTCAAGGCTTCGAACCACTTGGCATAGTAACAAGTCACCGTATGTTTCACTTTACCAAGGGGACCATCTTCTCCAAAGGAAACTTTGACATGCATAGACTTTGTATCTAACAGAGGATCCAATGCCGATGCATTACGAGACCCAGATGTGGATGTTTTCATGTCATCGGTTAATGCCAAACTTTTCAGAAATTGAAAAGTCGAATCATCTGCAGAATGAAACGCTTGGAAGTTGCTCAAGTCAGAAAAATATGATGATGTGTTGGGGTCACTCCCTTCTTTTGGTCTTTTTTCATCATCATTCAATTGGGCATGATAGTCCCATGACATTAAGGCATAGGATATTATACTTGTGGGTTCATCATCATATACCGGAATTACAGTGTCATTAACACCAATCGGCAAAAGTAGCCTTGCCCCACGTTGGAGTTCCAGCTTCCAGAAGGATGATGACACATAAACAGGATGCTCATCGACAGTATCAAACTTCTGTGCACTGCCTAAAAAGTTCTTGTCAAATGAAGGGTATAGGTTTAAAAAGGGAATTGCTAACCAGCTAAAAGAATCTTCCACATTATCAAGGCTCTTGGAAGCAGAACACATACTTTTAGACTCATTCTGGTTTTCTGAACGATCATCTAGACTGGATGCTTCTCTCTTTGTACTGGTAATCAAAGAATCTGCTGCAGTTGTATCAGGAATAACAGAAGTAATATCCTTTGGTAAGACAGACCCTAAGTGGCTTTCTCCAGTCCATTTTGCATCAAGAGTATCAGATAGGCTAGGCATGTTAAGAAGCTGCCCATCAGAGAGGGTTCTCAAAACACCTAAGCCAAGGTCTGAATGGTCTGATTGAGCATTCATGGAATCGCTGATTGAACGAAAAGGTTGGCCCTCTTTCTCATAGTTAGAACTTTTGGCTGCCTCAAATTCTTCATGAAATGCATCAGATTGGTAAATGTTGTTATCAACTCCCCTACCCAGGTCAGGGTTACCATTAGGCTTTGAACCCAAAAATGAAGAATCATCACTATTGTAGCCTCTCTCTGGCATAAGGGCATCACTAGTATGGTTTTCAGTAATGTGCCTCTCCTTGTCCTCTGAAAATGGGCCGCTTGAACCACTTTGCTCGCTGGAATTAACTAACTTGGCCGCGTGGCCAAGGCGGCGGTCCCACACAAACGATTGAAAAAGTAACTGTCTCCTTAACCGATAGATTTCAAGAATGTCAATCCCTGGTTGGTCCTTTCCCTTTTCGTGATTAAAAAATTTTTGAAGTTCCTCCTATGAAAACAAAAAATGAAAAAAACGAAAGAAAGAAAAGAATAAATACAAACTGTCAAGTATCTGGTATTTATAAGCTGCTCCAATTATTAAAAACTCAATTAAATAAAACATCTGTACATTAGAAATGCTGGGATAAAATTGCAGATGGAAAAAATTATGGACCGCAGAGTAAAATAGAATCCCAACATGATAAGAGGTTTCAGTTAACATGTGCAACCAAAGAAATAACAAGAAAATAATGACGCGGGAGGGGGGGGGGGGGGACATATGAACACATACGAGGGATATGCTTTCTAGGTGTTAAAACGAAAGCAAGTTGGGGGCAGGAAATGTAGACGGTGAACTTGATATAGACATCACCTATAAATTAATACATTTTCAATTCCATTTGATCAGCCCCATTCCTATACCATTTCACTTCAAGCACAAGGCAAAGACAGTGCAATTAATCTCAAAGCAAATGGAAAATGGGACAAAGCGCCAACTTATAATTCTCAAACGTTTAATATAGACTTTTTTTTTTCTCCTTTTTAGTAGGAGTTAAATATATTTCTATCAACTCATTTTAAAAAGAAAGTAATCTGATCCAATTTGCTCTATACGCTGATGGGCACCAGTGGTTAAGGGATAATCTAGAAGGACTAAGCATATGATGTAGGCAATAAGGCTGTGAGAAGATAGTTATGGGTGGGGCAATTCAGCTATGGGTCAGAGGACAGGCGACTTTTGAGATGGTTTTGTTGGGAAATTGCTAGCATCTTAAAAGCTTAGAACTATCATCCGTTGTGTGATTTTGCTACAGTGTTTTACCATAATGGTTTATATCTTCTTTTTGCTGTTTTAATTCTGTTAGTTCTGGCGTTTTTCATATAAATTTCTGGAGCATTTGTTAGGGTTACATCATTTACACAAACTAGTGATAATAAAGTTCACTATAAGACAAGGTCCTGGACAAAAGCTTTGAATTCACATATTCATAACTGGAAGCCTCACCTCGAATTCTGCCTTCTCCTTTTGCAACATTCCTTCTAGTTCAGCAACTTGGCGTCTAGATTCCAATGTTTTAAGGCTGCTACTGACAGGCACTAAACTAGATCTTTTTTTTCCAATTTGACTAAGAGCATTAAGCACTTCAGAAAATAAAAGCTCTGCCCGGTTAATGACCTGTTACAACCAGAAATTAGGTTACCTATCACAAGCAATTTTAAGATCTAAGACAGTTAATATTGAAACCTCATCTGTTTCTTTCTGAATCCACTCCTGAATCCCATTGTCAAAAACCAGTTGATGTGGGGGAAGGTACACAGAATGAAGGTCAATTGACGCATACCGAAAACAAGCAACCATATCCCCAAACCTGCACATGAAAAATCACAGCACAAAATGAAAACGGAAAGTATGAGTTTAATGAACTAATGAATCTCACCATTTGAAATACACTTGGCTACAAAAAATTGTACTCTTCAATGGCCATAATAAGACAAGCAAGAAATGTTTTCAAAAAGATGCATCAAACCTAAATGGAGCTCTAAAGGTTACCAAAGACTGCATCTATTAAAACTTTCAATCAGGATAATCATTAAGCAAAAGGGATATTTTCAGTTCAAACATAGGTTATTCACAAAAGACACAGACTTAGTCTTGCTCTACACATTTTTAAAAAACTCAAACTGGGGCCAGATATTGGTATACTTCAGATATGAGAAAGAAAAAGATGATAATCACCCATAAAAACGAAGACTATCTCTGTGTAAAGAATGCCCACAGCTTGCCACCCTGGTTGCTGCAGCATGGTTTGAGAAACTGAGCTCCAAAAATTTCCCAAATGATAAACCCCAAGCAGCATCAGACATTATTATTCTCTGTGTAGCAGGAGGATAACCATTGACTCTTGGACACCGCAAGCACCGGTGCCACATCCAGATCTTTCCCTCCCTTTCGCCAGGCAGCAGAATTCCAGATATTTTTTTAACTGATATGGTGAGGGTTCCCTGACGATGAGTATAACATTGGACATGTGCTTCTGAAGACATTTCACAAGATCTGCATCTATAGCTCTGAACAACAATGCAGTTCACCACATTTCAAAATGAATTCATTAAATCTAATAACAGAGACATTCACAATTATTCATGGATTAAAAACCAACCTGATCAAATAAATGATCCCGCAGAAAACGACCCAAGGGTTTATCAAAGTTGCCATAATATTTTATTCTAAGTAGATGGGACTTCTCACATACAGTACGCTTCCGTACACACCGGGAGGACGCAGACACTAAAATGCTTTGATGGTCAGAGAGTGATGTAGAGAACTCTTCTTTTATAAGTACTGGCTCTTCATTCATGAATTCTTGCCCCTTGGAATGGTTTTGAACATCTTCTGGAGATAGCAGCTCTGAATCTAGTTGGCTCTTGCAGACTTCACTGTGGCCATTTTGAGGCGTGCCTGTCACAACACCACTTTGTAGTTTCTCCAAAATCATACAGCCATTTTCATTAGTATGATCATCCATGACTGAAAAGGAGTTGCTCATCACAGAAGTTTCAGGCGCTAGAGATATTTTGTAATCCACTTCATTTCTTTCTTTATAAGGAAGAAGGGTTTTGTCATAATAATCTGAAATTGTATTTCCTGAAAGAGTGGCAGAAGAGTAAGAAGCAATTGAGTGACTAATAATTGAACCAAGTTGCTCAGATTGAGAAGGGTCACAAGACAAAAAGCGTTCTCTTCTGCAGACCAATGAGGCTAAATCAGCGACTGTACTACTTTGGGCTCTCAGTGGTTCAGTGTTAGGGCTAAGCTTCTGAGACTTTTCAGACATGGTGAAGCCAGGCACTGTTGAGATGGACCCATCTATGCTTGGTGGACTATTGGGAAGTGCCACAGTTATTGGACTTTTCAAAGGAAGTTCTGGCAGGGAAGCTCCTTCATCAGCAAGAAAAGATGTTTCCAGAGCCAAATGGTAAGCAGCAAAAAATCCATACTGAACCACATGCTTTACCTTCTTCAATTCTTCTTTATCAGCACCTCTTAGTAAAATCTGCTAGAGCAGAAATTAATGATGTTTGTGAACATTTCCTACAAGAATTCAGACTACAGCTGGGCAATAAGAAATGACATCTAAACAATAGCAAAACAGGTAAGATGATATTTTATTGCATAAATTGTTCAAGAAAACGGCCAGCATGGCAGCTATATCTATATTGACAATGAATTATGGGTTATGTTTATTATCACTCAAATTCTCTTACTTGTTTGTGATATCTTATCGCAATCATCCATATATACGACTTACCGTGCAACCCAATGGTTTTGGACAGCCATCAAAAAACATTAGTGTCTTGACAGTTTTCTTCCTGTCCTGATTAGCACTACCATGGTCTTCAAGAAACTTTTTGACATAAAACTTCTCACAGTGGCCCAACTTTGGTGAAGAGAGATGATCAATTGAAGGCACGATTTGAGCACCTGCACAGCGTGCTATACGCTCCAAAAGTGGCCTCTTGACATTGAGAACCAGAGATATGTTTCTCCCAAGAAGATATTCTTGTGCATATCGAGAAACTGATTTCTCTACCAAAAGGACATCAGGATTGTGTGTAGCTATTTTTGCCACTGCCATCTTGAGATGGTCCATTTCCTAGATAACACGGAGGAAAACCCATAAACATAAACTCAAATCTGAGTAAAGTTGTGTACATATCAGTCTGTGCACTGCCAACCAAGTGGCAAACTAAACTAACAAAATGGTGAACTATCACAACCTGCTGCAACAGTGTATCGACACTGGACAAAAGGTTGGTAACACGCTGGTACTCAAGAGCTCCTCCAAGGATCAGTAAGCGAGGTTTGTCCACTTTGGATGTCATACGCCGATGAGCCACATTCTTCTTACAAACAACTCCTTTGACCACAACACTGGACAATTATAAAACCCATCCAATAAGGTAAAAGAGATATGAGGCAGAAACAATTGAAAGTTCCTTTTGAGCCATGGTACAGTCTAATAATCTACTACAAGTTATAATATAACTTCGGTCAGAGCTAGTTATCAACATTAAGGTATTTAAAAGAGTGATGGTTGTTTAGCTCAAATCATGGGGGAATTTGGTTTCACTTATTTTGAGTGATTTTGCACTGTACGAGATAAATATGCGAAAAGAGTTTTGTCTGACAAAGTGAACAACTGCTTTCTTTAAGTGGAGGCAAAAAAGCTAATCCAATTAGCTTATCAAAATAAGGTGAGAACACATTTTTTCCAATTAATCAAATGATGGTTGTTTCATGTTTAGTTTAATGAAAATGACTTTTTTAAGCTTAAGCAAGCAGGCATTGAAATGAGAAGAGATAAAATCAAATTTCAAGCTAGCATTTTGTGAGGATTCAGCAACAACAGAAAGAAATATCTTGATCGCCATGTACATGGCAGTTGTTATTAATCCCACATTACTGGATAAAGAAAGAGAATGGTAAACGATAGAGCACAACAGTGAAAACTTAGTGACTTCCAGGCTCAATAGATCAGTTTCTGTTTGACCTCATCACACTTCCTCCGTGTCTTTTGCCATGGTAAATGAATATCCGGCCACAGACTATACAGATCATAAAATTTGAGTCATCTGATTTTTCAATTTTAGTATCTTAATACCTGATCAAGATTCCTGACTATTATTCTGCAAGTTATGACTGTCTCCCATGATTCATTTTTCCCCTCAAAAGGTATAAACATTCATGAAAGATAATGATAAAAACATAACAAAAGGCCAAAAAAGCAGCAGGGAAGAGTTATAATCAACCCAAACTACAACCACACTTACAAAGAAAGCACACGAAACAAGAAATTTGTGAATGAAGAACAATGTTTCTCAATAATATTTTAGTTTAACTGATTTATGTAAGGTTTTTTGCACACGAGGACACAGTTTGAGTGCCTGCCTATTTATATGCATGTGACCTTGGGATGGTTTCCGTCTTTTGATTCTTGAAACCCACTACCAGATGACATACAGATTATGAATTGATTTAGAAGTACATGAAACATCACTAAATGGCATTAAACATGAAAAATCATATAGACTGTAGCATTTACCTTTCCCAGCGACTCCCACTTGCTATGCATTTCACCTTCACATATCCACCAGGATCCATTCCTCCACTTTGGCTCATATCTGGTTTAAGTAGAGAAGCAGCATCCCAAGACAGAGATGTAACAATCTCCAACCAACTATTTTTGTCATTGTCTTCAACAGGTAGGTTCTCAGCCTGTAGCAGCTGAGCTATCAAAGCCCTGAAATGCCCACCAACTACATTCTTCAGGGCTTTCTTGTGCTCTTCACTTAACCTATCCCTATGGTGAGATTCCCCACCTCCAAAACTACTTGAAGAACGTGAGTACCCCCACTCTCCTGCAGCATTCACATCACCATCATCATCATCATCGAATAAACTAGCTTCTCGATCATCTTCTTCAACTTCTGGCTCTGGAGGGAGCCAGAGAAGTCCATTATTTTCATCTACAGGTTCAACATTAACATCCTCTGAAACGTAAAAAGATGAAGGTGCTTCACTTTCATAACCAATATCATGTTCATCTTTATGTTTTCCAAAGGCTGGGTATTCTTCCAAAGCCTGTGCATCAAAACTTTGGTGTCTTGAATTGTTGCAGTTGTCTCCATCAGAATGCAGGCTTTGTGAGCCATCCATCTTGCCTATTCCATTTAATTTAACTTGATCATAGTAGCCAGTCAAATGAGGATAATGCCCCATTTCAGAATCTGGCTTGCAAACACTGTACTCTTCCTCCTCATCATCATCAGTCCTGAGGTAAGTCAAAATCAAATAATCCATGAAAATCTAAATAAATTAAAGCATGCTTTCCTCTTTTTCCAAAGAGGCACAACTCATGGAATAAAAACTTGTTAAATACAAAGCTGCATGTTGACGAGGAATGCAAATAATAGATATATCACTGAGAAATCTATCAAAGATCACCATGAACATCTTCAGATCCTTTCTCTCTTGATGAATCTAACCCATTGTCACAAATATAGCCTTATGTTGCCAGCCAATCCACCTATTTCATTAATATGTAATTATTATATATATACAGTTATAATACTGACTTTGAGTTTTTCATAGATAGAAGGAAAGATATGATCAATTATATATGCAAACACAAATGACATGAAGTATGTCTGTGTAAAGAAAGATGAAGATAAGTGATCACATGAAAATCATCTCTTTCCATGAACCTAAGAAATATTAAAATACCTTAACATTGAGAATCCATATTGCTTATGTGACGCATTCCCTAAGTCAGCTTCGTGATCATTGTATCTTCTTAGTGCTGATACACATTCCTTATCAATACCTTCACCTGTCATGGATGATTGGTGCAGGTTCAGATCAGAACTCTGATGTGTTTGTTGATAAGGATCAATGGAATAAGGAATGGAGCAAAAAGTGGTTGTACTATTATTAGCAGTTCCAAACGAATTGATGCTAACTGAGCTTGAAGTTGACAGTGAAGCACTTTGATCCTGATTGGAAGCCTGAATCTCTTTCTCAGAAGCAATCGTGCCCTGCTCCCATTGCTCGTAACAATAATCGCAAACGCGAACCTTTTCACGCTCTTCCCAAGGATTCCCTTGGCAGCTAGATGGAGCTGGAACTGAATTTGTTGTACACTTGGCACAGAAAATACGTCCACAAAGACGACAATGATGTCTGCGATTAATTAAGTTGAACTGTGAGTCACACTGATAACATACCCTGCAACTCTGATCAGGCATCCAAAAAACCTTTGACACGTTATCTGGCTCAAGTTTCCAGGGATTCCAGGACTTGATGATACTGACAAGCTCAGAGAAAGTCTTCTCAGTAGCATCCATTGACAAATAATCCAGATTCTCTGTTCATTATGACAAGCCCATTTACCACTGCATATTCCTTTTACCCCATTCAACCACAGTCAAGACCTAGAAATTGAACAGGAATGAATTCAATCCTGAAGATCTTAAGTAAGAGCCACCAGAACTCCAGGAAATCCCAATGAATCCAAAATTCAATTTTCTAGATCGACAAACAATCCCCAATTTCGTTGGAGCAGTTTTTGTCTGACTCTCAGTCCCAAATGAAATTTCTTCAACCATTCAACCATCCAAAATGAAAAAAAAAAGAGTCACCTCGGTAAACGAAATTCTACTCCTCTTCCAGCCCAGTCAACCCTGATCACGAATTTACCAACACCATACAACATAGACAACAGCTAAATTTTTGCTATCAAACAAACCACAACAAATTAAACGATTGCCGCAAAATCACTGGGTTTAAGTTAAAAGCTCAAATCAGCATGAAATCCTTTTTTTATCATTGCATGAGAATTCTTGTCAATAAATTTAACAATCAAACTCACTCCCGATGTCCTGGTGATCACAGAGATATTTCAAGCAGAGTCCTCCGGAATGATTATTAGATTCCCAAAAAATTGAGATACAAGACCTTCTTCAGTTTAAACTAAGCGGGTAAAACAGTATTTGTATCGCCTACTTAACAGAGACCCTGTACAGGAAAAAGCTCAAACAGAGGGGCAGAGGGTAAGCTGCGTGAAGAATCAGAGAAGGGAACCGCGAGCGAGAAAGGAGAAGTTTCAGAATCAATCATCATGAACTTCAATCATGGACGGATCATCATCATTCTCGAAACACCTCCTTCCAAGTAATCCATGCTCAATTTTGATGCAGAAGAATGAACTAATTAGAGTTTTAGGCTAAGAACTATAAAACCTCTGATGCTGAAATTGTCCGCTCGCACAAAATTTACGAGAAATGGTTTGGATTATGACAACTGATCCTTAATTTTTTCGAGTCTTCTTGTCGCTTTCGAAGCAAATACGTTTTTTTTTTCTTTTTTCTTTTTGGGAAATTGCATTGCATTCCAAGCAAAAGAAAATATCACCTATAGGTCCCTTAAAATCTCCAATTTATAATAAAGTCCTGTGAAACATTTGGTTAATATATTTCAATTGTGAAATGATCAAAATAATCTCATTGCTAAATAGAGGTGATGTGGGTGTGATGATATAGGTGTGGGACGATATTGAGGTTTCAAGTCAATAATAACTATTTGGTGAGCTCAATTCCTAAGAGTTTCCTTAACTTTCTACACGTTTCCATAATTGATTTGAGTAACAATAATTTAAGTGGTCCAATTTTGGAAATCCTAAAAACTTGTCAAAACTATTTATACAGAAGAATAGGATTTCAGGCGTTATACCTCCAACCATCTCTTGAGTTACCAATCTGGTTAAGATTGATTTCAGCAACAACCTTTTGTCTGATCTAATACCTTTCTAAATCGGCAACCTTAAAAGGCTTAATTTGCTGATGTTGCAAGGGAATAAGTTGAATTCTTCCATCCACGCCTCACCTTCCTTATTGAAATCCCTCAACATTCTTGATCTCTCCAACAACCTTTTGATCGATGGCATCCCTGAAAATTCCTCTGATTTGCTACCGAACTCTATCAATTTTTCAAATAACTTGCTCTCTAGTCCAATTCCTCCATTGTTGATAAAAGGAAGTTTAGTCAAAAGTTTCACTGAGAAGCTTGGCTTGTGTGTGTTACCTATCTATGCTACGTCATTGGATCAAAATTTTCCTTATGTTTAAAGACCAGCGGCAAGAAGATATTACTCAACATCTGTGGTGGCGTTGATGTAAGTGTGGCACAAGCTAGAGGAGGAGCAATTCAAGGGGAAAAGGAGGAGGATAGAGTAGATGTTTCTCAGAGGATGGTGTTGTTGCTAGTGATGTTGAAGGGGAGCGTGCTGTTGAGGAGGATGCCATCATGCATGGATCTTATAAGAGGCGACGCAAGTGTTGAGTAGGAGGGAGGTAGGTTTTATGAGGAAGCGCTAGGTTTGGGGGTGGATGGGGTAGGAGTTGTTGAAGGTGTCCAAACATGAGGGACCCAAAGTTGTAATGTAGTTATTTTGGTCTTTCACAATTAGAATATATTACCCAAATGTCCTATGAGAGTTAATTGTAAATTGGATATTTCAAAGGAACTTTGGGTCATATTTTTTCTTATTTGGGACTTAGATGCAATTTTCCCTAGTTTTTTTGGATTTCACCCTTTTTTTTTTGTGATGGCGACTCGGGAACGTGACTGCATGACACAACTAAGTGAGTGTTTGGGAGTGCGAAATTGGAGCGAAAACACGCGATTATGAGATAAATCTTACGATTCAGAAAGAGCGTATTTTGAGTGTTTGGGAGTGCGAAATAATATTTGTGAATTTATCTTATTCGCACGATAAAGATAAAGTCAACAAGCGTGGCTTTTTTAATATTGAAATCGTGCGTTTTTTGACTGTTGATAAGCATTAAATGCTTTTTAAATTATTCACCTAACTCTCCCTCAACATTTACGTCTCTCTTCGGCCCCAGCATTTATCATTGCATTTCTAGCCAATACATCACTTGCAAAAGCTTCAGCTCTCCCTCCTATCGGTGTTTTCCTTGCCTCACCGGAGCACGCCGTGGCCACCGTCATTTGCTAACCAAGTTCCCTCACCTTTATCATTCTCAAATCTCTCTCCCTCCGTTGGCATTTTAGTCGATCTCCTCCCTCGCAATCATTTTTCTTTGGGCCACGTTCTGAATCCAGCGACCGTCAGCTCTACCTTCGTCATTCGCTGGCACTGCCAAGTTTTCTACCAGGTATATACCCGAAGCAAAGAGCTCTTCATTTTTCTTTGGGTGACGTTTGTTTTTGGGCCATGTTCTGAATCTCACCTTTACTATGTTTGCTCTTCATTTCGTCAAAGCAAAGAGCGTGTCTGTGTAGCGCCGGCCAGCTCAGCTAGTGTTGTCAGGAAGGTTTTCGGTGTGGTTTTGTTGTGGGTGTTGTGGGCTCTTGTCCGGTGGTGTTTGGGCTTTGTTGGCCGAAGGTTTTGTGGCACAAAGTTGCAAATCTGTTCTTGCAAGTGCATTTGAGGTTGCATGGATCTTCTGCACTGGTGAATAAGTCCCATCGGTAAGGTGTCTTGCTCTACTTTTCTCCGATCTGTGATCTGCGTTGTGGGTTGCATGCGGCTTTTTGTTTCCATTACAATGTGCTTCATTTCTTTTTCTCTGCTTGGTGTCGTTGTCTTTGTATTTTAAAAAAGTTTATTTGAAGAAAATATTCTCATCATAGGCATCTCTGTTCTGTCTTGTACTCTTTTTTTGAGTAGAAATGTGATATATATTACTGATGTAAAATGTACAGAGTTACCAATTACATTCTAATAAAACAGTTGGACGAATTGGACATGAAATAGTAAATTAAACTACACGCATTTGCTTCTGAGCTCAATAGCCAATACTTGTTCTGTGCTTGTTCTAAAAAAGTGTATGTGCTTGTTTTGTCTTCTGAAATAGTACGCTTGTTGTGTACAGAGTTACCACTTACAATGTGCTTCGTTTCTTATATGCTTGTTGTGTTCATTTTCCATTAAATGTACTCTGCGCTTTTTTTGGCTAACTTATCTTGGAGGAGTATCATGCTTCGATGTGTGGTGCTTATATTTAGGATTGATGATACTGTGTGTGGAATGCCCCAATCAGTAACTAGTAATTTTATCTTGATGAAGATTTCTCTTTATATGTTATGCTCAAAGATTCTCAGTTTTGCAGTGGGATATGGAACTTCTTAGGGACATGCATTATTATTCTCTTTCAATTAGTTTCTGGCCTTTTTTTTTTGTTGCGATTGCTGTTTGAATGATTTTGATGTCTTTCATACTACAATCTTACTTAGTGGCAACAAAAACCTATAAATTTTCTTGATTATGAATGATATATTAGGTGCATCACTCTGTACCAATGTCCCCCTTGTTATTTCCTTTCTACCCTTCTGTGCGGTTAAGAAAGATTTGTATGTGAAGAGTACCTTCCGGTAATACTGTCGGCATGGTTAGTTTGAATCAATTTATTACCAAGAATACCACTTTAAATTATATATATATGTTTTGAATCAAATCAAGATCTTAACTGTTTTTTTTTTGTAAAAGATCTTATCTGTTTTGGATTATTAGTATATTTAAGGTTCTCATAATATTTGACATTATGTGAATGAAATTTGTTGATAATATTCAAATTAAATTATGGCATAGAAATATGGACAAAGCTGTTTGGGAAGATGAGACAGCTGAGAATTTTATCAACGCTTGCGTTGAGCAAATCTATAAAAAAGAACGCAGTGGGATGCATTTTACAAAGAAAGGGAATTGTAGCTATATTTAATGAGAAAACTGGGAAAGAATTTGAGAAGAAACGATTGAAGAATAGGTTAGATATCCTTATGAAAGATTTCAAGGCTTGGGATTCATTAATCAAAGAGACTGGTGTGAGCAGACACCCAATTACAGATAAAGTTCTCGCATCAAAGAGTGGTGGCAACAGAAAACACAAGTAAAAAAGAAACTTATACATTTAATTTGTTTTCCTCTCTACTGATTTGTTTTGGTTAATTAATTGCTTATTGGTTTCTTCTTTGCATGCAGGAGAATTCAACATATAGAAAGTTCCAACACACAAACCTCAAGTTAGAAAGAGAACTAAGAATTATATTAAAGGATGTTATGGCGACGGGTGAGGATTTTTTTAATCCAGCTTATGTAGATCCATAGACACAAACAAAAGAGGCTGAGCAGGAGGATGTATACCGACCAACAATGGATGAAGAAGAAGGGTTAGGGGACAACGAAGATGATATGTTCGATGCAAACAAGACCTTTAATTATTATCATTCTAGTTTGAGATCAACTATAGAAAGGATTTTTGGAGTGTGGAAGAATCGATTTGAATTGTTACAAAAAATGCGTAAGTACAGCTATTAGACACAAGTTCGCATTGTTTGTGCAACAATGACCCTATATAATTTTATTAGGAGAACTGATGTTCGAGACATAGTGTTTCAGCAAGGTGAAGCTGTGAATATACTTGATGTAGATAATAATAGTGTAGATGAACAGTCTTCTACCACAAATTATGGTAGGCGATCTTCCTCCCAAATGATTCAACTTCAAGACTCAATTAGAGACTAAATTGTAAGGGACATGTGATATAATTAGTTGTGTAATATTATTTCTTCAAATTGTGTTAATTTTAATTCTCAAATTTCCCAACTTTACCTTTTATCATTTTTTTTTAATTTCAAATTTAATTTCTCTCTTACCATTATCACAAAAGTCATTTATATTTAAGCCAATCCAAACAATCACTTACTTTTGCAAAAGTCAGTTATACAATCGCCAATCCAAACATAAATCACATTACAAAATCTGGCTTTTATTAAAAGTACGATTACAAAAAGTCAAATAAGAAAAAGCCGTTTTTCCTATCGCTGTTCCAAACACACACTAAAAGTTTTTTTAATTTCAGATTTCAATTCACACCTGATTTATAAAATTTACAAATATTTTTTATTTTTAAATCATCATTTATTTTTATTTAAAAAAATATTTTAACATTGAGAATTATATTAATTTTTTTTATTTTAATACCTATATTATTAGTAATTTTAAAAACATCATCAGTAACTTAATAATTTCAAAAGAAGTCTTTCACCTAAAATGTCAAACTAACACTCATAAAGGCAAGGACAATCACTCATTTACACCACTCATGATTTCTTCAAAATAATTACCAATTATGTTGCTAATGTATTCAATATTAAATATTTTATTATTTGAAAGAATTAAATTAAAATCCAATGAAATGCATTATTTTCCTTTTGGATTCACAAATTTAGCAGATGCTAATTTATATGAATTAATTTGTTTCTTTTACTAACCATCCAATATTTCTGCTATCATATAATTTGGATCAAACTGTATAAGTTATTAATCAAAAGTTCACATATCCATCAAATGTTTTGTAACTTTTCCAATTTTGAATTACAAAATATTTTTAAAAAAACTTTGTGTTGGTACAAATAAATTTTTCAACAAGTTAATTTGCTCACAAATATTTATTTTTTAATCAATTAAATATAAAAATATGCAGCAATGACTTAAAACTTTAACTTTTATGCATTAAGATGGTATCCACCAAATAATGAGAATAATGACAATAGTTAGATGTTTTTAGACCCTAAATTATAAAAAAGATTAAATAATTAGTACGCATATGCTTGACAAAGTTGGAGGCACCATCTCTTGCGCAGTTGCGCCAGTGAATCTAGCATGTGCTGGGGAGCCATTACGCACGTGGACCTTTTTTAATTCCCTGATTGAAAGAAAATCCTTTTTATTATTTTGTTATCTGACAAATTTATCAACAAAAGCGCGTACACTGCTGGTCAAAAAAAAAACAAAAAACAAAAGCGCGTACACGGCGCGAACCGCGGTTCAACTCAACCGTGGTTGACCACAGACATTCGCAAAAACCGGCTTTGGCATTCTCGAGGAAATGAGCTAACTCATTTTTATTCTTTGGTGAAAGCAGGAAACTTGCTGAAACACCACATTAAAATATTGAAAAAACCACAGTGAGGTTTCCGAGACCATAAAAAATTACAAAAAATCCCACAGCAAAATTCTTCTATAAAAAAGGTCTTTAGCATTGTGTTGTAGTTAATTTTAAATGTGAAATTATTTTATTGCCCCTATTGAATAAAAAAGAAAAAGAGCAGGAGGAGTTGATGAGCTTGTCAAAATAGACAAATAATATTGTCAAAATTGGCATAGAAGCTTGTGAAAATAGCCACATTAACTTGTCATTTTATAACTTGTAGAAGTAGGAAAATGAACTTGTTAAAAAAGGCAAATAAGGTTGTTAAAATTGGCACAAAAGCTTGTAAAAATAGCCATATTAACTTACCATTTTATAACTTGTGGAAGTAGAAAAATGAACTTGTTAAAGTAGAAAAATAACGTTGTCAAAATAGGTTGACGAACTTGTCAAAATTGGCACAGAGGCTTGTCAAAATAACTACATTAACTTGCCATGCTATAATTTATGGAAATAGAAAAATGAACTTATCAAAGCAAGCAAATAAAGTTGTTAAAATAGGTTGATGAACTTGTCAAAATTGGTAAAGAGGCTTATGAAAATAGTGTAACCCCTTTCCGTAATTATATCCTAAATACGTGATTAAAATGAAATAGAGACCAATAATAATCAAAACTCATTTACATTCCCATCCTTAAGATAGGGTTTTCACAAATTTCTTTAATAAACACTTTAACCTGGTCTCACAATCATATTTCAAATACAATTACCTCGTGAAGATAAGTTACATTCATATAAATATCAGAGTGCACAATAATAATACCGATAATTCCAGGTTCATACCTTCACTAAAGATACGTAGGGCACAATTGCCCATTACAATTCCTCAACGGGGATTACACAAATCCATCTCCAATACATAATCAAATAACCCAATATACATCCAATATCCAATTATACATAATCCGAACTACCATGATAACAAACTACTAAAATGACAACCCGAAGGAGTCCTCGTCGCCCTTGGATGCTTGCTCCATCCTCGTTCTATCTTCCCTGTCTAAAATGTTGGTAAGGGAGGGTGAGATTCTAGAGAATCCCAGTAGGAAACATATACCAATATGCATGCAAGATAAGTGTTTAATACATGACATGCTTGCATCACAATAACTCGTGCTCACATAATGATATATCCGCATGTTCAATGTTTCAACAACATACTCATGGCCATAGCATAAATAGAAATAGAGCTTTAATCATTCATATATGTTTCACATAATCAAGCAAAGTAATAACATGCATCAATACACAAATACAAATATCAATACATGCAGGAGAGGTAAGTTCCCTACCTTTATTCTTCCACGTGTGCTCCAGCACAGCTTACTCACGATCAGATGAACATCGAACCATGATCAGGGTGAATATCAAACCCTATAAACCAAAACAAGGACATAGGGTTATTCACTATTCCAAATCCTTACTTGAATAACACTTATCGTTGATTATCATTCACAACCTTTAGGTGGTTAATCAAAGCCTAAACACATGTCTAAAGGCTTGGGAAATACTTGACCAAAGATCACCTTTTAAAAGTCCAAAATGCTGATTTTTGGGGGTTGGCCGAGGCCCAAGAATCCACTGGCCGTGGCCAAAAATAGGTCCAAAGCATTTGGACCGCTTCCAAGAAAAATCATGTTTCTTGGCTGAACTTCCAAAAATCATAACTAATTCTAGAAAATTTGAAATGAGGTGATTCCAAAGCCAAATGAAATCTATTTAAGTCCTATTTACTGAAAAAATATGGACCATTACTATAAATAACCACACAATTCTAGAATTACACAAAATCCACTACTGTCCCAAAACAGAGTCCAGTTTCCATCCCAAACTTTGGCAAAGCATAACTCTCAATTCACAAAACGAAATGATATGAATTATATGTCAATTTTAAAGCTTGGGATGTGAAATTTAAGACTGAAAATTTTAATAATTTTCAAACACCATTTGGTCATTCAAAACTTTCATGCAAACTGACTGTCCAAAACAAAGTTCACACAAGACAGATTTCTAACTTTTCTACCAAAGTGTCCAATGACTCCAAAATCATTAACCAAACCTATCCCCATACAATTTTCCATAAGGAACAAAATGGTAACCTCAAAATGACCAAAATCACAACCCATTGACATGCCATGTTTTGCCCAATGCACAAAAACCAACACAAAGTGGCCAAACTTCATATTTAAGCTTTAATTCAATTCTGTTCATTCAACACACTAAACAAGGCACTAATTCCATGACAACAACATGCCAACAACACAATACCCTCAATCACGAAAATTAGGGCAAATTTTCCAGAATTTCAAAGGCCAATCAATGGCCACAAAACTTATATGAAAATGAAGCTTTCACTCATCTCAACAACTTCTCCAAAGAAGTTCCTTGGTTCTCCAACTTCTAGATTTCCTTGTAGCCACAAAACACCACCAATAGAAAATATAAAACCATGAAAGTGAAGCTCTCAACACAAGGAACAAGTTTATAGAAGAGAGTTTTTTCATTAGAAGCCATTTTGAGGGTTAAAGGCTTACCTTTTCTCAAGAACTTCTTCCTCCTTTGGCCAACAATAGAGGACGCATGAGAGAGGAAGAGGAGAGATGAAGAGTGTTGAAGAAGAAGGAATTATCACACTTCTCTTGTCCCCATGCCTATGTCAGCCGAATGGAGGGAAAAAAGAGAAAGAAAAATTGAATATTTTATGGTTAATTTGACTTTTCATTACCTCTCTCCTCATCTCCACTTGACACATGTTAGAATTTGATTTGCTCTCATAAAGTAATCAACCAATTAATCACCTTAATTCCTCCATTAGCTATTTTAATTTCACATATCATTTTCCTCTTAGTTAGTAATTAATCTCTTCATTAATCACTCACTTATGGCCATTCTTTCAATTTCTCCATTGATTATGGCACATTTATTTAAATTGCCACATAACACATAATTAATTCTTTTCCTCTTCTTTATACGCCATTTATCCCTATTTTAGCCCAAATAATTATTTGTCACATAATTATTCTAAAATACAGGGTATTTGACATTCCTAATACTTAATCCGAATCTCAAATCCACATTAATCCACATAATTATCCACAATAATAGTCACTAGTCCTTAATTGAAATTTAGGGTGTTACAAATAGCACATGGGGCAACAAAGTAATTTCATATTCAGAATTAATCACAATCCAGTCCCTAGGGACCTTTTTGATAGGAAAATTTGCTATGAGACTTGTTTGTAATTTTTTATGGTTTTTGAGACCTCACTGTGATTTTCCCTAAAATATTTACTATTACTTTTTGTGAAATTTGTTTAAAGCTAATTTTTTAGCAGATAAAATTATTTTTTTAAAAAATTAGATCAAGGGTTCCCCTCAAGGCTTAGATAGCAAAAGGTTCTCTCCTCTTCCAACAAGCATGCTTCCCAAAATTCGAACTTGTGTTCTCCTCCTTAACGGGTGAGGCTGTAATATCCCAAATTTTATTCACCAAAATTCTTTGTACATTTGTTACATTACATGGAATAAATGGTGGGTTTTGGTGCACTTTAAATAACAATATATTATAAGTAGAGGTTACATGAAGTTTGGCTAAGTTAAGACATAAAAGTTCAACTTCTATCTTCTTAAAGGCCTAATTTTGTAGCCCAAAATGGAGAGAGGAAGAGCACAATTATTGACCAAATTTAATATAAAATTTTCGGCCTAAATAAAAAGGGAAGAAGGAAGACAAAATTTAATTCAAAAAGTAAAGAAATGTAAAAGCAAAATGGTTATTTGGCTAATAAATCAAGAAGCCTCTTATTTCTTCATAATTAAGGGCCAAAGTTGGCCAAGAAGGAAGAAGGGAAGATAAAATAAATATTTGGACACAAATCAAGCTATGTGAAAGCATTTGAGACCAAATGAAAAAAGAAGAAATAAAATAATCAAGAATATGTGCAAAATTCTATTGAATAAATATTATTTTGAGGAGGTGGAAATAGATATTTGAAAGAGCTATTTAGCTCTTCCAAAGGGCCAGAATTTTGGACAAATAGAGAGAGAACACAATTTTGAAGAACACAAAGAGCAAAAGAAGAGACAAGAATTCAAAAGGCAAGCCTAGATAAATTTGCAAGCAGAATTCGCTTGTTCTTGTCTCTAAATCATTATAAACCTCTTCTAATCCTCATATACTCTTGAAATCACATGAAGCAAGAAGAAAATCAAGGAGAAACAAGAGGGAGAAGGGACAGTTGAAGAGGAAAGAAGAGAGAATCAAGAGGTAAATCAAGAAACTTTGTTTTACTTATTGATTCATGATTGTTGTTGATGATTTAGTTGATTGTTTAGCTTGGTTATCATGATTTTGTGATTTGAGAGGTATAAACCTTAAGGGGAGGTGCCATCCAATTTTGATTAATCTTTGTGGGAAGCATAATTAAAGGATTCAAGAAGTGAATTAGGATGAAAAGGTGTTTTATTAAATGAAATCATGAGACTCCAATTTTTCAATTTTTCTTGAATTTTAGCGAACGGTGGTTTGCTATGTTTGGGATGGAATTTAATGGATTTGATGTTTCCATTGTGTTTAGAATGAAAAATTATATAGGGCTTATGTGAAAAATGAAGTATCGAGGCTTTAGGGTGTGAAATGACAATTTTACCCCATAAAACCTTAACATATGCGGCTGCTAGGGTAATTTAGGAAATGGAGTGTGATTTTGGCAAAACCGAGGTCTACATGCAAAATTGTGTAGAAATAGCTAAGGTCATAATTTTTAGTAAAATACAGTATTACCGGCAATAAACGGAATTATATAGGATTCCTAAAGGCATTTTGGTAATTATGCATTTTTGGTGGAGATAACCAATTATATGAATTTAGGAATAAGACATGAATGAGTAATAACTCATTTATTATAAATTTGGAATTTTAGAGTTTGACATTTTCCCAAGCTGGACAAAGAAATATTAGACCGGATTAGCTAGACAGTTGGAAGGAATTTCAGGTAGTAACTCTATCTTTCATATACTATGTAATTGTTTATATGTTTTGTGTTGCTATGTTTTGTGATATGAATTTTTTGTTACCATACCTAGTTGTGACGTGGGAAAAGCACAAGTACTACTCGGTGGGAAAAGTACAAGTACCATTAGGCCAAGTGGTAGTACTGGTAATTTGGGCCGGGTTGGAGGGTTGGGCCTGTTAGTCTATTAAAAAAAACAGGTTCGATCTGGAAAATGGCAGCCCATTTTCATTTTGGTCTAAACAGGTTAAACTCGTTTAACCCACAAGTTAACGGGTTAGACCGTTTAGCTAATAAAAAAATTGACAGTTTCTCTCCTCACTTTCTCAGCTTCTCTCACGCACCCGCAGACACACTTGCTCAATTTCGCCTTTTGGAGCCTTAAAGTGACAGTCACAGTCTCAACACCACCGAACCCTCTTCCTCTCCCTCTTCGGCTCTCCCTCTTATGTCTCATGGGTCTGGCCACTAGTGTGCTGTCGTGCTAGTGGTGCACTGGTGCCCCATCTGAAATCGAACCCTAATCCTCCATATCGGCTTCATCTCGTCTCCTCTGCTCTCATCACAATCGAGCTTAACTGTGGGGGTCGACTACCAGCTTTGATCGTGAACCACTAAAGCCTGACTGCGACAGCGATTTCCCTTTCCCCTCTCCGATTTGCCCTTCTCCGTCTGGCTTGCGAGGCAGTGAAGTACTGTTTTCTGTACAATTTCCCTTTCCCTTCTCTGTCTGACTGGCGACGACGATTTCTACCTTAGCTAAATTATTGTTTATATTAAAGATCATTGCTCTTCTGTTTATGAGATGAATGTTGGGCAGTTATATATGTAGTCCTTGTTTTCTTCTTGTGAAGAACCAGCTTAGATTCTTACAATCTTACGCAGTGAACATAGTTTTGATCCATATCTGGTGGATTGATTGGTACAAAATTCCAATATGATGTTGAAGCATTTTGTTAAAGCTAAGATGATCAAAATTTCAAATGTTATATAGGCAAAATTGAGCCATGTCAAGGGTGTATACATAGCGTTGTAACTTGTTTTTCCTGTGACAAGCTGTAGAAGGGAATTGTTAACTTATGAGTGGTTCTTAAGTCATTTTCTGAATTTCTTGCCTCTTGAAAGTTTTTCCTCCCTAAAATGGCATTATTGATTAAACTGTAAATGAGGGAATCAAGAGGTGACGTTGAAAATGGTGTTATATTTCCCTTCACATTTAATTGCTGAAAACGTTGAAAAAATGTAACTATTTTTAATCAAGCTTTGGGCAGCCTGCTAGAGGTCGGGCTGAAGCGATCAACCCATAACCTATGTCGGGGCAGCCCGTCATGATTGGGCTAGCCCGAATTACCAGTGCTACCAAGAGGGACCCAGCTGAGGTAGTGAGATAAGTACGAACAGACATTTATCTGCTCCAGAACATTACAGCAAGTAAGGGGTCAAATAGTCATTTGATCATGAATAGTGTACACAGTGTGGCCAGTAGGGACAAGCAGTCATTTGATCTTGAACGCCGAACCGACGGATATGTTTACAGTATATTTATTCTGTTACATTATATGGTGCATTGCATGTTTATTTTATCACATTTTATATGATTAATTGTGTGTTACTATTGAGATTCGTATGAATCTCACCCATTTCCAAATATTTAAAAATTTATTCAGCGAGAGATAACGGCTCCAAGAACAAGGAAGTAGATATCAACAACTAAAGATCCCGTACCTGTCCACGCAGTAGTTTTGGTTATCTATAGTTTTTATGTTATTTTGGGTTCTGTAAATATTACGTACAAATCTTGTGGGGATTCCTGTAATATAATCAAATACTTTATATCTGTATGTTTATACTACTTTTGTTCGCCCATTGAACCGCGTGTTAATACTCTGATAAATGTTAAAATATTAAGGGCTTTGACAGAGATCCCTTACCACCTTTACGGACAACTTGTTGGTGATAAAATCCATTTTCAGCCATACACAACATATTTTCAATGGTGTATAATCTATTTTCAATTACATCTAAAACAAAAGACATTTGTAGTTTTGCAAATCGCTAAAAATATATCTCACATGCTGATTGAAATATTTATTATTTAGGAATATGAGCTAGATACCTTTCGATAATAAATATTTCAACGGGATATTTTTCAACCATTTTCCCTATTTCTTAGACCTCCAAAGAACGTAAAACCATGAGATGGTCAAACCTAAATCTAAAACCTAACTATAAGTATAAATTTACATTAAAAACTAAGTCTTCTATGCAGAATAATGGAAGTATTTGTTATTAAATAAATTTGTCGGGGTGTGTCCGATGAAGGTGCTTTTTAAGGTTTTGGGTTTTGGGTTTTCCTTTCTTTGTCAAACGATGTTTCTGATTTTGGACCCCATCGTAGTCGCTAACTTGGGGAACAAGATTCGGTTTCTGTTCCCACCTCCTATTTTCTATTTTTTTTATCAATAACAATAATATTTACATTTTATTTAGGCATCATTTAAGGATGGTAATTCCGCTCTATGATCCCAAGATGTTAGAATTGAATAAATTATTTTGCATCGTGTATGGGAACAAATGGGAAAAATATAAATACAAACATTCGAAGTTTAAACATTTAAAATTCCATTATGGCTTCTTGGCCAAAAACAAAATTCTATTATGGCTTAATTCATTACCAACGAGTCAATGACATAGGGCCTTTGTGAATTTATTTGACTTTTGTAAAAGTCAGATTAAAAAAAAGTTACTTCTATCATCGCTAACCCAAATAAGCCCATAATCTCCTTAGCAACTCAACCATTAGGCTTCGAATTTAATTCATTATGGCTTAATTCTTAGACTCACCCCATTTAAGATATTAGTGCAATTATGCGTCATTAGTCCCTCCAATCCTTGACATCAAATTCACTTTATAGTTCAACTTCTTTAATAAAATAGATTATACGTTTAGGACCGGAGATCATTGTTGTCACTTAAACTCATTATAGTTATAAACTCGATCCAACTTGTGAGTTCACACATTGAGTTTACTATTTTTACATTTATAACTTACAAAATTGTGTTAACTCGTTCTTAAACTCATGCTACTTTTTTTAATTTGATCATACTCTATGGCTTTATATATCAATTTTATAAAAAATTCTTTATTGAGTATGATAAATTATGAATATTGATATATTTAATTTCAATTATTTGAATTTAAAATATATTTATTTAAATCAAATTATTGTTATTTTTTATATTTTAATTATTTAATTATACATTATTAATATTTATTTATTAATAAAAATAAACTATTACAAATTTACGATACGATTTTACATTACTATCATAGATTTACTTAAACTCATGAGTTTAACAATGTTCGTGGAGATAGGATCAGGCCCTGCCATAATGCATCATTTCTTAAATCCGAAACCTCAAAGTTCTCCTCAATACTAATAGGAGTTGGTCCAAGTGGTAAGCGGCTTTGTTCAGCTTAAACAAAGTCTCGGGTTCAAGCCTTGTGTATGCGGAAAATTTCCATTGGGAGACTCTTCCACCATAACCAAGTGTGCGATGCGGGTCGGATCTAAATGTAATTCTCCTCAGTGGGCCATGTGTCTTGGTGGAAAAAAAAAGCATCTATTTGTATCTTTCAGTCTTCCCACGCATAGAAAAATTCCTACGGAATGTTTAATATTTAATTAAAGGCAGTTTTTTTTTGGGAAAATCCCTCAAAAAGAACTTTTAAACTAATAAAAGACGTAAAGGTGTTCTGAAATTTCATATCCCAGATCAGTGCGAGTGCCTGAACTGGAATTTTAGAATTCGAGACAAAATGACGTGCATGACCCTGGAAGTTTTGAAATTGAAAAGCGTTGAAGGAGGCGTGATAATGGCGCTAAAACGCATTCAGGACTATTCATCTTCTCTGTCGTCATCGGTGCCGTTGGTCGACCCTGGATCCGTGGCCTTGGATTGCTATAGTCCACAACATTTAATATTTTGTGTTTCTCTAAATTAAATCCTGTTGTCAAAAAATGAGAAGTACCAAAAGTTAAACAATATCAATAACTCCGATGCCATGAGTTGAGATAAACTAGAAAGAAAACATAGTGAAATCTTGAGCACTCATCATCTTCTTCTCGGTTGCCAACAACTCCGATGTCATTACCCCCAACAACTCGCCATCTTCTTCTTTTATAGGATCCTGTGTATATGAGCTAAAAAATAGGGATAAACAGAAGAGATTGTTAAGAACACTCAAGTGATCATAAGAAGTAATGAATACGTTTGGAAAATCACTCGAATTGTCTGAGTCTTGACCCAATCACTTCTTGGGAAAATTTAGTAATGATCGCAACTACCGACCATCACCGCCAACGACTCGTCATCTTCTTCACAGTTATCATCGGCATCTGTTTCATCATTAACATGATTCCCAACTCGACATTAGGCTTTACCAACACATCGTTACATTTTCACAACATCCTATTAGACTTTCATAACTCGAGTTTGCCATTCACAACTCGAGTTCATATCATCACTGGAGGGTAACCGGCGAGTGATTAGCTTATAGGATGCAGAACTCAAGTTATGAATTGATAACTCAAGTTTACCAACACATTCTTACATTTTCACGACATTCCGTTAGACTTTCACAACTCGAGTTCGTCATTCACAACTCGAGTTCATATCGTCACTGGAGGGTAACCGGCGAGTGATTAGGCTTATAGGATGCAGAACTCGAGTTATGAATTGATAACTCGAGTTTACCAACACATTTTTACATTTTCACGACATTCCGTTAGACTTTCACAACTCGAGTTCATATTGTCACTGGAGGGTAACCGGCGAGTGATTAGGCTTATAGGATGCAGAACTCGAGTTATGAATTGATAACTCGAGTTTACCAACACATTCTTACATTTTCACGACATTCCGTTAGACTTTCACAACTCGAGTTCATATCGTCACTGGAGGGTAACCAGCGAGTGATTAGGCTTATAGGATGCAGAACTCGAGTTATGAATTGATAACTCGAGTTTACCAACACATTCTTACATTTTCACGACATTCCGTTAGACTTTCACAACTCGAGTTCGCCATTCACAACTTGAGTTCATATCGTCACTGGAGGGTAACCGGCGAGTGATTAGAGGGTAACTGGAAAGTCAGGAACAAAAAGGGGAAGAAGGACTCGAGTGGATTGATTATAATTCGAGTTAAGCAGCCCTCCACGCTTTAAATCCCTCAATCCCCAAACATTTCTGTTGACTCCACTCGACCTCCGACTTCTATATCCCTCAATCCCCAAACATTTCTGTATCCTATAAGCTAATCACTCGCCGGTTACTCTCCAGTGATGATATGAACTAGAGTTGTGAATGGCAAACTCGAGTTATGAAAGTCTAATAGGATGTTGTGAAAATGTAACGATGTGTTGGTAAAGCCTAATGTCGAGTTGGGAATCATGTCAATGATGAAGCAGATGTCGATGATAACTGTGAAGAAGATGACGAGTTGTTGGCGGTGATGGTCGGTAGCTGCGATCATTACTAAATTTTCCCAGGAAGTGATTAGGTCAAGACTCAGACAATTCGAGTGATTTTCCACACGTATTCATTACTTCTTATGATCACTTGAGTGTTCTTAACAATCTCTTCTCTGTTTATCCCTGTTTTTTAGCTCATATATACAGGATCCTATAAAAGAAGAAGATGGCGAGTTGTTGGGGGTGATGACATCGGAGTTGTTAGCAACCGAGACGAAGATGACGAGTGCTCAAGATTTCACTATGTTTTCTTTCTAGTTTATCTCAACTCATGGCATCGGAGTTATTGATATTGTTTAACTTTTGGTACTTCTCATTTTTTGACAACAGGATTTAATTCAGAGAAACACAAAATATTAAATGTTGTGGACTATAGCAATCCAAGGCCACGGATCCAAGGTCGACCAACGGCACCGATGACGACAGAGAAGATGAATAGTCCTGAAAGCGTTTTAGCGCTATTATCACGCCTCCCTCAACGCTTTTCAATTTCAAAACTTCCAGGGTCACGCACGTCATTTTGTCTCGAATTCTAATATTCCAGTTCAGGCACTCGCACTGATCTGGGATATAGAATTTCAGAACATCTTTGCGTCTTTTATTAATTTAAAAGTTCTTTTTGAGGGATTTTCCCTTTTTTTTTAGTATAAAAAAAAAGGCAGTTTTTTTTTTTTAAGTGTTTAAAATTTTAGGAATAGGGGGTTGAAGAAGTAATGAAGCAGGCAGCGAAGTTACGTAGAGAAGGCAACAGCTGTTTCTGGGTGGGTATAAGAAAAGCAGCGGATTGGATTGGATTGGATTATAGCAAAAACCATCATTTCCAGCTGTTGCTAGATTTTTAATTTTTTTTTTATTTCATTTTTTGTGATGAACTTCAATTTTCAAATGCTTTGAAGAGGACACTCAAAAGCACGCAATCTAGTGAAAGTCGGTGATTTGGAGAGAAACTTCTTCATCATTATTATTGTTATTTGCTTAAAAACCTAATTAAGGTTAGTTTGTTTCCTTGTTCTGATACATATCTATATATACTCTTATTTTATTGTTCATTTTTTTATGGCGTTGATCAATCAGACATCATTTGTGGTTCTTGCACCGTGCCAGCTGGAGAATCATCAAATATATTATATAATTGTCTGGGGCGAAAAATCTAAGGAGAATGACACTCAGGTCCCAAAGAAAAAGAGAAATGAAGAAATGGTCCCTATAAATTGCAAAATGAAAAAATGGTTCCAAGGAGTTGTCAATACAGGCTCCTAGAGTTGTTAACGAGTTGTCAATGCAGACTCATGGAGTTGTTAATGAAACCAATTTTTCATTTTGTAATCTATAGGGACCATTTCTTCAATTTTTTCCTTGTTTTGGGACCTAAATATAATTCTCCCAAAAATTTTCCATACAAAATCATCAATTATAGCACAAAATAAAATCTTCCCTATTATTGATTTCTGAAAGCAACTGTAGCGATATAATTTTTTTTTTAAATATGACCATTCAAATATAATTTTTGTTTTTGAACGATCAAGATCACATGCTCATCTATGCTAACAGAGGGGAGTTGAAACCAAAATGTATTTTCTTTTTTTAACATTAAGATAATAAATAATGGAAAAATCTCACTCAAGTTCTAGGAACTAGAAAAAATATTAAAAAAGTATCAATGTAAATTCTTTTATAAAAAAAGTCTCTAGAGACCTTAGTGATATAGATTTCAAATATGAACTTACCTTATTAACAAGTATAGGTGATTATATTAACAAGTCATAAAGTGGTCATCGACAAGCTCAATGTTAACTAAACTAGTTCTCGTTGACAACTGTGTGTTACTATATTAATAAGTTATAGAATAGCCATTGACAAGTCTATCTATATTAACTAAATAGCTTTCGTCGACAGGTGTATGTAAATATATTGATAAGTCGCAGAGTAGTCGTTCACAAATCTAAGAATTTTTTTTATAGAAGGATCTATAATGAGACATTTTTGATATTTTTTCTGAACCTTAGACCTTAGTGAGATTTACCCACAAATATTTATATAAATATCAATCATCAATAAAAAAATATGAAGTCATACTACACCCACAAATCTAGATGGGCAACTTATTTCTCATTTTTTTTCATGTAACACAACCAACAGTCCATATATTGTTTAACTATAGGAAATAAAGGTTAAAAACCGTTTTAAGATGATTTGAACATGTGCAAATAAGATTATTGGAAATGATAGGAAGGAAGGCGGACTAGAAAGTATATAGTCGTGTGAAAAGGAAGAAATACCGACGAGAATGTTCAATTAATTCATTAAACGGGATCATTTAGTTAGCAACCTATCTAAACAAAAAATAATGACCTTATTTGATTTATATAGCCAATCCCATATAATAAAATAAGAAATATTACCATCATATAACAACACAAGGTTCAAGTACTTTGGATTGATGTGCTCCATACAAGTACTTTAGATTTCTTATAATTGCACTAATAACTTCAAGACAAACTATTTGTCTAAATTCCCTTTTCCACAATTATTAATTTGCAACTGTTATAGAAGAGTTTAACTAAACAGTTGAAATTGAAAGTTAATAATAGGTGAAAGATTAAGCGCAGTAATTCCACGGTTCACCATTTCTGAAAAAACTAACTTACCTAAACAACATTTTCAAATAACATTAGCATGGTAGAAAAGTATGGCAAAAAAAAAAAGCATGGTAGAAAAGTAACTGCTAGCGTGAAGTCCCGTCATTGGGCTAGTTCAGAACATTAAATAAACCCATTTGAGATCCATTACACAGTTAACTGTTAAACAAATGGGTTGGGCACCTTGAACCCACAACATTCTAATTTAACGACAAGCCCACAATATATTTAGTCAAACAACTTGACAACAACACTCCACTATGCTAATGAGGTTTGGCACAGTTGGTTAAGGTCTTGCCACCCCGATCACAAGGGAGTGTGTTCGAACCCTCTGACCGATGGGAAGACCTCATTGGTAGGCGATCTCGTAAGTCCCTTGTAAGCGCTCGAAGAGCCCTGGGGCCGTGCCCTGGCCTTGGTAGGGGACTGGTGCCGAACCTACCTAAACTTTCATGTATCAAAAAAAAAAAAAAAACACTCCACTATTTCATTCACAGTATCAGAAAATTAAAATATGTATAAACAAAATAAAATTCAACATTCCCAAGTCTCATGAGATATCTTATCTTACAACAACAATAGCCTTTTACGCTAATTCAATTTAATTTTAGTCACATGTAGAGTTTGATCTAGTGGAAGGTGTTAGCAAGTTCGAATCTATGTTGGGAGATATATTTTTTTTAATGTTCGATAATGCCTCGAACAGCATTACCTCAAATAAGAAAAAGCATGTAATTAACAAAAGAAAATAATAATAGTCTCAACTACAATAAGCAGTACAGTTTGAAAATTCAGATGTTACATGTAGTCCTCTTCTTCATTTGTCTTAAGTAAACTTCACATATAATTTTGCATCCAAATTCAAAGTTTATGGTGTTGGTCAATAGTTGGCCACTCATTCCCTCTTTCGCACCGTTTCTATATGCAAGGTTTTATTCAAGGCCTGTTTGATATGTGGGATTAGGAGGGGAGAGAAGGGGAAAAAATGTTTATGAGCTGTATTTTAAAAAATTGGAGAAATAGAGTTATAAAATTTTAATAAAAAAAAAATGTAGGACAAAAGAGTACAAAAAATTAATCTAAAACTCTTAACCCAACTTCCTAAAATTTTTAAAATCCAACACAAAAAACTTTGCCCCCACCCACTCTCCCTCCCCTCCCCTGCCCCAGTACCAAACGGCCCCTAAAAGAAACACAATATTTATCTATTTATTATTCTCTCTAGTTTTTAATATATAATATATTTTGGGAGTTGATCTGGATTTTAAATATAAGATAAAATTTTTATATTTGTCAATATTTTCATAATTTACTCCTATTGATGCTCGTTCAACAATAATAAAGGAGAAGAGAGAAGGATAAAAATTAAGGAAGGTGACTAGGGTGTTTTAGAGAATACATGTCATATAAACTATCTTAACCAACTTTTCTAATCTAATCAAATTAGGTAAATATATTTTATATTAAGAATTAGATGAATATTTTTAACAAATTTTAAGCCCCTGGTAATTAAGATTTCCATTATTTATTATTTATAAAAAGAGTACAAAAAAGAGTTCAAAAACAACCTGTTAGAGCTGGGAAAATGGCTAGCCCGCCGCCTCTAGGCGGATTAACAGCGGGCTCAACCCGTTTAACGGCAATACATGAAAACTTGTTTATATTTAGTGTTCGTTTGAGATAGTTTATTTTTAGACAATAAGTGTTTATAAATCGTGATTCACGGTATACGAGGTAAGTAGATGAGATGAGTTTTATCTCAACTTACTTAATAAATACTTATTTCCCAAAAATAAACTATTATAAATACTCACAAATAGGGTTAAAAGACTCTTTTATTCTGAAAGTTTTTACACAGAAGTACTAAGCATCCAGAAGCATTTTTTTAGAGCAATTTTTTAGAGCAATGTTACCCTGATACCTAACAAAATGTAGCTATTTCACCCCTGACGTTATAAAATACTCTCTCCAGTCTTAATTATAGGACATATTTATCTAACTTTGAAGAAATTAAGAATAGTAGTTAAATTAGTTAATCTTATTTATTTTCCTAAAATGCCCTTATTTAATAAAGGTGATTTAGATATACTATGTGAATCTACCTTAAGCAATGAAAAAGTGTGCTGGCGGCAACTAACAGTATTGTGGTTCTTAAGGTAGGAGTATGAATAGGGATGGAAATAGGCCAGGCCCCTAACAGGGGCCTACGGCCTAGCCTACATAAAGCCTATTCTAGTCTATTTAGTAAATAGGCCAGGCTCAGGCTCAGGCATATTGCTAGGCCTATTTAGATAAACAGGCCAGACCTATTTTTATAAGGCCTAGCCTACAAGCCTACAGGCCTGGCCTATTTAATTTTTTATTTTAAAAAATATATTATTATATAAGTATATATAATATCATCTAAATAATTTTATAAATTTACCAACTTAATCTTAATTATAAATTCTAAGTTTCATATTTCATCGTTATTATACTCATCCCTTGTTTTCGCATAAATCATTCACCTCTACATCTCTTCTCTTCGATCGCTCGAGATGGCAATACTAACTCACTCTCTCCCCTAATTTGTACCCTCTACTAAAGCATAAAAAATGTTATGAGTTTATTTTAGTATCAAATGAAATATTATAATCTTAACAAGAAGATTTTTTCCCAATTTACGTGGAAAGAATAAAATAGGTAAAACTCTAGTTTTACATGTTATTTGTTATGCTTGATCGATTTTAAAAAATATATCTCATTAGTCAACAGTCGATTAGTTTTTCTTATTCCTATTTGCTCGAACAAGTGTTGTCATTAGACATTATTTTCTTTTCCTTACTAAGCCTTAATATTACTACAAAAATAGATGTTAGGCTTTTAAGACATAATGTAGGATTGTATATAAACATGAAGAGTTATATATGAATTTGGCAGCATAGGCTTTAAAGGCTATTTAAAGTCCTACATTTTAAGTAGGCTTTTAAACAGGCTTCAGGCCTTGTCAGGCCTTCTGAAGGCTCAGGCTCAGGCCTAAAAAAAAGCCTACATACAGGCTCAGGCCCAGGCTCAGGCTTTGAATCTTTGTTACAGGCCCAGGCCTATTTAGGCAAAGCCTAGCCTAACCTAGCCTATTTCCACCCCTAAGTATGAAGCAGATATACTCACATGAAGTGTGAAGAAACATAGGTGTGTTATAAAATTATTATTGTGTTTCATTATTATTGAGAAAGTATTAATGTGGGTATTTTGGGAAGAAATTAATAAAAATTAAAACTTTGTCCTATAATTAGGACCAAAATCAACTCTCAAATGTTGTCCTATAATTAGTACGGAGTAGTAAATTTGACTGTTATTTTTCACCGAAACTTCCATGCGGCGCCATGACACTCAATCTCCAACTCATCGCCGCCTCATCATCTTCACCCCTTCCCCCACTCTGATCTTTCATTTCGGCAGACTGCACAACCCACTTTTTCCTTTGCTTCAGAAAAATCATACCCACCATCTACTGTCCCTCTGGGTAAGATTGCACCAATGAATCCAGTGATCATGAAGGAGAACTCATCGGAAAAGTATATCCAGATTGCGACGGGGGACGGATATGATTTTTGGTTCATGGGTTTTGTCAATTTTGATAAAGCAGTCAAGCACCTCTTAAAAAAGAATCTCTAATTTTGTAGTGCCAGGAATCGCAGGACCGCCACAAGCCGCCTCTTGAGCCTGTGACTTCTTATACAATTCCCATCGAGCTTATTGCCGTTCAGTTTCAGGGGCGAATTGAGGAAGTTTGCTTTCACCGTCTTCACCAACATCTTCGTCAGCTCCGACGTCAACTCCATCGACGTCGACATGTTTGAAAACCTGTACACCGATCTCAATCCCGGAAAGAAGTCCCTCGCCATTAATCTCTTCGGCTTTGCTTTTTCCATTAGGCACTCAAGGTTAATTAATTAATCACCCATGTATATGTATGTATGCTGTAACTCGTAAGTCTTTTTTTATGGAAATGAATATGGCAGGCGAGAGAGAGGTAGACGAAGGTGCCGCAAAGTTTGCTGAAGAGGGAGAGAATATTTATCAACTGTACATTGATAAACTGCTGGACTCATAGTTTAAGAAAAGTGAAAAGTGGGTTTAGCAGAGTCTGCTGAAATGACCAGAGATGAGAGAGGGGAAGGGATGAAGACGGTGAGGCGGCGATGAGTTGGAAACTGAGTGCCACGTAATCATGCCATGTGGAAGTAAGTTCCGTCTAAAATAACGGTCTACATTTTGATAATTCCAGAATAATATTGCTAAAAAAAAAAATTTCTAAGTACTAATGCTCCTTAATAAAAATTTTTTAAATAAAAATACCTTTAATCCATTTTTAACTTTTTAAGTGTATATTTAGATTAATTTTTAAAAAATATTTTTTATAATTTACGAGATATATACATAAAAAAAATTTTATTTCAACTTATAAAAAATAATTTTTTTTTTTTGCCAATTATAAAAAATAATTTTTGAAATCATGATGTTAGAGTTATTCGAACACTTAATTAATACTCATGATCACGACGGGAATCTTAAAACGGAGAAAACTAGAAACGAGGTCGTTTCGCTGGAGCCGCCTCTTGACATTCGCTTACAGAACAGCAAACGCCATTATCTTCTCTCTCCCACTTGAACACAGTAATTTGCGACTTGCAGAATCGCAATCTTCCATTTCATAAAGCATCAGATTCCTTCAATATTTTTGCGGCAAACTCGCTTCTTCTTTCTTCTTCTTTTTCTCTCCGGGAGAAAAAGTTTCCCAAAAAAGTGACAAGTTCCACACTCGCTTGCTATCTACCTACACGTATAAATGTGGCATCGATCAGCATCTTTTATTCTCGACAACAGGCAGCAAAACGACGCCGGTTTGGCCCCCGACACGTTATCAATCTCTCCTCCTGGTGGTACTACTCGGACTTCCATGGCGGATACTTTTCAGAACCCCAACCCTAACCCTGTGATTTCCGCTTACTATCAGACAAGGGCGGCTCACCATGGTGTTGTTACCAGCGATTGGCTCGCTCAGGCTCAGGCTGCTACCGATCAGAATTCTGATCGCAATGCGATTTTGGCGAGTGATGTCAGGGTGTCGGATCCTGATAAACCCTTCAGCGTGATCGATGAGTTCAATAACTGGCGGAAACAGCCCGATTTGGCCGAAGCCGTGGCGGCTATTCGCGCCTTGGCGGCTGTGATTAGGTCAAGTAAGGCTACGACGATGATGGAGCTGGAAATTGAGCTCAAGAAGGCTTCCGATTCTCTCAAAGTAAGTATAGTAACAAACTTTATAGTGGGCGAGTTGTTGATTTAAGGCTTCATACCCAAAAGAGATGGCTGTTTTTATACACAAAGCATTTGATATTTGATTATGTAAATTTTGTTGATTTTTGTTGAGAACGGAGTGTATGTACCAGAATGAATTGAATTGTGCGCTTTCTTTATCCGCTGAACTGGTATAGCACCTTCACATTATGAGAGGTGATGCCTTCTGTAGGGCCCCATGAGACAGCCCCCTTTTGCACCTTTTCTCTTGTGGAAGGTGTGCCCCTGAGGTGCCTTGCAGGCTTACTATTTTCAAGCAATCAGCTTATAAGCCCAAGCCTAGAAATTTAAACTTAGGGATAAGATAAAATGGGATGCTATACAACTCGACCTGAAAAGTCTGGCACAGCCTTTCATTTTCAAGAGAATAGGGTAAAATAGCAGTTCTTCTAAATGATTTTTGGTGCTATTAGTATGTTAGACTTTGTAAACAAATGCAGGAAAAAAAAAAAACAACTATTAAAGCAGTTGAAGCCTGGACCAAAACCAAAAGTAAGAAGAACACTCAGGATAGAACTTCAAGAGTTCAAGGCTCACAGGTCGCTCACTACAATGTTCTCTTCTCCTAAGTCTGTTTTTACCACCTGAATTTGGACAGAACAGAGAGGAAGAAAGAAGATTGTGTTGGGTGCAATATCAAGGCTCACAACTCACTCACTGGCTCTTTCTCTTCTTCAAATTACGTTGGCCTAGTTTATATAGCATACTTTTTCTTACTTTGGCACCTTGGTTCACTTGGGTGTGCATCTTTTTAGTGCTTCTTGCCTGGCATTCAGAAGTCTAGCACCTTAAGGGCACATTTTGCACTTGACCACCTTGGCGTGATCTGCATAAATAACTACCCTTGAAAGGAAGATGTGGAGGTCAAACTTTGGATGTGTAGTTATCAATGCGTCTTAGTTAATCCCTTTGGCAACTGATTCTTTATATAAGTAGAAAGCTTCCTCAAAAATATCTGGACATTCTGATGTATAACCAAGGCTTAAGCAGAAGCAGCAAAAAAAGGAATGAGTTGTCTCAGTCCATATATTGTGGCTAGTTTCCAGCTATGACATTTCCCTAGATCGCCTTCCATTTTCCCTACTTACAAGGATGCCTTAAAATTCTGAGAAGTATTTTTGTTCAGAAAACAAGAATGTAGTGTTAGGCTATCCTTACTCAATGTTGGGATCACTTGCTTTTTTTTTTTTTTTTTTGGGGGGGGGGGGTTGCATATGCATGGTATTATCCTTGAGAGATTTAGTGTACTGGTACTTTCCTTTTTTAGAAGGCAATTCATGAAGATGCTCATTCTTGATAGCAGAGAGAATGCGGTTCATTCCATAATGTATTTGATGAAAAATAATATAAATATCGTAATGATTATATTTTGTTGGTACTAAGCCCGCCTTTGTCCTTTGGTATGAATTTCAATTTCATTCTTTGGTTGTTTCTTCTTTTCACTGTCTTAATGCACTGAAAAGTAATCCATCTAGAGCTTGAACAACCCATGTGTGAGGAAGTTAGGAGTAGAAACTAGGTGCAGCCATTCATGTTCCAGAATTCTTGAATTATCTGATTAATTGTTAACTCCTATCTGCTTTACAGTCCTGGGATACAACGTCTATCTCTTTGACAGCTGGCTGTGACCTGTTTATGCGATATGTAACTAGGACTGCTGCCTTAGAATATGAAGACTTTAACTCTGCAAAGTCGCGATTAATTGAACGTGCTGAAAAGTTTGGGGAAATCTCGTACAAGGTGAGTCATTGTATTGGTTGCTTAGAGGTTCATGAACTCAACTATGTCCATTATTCCAAAAATTAAATTGTTTTGCAGGCTCGTAAAGTTATTGCAATGCTGGCTCAAGATTTTATATTTGATGGCTGCACAATTTTAGTTCATGGTTATTCCAGAGTTGTCCTTGAAGTTCTCAGATTGGCAGCTCAAAATAAGAAACTGTTTCGGGTTTTCTGTACAGGTTTTTTTTTCTCACTCTAATTTTTTAGAAAGAGCACTTGGTCAAATTGTTTTAATTTATGATCCTTGTCCTATGAATTAGACATTTTCTCATGTACTGCATCTGCATGACATTTGAGGAATGAGTCACACTGTACTTGGCTTGTAAATAGCATGGTTTTACTATAGATTCGATGACATATTGATATTTGATTTTACAGCAATTGACCTTCATTTCTCAACCTAAAATTTCGGATGAGAATAAGCAGTTTTATAGCGTATTCTATACTGGCTTCTCTATGAAGCTTCAAGAAGGATATATTTTTATTTTAAATTCTGATGACCCTGCCAGTGGGCGGTGTGCAACTATATTTCTACCATAATTTCCCATGATTATACCTTTTTTGAACATTAAATTATGGTTGTGGCTCTAAAGTTTCAGACTTCCATTTCCTAAATTTGCAGAGGGAAGGCCAGACCGGAGTGGCTTACGGTTGTCTAACGAACTGGCCAAACTTAATATCCCCGTTAAACTCCTGATAGACTCTGCAGTCGCATATACCATGGACGAGGTTGACATGGTATTTGTGGGGGCAGATGGTGTGGTTGAGAGTGGAGGTATAATTAATATGATGGGAACCTACCAAATTGCATTGGTTGCACACAGCATGAACAAGCCAGTTTATGTGGCCGCTGAAAGCTACAAGGTACATGAACCACACAAACTCACAGACTATTCCCCTTTTCTTCCGAAAATCTCTATAACTATTTTACTTCAATCCTTCTCCACAAGTATGGCATATTTTTCAGAAGTGGATATTCCATGTTGTAATTTGTATGTCTTTATCTGCAGTTTGCTCGTCTTTATCCTTTGGACCAAAAGGACTTGGCCCCCGCCTTACTTCCCATTGATTTTGGTGTACCTGTTCCATCCAAGGTTGAGATTGAAAGGTCTGCGAGGGATTATACGCCTCCTCAATACTTGACTCTGCTTTTCACTGATTTAGGCGTTCTTACTCCATCCGTTGTTAGTGATGAGCTTATCCAACTATACTTGTAGGCATATTCTTCGTATGAAGTATGAACTACTTTTTGACCCCTTATACTCTTCAACATAGTGTTCTGATTGTGGATTACGTGTCTGCTGGCTAGCCCAATCTTGTAACAAGTTTTGTGCATGTACGACTTGGACAGAAATGGGATGCTTTTTTTTTTTTTGGTCAGAATGAAGCTTCTAAGAAATTTTGAATTGATATTATTTTGCTTAAAACTTGTTTTTTTTTTGCCAGAGCTTAAAACTTAGGGGCAATTACAATGAAATCCCATACAAGAGAAAAAAGTGAAGAAATGGTCCCTGAAGTTGTCAGTGTAAGCTCCTCGACTTGTTAATGGACGCTCTTCGACTTGTCATTAACAACTTCAGGGACTATTTTTTCATTTTTTCTCTTGTGTGGGATTTCATTGTAATTGTCCCTAAAACTTATTGTTAATTACTTAGTTCTTCAATGATAATGATATGTGTATAAAAATCATATAATTGTCATATATTATTGTTGGCGATATATATATATATATATATATATATCAATCATACTTTAATTAGAGATTTAAATGATAATAACAAGAAATTTGCACGCACCTTTTCTTTATTAGAAATAAATCTATTGGGACCTTTCCGGAAATTTTAACTTGATTTTAATAAAAGATGCCTAAATGTTTGAGAATCGACAACAACTATAACCTGTTAAATGGAGTTAGCTATGTATCTTCAAAATATTTGAAGATCAAGTAAAAAAGTTTAACTATTTGTGTATTAATGATCCTGCTTGTGTTGGGAACCTATTTATGGTTTACCCGTAAGCCATAATTATTTGGTAACAGAGATCTTCATGGGGGCAAAATGTGTCCTGCGTCCAACGGAAGATGACGAGGAAAACAAAAGTTACCCAGTAAGTCATTACTCATTACCCACTAACTTTAACTCAACTGACAACTTCAATACAACTCACGCTAGATTTAGGTTGACACATCCTTCTTAAAATATTTTCTTGCCAGCCCTTTGTAAAATATGTGGACCGATTTGATAGTATATGTACTACCTCCTGTCCTAAATATCGGACATAGTTTGTAGTGTAATGGAACGGAGGGAGTATATTTTTTCAAAATTAAATTAATTAGTGACACACCTTTTATAAACTAAAAATAAATAAATATATAAGTTCAAAGACAGGTGCGCCCCCTAATTTCATTGGAGTTTAAAAGCAATATCTCTAGTTCAAGAATAGATCATATTTCTCTCTTGTTAAATAGTCTAGTATTCTCCCGTGCCACATCCTCTAAAATTTATTAAAATTGGACCTAGTTTAAAAAAATAATTGATTTCATTTTTGTACATAAAAATAATATATTTACACGTGTTGTTCTCTCCGTAATAGGGGAAAAGATATTTAGGTAATAGCTAAATCATATCACACCCTTTATTCCTGAAAAACTTAAAAGTTAAAACAAATGTTAGGTTACCTTATAAGAGCGCCTCCGATATGAGATCCCTTTTTAGCTTTTTATTTTTTGTTTTTTTTTCTGAGCATTTATTCTCTCTCAAAGGGTGAGTGTGAGGGTAAGGATTCTTTTGTGATGGAAATTGAGCCATCAACATATGCCACCAAAAAACGAAAGATTCTCTGCAAAATATGTTCCCCATCCTATTATTAGATTCTTCTCTCTCTCTCTCTCTCTCTCTCTCTCTCTCTCTCTCTCTCTCTCTCTCTCTCTCTCTCTCTCTCTCTCTCTCTCTCTCTCTCTCTCTCTCTCTCTCTCTCTCTCTCTCTCAAAACTATTCCAAACTCTAGTTAGGAGATTTATTATAATCCTAGATGTAACACTTGCATCGATATATTTTATCTTTCAGATTTATAATCTCTCCTGTTTTTAATACATGTCCTATTTGAAAAGTTGGTAAGACATATAATTTTTGTATTCGTGAAGCTTTTTTAAATTTACCTTATTGATTTTCCTCAAAAATAATTAATGAGGAGAGGGAAGGAGGAAAATTAAAGAAAATGATTAGGGTATTTTATTAAATATATGTTATATTAACTAAATTAATTTTTTAAATCTAATCAAATTAGATAAATATATCTTATATTAAAGATTAAAAGAAAGAATTTTTTTTAAATGCACATTTTCAGATATTTCTGTCAATGAGTAGTTTCGTTGCAAGTGATTAAAGATAGTACTTTTAAAAAACTCCCATACAATCCTTTTTTTTTTTTACAAATAACTAATTTAATCAATTTATTTAATATTTGTAAATTGGTTTTCTACGTCATGCTCTCCTCTTATTATTTTATTTATCGCATTATTATTTTTAGTTTTATACTGGACTAGATGCTCCTACGCGGCCTTTCGATGGAATATGCTTATATTCAAGAGTTAACTTTGAAACATCTGTGCCTAACTTGATAGCAGTGCCTAAGGTTGAGATTTTTTTAAAAAAATATATATTTTTCATACAATATTTTATCGGGTTCCTCATGTCTCTATTTTATTTCTTCAGCATTGATCCATATACCTCAATTAATAGATTTAAATGGTAGAAAATTATATACAATATTTTAGAAAATTTTAAATTATTATTTATCTACGAGAGGATTAGATATTTATATGATAAAGAACTTGTATTTTTTTTTTAAAAAAAAATTGTCATATGACGGCTACTTAAATATATCTAATTTGTTTGCCCATAGAAAAAGCCCCCGCATGTAGAATGTGGAATGGAATGGAAAAGGCTACGCAATATACTACATATGTAGGATAGAAGTTGAAATACAGCTGTGCTTAGAATAAAGGGAAATTTCTAAATAAATATCATTTTAACTTAAAAAATCTCAAAAAGTCTGTTAACGTATAGAAATGATAAATAAGTGACAATATTTATGGAGCTCAAGTAATCAATCACATTATTTAACTTGTTAATCTCATTACTTAACTTGTCATCGGAGCTTTGGCACCGATAAGAGTTCTTTCTTAAAAAAAAAACTTAAGAAGCATTTTGGTAAAAGCACAATATTTCAAAATTTCAAAATAGTTTCTTAAGACTTATTTGTCATTTCCTTATGTTAACATATTTTTTAGGGTTTTCTAAGTTAAAATGGTATTCATTTGAAATTTTTCCATTAAAATTTAGGAACCAGAGAGATTCAAAAAACTTAAGAATAATTTAAAAAAATTATAGTATCTTAATAAGGTAAATTATCAATTCTCATTCTCTGTTTTTTCAACCACTATCTTGAATTACATAGTCCGTTTTTTTTGGGCAAGCTCTTGAATTATTCTGGGTCACTTCATAGAGAATAGTAGAGATAGATTCATTGATTAATTTTGCTTATTAAATAATCCATATTATGCTTGTTTAGAATCACTATTCATAAATACTATATTCACATAAGTTAAAACAAAAATCTTTTTACGTAATTATTTTATTTACCATAAATTATAAATAAAAAGCCACTTTTAAATGGTATAATCGTAGTTATAATCAAGCCTGTACTTACCTCTCTAATTTTATTGAATGGTTGGTTGGATAAAATTGAGACTAACTAACAATTTTACTTTAAAAATAAAAAGGAAGAATTGCACGTGAGGATTTTTTTTTTTAACAAGGACTGGAGTTTCATAGGATATACTCCCTCAATCCTCTTATTATAAAGCACTTTTAATTACTTCACTATCATCAAGAAGAAGTGATTAAGACATTAAATTTGTTTGAAAATACATTTATTTTAAAAAATAATTACATCAAGCTTTAAATATATAGGCAATCTTAAAAAAATATAAAGGAGAATTATTGTGTAGTCTAACCCAAACAATCTAATTATTAAAAAGTCTCCAAACAAGCTAGTAGATTGTAATAACAAATTGGAAAAAAAAGAAGAAAGGAGACTATCATTTATGTTCTAACTAAAGAAAATAATATATTGGTAAGTCTCATAATTTGTCAGTAAAAAATTTTTTAGGAGACTTGCACTTAGGTTCCCTAAAAGAAAAAAAATGAAAAAATGGTCCCTATAGATTGTAAAATGAAAAAATGGTCCCATTAACAACTCCATGAGCCTGTATTGACAACTCATTAACAACTCCATGAGCATGTATTGACAACTCTATGAGACCATTTTTTCATTTTGCAATCTATAGGGACCATTTCTTCATTTCTCATCTTCTTTGGGATTTGAATGTAATTCTCCCAAATTTTTTTGATATTATTTTTTATAGTTTAGATTTCGACGTTGTTTTCTGAAAAAGATGCAATGACAAGATTTTAGGTAGAAAATAACAAGTTTAGCATGTTGAGAGCTTAAAAAACTTTTTTGTGATAAATTTATTTATTATCCAGCTTTAATGAGTTATAATAGGAAGCAGGTACGGTTGATTTGTAAAAGAGTGGCAAGTGAATAATGAATGGAGCACGTGTTACATAATGAATAGTTAGAGTTAAACATAAAAGAGTGAGCTTTTAATAATATCTGTGGGCTCCAATTTTCTTTAAATACTCACCACTTCTTCTCTTCCCCAGATCTCATCATTCTCTCTCTCTCTCTCATTATTAGCTTTAGCTTCCTATTCCGCCATTTTTCTCAGGATGCTTCCAAAGTTCATGAGCCCCTTCAATAAGGTTGAAGAAGCAAAACCAGATGAAAATCTGAAGAAGAACAAGAAGAAGAAGCTCACTGATCAAAAAAGGAATTCAACTTCTTGTTCTTCTTCGTCTGATGAAGATGGAGGAAGAAGAAGAAGAAGAAGAGACCATCATCAGACCGCCATGGATGTAATTGGTCTAAGAATCGTAACACAAATCACGAATTCAAAGAGTACTAAATCCAACAATGTTGTTGTCAAATCTTCAATCAAAAAATCAAACAGTGATGCTGCCACCACTTGCTTCCTCAAAACTTGTTCTCTCTGCAACAAGATTCTCAGCCCTGACAAAGACATTTACATGTACAGGTATTCTTAATCAAACTCTTACCTTTTAATCTTAGTATTCTCTTCCCTCTATCCCCACTTTTGTTTCTATCCAAGCATAGGGTTAAGCTCCTGCTCTCACACTCTCTGATACATGCACAAGACAGTAGTAATTAAAATCTATATTATCTTACACTCTCTGATTGATGCACAAGACAGTAGCAATTAAAATTGATATTATATTGTTTGAAATAAATATATGAACTAATTAAAGATGCATATATAATAAAATATCAGTGAAATTGGCTGAATAATAAGTATCAGACACAGCATGATCAAGAGTTTCAATTTAGCAGAAAAATGGGCTCTTTGTAGGAACAGAGCCTATTGCTTAGTTGGGCTTGTCTTTTATATATGTGTTCCCTTTTTGAAGATTTACACCCCCAGTTTATAATTTGGAATAGCAATTAACAAACACGAGCAAGACAGTAACATGAGTTAGTTATATACGTCATATGTTCACATTTGACAGTATCTGATTCTGGGTTCTCACTCACACAAACACACACACACACACATGTATATTGTTGCTTTAATAATTAAAAATCTAGTGATGGGTAGTTATTATGGTTTTACATGTTAAAATCTGGGTATTGATGTAATTTAGAGTTTGTGATCAAAGTTTGGAAATTTTTTTGATGATTATGTATTATTGCAGAGGGGACCAAGGATTCTGCAGCATAGAGTGTAGGAGCAGACAGATAGTGATGGACGAGATGAGAGAATTGGAGGAGTCCACGAAGCGAAGAACATCATCATCGTCTTCTCCGAGAAATTGTTGGAACGATAATGCTCGTCGTAGTCGTGAGACTGGTCTCATTCTTGAAGACATTCGCTTACACAGACTTCAATCTAAGCCTATTCCTTCGTCTCACCAAAACCATTGGGCCATTGTTTCATAGTTTAGATGTCTACTAAGAACATCACAAGCTTCAAACCAAAATCTCTATATTTTCTGAAACGAGAAAAGAAATAAGATATATCTCTACATATATATATATATTTATATATATATGAATCTGCTTTAATGAAACTGGTAGATATTTGTAGGGGACCTCGATGAGATGAAACTGGATCGATTGTGACATTTTTGTCAAATACATAAGCTGCTTCAAACAATGGATAAGGAAGATTTTTCAGACTCTCGATCTCTTGCCCTAATTCAATTATGAGAAGGAAGATAGTGAATTTTTGTATATAATAGAGATATTTTTGCTTTATCATTCCAGCCACATTTTGATGCATGCAAAAAGTTTCTTAGAGAATTTTGAAGTTTCAATTCAATGATCTTTTCACAAAGCTAACATAACTATACTTTTTCAATGGAACTACAAATTAAACAAATACCCACATATATATAGCTAGGTAACACCCAAAAAAAAAAAAAATGCATATAAAGGAAACAATAAAAACTGAATCTACACAATGTGAAGAAGAAACTTTCATTATTCTCGTTCTTTGTGATAGCAACATTTTGGGCGAGAATATATTCTAAAGACTAGTGGGGCAGATATTTCTCAGTCAAGAGTCACATTGTCCACTAATTAAACAATTGAATGGAATATTGTGTTTAACTGAACATATTGATGTGAGTCCAAAAAATGATATTTATGTGTAATATCCTATTACTTTGGTATCTGAACTGTAAGGTCTAGCCATGTGGCTTAATTTCTAAAAAATAAGCAAGTGCTTTATGTTTGAAAATTGCAATTTTATTTTAGGCTAGTTCCACTAGCTACTCCCTCCAATTTTTTATATGATTCAGTCACCTTTTGATCAAAAATATTTTTTTATTATTAAATATAAATCACTTTGTAAGATATTTACGCATGACTTATTTTCTTCTTTCCATATATCCCCTTTGATTTCATAAGGAGATGAGCTGTTGAGAAATATATATGCCCTATCTTTAGAAACATGTCAAGTGCTTCAAATGAAATCTATTTAACAAAGGGGAACGCTAGAACCTACCGAAATTTTCAACCAATTTAAGCATGTAATCAGTTTTAAATTCATTTTTTTTTCTTTGTGTGTATACAGTGTTAAAAGTAACATATATTAGGGTTCGGAGGAGGGAGTGTATATCATAGCAAGTCCTACAAGTACAAATAATTTTAAGTAATTTAAGATTTAGAAATAAGAAGTGCCAGGAATCTGAGTGATAAGTTTGAGATCGCATTCATTATCTTGTGAGATCCAAAAAGAGAGGCAAAAGTATGTGGACACAGCGTTAAACACTGATAAGGTGGGCTATACCCACACGATATTTTGCACTTGGTTTCATGTTTCCACTTATTTAATAGGAGTTGTTCCAAGTGGTAAGCGGCTTGGTTCCGTTTAAGCAATGTCTCGGGTTCGAGCCTTGAGTATGCAGAAAATTCCCATTGGGAGACTCTCCCACCATACCCAGGTGCGCGACGCGGGTCGGATCCGAATGTAGTCGGGGCAAAGCTCCGGTGAACCGGGTGGGCAACCAAATTTTTTTTTTTATTATATTCCTCAAATAAAGATACCTTTTACATGTATACTCTTTCCCATCCAAAATATAGGCTAAATTTAACAAAAATTTAGTCCATATATTATAAGACAGAGTCAATAATTATCATTTTCTCAGTTTTACTCTTGTTTATTGGTAATATACATTGGATATAAAAAATAGAGATATGAGACATATTTAAATATGGATCTCAAAATTACATCATTTTTTTTTGTTATAATTCACACACTCATTATGTCCCTTACGGGAGGTTAGAACTCACAAATTCACACTACTGAACAAGGCCTTAAGAGAAGTGCTTGATGTAAGTTGTTCTACAAGATCCCACCTGCACGCCTTTAATAAATTCATAAAAGTAAATGGAAAATATACTTTTGACAATGGATAAAAATGATTAATATAATAATTAATATGACTCTCATACAAGTCTCTATTATTTTGTACAACTCTTCTTTTGAACATAAAAATATATGAATTTAAGAAATTCATTTCATAATTGGCAAATCTACTAATGTAAGGTATTAATAGGAAAAAAAAAAAAGAAAGCATAAACAAGTAGCTACACTTCATTTTGTTTTTTGTTTTTGTTATAAAGTAGGCACAAAAGAAAGGGGAGGCTGAGAAGTTGGGCCGGGTTTAAATCAAACCCAAGTACGTTGGGGCTTCCCTAAAAAAAATTGAATGCTAGGGGTAAGGCAAGCACTTCCAACGGAAGTAACACTTATCACAATTTTATTAATTACCACTCTGATACTTTTTATAATGATATTTTTTATAAGTCATTGGTATCTAAAAAATTTATTTTAAAATATAAGTTATTTATAAAGTAATAAATGACTTTTAACAATTTTACCCTTTATTAATAATAGGAGGAAGAGAGATATATAGATGCAAATAGATAAAGGGAAGTGAGAAAAGATGTGCACCCTTTATAAATAAGGACAAATATAAAAAAATTTATCTATTTAATACTTTTCTTGTTTTACGAGAATGAGATACAAATTACTTTTAAAAAGCAACAGAGTGATAATTAAAGATAAGTAGATCTTTTTTTGCTAGATAATAATTAACTTTTTTTTAAAAGAATACAATTTATTTTCTTAAAATTTAAATTTTTTAGAATATTTTAAAAATTACAATAATGAGAAAAGTGCATGCAATCTAATAAAATGTGCAGAGAAAAAATAAACTTCAGAAGTTGGAAGGAGTCATATTTTGTGATAATTTGAAAAGAATAGAGGGTGGTGGTGACTGATAGAAATATAAAATAGTGGAGTAAATATAAAATCTCTCTCTGTTTTTTTTTTTATGACTAGTAAATATAAGATCTCAGAGAGTATATATAGAGGTGCCTGAATACTTAATGAAATTGTTTTTAATACTATAGTAGTACTCCGTTTAGTTGTGTTTCAGTTTAAATTTAAACTTCATTGTAGTCCGTCTTAGGAAACGAGACGACGGAGATTGGAATAAGCATCCAAAATGCTTATCACTTGCAAATTCCAACGCCAATCAATTGGTCAAACATTTAATCCCTTGTCAATTCCAAAATGCCGATTCATATGCATTCACTTCTATATATTACCGCTTCATCGTCACACTACGCGTTTGAAGTAACTTACAGGAATATTTGGAGTATATAGCATGCAGGGAGCTGAATCGTCAGGTTCTTCTGCTGGTAACATCTTCGTTGATGAATTCTACTTCTCAGCTCTTTTTGATGAAGATGAAATCTTTCCAATCTCCGATGAAAAATATGCAGAACAGATTCAGCTGCAAGAGGCGCTCATGTCCTCTGTTATGATCATGACCAGGACATTCAGATTCGATAACCAGGGTCAGATTAACGTTATGAATGTCGAAGATTCTTCCAGAAAGGGAAAAGGCAAGTTTATAGAGACCGGTGAATCTTCTAGAAGCTCCAGCAATATCATCATGAGCTTCTGTCAGATTTGCATGGAAGACAAACCAACAGAAAACATGTACAGAGACAATAAAAGCTGTGAACATGTTTTCTGTTCAAGCTGCGTGGCCTCCTACGTGGCATCGAAGCTTCAAGAGAACATATCAATGGTGAAATGTCCCGACCCGAAATGCAGAGGAATCATCGAGCCACTCTTTTGTAGATTCATAATTCCAGAGGAGTTATTTGAGAGGTGGGAAAATGCAGCGTGTGAGAATTTGATTCTTGGGTCTCAGAAATTTTACTGTCCCTTTAAGGATTGTTCGGCCATGCTGGTGGATGACGGCGACGAGGTGGTGACATCCTCGGAGTGTCCAAACTGCAGGAGGCTGTTTTGTGCTCAGTGCAAGGTGTCATGGCACGCCGGCATGGATTGCACAGAGTTTCAGATCAGCCAGAAAGTGGACCAGACACAAAATGATGATCTGTTGAAGGAACTCGCAAAGAACAAGAAATGGAGAAGATGCCCTCGATGCAGATTCTTCGTAGAGAAGGTTGATGGATGCTCTCATATTTCATGCAGGTTTGTGTCTATCTATGAGTCTAAAGTCTAAACACACACACAGATATATACTCTTCTTGTCCTTAGTGTTAGACACAAACCCTAATTTGATAATTAGATTAAAGTGTTTGGCAATTTGCCAAACCTAAATTTGCACTACCTGAGACAAAACTCCTGTCACACACTTACCTCGTAAATCGTAAAAGCTATTTTCAAAAGTTAATCCAAACACATACTAAGTAAGTTAGTTAATATAATGTTTTTTGTTAAAAACTCTTGTCATCTTTCTTAATTCTCTTATTCCTTTTTTTTTTCTTATTATTGTTGAGGGAGTAACAATATAAATAAATTTGAAAAAAAAATGACAAATATAAAAATTATATATTGACACCCAAAATATATCTTATATTTAGAACCAGAAGTACTATATATATATATATGGAATGAAGGGTGTAATTATATATATTATATTGTTGTTGCAGGTGTGGTAATCAGTTTTGTTATGGATGCGGATCTGATTGGAATCATCATCATGGATGTCGTTTGTAGGATTATGCTAACATGCGACGTTGTGATTTGCAAAGCCAAATATTTGAATTCAAGGAACTAATCAGAAGATTGTGATGGAGACTGTGAAAATGTTTGTTTGTTGAACTAAACTGCATAGTGTGTGTTTGAAATAGTATATATGCTCTATTTTGTCCCAGGTTTTGAACTATATGTTAAGAAGCTAATCATGATAACAGTTTAATTTAATAATCACATGATAAACTTTTACCGGTAATGTGTTATCACATTATGTCTTAACTCTTTTCGTTAGACCCAATCCTAATTAGTGTGTTTGCCATCTGTTTAATAGCGTAACACTTAAACTTGAATGTTACGCCCAAGTTCAGTAGAGTAATTATTCAACGCATAGAATCATGGAGGTAATTATATTGGTGTGTTTGCAATATGTTCAATAGAGTAACACTTGAATGTTATTGGTCAAATCTCCTCCAACAATCTGCCCCATAGATTAGAATGTCAAACTACAGGCAGACATTGGCTAGACCTCTTCTAACAAACACCCCAACAACATAGGGAGATTTGAACACATGACCTTGCTCATAAAAGTAAAATAGTAGACTAAGCCTTTTTGAGGAACTGAACTAATCAATAGTGCCATGGATTATAAGATGTTAAGTACGTCAAACAACAAGGGAGACATTGGTTAAGCCTTCCCAAACTCAAGTCTGACATGATTAAAGGAATTAGGGTGCGTCTGTGCCAAATTCATCCCAAACTTGTGTCATATCAAATCTTACAAACGAAAGGTAACCATGCATTATGTCAAAAGCTTAAATAGGTAGTAGGTGTACCCCAATTCTTTTCAACCCATATCAAATACACATAAGCCCTCCAATCTCTATCAATGTTGGGTGCGCAAAATCCAATCCACACCCCATCCCAAGAATTGGGATGTTTCCTCCCTCCCTTTTAGAAGAGATTTGTCCTCAAAACCTTTTGATTGAAGTGGAATTCCAACCTATGCAAGCTTTGATATCGAACCTTGATAACGAAGCACTAACCATTGTGTCAAAAGACATAGATCAGTTTCTTTAACTTATATCAGACACGGGTCCACTAGACTCCTATAACTTTGTGGTCCATCAGGTAGAACCTAATCCACACCATACCCCAAATCGGGATGTGTTATTCCCTCCCTTTGAAAGGAGGTTTGTCCTCTTAGAAGATATTTGTTCTCAAACTGTTCTAATTGAAGTGAAATTCAAACACGTACAAGCTATGATATCAAACCTTAAGAATGAAGCACTAACCATTGTGCTAAAAGACACATCCAGATTTCTTTAACTCATATCAGTTAAGTGTCCACTAGTCTCTTATAACTTGGTGGTCCACCAGGCAGAACCTAATCCACATCATACCTCAGATTGGGATGTTTCAATCTCTCCCTCTAAAAGGAGGTTTGTCCTCAAACTTTTCGATAGAAATTAAATGAGTATCAAACTCTCTTATACCAAATCTTATAAACGAAATGCTAATCATCATACCAAAAAATTAAGCTAGTAGTAGAGAGACACCCCAATTTCTTTCCACCAGATCATACATGTGCCTTATAGTCTCCTTCAAGGCTTGAAATTTTCCCTTTACTATTTATTTGTTTATTTAATGTTTTATTTTTCATATAAAAATATATGATATAAATTATTTTTTGGGTTAATATAACTTTTGGTCCCTGAAGTTTGATCCAATTTTGGTTTTGGTCCCTCAAGTTTGAAATCAGTGGTTTATGTCCCTGAAGTTTCACCCAATTTTGGTTTTAGTCCCTCAAGTTTGAAATCGGTGGTTTTGGTCTATGAAATTTTACCTGATTTTGGTTTTAGTCCCTCAAATATGAAAAGGACTTGACGACCCGTTTTTGAAACCCGACCCGACCCGACCCGGAAAAAAGCCAAGTCCTTTTCAAACTTGAGGGACCAAAACTAAAATCGGGTGAAACTTCAGGGACCAAAACCAACGATTTCAAACTAAAGGGACTAAAACCAAAATTGGGTGAAACTTCAGGGACCAAAACCACCGATTTCAAACTTAAGGGACCAAAACTAAAATTGGATTAAACTTCAGGGATCAAAAGTTATATTAACCCTTATTTTTATTAAAATTATTTATATTTATCGTCTATATTTACATTATTATTTTTTTTGGTGATTAGCTATATTTACATTATGACAGTAAAATAAGTGGGTTAGCGTCAATGGTTCTATATGGAACAACATATATATAAAGCTCTCTTTTTACCAAGAAAGGCAACAGATGAAATTATTTTTGAGAAAGTTAAGTGCTGCACAAAGCTCATTTTTCAATAGGTATTATTTTAAATATAAAGATATGGTGTACTTCTTAAAATTTTATAAGATTTTTTTAGAAAATTATATTTCACTGTAAAAAAGTCAGTTGAATTAAATGCTATTGCTTTTATTAGAAAGAAGAAATAGGATGGGAAACGTGGCCAAAAAATAGAATGGGAAAATTCTAATCCAGCTGAAATAATCATAACTAAAATTGGGCCTATACACTCATCCAATTTTCCTTTTTAATTACTGAGTGAGATTATACTCTTTTAACAACATTTAAAAATCCCTCAAAGCCCCATTTTCAATACTTTTTTCATATGCAAGACCTATTTATATTTAATTATTAGAAAAGAGATTTAAATACTGTAAAAAAAAAAAATCAATTTGTACATATTATATATACATAAAAGATCAAACACTTCAAAAATAAATTCTCAATCTTGATAATAATTAATAATATGTGTAATAGTCAATTTGCCCCTCCCTTTTATGGCGCTGCTGCATGAAAAAGAAGAGTGATGAGTCGCAAGAACACAAGCAAATTTATGGGAAAACTACAACCAAATTATAAAATAAACTTCAAGCACAAGCAATGAAATATATAATAATAATGCCCGCACAGAGGAAGGAAAAGCTCACCAATGGAAAAGCTAATCCCTTTCCTATCATGTCAGTATCAACTAAAAGTTCAACCTTATCATATGAATTCAATTCCCACAAACAATGAAGTCAATGAGTAATTGTGCAAACAAATGATAAAATGAAATGTCATAAATAAATGCATGGTTACTGACTTTTGGATTTGAAATTCAGACTTTTCAAATGAACAAATTCTAAATGGTCCATAACAGAATAACAACTGAGTACACAGCCTAGGCTACCAAATCTGTGTTTATCAACTACTGTTCTATAATTTTGATACTTTTTATCCACTCTCTGTCTAAGAGTTCAACATATTAGAGGTAGTTAATTGGCACCAGAAACACTTCAATGTAGGCAGGAACAAATGCCAAAAATAATGTAAAAGATTCAGAAAGCTCATTTCTTCACAAATTATTTGAAGCACTAAACCAACATAAATGATCTAACACATCTATTAAGAATAACAATTGTGAGTGCATTGACTACTGGGAAAGCAACTAGCAATTTCAGGCAAGAGACCAGAGGTAATTGGAACCAGAAATCCCAAATATGTTCACTCAGCATAATCCAGAGAAAGAATAACCTTTTACTGCTACAAAGAGAGAACCTAATTGAATATGTATTTTAGTTCAACAATGTTCACAAGGACAGAGGCAGGAATGGCTCTCTTCTCTCACTTGTGCAACTGCCCTGAGGGAGTAGGAATCAAAATCTAGAACATGACGCATCTGAGACGGCCAATAACAACCATAAAATATAGTGACAACTTATTAATTACCATCATATACTTGTGTTTATTTGCAAGTAGGAACCTACTGAATACAGCTTATGGTCCACTAAAATCTTCAATAATATGACCTCTTGCATTAGTCAAGTTGTCCATCACAACACTTATTCATGCAGGATTCAAACACATTCATCACTCTCCTAATGAACAATAGAAACCATTGATAGAGATGACCGGGAAAGGGGGAAAAAAGAATAATTATTTCAACACAGAAGACAAAACTGAGATCATTTCAATCCCAAACAATGTACACTAGCATGCTTTCACCAAATCTGAATCCTAAAACTGCACTCATTTAATGAGTTTGATGAATAAAGCTACATCCTTTGTCTCACAGAAGTAAATCTTGAAAGGAAAAAATAGCTAAATCTAGCTGATATTCAAAAACAAAACAGAGTAATGGAGATTGCACAAAGTCGATTCAGACGGCAAAAAGTATTTATATTTCATCACATATTCAACAAATTAATCGAGTGAAAATCAAAAACAGGGGGGAAAACATAAGGGAAAAGCAAAACCATACCCTAAAACAGACACTGCACAAATGAAATTTATCAATAAAGAACTAACACCAAATTGGACAAACCCCCCAGGTGATCACAGTCATGAAGAAAAAGTCCATGCATTACACGACAAAGTGCTTTATTTATTTGAAGCACCGAAACAACATAAATGATCCAAACACATTAATCACTCCCCTCATAGATAATAGAAACAAAGTAAGGAAATTATGGTTCAACTACCAATTAATTTCCCCTGCAATAGGTTTTAGTAGTGTGAGTCTATCGCATTGGAATATTAGTATATTACATTTTTGTTATTTTTGGCCTGAAGATATTATGAAGTACCTGACGAAGTGCATCAAAGAAAGTACAGAATGTCATAAAATCGTCACAGTTGTCTCCTTTCAGAAAAGCAAATGCACCATCTTTTGACAATGAAGTTTTTCTTAATTGGTACTAAAATCCAAAAGGGGAAAGAAAATCTAAGTATTAGACACAAAGCCGACAAGGTATTAATAGTATAATTAACAATAAAAAAGGAAAAAGGAATATCAATGCTTTTGTTTGACATTTCAGGTATTTGTAGGGCTCTAAGCCAGAAAGCAAATTCTACTAAACTTCCTCTAACAAAACATGTAAAGCCTTTAAACCATCCTTTGATCCACAGATATCTGATAACAAGAAGCTTATATAACGCTTGCAACACATTCTTCCTATATAGCCTCAGTTGCATATCTAGTCTCCAAGCTCAACAAGTTAATTGGATATTAAAATACAACTAGAAGATATAACAATGGTCTTTAGTCACCTTCATTATACTGAAAAAAACTTCGGCCCAACTTGTCTTCAAGGGTTTTCGTGCTTTGTTAGGATTGCAAAGCATCACTGCCAGTATATTGGTGAGCAATGTCATAGGGAGATATAAATCCCTGTGGCCAAAGGAACTTGTAAACACTCCCGCGCTTGCTTCCGTTCTAGTCACTACAAACAATAACGATGAAGGTCGGGCATTCAATTCAATATAGATTGGGATGGGATGGGCTTAAGCTTCTTTTCTCTTTGATACAGTTCAACATTTTGCAATAATTGGTAAACCTAAAGACAAACAAAAAAGTGAGGTTAACGAGTAAAAACAACGTAGCTGCGAAACCAATTTATGAATAAAATGTAAGTTTATATTGCAAAGCATTTCTATACCTGATGCAATCTCACTACAGACAGACATGAATCATGAGAAAATAACAAATGTGTATTGACAATCAGATACTCTTGTTGAAAACCAGCCATTTGGCTCTGTGAAAAGGGGGCAACTAACTAACTAGAAATTAATGTAAGATCATTCATGAGTCTGATCAATGCTTAATGATTCACATTGAGAGAGGAAAATCCACTTGCCATCGTCACGATTGTTGAGCAAGCTTTAAAAGAAGGCACCCTGCATTCCCAAGTCTCTCCTCATACATCTGAACAAGCTCTTCATTTCCAACCCAGAATTCCTATACGCAAAACATAAATTTCTCGTAAGTCAGTATATGGTGAAGTAAGAGCTGATAGCAAAAATAGAGGTCATTTCAAAATGTCTTTAGAATGAACATAACCCTCTCTCCCAGTAACAAATGTGAAATTCAAGAGTTCACAATGTCATATTTTTACGAGTATACAATTACATGATATATACACAATGGATATTTACATTTTCTACTGTTTGGTAATATTGGTCAACTACATTTCCTAAATCTATGGGATTTGATTGCACGGACTGATTTCTTCCACCTACTCTAACACTCCCCCTCAAGTTAGAGCATATATATTTATCATGCCCAACTTGTTACAAAGATACTCAACCCTTGTCCCATTTAAGGCTTTTGTTAGAAGGTCTGCCAGTTGGTCATTTAATTGCACATGCCCTGTAGATACAATATTTTCTTTAATCTTATCATGAATAAAATGACAATCAATTTTAATGTGTTTGGAACGTTCATGGAACACAGAGTTTGATGCTATATGAAGTGTTGCTTTATTGTCACACCATAATTTTGCAGGTAATGTTGTGACGATGCCAATTCCTTTAATAGTTGAAGTATCCACACAATTTCTTGTACTGATTGTGACATGGCTCTGTATTCTGCTTCTGCACTTGATTTTGACACAACCCATTGCTTCTTACCTCTCCACGATATCAAGTTTCCACCAACAAACACACAGTAACCTGTAGTAGATCGTCTTGTGGCTTTAGATCTTGCATGATCAGCATCACAGAAGCATTCGACTTTAGTGTGCCCATTGTCTGTATAAAGAATACCACGACTTGGAGAACCTTTCAAATAATGTATGATATGTTCTAAAGCTTCATATTGAGCAACTGTTGGTGATGCTATGAATTGGCTGAGCCTACTGATTGAGAAGGTTATATCTGGACGAGTTACTGTAAGATAATTCAGTTTTCCAATGAGTCTTCTATATCTTTCAGGAAATGGAAACGGCTTCAATTTCTCTGGATCAATCTTCATCTTCAAATTATCAGGAAGCTCGTTAAACATACTAGCATCAAGATCCTGGAAGGGATTCGGGATCATGGGGATGCTGCTTGGTGCAACTCCAAGCTTTCCAGTCTCCTTTAAGAGATCGAGAACATACTTTCTCTGAGTCAGAAGAATACCTTTCTTGCTTCTCAAAACCTCAATACCAAGAAAGTACTTTAACGATCCCAAATCTTTTATCTGGAAGTGAGAGTTCAAGAAGATTTTAAGTTCTAAGATTCCAGAAGAATTACTCCCTGTAATTACAATATCATCAACATATACTATTAGAAAAATCATGCTTGCATCAGATTGCTGGTAGAACACAGAGTGATCACACTTGCTTTGACTTAACCCAAACTTCTTGACCACATCACAGAATCTATCAAATCAGGCTCGAGGACTTTGCTTTAGACCATACAGTGACTTCTTGAGGTAGCACACTTTCCTATTCTTCCCTTGAGCAACAAACTCAATGGTTGCTCTATATAAACTTCAAGAAGGTCGCCATTCAAAAAAACATTCTTAACATATAATTGATGCAAATCCCAATGATATATAGCTGCCAAAGAAACAAGAAGACTAACTGAAGTGAGTTTGGCCACAGGAGAGAAAGTCTCGAAATAATCAATACTGTAAGTTTGGGCATACCCTTTTGCAACAAGACGAGCTTTGAGTCGTTCCAAAGAACCATCAGCCTTAGTCTTAACGACAAATACCCATTTACATCCAATGGCCTTCTTTCCTGGAGGGAGATCAACAAGAGTCCAAGTACTAGCTATTTCCAATGTCAAGAGTTCTTCTTCCATTGCGGCACGTCAACCAAGGTAATTCAAGGTTTGATGAAGGGTAGTAGGTGTGGAGATGGAATCAAGGGTGGCCACAAGAGAAGAGGAAATAGGGGACAAAGACTGATAGGATACAAAAGATGAAATAGGATAGGTACAATCAGCATATCATCTAGGAGGATTATGAGAACAGGTACCTTTGTAAAGGGCAATGGGCAGGTCCTCAAAGGTATCAACAAGAGAATCTTGAATAAGTGGTTCAATAACAGCAAGAGGAGGATCGGTGGAAATAGAGGCAGGAACTAGGGATGCATCATCGGAATCAATTGGCAAAGCAGGAGTTGGCGAAGGTGAATCGTTGGCAACATCAACAGCATTGATGATATCATGTTCAGAAACAGCAGCCTATATTGGGAAGAAAGGAACAAGATAAACCAGGATATCATCATATTTATCCATAACAAAGGGAGACTCAGAGACGATAGCAGTCTTGAAGAAAGGAGAGGACTCATGAGAAGTGACATCAGTGGACACAAGGTAACGACGAAGATCAGGAGAGTAACACAGATAACTTTTCTGAATTCGAGAATAGCCAAGAAAAACACATCTTAAGGACTTGAGATCGAGTTTACTAACACTAGAACGGACATCTCTTACAAAACAAACACAACCAAATATTTTAGGATCAACAGGGAACAACTTAGTGGTGGGAAACAGAATGGAATACGGAATATCCCCACCAAGGACAGCCGAAGGCATACGATTGATGAGAAAACAGGCAGTAGACATGACATCAGCCCAAAAACTCTAAGGAACAGAGAAATGAAACATGAGAGCTCGGCAGTTTCTAAGAGATGACAGTTCTTTCTTTCAGCAACACCGTTTTGAGCAGGGGTATCAACACAAGAGGATTGGTGAAGAATACCATAACTTTGCATGTAATCAGTGAAGGGGGCAGAAAAATATTCTTTTGCATTATTACTTCGTAAGATTTTCATCGGAGTATTAAATTGGGTTTGAATTTCAGTACAAAAATTACAAAAAAGAGTAAATAATTCATAACGCTATTTCATTAAGTAATGCCAAGTGGTTCTGGAAAAATCATCAACGAAAGTGACAAAATAACGATAACCAATCTAAGACAGAACTAAAAAAGGACCCCAAACATCAGAATGGGGACGTAGCCCGTTTGTGACACAAGGTGTCAAATGAACACAATGGTGTTTGGCAAACTGACATGACTCACAATCAAATGAAGACGACTGACCAAAACAAGCAACAGAACGTGGCACCTGATCATCAAGGATGTAATGCCCACCAGATTCATACCCACCAGATTCATAATCTTTACCAATAATCTGTTTTGTCGATAGATCCTGAATTAAACAATAGTCAAGGAATAGTGAGATAAAGCAGTTTAAATGACGAGCTGGTTTACTTGGAGATAAAAAATTAAAGGTGAGATCGGGAACATTGAGAACAAAAGATAGTGAAAATGATGTAGTTGGCTTAACGGTGCCGGAGCCAAGAACACAGACGGGAGAACCACTGGTGACAAATATGGATGACGGGTTGGCATAAAGAGTATATGATGAAAATAAATGATAATTACCTGTCATGTGGTCTGTGGCACCATAATCAATGACCCACTTTGTTGAAACAGTAGTAAGACCAGAAGACATAGTACCTGTAGCTAAAGCCCCCTGCAGATGAGGATCCAGGATTAGATGGACCAGGTGTCTAAGCAATATGTGCAAGATCCCATTGTTGATCACGCTGCTGTTTATTTTGCAATTTTCGACAATTTTTCTTAATGTGACCAGGTTCCTTGCAATAATTGTAGATAATACTGCCATAATTCATTGGAGGAGAATTAGTGCTTTGTCTGTATCCATAATTCCTATTATCAAAGGGGCCACACCCAGCTAGAGCACTTGCATTGGGATCAATAGAAGAATGAATCAAACTATTAGCACGAAGAACCCTTGAGAAAACATCTTCAAGAGAGGGAAAGCTAGTGACTTGACAAAATTTGAGAACGAATAGTCTCATAAGATGGGTCAAGAGCTTCCAGGAAATTTATGATAGCCTGAAATTTCAAATTCTTGATACGAGTTGAAAGATCCGCCTGAGGAGACATAACTATTTTCATCTCCTCATACAATTGTTTAATGTCCAGGAAAAAATCCTTTAAAGGACGACCCTGTTGTTGAGATCGATAGAAACCTTTACAGACTTCATGAACTCGAGTAACATTTCCTTTTCCAGAAAATAAAAATTCAAGATAATTCATAATTTCTTTGACAGTCTTACAATGGCTGACAGAAGATAATATTCGTGGTTCAATATAATTTTGAATTTGAAACAGAAGTCGAGCATCTGCTCTTTGCCAAGCCAAAAGTTTTGTGTCATCACCAGAAGGAGGATCTGAGATTAAATGAGTTTCCATTTCAATTCCCAGAATATAAACTCTAACAGTTTTATTCCAATCACTATAATTTGTCCAATTCAACTGTAAAGCAGTGATCTTAGCAAATATAGGTAACATATCAGAGTTTTTAGAATCAGCCATTTTTAACAATCAACGTAGTAGTATACGAACAATCAAGAGGAACATACCACAATACGAACACAATCAAGCTGCAACCCATGGGACCCGCAGAGATACACTCAATCAAACTAATATGTCAAAAAGATAAAGTGCTTCAATCAAGACAAGGGACCCGTAGAGACTTAAAACACTAACTCAAAATACTGAATTTAGCGACAAATTGCAACTTACGAATGTGGAAATAGAAGCGAAAAACAATAGCTCAAAAATTCAAATGTGTCAGATGACCATGAAACTTCAGGGGTAGATAGAGGATGAAGAGACGATCAGAATGCTGCAAACGGCATCGCAAACGGACACCAGAGGAGGCCCCACGCGCTGGCGCGTGTCTCTGGTAGTGGAACTTTTGGTGGTGCGTGAGGACACACGCGCAGTCAGAATCTCTTCAAATTTCGGTGGCTGGCCGATATTAACGCAGGGAACCCAAGGATGTGGAGCGTGTTCAATAATATGAGCTAGAGAAGGAGATCTGAAAACTGGAGTGAAACAAGTTCTTCACCGTAAAAAATGGCAGCTCACTGGAAAAGAAGGAAAACTGAATTCAGAGGAGGATCTCTGATACCATGTGAAATTCAAGAGTTCAAAATGTCATATTTTTACGAGTGTACAATTACATGATTATATACACAATGGATATTTACGTTTTCTACGGTTTGGTAATGTTGGTCACCTACATTTCCTAAATCTACGGGATTTGATTGCACCGACTGATTTCTTCCACCTACTCTAACAACAAAAAAAGGGGGAGAAATTGCTACCTGGAAGCACATAATGGAAGATGATTCATAAAGCAACCAGTATAGAATCCTTTGGTTCCTGGCCAACCATGATGATCTAAAGTCACTTCCTTTAAGGTGCTGATTTTGTTTATAACCACGAGAATCAGGCAAAATAGAATCAGTAAAATCCTCTAGAACAAATAATCCCAAACATACATCACCGCTTCAGTACAAGAAGAATAACATGAATTTAGGTTCCTTGGAAAGAGAACAATATCCTGGAACAGTATGTAAGTCCTTCTGAACATACATGAGGGGAGACGGAGGGAGAGCACAATACCTTAGGATCAAGATATTGATGAGAAACCAACATATTGAAAGTGGAACATGACACACACGAGGTGTCCCTTTCCGCCGCGTCCGCCTTTGGTGAGAAACCGCTACTATTAGTTCTCGAAAGATCTCCATTATTGTCATCAGTAATGACAAGGTGGTCCTTCGCTCTTCTCATGTCAACTCCTCTATTTGAAAAATTGTTTCTTTTCAAACAAATCAAAGAAATTTAAACGTATCTAACACAGAATGCAGTAGATATATATGTATATATACATATAGAGAGAGACAATTACCTACCATTCTTAGAAATCTCGACACTGTCAAAAAACGGTGATAGACTGATAGATAATAAAAATTGAACCGTTCAAAGCACGCTGATCCCAAAAGCTACACAAGGGAGAGAAACAAGTTCGAAGAGAGCAATAGAGATGACAAAAAAATAATTATCTCAACACGGAAACTTTTAGTAGGCTATTCAAAGAACACTTACTAACCAAAGCATGCGAGGTAACTCCAAAGGCGCCAGCTTCTGGCCCCATTACTTGGATTAACATGTGTCCATTCTCTATATAAGGGAGACGAGGGAAAAATCCATTGGGAGCAATGAGTTACAGATAACAGTAATATGTATAAGACAGAACAGAAATAATTTAAATCCTAAAAAACTGTACACATCATGATTTCACAAAATCTGATACCCAGCACAATAGGTAATCAGCTTCTGTCTCCCCCCACTGACAGAACAAGCAAAACTAGTGACAGAACCATCGTACAAACTCGATCCAGGCAACAAAATTTCATCACGTATTCAACAATTTAACGGGGTGAAAATCATAAACAGGGGTCAAAAAACAAGAAGCTACTCGATTCAGTTTTTCGCAAGCTATGGTGGAGCCACCGTTAATCTCCATGTTGAGACCGGGAGAAAGGTGATCGGCTTAGAAAATTCTTGGCCGAATGCATTTGGATTGGGTCGAAGGAATCAAAGAAGAGAGGATGGACACATTGGTGTGATTCGGGAATGCGAAAAGATGAAAGAAGTAGGCAAGCTAATACTAACCCTATAATTTTAATTCCCTATATGACCGTTGGAGGAGCGGAACCTCTTCCTTGAGCATCAAGAATGACTATGGCCCCAGCGAAATGACCGTTGGAGCTGAGCCCCATTTTACTGGGACTAAGATGAACAGGAAGTTGGGCTTCCGCTTAAATTACTTGGCCCAATAAGATTTAGGGTGTGTTTGGTTTGAGGGGAGGGGAGGGGAGGGAGGGAATGAGAGGGTGGGTAAATTACATTTTTGGGTTGAAAGAATTTAAATTTTGAGCGGGAACCCAAAATTTAAAAAGAATGAGAAAGTAAATTTTGGGCGGGAAACCAAAATTTAAAAAAATGAGAGGGTAAATTTTAAGTTTTTTTTGTCCAAAGTGGTAATTTCTCCACCCTCCCCTCCCCTCCCTCCCCTACCCTCCCCTCAAACCAAACACACCACGGAAAACAGTTTCACAAATACATCTCCAAATATTGTACCCAAAAAACTCTCCAAAAAAAAATCCCCAGTTCTCCACAAATTATCCATGGCCTCTTACAAGGGTAATTCTGATATTTTATAAGAAATAATAAATTTTAACTAAATATTTTATGTAAAGTTGTTATTAAATACTCCTCCGGTTCTTAATATAAAACATATATGGGGAGTTAATCTTAATTCTAAGTATAAGACATAATTTTCATATTTGTAATTCTTCTCCTAATTTACCCATATTAGTTTTCTCCTAGCAATAATCAAGAAGGAAAGGAAATGAATGAATTTAGGAAAATGACTAAGATGTTTTAGAAAATATTTTTTATACTAACTAACTGTTTTAATCTAATCAAAGTAGGTATATATATTTTATATTAAGTACATGAAGTAGTATTACTTAAGTTTTGTTTCCATCAAAAACATTTGTATCTTACACTTTTATTCAAGTTTAAAAAATAAGTTTTTTAAGCATATAAACAATTCATTAATATTGCCGTGTAACTTTCATCTCCTCCCTTCTAAGCAATAACTTCAGCTTAATAATATATTACTCCCTCTCACTTTTAATACAATACCTAATTAATTTTTTAATAGGGATTAAGAAAGTTAAATAAAATTGTTAATCATAACATGTATTGTGTATTATTAAATTATATATCAATTTATAAATAAAAAAATATGAATATAAATACTTTAAAGTAATTTATTTAACTTCTTTAATCTCTCTTAAAAAAATTAATATGTCTTATGTTAAGCTAAGCGAAGTAATAAAAATAATAGTAGTAATAATAGGTTGTGAGAGATCGTGTGTGCAGGGTTGAATGGTTGATTGGCAAGAGTAAGTACTCGTTTGGAATAGCTTATTTTTGGACAATATGTCAACACTCGTTTCCATTTTGATATGTGCAGGGCAATAATGAACAAGTTCCATAGGCAAAAAGAAAAGTACATTTATACTGATAATAAGTATTTGTTTACACACAGTCATTAACAGAGCAGAAATCAATAATAATGACAAATATGTACAGAATGTTCCAAAACTATTTCACATACAGACTATATACAATCACTGTATTCATCTTAGGAAACGTGCCTGTCAGTTTCCCTTCTCTGCATCCTTGGCTTTTGAGCCATTAGCACCCGTTGAGACATTTGGATTAGAAAAAGTGGTGAGATTCCAAGGAATCTCAGTAGAAACATGTGATCAACACATAAAATGCGAAAATTAAATATATAATGCACCGTATCTAGTAAAATAAAAACTCATATCATCCGTGTGTGTACACAAAATTCAGGACCAACTAACCCGTTGAAACCCCTTCATGTACCTCAGCTAAGTCCTTGACTACAACTAGGTAAGACTAGTGTACCTCAGCTAGGTCCTAGACCACAGCTAGGTAATGTGCCTTCAGCACGTGTTCAGATTACAAAATACAGTAACACGCATCATACAAATAGTCACATAGTATATGAGAGATAGTAGTCCCTATCTTAACCTTTTTCCTGTCTCAAAGGGTCTGCCTCGTAAAACGTGTCAACTATAGGCGTCCAACTCGATCCGAAAACGTCAAATGTACAAGAAATAGGTTATAACCTATCCAAGTATCATTTTAGACACTTCCATAGTGTTTCTTGTGGTTATATTAGCCTATGGTGAAAATGTACCAAAATGCCCCCGGGACCCCGGCTTAGCCTCGCCGTACCCGGCCCGATGGCACATTTTTCCAAAAATTTTGACTAGGGCTATCCTAACGTATTTTCGTCCAAGGAATTCATTTGTGGACTCAAAATTACCAAATTAAATGTCAAATTATGAAATTGCCCTTGGCAGCCCTACTTTTAGGGTTTTAGGGGCGTTTCCGTAATTATGCTTTTTCGGCCTTTTCTGAAAAAGTGCCCAACTGTAACCCCACCTATTTTTGCCCACTGAATCCAATGGAATCATCAAATCATTGAAAATCCAACTCTAAGGCTCTCAAACATCCCTGGCCGAAATTATGGTGTTTTCCGAAAAAAATCGGGGTTTTACGATTTCAGCTCCGTAAACGCGTTCCTTTCTACTCCTAACCACTTTATTAACCATAAAATTGAGTTATAACAACCAATTGAACTAAAATTGGGCAGAATAACCCTTAGGCACACACTTTTCCAAAATTTAAAACCAATAGCAATCCGGCGAAATTTCATCGATTAAATTGCCCACAGCAACCAGAATAGTTAATATACTAAGGTTTGGAAGTTACCTCAAGCTCCCACAAGCTTTTCCAAAAAATGGCTGAAACCCTAACCTTTAGAGAACATATTTTTGAGCCTCCAAACCCTAAAGAACAAATAGGAGTAGCTTAGAGTCGAAGTTATACTCGTTAGGAGCTAAATCGTCGGAGAAATCGGCTTACCTTGTGATTTTTCTTCTCTTTCTCTCTCTAAACTCTCTCAACTTTCTCTCTCTTATTTCAGGTATGTTGCAGCACGAAAATGGGCTGAAGAGGATGATGATATATTTATTTATCATATATTTTGCAATATTTTATTTATTTGTTTTATTTTCCAAAATTTCAAAAATGAACTTATGTACATAAATCCTTATGTACATATAACCATGCTCATTAAGCCCAATCAATATTTCCTTATTTATGCCACATGTAGGAGAAACCTAGGGTTCCCTCCCTATGGTCTCAATTGGCTTCACAACTTGTCCAGGTTACGTATACACGTAAAGTCTCAATTTTGGTCAAAATTGCACTTTTTGCTCAAATTTTCCATAAATTCATATTAAATTGACTAAAACATTCTAAATATATTTTTAACCTTTATTTTCCTTAATTAATTGAAATTAACTTCAATTAATTGGAAAATAATTTATTTTGTGCTATTTTGGCAAAATTACGATTTTGCCATTACCTTTCTAATCCAATTTCTTTTATTATTTTTCTTTGGCCAATTTTCATCTATTTTTGGACCAAATATTTTCTCTAATATTCCTTCATTTTTGGACCTTAATATTGGGCTTTTTAAATTACCCAAGTTAATTCCTTAATTATTTTTGCCCAATTTCTCATGAAATTGAACATTTATAAATTCATAAATTCCAAATTCATGAATATTCACCATTTTATTGAATTTCTCAAATATTTACAATAATTTTGGTGAATATAAATTTTGGGGTGTTACACAATAAGTGCTTATAAATCGTGATTCACAATATACGAGGTAAGTATGTGAGAGAAGTTTTATCTCAACTTACGTAATAAGCACTTATATATATTCAAAATATAGGTGTTCCCAAACATACACTAAATAACTAAATCGAAGATGAGAAGGCAATAATTGAAGGAAGGCAATAAACAATAACAGTTGTCTGACATTTATTGAAATCTCTTGATCCCATATCCACCTCGCATTGTCAATAAAAGAACAATTTTCAAAGTTTACATTTTTTAGTTATTGTTAATTACGTAGTTGAAAATTGTTTGTAGTTTATATCTTAGTTATTTTTTTTTTAAAAAAAACAGATAATATAAATCAAAATGTAAACACTTACTTTAATTAAATTATGCTAATCTCATCCAAAACCACGTATGCACATATACTTTGTTGATAAACATGTATGAATTAAGTAAAGCTTTGCCTTTATTGATGATGAACGTTCTATAATCTTTAGTAAAAGCAGCATGTTAATTTAGAGATAACATTGGAGCTCTAAAAGAGAAGAAAAAGGGTTTTTAAAATCAAGCTTAGCTAGCACATACTCAATGATCTTCTCCTTCTTCTTCTTCGTCTTGTTTGAAAAACTCATAATAACTTCACTGCTAATAATTGCATTTGCCAGCTATTGAAACCCCACATGTTTGCCTGAATTGAAGCTACAATTTCTGTATCACTTCCTCTTTTTTTTCACTCTCTCTCCTTTTTAACATCACTATGGGGCCTCAATTCCTTTATTTGTCATGTAATTTAATTGTTCTTTCCTTTTTTTAAATCTAAAAATTTTAGGAAAACTCCCTCTAAAATACATTGGAAATAGGGAAATCCCTATTCAGTGCATTGAAATTGAAAAATCCGGATCAGTTCACTGTCAGTACGGATGAACAGTGCGAGCGGCGCCAAAAGACGATTTTGCCCTTCAACCCTCATTCTTGCCACTTCAGAAATAACAACATGCGGTTTTTAATTAACAACTCCGGATTCTTGATTAACAACTCCGTATTCTTAATTAACAACTCTAGTTTCATCTTTTTTTTTCACAATAACAACACCGGTCTTGTTATTAACAACTCCAAATTCTTGATTAACAACTCCGCTTTATTCTTCCACATATTCGCATCTAAAAAATATAGTGTTGTTAATGTAAAATACGGTGTTGTTAATAAAGGAATAGGTGTTGTTATTGACCCTGAAACTTAAATTATGAAGTTGTGAAACAAGAAATGGGAGTTGTTAATGTAGAATATGGTGTTGTTAATAACAAGACCGGTGTTGTTATTATGAAAGTAAAAAGATGAAATTGGAGTTGTTAATCAAGAATATGGAGTTGTTAATCAAGAATTCGGAGTTGTTAATTAAGAGCGCGTGTTGTTAATAAAAAAAGAGGTATTGTTATTAGCCTTGAAATTTAAATTAGGAAGTTGTGAAATAAGAAAGGGGAGTTGTTAATCAAGAATCCGGAATTGTTAATTAAGAATGGCGTGTTGTTATTTCTGAAGTGGAGAGAATGAGGGCTGAAGGGCAAAATCGTCTTTTGGCGCCGCCCGCACTAATGACAACGGACTGATTCGGATTTTTCAATTTCAATGCACTGAATAGAGATTTCCCTATTTCCAATGTATTTTAGAAGAATTTTCCCAAAATTTTATCTAGCTCAACCCCCTCGAAGTTAATATTAGTTCCTCCTATTTTGATTACAGGATAAATTTAACTATCTTTGCGGTTCTTAAGTAGTGATATCCTTAATTTGTAGAAAATGTAACTTTTCAATTTAACTTGCCCTTCACTAAAATTAATTACCACAGTAGTGTATTCCCTCTTATTCAAAATAAAAGGTGCCTTCTAGAAGAAGTTCTTGACTTATAGTATAAGTCATCTAGAGAATTATTAATTACTCTACCATTTTTAAATTTTACCAGCATTTATCAATAGTATACATTAAATATCGAGCAAGAGGAGAAAAGTGTGGGGCAAATTTAAATGGGGGAAAAATTTTAAAAAAAAATAGAGAATCATATTTTGGACTAAAGGAAGTATCTAGGAAATAAAAGTATGCCAACAATGAGAAGTAATATTAAAAAAGAATTCAACTATACACATTTTTTGCCTTCTATTTAATACCAAATAAAACTTTAAAACTTTATCTTATTATTAGGATTAGCGTATATATAGCCTTTAGGAAGTAAATTTTCAGTAATTGCATTTACTCGTTAATAGTTAATTATTGATTTGCTTGTTAAAATAATTTTAAATTAATATGTTATTCTTTTAATATTAAAAACACAAATACCCTTTTAATGTCAATGTTACAATACACTATTTATTTTTGCAACGTGCTAAAAAACCATCATTGAAACTGAAATGTTCTAAGTGCTTCCAATCAGTGACTAAATGGTGTTGTTGGACCTCTATAAGAGGCCAGGAATCATTTAAATCCATATGGCCAATATCATCACATAAGTGAAACTCCTCTAGTCCTTAATATAGGATTTATTTAGAGAGATGACATTGGTTTTAAATATAAAAATTATTTTTCATATTTGTCAATATTTTTTTAATTTATCTCTATTAATACCCCTCAACAATAATAAAGAAGGAGAGCAAGTGAGGAAATTAATGAAGACTATATTATGGTATTTTAGAAAATACAAGCTATATTAACTAAACAAATTTCCTTAATCTAATCAAATTAAGTAAACATATCTTATAGAAATAAGGATGGGAGGGAGTGGTATACCAACATAAGAGGGAGAAAAAAAAAGGCCGATAATAATATTGAATTTTTTTTATGAAATCAATCACATTAATCAACTCTCCAATGTAACATTTTAGTAGTACTACTAAAATATAATTTCTTATTGATACCTTTCTAGAAGGGAATTTTCACGGACGAGCCCGAAAGTTGCAGTGATGAGATGGTTAATAAAGGGATTAGGTTTACGTTTTTTGAGAAATAAAGGGTGTTTTTAATATTCAATCCAAAAAAAAAAGGTGATTTTGAAATAAGTATCATAAAATCCAGGGGAAGGCAAAATATATAATAATATCTCTTAATTTTAACCGGACATTATTCATATGAGTTGTGCTTCTATCTTCTCATAGGCGATCTTGTAAGTTCTTTGTAAGCGCTCAAAGAGCTTTGGGGCCATGCCCTGACCTTGGTAGGGGACTGGTGTCGAATCTACCTAAACTTTTTACTATCAAAACAAAAAAAAAGCTTATTTTATTTCTTTTAGCCAAGCAATATAACAAATATAATCTACTTCTTGCAAAAGTTTAACGGTTCCCCTTTCTGTTCTCCATTACTGTTATAATTGATATAAAATGTGACTCTTTACTTAATTTGTATACAATAAATTACAGACAATGCTATCTAAAACAGAGACAAAACTTAATTAAGACGGGTGAATACTGAATAGTGATCATCAAATAATTGTGGATCAAGAAACTCAATTACAGTAAATTGAGGCAATCAAGTCCCATTATAATTGCATATATAGCTGGATTTGTTAATATTAATCAGTGTGGTGGCTTTGTTTTCCTTATGGACAAGAGAGAGCTAGGGGAGAGAAATTAGAAGTCGGATTTTGGTGGGTCCAAGTGTTTGCATATGGACATGAATAAAAGTGATAACAAGTTTGTTTGGATGTAATGTTAAGGTCCCCGCCATGAGAACATACTGGTTGAGATATGTTTGAAGATTGCAGAGACAGAACATGTATATTGGAAAAATTAATCTTTTGGTTTTTATAGTTCTGGTTGGATTGTGACTTAATACTTATATTTTGAATCGGTGTAATTCAATTTCTATAGTTTTAATTTGAATCATTTGTCATCAGTCCTTAAACTTTGATTTACTATAATCCGTCCCTATAATTTTAGCTATTTTATAATTTAGTCCTTGATCTTTTCTTTTTTTTTTTGCCCAACCTTGACCTTTATTATATACAAGTTAATTTTTTCATATTTATATATAAAAGAGAAACAATGGAAGGAAGAAGATGGTATTGGTGTTGCAAAAGAAAAGGAAAAATTGCTAAAGAATCTCTCATTGGGAATTTTATTACCCACAAGCAAATGGAATTTGTTCAAGGAACCGATGCAACTTATTTTCCGTAGGTGCAACTCTTCTATAATTGTGTACATATCTTCACCTATATACAAAACAAAAGACATTTGTACGCAGATATCATACACACAAATGAAAATGTGTTACATTGCAACTACTCAATGGCCCAAGTTCTTATTCCTTAGATGTCTTTAAATAATAGATTTTTTAACAGGGAATTTCTCAGTTATTTACTTAGAAGAAAATATGAGAGTGATGGGTTAGTTGGAAATGATGGCCCGTGCAAATAGCACACAAGTGGCCAATCTAGCTACCTAACTAGTTTGGGTTAGCCATGCACGCCATTGATTTTACTTAGTTTTCTCAATTTACTATAACGAAAAGCTTGTTTACATGTTTGTTTGTTTGTTTAATAGGGACATCTAGACAGGCAAAACAATGCTGGTCCCCAACACTTTTTTTAAAAAAAGCCTTCGACTTGTTAATTTGGTGCATTGATCCATCATCATATTCATAATTATTCCTATTTCATATCAATGACTTGACACAAAGCCCACATTATCACACTCTGCTTAATTAATTTTGGAGGCTCCATTATTATATTTCACCACATTATTGATTATGATCTAGCTATAAATTTATGTTACTCTTGGCTTCAACTCAATTATCTCCTCCAATTACTCCTTCACTTGCGTTAGGCCTCCAAGTGCATGTGATCCCATCTTATTCTTTTTTGTTGTTATTTCATTTCGATACAATTATATGATTTTTAGTACGATTATTGGATTAAACGTGAGCATTACTGGGGAGCCTAATTACAAGTCTCTATCCATGTTAATTACTTTTTTATTCTATACTACTAAAAAATAACTATTTAGTGGTACACCTCCTATAGCCCTTCTTTAAAGAAACGCTATAATAAACTGATTTTTTTTTTGCTAACCACTTTTGGCCGTCGCTTCCACCAGAAAGCGTTGCTTTGGCAGGCGCTTGCCACACCAGGTGTTGGGCAAGGCCCATCTTGTTCTTCTTCTTTTTTTTTTTGGTTCAGCCCGATTCCTTTTTATTTTATTTTGGTGAGCCCATACGCTAATTCTTTTTATTTTTTTTATTTTGGTGAGGGCCTCCTCCGGTGCTTATTAGGGCAAGCCCTGAATGAGGCAATTTTTTTTTTTTGGACAAATATTGTTTGGTTTTTGGCCCTCCTCCAGCGCTTATTGGGCAAGCGCCAGAGGATGGGAATTTTTTTTTGGACAAACACTGTTTGTTTTTTTTTGGTTTTCGGCCCTCTTCCGGCGCTTATTGGGCAAGCGCCGGCCAAGGTGGCGCCACCTTGGTCAAGTAAGCGTCGGAGGAGGAAATTTTTTTTTTGGACAAACGTTGTTTCTTTTTTCTTCCTCTCCTCCTCCGGCGCTTGTTGGGGAAAGAGTCGAAGGAGGGGTCTGCCTTGGCTGGCGCTTGCTGGGGCAAGCCCCAGCCAAGGCCCTTGCCGACACCCCAAATCAATGTTTTTCTTAATATGCTTCAAATTGAAAGGCTGCATAGCCTTGTTGCGTGTGCAAAAGCTGTCTTCTTTATCGATCTATGTATTATCTAGACTAATGAGAGAGCCAGAGAACAGACACCGCGCGCATAGAGACTAAGGGTGAGAGTTAAGAGCTACTACCACCATAGCGGAGAGATCACAGAAGGTGATCGAGCTTGGATCATCACCTTCATTCCTCCTTCATATGCTAAAGACATGCAAGCTGATTATTAGTTAATAAGGCACTTCGTTAATTAAGGTAAGTTTCAGCACCTTCTTTCCTTATTTTTTATTTATTTATTTTGCCAGTATCATTCTTTCGTTATTTAATTTATATGATTTTGGCCATAATTATCTTATTATCCTTTACTTCTATTTAATTTGCCAATGATTAGAATTATTTCAATAGGGGAAATTTAGATTATATTTTCTTCTCTATTAACTTATCTAATTTTTTTTTGTTTAATTATAAGTTAAGAAGCTGATATGTAGTTTCACTGTCACCATTCATTTCTTTATCACTTAGCTTTCAAGTGAATAATAGAGACAATAATATATACCGTGCTTTCTAGTCTTACTTTTTATTTGTCTGACTTAATAATAATAATGGTAATAACTATTCATTTGTCTTTATATCAATTAAGGTTACACTTGAAGCTAGGCTATTAATAATAAGGCATATAAGGTAGAGTTAAAGAAATATTTGGGATGCAATAGCACTTTTACAAAAAGCGTCATAGCTCCCTTCACCATTTAATTAATTAATTAATTAATTTTATATACTGAATGGATGCTATGGCGCTTGGTGTCCAAAGTCGTAGCTTTTATACACCTTCTATGCCACTTAAGGCAAAAGCGTCATACAAAAAGTGTACAAATTTGCCTCTCTCGCCATTATCATCATCTTTTTGTCTTTCTCGCACGTGCTCCTTCACTCCATTTTTCAGATATACTTAGTCCCCACATCGTCTTTCTCGCGCGTCTTCCCGCATCGCATTTTCCATATCTAATTGGTCCCCACTATACCTTTCTTTATCCATTGTCCCCACACCCTCCGCTCTTTGACGACTGCAGTTGAAAGATTCGTTGGTCCTACTTTTTGTTTCTTCTTGTTTCCGTGTGCGCATTTCTTCAAAAAATTTTGGTCACACACTTCCATTATAGTACAAAGCTTGGTTACCCACATGATTTGCTTTGTCTTAGCCTCGTACAAAAAGTTTCCCAGCTCCTAAGTTTTCTTTATGTACGTTTTCTTCTTCTTCATTTTTTTTGGTACAATCTATCGTGAATATTATATGTGTGCTCATGAATTTTTTTTTTCGGGTGTTTATTTGAAGTTTCAGCTGTCTTCTTAACGCTTGGTCTACCGGTTGTTTTTTTCCTCTGTCTCAGCCTCTTACAGAAGTTTTTGCTAGCTTATAAGTCTTGAAGTATATATTTTGTACAGAACTTTAATTCGTATATTTCCATGCACCTTTTTAAATGTTGGGTATCTAAAGATTTGTCATTAATTTAGAAATGTTGATTGCCAGAGATTTCTTATGTGTTTTACCAATCATTAAATTAAAGGAGTATTGAACTAGCTAGTCATTGTGTTAAATATCATTCAACTTGTAATATTCTTTTGATTTATTTTTATTGTGAGTTGTGAAAAATTAGTATGATACATGCTCTGAAAAAGGATGAAAAATTAGTAGGATACATGATGTTATAAGTTGTGAAAAATTAGTATGATACATGTTGATTGTTAGAGATTTCTTATGTGTCCTGTCGAATTTTTAAAAAAAAAAAATGGCGGAAGATAAAAGTAATTAGTAACTACAAGAAGCAAGCAACTAACTACTTTTAAACAAATGTTTAAAGGTAAAGATGGATTGAAAATGGATGTCATCTGATCGATACTCAAGGGAATACATTGATAGGGTGAAAGAGTTTATTAAATTTGCAAGCAAGCATACAAAAAATCCTAACCAAAACTTGTGTCCACTAGTACAAAATTTTCTTTTTAGACCACCACATTTAGACCGGTTCTAGTGGATAAAGTCTTAAAAATTTGATCGATGACAGTTTTATAAATTTATAGAACTTCTAAGACCGGTTCTAAAAATAAATGGTCTAAAAAAATTTATCTAGACCAGTTATAAATTAAACCGGTCTTAAAATATCAACATATTTTAAAATGTAAAAAAAAATTTAACTTTTAAGACCGGTTATTAAGAAAATCGGTCTTAAATAAAAACTTATCTAAATCGGTTATAAATAAACCGGTCTTAAAATATGAAAATATTTTAAGATTTGAAAATTTTTAACTCATAACAAAAATATAAAATATTTAAGACCGGTTCTTCTAAAAACCGGTCTTAAATATAAAATTTAAGACCGGTTCTTCTAAAAACCGATCTTAAAGATGAAAAATTTTTAAAATTATTATTTTTCACCATTTGAAGACCAGTTTTAATGGAAAACCGGTCTAAAAGATGAGATATTTCGGCGTATTTTCACTCCCGCTCGTCCAGATCCCGCGCTTTGAACACTTTCTTCTCTTGTCGTCATTTCTCTATGAGCTCTGTCATTGCTTGTTCTGAACTCCTCCATCGCTCCCCGTTCCTCTTTTGCTCCACTCTCCTCCGTCATTACAGCTGCCATTATTGTGTTCTTCGTCGTTATTCTTTGATCATCGTCACTCTCTTCCGCGGCCACCTCTATTCTCTGTAGTGACAATTCTCCTCTGCAGCGCTTCTCTCAATAAGCGTCATAGCTTTTTATTAAAAAAAATTAAAATACTCAACTTATGGCGCTTCCGTATATTCAAGAAACGCCGTAGCTTTTTTTAATGGTGCCGGAAACTACGGCGCTTCCTAAACGTCATAGTGTTCTCTAAATTAAGCATTATAGCTCGCTTTTTTTTTTTTTTTTTTTGTAGCAGTAAGATTTGAAATTTTGATCTTAATTAAGGGTAACATAATCAAGTCCCTCCCAGTTCATCTAACTGCCATAGATTCTATATATCAATTTTTAGCTACACTATCAATGATAATGAGCATTATTGATTTAATTACGGGTCCTATATAATGTAGGTGAGGTTAATTGATCTGATTTTCCAATTGAACTCGTTCAATTCATTTTTCTTCTTAAATATCTGATATCATATATATTACCACAGATTGTTAATTAGCTAGTAAGGATCAAGCTAAGCTGTAATTTCTCATTAGCTAGCTACTAAGTTAAGCACATTATCATTGGCATCTTAGCCCGGGAAAGATTTGTAAGAAGTCCTGAAGAGCAATAAAAAGCTTTATTTTGTTATGTCTTCGTGTGCGTATATTGCATGATAAAATTAAACCCTAAATAGTTTAAAAAACTTGAAGCAGAATCAATGGCATAATAATTGGCATTTTGATACTAAACTTCGTGTTGGAACCACTTTTGATTAAATTGAACCAAACAACCGCCAAACAAAAACCAGACACATGTATGGAATCTTTTTTATGTCTTGTTGATCATCGATGAATCATCGTGTCTCCCAAAAAGATCAAACTATTTTGGCTGATTGTGTATGATTATCAATAATTAAATATATATGTGTGTTTCTAATTGTCTAAAGTTAGAATAAAACCATCATCTAACCTTTTTTTGTTCATAGGATCACGAGGACATTAGGAATGGAAGAAGACTAAATTGTAGCCCATATATATATATGAATATCCAAATTTTAACTGAGAAAATTAGGAATATATGTAAATATATTCACGCACTCCAGAGTTTTTTTTTTAATGACTTTGAGTTCACTGCTTTGATAATCATTCTAATTTGGGAAAATTCTTAATGAAGAATTTTAAAAATATTAAAAGATAAAAAGGCCTTTCAGATAATCATAATCTCAGAAAGATGTTAAGTTCAAATTATCTTTTTTGAAATTAAAAAGAAAAGATCAATTTACCCTTACATTTTTTTATTTAAAAAAATACCCCCAGCTGCCGCTGCTGCAGCGGCGGAGCTTAGGTAGGAATATTCCTGCGGAATACTCATTGAATTTTGCCTTGTATTAATTCGTTGACATACATTTGCTTTTAGGGTTTAGGGTTTTTTTAAGTTGTAAATTCCTTTTATGAACTTATGAATTCCTTCTCTAAACTTGTGAATAACCTAATAGAGTAAATGAATTTTTTACTTAAAAAAATTAAAGTTGTGAATTCTTTATCTAAATTTGTCAATTCCTTTTCTAAACTTGTTAATGAACTTAGGTTAAAGATCAAAGGTTATAATATATATATATATATATATATTGTATTATTTATATTGAATGGCATTAGTGACCCAATGACTACTAATATTTTTTGCAAACAGAGTGTTGGAGGTTTAAACCCCACCCTCACCACTTTAGGAATATTTACTCTCAAGAGTGGAATATTCCCACCAGAGCTCTGAGGGTGGTGACAGCCTGTGGGCGTATATTTTAAAATAAAAATATATATATGTAAGGGTAAATTAATCTTTTCATTTTAATTTTAAAAAAGATAAATTAAACCTAACATATTTAAGAATGTTTAAAATCCTTTTTTAACTTTTAATATTTTTAAAATTCTTTATTAGGGATTGTCACTTCTAGCTTTTGTAATGGGTTTATTAATTTTTGATGACAGCAGATCACAGGCACCAGGCAGTAATACAATGAAAGTTGGCGAATATGGAAATAATTTCATATAAACACCATTAAATTTTCAATATCCCAAATCAATTAATCCAATTCCACAAATGCCAAACAAGTAATGAATTGGAATTTGAGAATGTTGTTAAATTACCTCACTACCCTTTTTATTCTCTTTCTTGAAGCTTTATGAATGGCCTCACCTAAAGTTTTGATTGCCCCCTATCTCCTCTCAGTCTCTCACCCACCAATTCATCTTCCTCCATTTTCATTTCTTTCTATCTCATTTCAATCATCTACCGCATCACCTAAACCTCCTTCTCTCCTTATCCCTTCCCACGATATTATGCCACAAGAGGAAATGATGTTCAATCCACTCGAAACCCTTTTTATTTGCCTTGTTACTTTTGCTCGTCCTCTGATTTCATGGTACATGTTAGGAGTTTGCCAATAATGCTTGGGGAGGGGGTTTGGGACCCAAACGCTCAATTGGGTCCTCAAAAACCAATTGACAATTGAGAAAAAAAAAAAGTGAGTGTTTGGAAATCATTTTGTTCAATTGAGCTTATCACATCATAATAGTTTTACCCATAAACTCAAAAACCCAGCTTATTTTGATTTATCGTTTGGGATGAGAGTGAATAATTAAAATATTTTTTTAGTTGTGTCCAGTGTGCTATCAAACTAATTACAATTTTACCCTTAATGTACTTTTTCAGCTCCAAAAATTACTTTGAAATATTTTTTGGTGCTTTTAACCCTTTAAAATATTTTTTCAGTTGTATCTAGTTTTAGAAGACTAACTACAATTTTACCTTTAATGTATTTTTTTTTAGTAGTAAAGAGTACCCAAAACTTAGAATACTGATTTATTGATTTGCACACATTCTAAAATATTTTTCCAGCAACACCTAATATTTAAAAGTAATTTTTAAATATTTACTTGATTTTTAAAATATTTTTCCACCCACTCTCTCTTACTATTATCATAAAAGTCACTTGTGCTTAAGCCAATTCAAATAAGTTTTATTTTTACAAAAGTTATTTATATAATCATCAATCTAAACATAAATCATATTACACAATCAGATTTTTATCAAAAATAAGGTTATCAAAAATTAAAGGGTTAATATAACTTTTAGTCCCTGAAGTTTGATCCAATTTTGGTTTTGGTCCCTGAAGTTTGAAATCGGTGGTTTTGGTCCCTGAAGTTTCAGCCGATTTTGGTTTTGGTCCCTGAAGTTTGAAATCGGTGGTTTTGGTCCCTGAAGTTTCACCCGATTTTGGTTTTGGTCCCTCAAGTTTGAAAAGGACTTGGTTTTTTTCCCGGGTCGGGTCGGGTTTTTTAATTGGGTCACCAAGTCCTTTTTAAATTTGAGGGACCAAAACCAAAATCGGGTGAAACTTCAGGGACCAAAACGACATATTTCAAACTTCAGGGACCAAAACCAAAATCGGCTGAAACTTTAGGGACCAAAAGTTATATTAACCCAAAATTAAATTAAAAAACTCTATTTTTCTAATCATTGTTCTAAACGCAATTATTTGATGGAAGGAGAAAGATGGTAGTGAAAGCATTAATAGAGAGCTCATTAGTGAAGCTTTTGTAGATTGACTGACTCATGGGGAAAGAGAAGATGGAGAAAGAAAAGAAGCAAAAGGGTATATAAGTATAATAACATATTTTGGAATCCCAATTTGGTTTTCAAGAGCTGATTTGAAATTTAATGAAGTGAAATGGGTTTTGATACTCGTTTGGAATAATTTATTTTTGGTTTATAAATGTTTACAAATTGTTATTTATAATATATGAGGTATGTATGTGAGAGGAGTTTTATCGCGGCTTACATAATAAACACTTAGTGCTTATTTGATATAGTTTATTTTTAGGCAATAAGTGCTTATAAATAGTGATTTACCATATACAAAGTAAATATGTAAGAGAAATTTTATCTCAACTTACATAATAAATACTTTTTTTAAAAAAATAAGGATTAATATAACTTTTGGTCCCTTAAGTTTGATCCAATTTTGGTTTTGGTCCCTCAAGTTTGAAATCGGTGGTTTTGGTCCCTGAAGTTTCACCCGATTTTGGTTTTGGTCCCTCAAGTTTGAAAAGGACTTGGTTTTTTTCCGGGTCGGGTCTCAAAAACGGGTCACCAAGTCCTTTTCAAATTTGAGGGACCAAAACCAAAATCGGATGAAACTTCAGGGATCAAAACCACCGATTTCAAACTTTAGACTAAAACCAAAATTGGGTGAAACTTCAGGATCTAAACCACCGATTTCAAACTTAAGGGATCAAAATTAAAATTGGGTGAAATTTCAGGGACCAAAAATTATATTAACCTAAAAAATAAACTAATCCAAACATACTTTTATATTAAAAATAAATAAATAATCCTATGCATGCTTTTAGATTGCCAGTTTCCCATCACTTAGATTCCAATTTGAAATAGAAAGTGACCTGAAAATATTCAAAATCTAATCACGACCGCTTCCGAACGCAAATTCCACGTCATCATTTTCCTCTCACTACTACTGGCCACTGCCTCCTTCTCTCTACTCTCACTCACTCACTCACACACTCTCTCTCTCTACTGCAATCACAGTGCCTCCTCCATGATCTACCTCTCTTTGTCACCACTCATTCTCACCCACATTTCCTCCGCCCTTTAAATCTTGTCCTCACTCTCTCCAACACTTCAACCCTCCCTCTGTTTATCTTCTACTTCAATGGCGCCATCCTTCTCATTCTTCCTCCCATTTTTCTCAGCCATTGTTCCCCTTTTACTAGTCTTAGCTTCTTCTTCTGCTTCTTCTTCCGTCGCTGAAACGAAAACCTTCATTGTTCAAGTCCAGAATGAAGCCAAGCCTTCAATTTTCCCTACTCACAGACACTGGTACGAGTCCTCTCTTGCTTCCATCTCTTCTAAAGGTTCATCTTCTGAAGACCCAAGTCGCATTATTCACACTTACGACACAGTGTTTCACGGTTTCTCTGCAAAGCTTTCACCTTTAGAGGTTCGGAATCTTCAATCTCTCTCCCACGTAGTCTCCGTCATTCCCGAGCAGGTTCGCTATGTTCAGACAACGCGTTCCCCTGAGTTCTTAGGGCTCAAGACGCCCGACAGTGCCGGGTTGCTCAAGGAGACCGATTTCGGGTCGGATCTTGTAATAGGAGTCATTGACACTGGGATTTGGCCTGAGAGGCAGAGCTTTAATGATCGCGACTTGGGACCTGTCCCTCCTAAGTGGAAGGGCCAGTGTGTTGCCGGGGAAGACTTTCCGGCGAGCTCTTGTAATCGGAAGCTGATCGGAGCTCGGTATTTCAGTAAGGGTTACGAAGCTACCAACGGGAAGATGAACGAGTCGACGGAATATCGTTCGCCGAGGGACTCTGATGGTCATGGGACCCACACGGCTTCGATTGCCGCCGGAAGGTACGTTTTCCCGGCTTCGCTTCTCGGTTATGCTAAGGGAATGGCCGCCGGAATGGCTCCGAAGGCTCGACTTGCCATTTACAAAGTCTGCTGGGAAGGTGGCTGTTATGACTCCGACATCCTCGCCGCATTTGACGCTGCCGTAGCCGACGGCGTCGATGTGGCCTCACTCAGCGTCGGTGGCGTAGTTGTACCGTACTTCCTCGACGTCATCGCCATCGGCGCATTTGGAGCATCCACCGCTGGTGTTTTCGTCTCTTCCTCCGCCGGCAACGGTGGCCCCGGCGCCCTTACCGTCACCAATGTCGCCCCATGGGTCACCACCGTCGGTGCTGGAACCATAGACAGAGACTTCCCTGCCGACGTTAAGCTCGGAAACGGGAAAATCATACCTGGGGCCAGCATCTATGGTGGACCGGGTCTAACTCCGGGTCAGATGTACCCGATTGTGTATGCCGGTTCAGAATCTGGCAGCGATGGCTACTCTTCATCACTCTGCTTGGAAGGCTCATTAGATCCAAACTTCGTGAAGAACAATATCGTTGTATGTGACAGAGGAATTAATGCCAGAGCTGCTAAAGGAGAAGTAGTGAAAAAAGCAGGAGGAATCGGAATGATCATAGCCAACGGCGTTTTCGACGGCGAAGGACTGGTTGCCGACTGCCACGTGCTTCCCGCTACCTCCGTGGGCGCCACCGGTGGTGACGAGATTCGAAAATACATCTCCGAATCTTCCAAGTCCCACTCAATCCCCACGGCAACAATCATATTCAAAGGAACCAAGTTGGGTATCAGAGCACCTATGGTAGCATCATTTTCAGCAAGAGGACCTAACCCAGAATCCCCAGAGATTCTAAAACCAGACGTTATAGCTCCAGGTTTGAACATACTCGCAGCTTGGCCTGATAAGGTAGGGCCTTCTGGTGTTGCTTCAGATACTCGTAGAACTGAATTTAACATTCTCTCTGGTACATCAATGGCGTGTCCACATGTTTCTGGTTTAGCTGCTCTGTTAAAAGCAGCGCACCCAGATTGGAGCCCTGCTGCTATAAGATCAGCTCTTATGACCACTGCTTATACAGTTGATAACAGAGGAAACACAATGCTTGATGAGTCAACTGGTAATGTTTCTTCAGTTTTTGACTATGGTTCTGGCCATGTTCATCCAGAGAAAGCAATGAAACCAGGTTTGATCTATGACATTAACACATATGAGTATGTTGATTTCCTGTGCAACTCCAATTACACAAGTCAAAACATCAAAGTGATTACCAGAAAAGGTGCAGATTGTAGTGGGGCTAAAAGAGCAGGACATGCTGGGAATTTAAATTACCCATCATTTTCTGCTGTGTTTCAGCAATATGGGAAGCAGAAAATGTCTACTCACTTCATAAGAACTGTGACCAATGTTGGGGATGCAAATTCTGTGTATAAAGCCACAGTGAAGCCTCCTAGAGGGATGGTGGTCACAGTGAAGCCAGATACTCTGTATTTTAGGAGGGTGGGTCAAAAATTGAACTTTCTTCTTAGGGTTCAAGCTAGGGCTGTAAAGCTTTCACCTGGAAGTTCATCTGTGAAAAGTGGTCATCTGGTTTGGTCTGATGGTAAGCATACTGTCACAAGTCCTCTGGTTGTGACAATGCAACAACCTCTGTGAAAATGTGCTGAGAGTGGTGTGCCTGCGTGTGTGACCGGTTTCTTTTTTTATGTCTTTCATAATCCCTGAGGTTTTGTTTTGCATGTAGAAATTTTTGGGATTCTTTTTCTTTTTTTTCAGTTAATGATTTCTGTCTTAGAAATGTTATGATTAGAGCTATGCATAATAGAGAATGTGTTTGTCAAGGTTTGTCAAGAAACAGGTATCATGGGAAGCACACTGCCACTTAATCCTCTGGCTGAGTTTATACTGTGATTTGTAAAACGCAGCAGCTTCTGTAACAGTACGTATAAAGAACTGGTATTTTCAGATTATTTTTGTTTGAATCTAACGCTAAAACTCAGGCTTAAACCTGCAAAATGTTATATAGGAAATGTGGGTCTGATTCTGAGGGGTTTTTCAGAATTAAGAATTGAGAAGAAGACAGGGATGATGGAAAGATGAGGTTGTTTTCTGTTGTGCATGAATATTTCTGCGGGATGTTGTAGGACCTTTTTATTTATTGTTTAGTCAAAGATTTGGTAGGAGCATGTGATTGAAGATGATGATGTTACTTGTTCTTGAATCTTTGTCGGGTGAACTGTTACACGAGATGAGAGACCCCATGATAATGACAAACAGGACGACAGGGATTGCATGAGAGGCTAGATCCTCTTCTTTTTTTTAATTCCTAGAAAAATATTCTAGTTCTTAAAAAAATTAACGGTTATATCAACTTGTAGCAACCTGGTTTATATCCAAGTTTAAAGCCGTTATTAGGATCTGGGATTTATTATAACACCACCTAGCAACATGGTGTTGCCATGCATCAAATAATTTGTTTTCATGCTTCTTTTTTTAAGCGTTTTCATATATATATATATATATATATATATATAAGAATTTCTATCAATGCGGATGATTTTCAATGTATTTTTTACAAAATGATTAATCTGACTTTCTTTTTTATTTTTATAAATCATTTATCTAGTTTCTACATTTAGAATGGGAGAGGGGTTTATTATTATAAACTTTATATTTCAAGTATATGAAGTGATGCTAATGATTAAACTTTTGGAAAATCTAATTAAAATTTGATGATAGTAAATTTAAGTTCGAAAATTACTCATGATTTTAGAGATTTGTCAAGTTTGAATGAATAGCAGTATTAAATTCTCACCAACATAGGGAAGCTCCATTAAATTTGCAGGGTTCTTTTATGGCATGTCCCTATGTATGTGTGTTGTGGAACTCACTGGGAGGGTGCCACCTGGGCAAAGCCTCCTGATTAGAGCTGGGAATCAGGGCCGGCCCTTGACGGGCCAGGGCCTAACAGGGCCGGCCCTAAAGGGCTCGGGGTCAAGAAAATTACAGTTTTTTAAGGCCCGACCCAAAAGCATCAGGGCCAGAAAATCTTTTTCACAATATTTAACTATTTTTCCTGTATATTTTCCCTAAAGAGATATAATTAGTAAATAACCACGATTAAAGTTCTAATTTAATACATAAATGTTGTCAATATTAAGATTTAAATAACACGTCTCTTGTAACAAACAAATACAGTTACTAATGTATAATCAAAGATAAAATCATGTCCATAAATAACTCACACAAAGGCCAAAGTATAAGAAGGCAAGAAGCTAAATACTCTAACATCTAAACAACATGAGTATGACAACTATCATTATCACCTTCTTCGCCACTATCATCAATTTCAAGGACATTTGATTGTGTTTCACTTTGAGCAGTAGGTTCAATTAGTCAAATAATCACAGTCTCCATAAAAAATCATACTCTATCAGGCAGAATAGTATATAATATGATTTTAGTCTAAATAGGCAGAACAATATACTCAAAAATCATAATATGATTCAATTAGATAAAACAATATACTCAAAAATCATACTCTATACAATATGAGGATAGAATGACATATAGATTCAATAAGGTAATTCAAAAATGTAACATGGTTTCTTTCCAAATAAAAAAAATAAAAAATAAACGGGCCTAAAGGGCCGGCCCGAGGCCCTCCAGGGCCGGCCCTTTTAAGCCCGAGGCCCTACAGGGCCGGCCCTTTTAGGCCCGACTTCCTTTTGAGACTCCAATTTACAAGCCCGGCCCTTGAAGGGCCAGGGCCTAAAAGGGCCGGCTAGACGGGCTCGGCCCGTTTTCCCGGCTCTACTCCTGATTGTTTCTCTCATGCTTTCATAATTGTGAAAGTATAGACAATGCATGTGTTTGTTTACCCAATCGGCCGATTGAGTGGGCCAATCGGTTTTACACAGTAATTTCGTATAAAGTGGGTGTTTAGTTGGATGATAGATTAGCAGAAAAAAGTCAAGAAAATCTCGGATGCAAATAAGCAATTGGAGCTTATGAAAGCATTGGCTTCTGTTTTGAAGAGTATTTTCATATCTTTGGAGATCAATGAGGTACTCAAAATTACTTCTAATCACAAAATTTCTTTAATGAAAAATATTCTAAATAATTTTCTCTTTCTTTAGATAGTAATCTTCTTCTAATTAGTAATACTTTGGGATAAGAGTTTAGGTAAATTTTGAGTTTTGTCAACATATGGCTGTAGAAATGTAGAGAATAATCAATAATTAATTTTAATCAGTTTAGATTTATTATTTAGTTGTTTTATGATTTTATATTCAATTTCTTTTATAAACATATCATAAATTAGTTTCTATATGATGTTTTTACCGATTAAATTTAGTTTAAATAATTTATTTGGATTATATGAGGTATTATTGAGGTTTTAATCTGTTTATTTTGTTAAATTTTGAGTTATGTGAAAATATGAGTAAGAATTGAATATTTAAATTAAAGTTTGATATAATTTATAAAATTTAAACTTGAAGTACACAATAGAAAAGATTTTTGGAGTATACCAATTTAAATTAGAGTTTGATATAATTTTATTTAAAATTGTACCATTGTCAAATTTTCAAAATTAATTTTTGAAAAAATTGTGAAAAATCCCTCTGTGTATAGATATCTTCCCAAGTCCCATTTGGCAATTAAGTTGCCAATGAGGATTTTTTTTTTTTTACAATTATCCCTTCATTTCTTTTTTCATTTTTCATAATTTTTACAATTTTTTCTCTTAAATAATACAAAAGTCACTTATGCAAAAGTCAAACGAAACATCATTCACTTTTACGTAAGTTACTTATCCAATTGCCAATCCAAACATTCATCATTTTACTCAATCTTACTTTTTTCTAATTTTAAGATTCCATAAATCAAAGTAAAAATAAGTCACTTATCCAATCGTCAATCCAAACATACCTAATGATTGATCACGAAGAACAGATTCTACAAATTTTAAATTATTATAATTTCATCTTTACAAGAATACTGGCTGATTTGACATTAATGTAAAATTTAGAAAATTTCCAACATTTATTGTAACTTTAAATAATATTTTTTAGGAAAAAAGATGAAAAATACCACCTTGGACTTCAAAATCCTAAATTGGTTTTACTGACTATAAGAGTAATGAGATTGATAAAAAGAGTAAAGTAATTGATAACTCTTTTTTTTGGAAAATCACCCATTTGAGATTTTTAAGTTCAAATGATAATTTTTTTGTTATTTTTCATATTTTTTACATCTGTAAATAATTAAATATTCTGTATTTATTTTTTAAAGAAATGAGGATCAATATATACTTGTTCGTGTATTAAAATTGTAAAAAAAAAAAAATTCTCGAGTTTTAAGTATTGAATGGTACAAATAATCCCTTCGATCATTTTTATTGAGTCACGTGGACTAATGTAAAAATTTAAAATTAATTAGCAGCCTTAGTTTTCTGTTAAATGATCCTTTCTAAAATTGAGTATTATTTTTAAATTTTACTCGAAAACAAATTGCAGCGGCAAACTCTATTTTATAAATTAATTTAGAATGAATTAAATGGAGATAGTTTTGATGTTGGCCAAAAAAAATGGAGACAGTTTTAAGGGGAAATTCCAGAAAAAAAAAAATTTAAAAACAGTAAAACAAAATAGTGTTTTGAATATTCATAATCCTAGAGACATGTGAGTACCTGATTTATTTTTTAAAAAAATTAAAAAGAAATGAGACAAATGCCTCATATACACATATTTAAAAAAATATTAACCCACCCCGCCGGCGTTGGAGCTTTGGTTGCCAACCGGTGCTCACCATTGTTCTTCTTCTCTAATACCTTTCTAGCTCTTGCTCAGCTAATTCACCAACAAACTTCCTTCACCATCACCATTGTCAACACTCCTCTTAATGCAACAATTCAAATTTTATTCCACAATATGTCTTATAAATAGTTATAGCAGTTAATAAAATGGAAGGATGAATTTTGGAGAATGTGATTATGTTGTCAGTGAAAATTCCCTGTGAGACAGTGAGTTTGTCATGTGGTTTTAGATGACTAAATGATAACCAAAAATTATGAAATTTTATAGGATGAAAGTAAACATCCTAAGCTTTAATTTGATAGGCCATGGTAATTATTTAGAACTGTGTACAAAGAGTTATGAATTTTTCAAGTTAGCCCAGAAAAGCTGGCTATTTTCTGGAACAACGTTCAAAGATTTTAATTATGGGAAGGTTCAGCTTTTAGTTGGCTAAAGACTAATATTTTTTCTTGAAATTAGGCTCAATAAGGGTTTTATAGCCTTTAGAATCATTCCAATTCAAGGTCTACAAATTTAGTTATTATTTTTCAAAATTTGGAAAGAAAAACTGCCAGAATTGCCAAATAATTCAAAAATGGAAAAAATGTGAGATAAATTCATATCAGCTTTTTTTTCCCTTCTCCTATGGGCTTGAATGTGATTAAGAGCTGACTAAAGGGGAGGAAATATGAGTTACATGCTAATGGGTTTTATGTCAACATTTCATGTAGATAAGGCCTTAAGCAAATATGCCTTAAATGTCACCTTTTTGAAAATTTAATAATTAGAGTAAAATGAAGGGATAAATGCAACAATTATAAAACACATTTCTCTTCCCTTCCATGCTCATAAACCGTCAGCCTTGCTCAAATAACAGAGAGAGAAAGAGAGAGAGCTTGGTGATCTTAGAGAAAAGGACGAGCAAAAGTTGCAAGGTAAGTTGATTTTTTTGGTGATTTATCTCCTAACTTGTGTAATCCTTCCTCCAAGCCACTCCTTTACATGATTTAGGGTGTTCTTGAAACAAATCCTAGGGTTTGAGAGGGTTGTAGTTTTGGCCAAGAAAGGAAGGACAAGAGGAGAGCAAAGGTGATTTCCTAAACTTTAAATTATTGTTGTTGTTGCTGTTGTGGTTGATTTAATCGATGAATATGTAGTTGATTTCTCTGATTTGTGAATTTGGGAGAATTATGGAACCTAGCTATCATGCTACCCAAATTTGGTCTAAATCAAGTTCGGAGTGTAATTAAAAAGTTAATAAAGTGATTAGGAGTATAAATGAACAAGTCTACGAGTCAGAACTCAAAAACCCCAATCTTTTTTGGAGTATTGTAAGTTTTGGCCAGAGCTAGAACAAGGGGTTAGAGCTGCATTTTTTATAATATGATGATTCCTTGTGTTCAAGAGGGAAAATTAGGTGGGGTTACAGTTGATCATTTTTTCATAAAAGCCCTAGAAAGCGAAATAACCAAAACGCCCCTGAAACCCTAATTAGGGGCTGCCAAGGGCATTTTTATCTTTTGACAGTAAATTTGATAAATCTGAGGCCAAAAATGAAACCCTCGAGTGAAAATATGTCAGTATAGCCCGGGTCAAAATTTCGGGAAAAGTATGGTCGTACCAGGTACGAATAAGCTGGGCCGTATCCCAAAGAGAATTCTGGTAAATTTTTAATATAGACTAATATAACCACCCGAAATATTATGAAAGTGTCTAAAGTGGCATATGAATGGATTTTAACCTAATTCTTGTACATTTGAAATTGTAGGGCCGAGTTAAAAGTCAAGTCATTGGCACAAACTTTGAGGTACGCTTTACAAGGTGAAAAAGATTTAAGGTCGGAAACTTGCCTTATTTACATGTATTTGATAGTTATGCTTGTATAGTGATGTATGTGATTGATTTACTTGATTGTGTAAAGCATATTTGAATAATGAAGTGATAAGTGAAATATTTGCATATTTATTTTCCCTTATATGATGATTTTATGGACGATATTTCAGTTTAATATAATATATTTGGGTATAAAATAAATAGTATTTAAAAAATAAAGAAAAATATAAAAAAAGGTCAGTACTGTAGCGTTGGTCACTATTCATGACGGAATCACTGTATCAGGACGTTACTGTAACAGATGGAGGTGATTGTAGCATTGTAGCAACATGGAAAAAATACCTAGGTTTGCTGAAAAGTCATGTTCATGCGTGAAAAGAAGGCAAAATATTGTAGCACCTGTGGAAAAAAGAAGAAGAAGCAACAGACGCACTTCGCTTGCCTATATATATGTGTGCTTCTTTGCAAAATGGAAGGAGGAGGAGAGAAGAAATATAGTGGAGATATTCTCTTTGATAAGGAGGTACTTCTCTGATAGGGAGAGATATTTTCTCTGACAGTTCTAAATAAATTGTGTTATTTTTTATTTTTATGTATTGTATTACTTTTTGCATGCCTCCTACATGGAAGGCTTAGTATTATATTATTTTCTGTATGCCTCCTACATGGAAAGCTTAGTATTGTATTAATTTTTGCATGCTGCCTACATGGAAGGTTTTACCTCCTAAATGGACGGCTAGATTTTCCCAGTTTTTTCATGTATATTTTTTGTTGTATATTTATGTTTGAGAATTTAATATTCAAGTTTATGCAGTATTTATGAAGATTTCATTCTAGTTTTATATAATGTCAATTTATTTTGATTTTGTTTTTAATTTTATCATGAGCTAAATTTTCATTTTCTTAGGGTGATGACGTAGCTTACTAATGACGGATTGAATCTTAACTTATTAAATCTAGTTTTAATTTCTCCTTCATGATTGAGTTTTAATTATTATTCTTAATACACTCATTTGATTGGCCACCTTTTGAATGATTACAATATGCATGTTGAGACCGGAAGAAGATGCATGTGTGTAGATCCTATAATTAAAACCATGACTTACATATGAAATAGGAATATATTCATATGAGTTGTGTAGTCTTATTGATTTTCATCAATATTAATGCATAATTAATGCTTAAATTCATATAGAAATATATTGGATTAGCAATTAATTATAGAATTGCTTGACCTTGGAAGAGGCTAGTAATTAAATTAGGAAAACTCGACTATCAAGCATGTGAAATAAATTGGGCTAGAATAGATAAGTGATTCAATCCGGAATTTGTTAAGTGAAATCTAATCCCTAGGACTTTTTCTCATATTTGTTTTCATATCATCTGCACTCATATTTAATTATTTTTCTTTTATTTGTACTCTCAATCACCAATTTATCGATCGACTAAATAGAATTAAAATTAGCCATTTTGGTATTTAGTGATCAATCCTCGTGGGAACGATACTCTACTCACTTCTATATTACCTGATTACGACAGTGCACACTTGCACTATTTAATTGATCATTCACACTCGTAACATGAAACTTTGTTTCTGTTTATACTGTGGCTATAGTTATGTTGCATGAAACATTGAGCATACAGAAATTTCATTATGGGGCATGCATTTAGTTAAAGCTAACATGTCATACACATAGTAGCTATAATGCATGCATTATGGTATCTGATTTCTATTGAAATTCTTTTGAATCTCACCCTCCCCTAACAACAATTTAGATAGGTGAAAACAGGAAGTGTATTGAAAGCAAAGAAGAAAACTACACAGGAGGAATGCCGAATGCAGTAGTGGAACGAAAACAGGAAGATGCCTCCATTTCACTGGAATGGGTTTAGATACCCTACTAGCCCCGTATGGTGACATCAATTGTAATTATCACGTACAACCCCTTATGGGGAATTTCTGTAATCATGCGCATATTATCAGTATATTTATACTATTCTTGTTATGCCTACCGAACTGCATATCATTTTTTAAATACTCTGAAAATGGTGAAAATAAAATAAGGGTATCACATTTTGGTATTAGAGCTCAAAGTGATTATGGTAGAGTAGCTGTTCTGGCAATAGGATAGTATACTGATATGGTCTTGATTATATAATAACTGGACACATGCACGAACGGGGTATCAAAGGAGTAAAACACCCTAATTGGTGAACTACCCTCTGAGGATCAGCGAATATTCGAAAGGCAACAAGCGATGCAATACTAGAGAAGAATGGTCTAAGGACATTGCGAAACCCGAGGAAGTGGGTATGGCCAAGCCAATATGCAGATCATACACAGTATTTAGTCATCCGAAGGCAGCTGGCACAATATTAGAGATGAGAGTAGTCTCAGGGTACCAGTGATCAAGAGCAGATAGAGCTGGTATCTATGTTTTGACACGGGCACATAAAAGTTAAACATGCTCAACCCAGAGAAATCTTAGGATGGTTAACCCCTGGGAAGTCACATGTAAATATGGTGACATTCTATGAAAAAGGATAAGTACATATTGTATAATAGTTCAAAGGTTGCAGGTTGATGCAAGCTTTCTCTGACAATTATAAACGTCTGTGATATGTTATTTTAGGAGCACCCGTGCAACCCAAACTTTGTGAAATGATAGATATGTCCTTGTGTTTATGAGGAATCTATCTCTTCCTTGTTTCCAAGTAGTGAAACATAAAGATGATGAGATTAAGAGGTACAGGTGCTGGGCAGGGTAAAGAAGTTAGATTGGACCCAACGCAACCAATCATGGGCATGTTAGCAGAACATCAAACAACAATTAATGATCATAACAATCAGCTATGAGGGGCACAACAAAAGTAGAACACGGATCACAGAAATTAGAAATCTAATATCATCCATGAAAGGCCAATGTAGTAACTTTATCCTTCATACACTATGTGAATGTTTATATGCTTTGTATATGTCATCTTCTGTAATATGTATGATAAACAGTGCCTATAAGTACACTGATGAATAGTGTTTACGGGCGATGTCTTCAGGTACATTGATGAATAGTGCCTTCAGGTACACTGATGAATAACGGCTATAAGTACGCTGATATGTGCAATCGACGACTGAGGTATGGAGTGTGTATGGGTTGCAACAGTAGTTGGCTCTGAACACATTTCTGACTAAACTGAATTATGTGTTAGTATAATATTGCATTATATGGTGTAAAGCATATACATTATCATATTCTCTATGAACGATTGTGTTACTATGAAGGTCAAGTCGGATCCAACTAAGGTGGTAAAACAAGTGTGGGTGAACAATGTAGCCCTACCTATATTGCATTTGATAGTGTGAAACATCAGAGTAGCGCAACGGAAGCCTACGACTCTGTATTGATTATAGGAAATTAAATAAGGGGGCTATTGAGAATAGTATTGAATGCACTGAAAGCTAAGCAACTACATGCCAAGTTGATGTAAATGTGAGTTCTGGCTTTTTGAAATTAATTTTCTGAGCCATATAGTCTCACAACAAGGAGTCTTGGTGGATCCTTACATGGTGGAAGCAGTTCTGAACCGAAAGGGGCCAGAGACTTTCTCTGAAATAAGCAGTTTTTTGGGTTTTTCCAGATATTACAAAAGATGCGTACTGAATTTCTATAGAATAGTTTAAAAGCTCAACATTATCTATGGAACCGTAACTGGGAGAAGAGCTTCAATGAGCTGAGACGAAAAATTAACATCGGCACTGATATTGATAGTCCCAGATCTACTTTGGACCTTTGTCGTCCTTACTGATGCCAGTAGGCATGAATTAGGAAGTGATGTAGCATGACCATGTATTGGCTTATGTACCTAGAGAATGGAAGCCTCGTGAAAAAAAATTTTTAATTATTATACCACACAAATCTTGAGTTAGCAGCAATTGTGTTGCACTGAAAATCTGGAGACGTACCGTTGTGGTGTGACTGTAGTGCTATAATGCGACCACCAGGATTTAAAGTATTGGTATAATCACAAAGAACGGAATACGAGAAAGTGTTACCCAGAGTTTATGGTCATGTATGAGTAGCAAATTTTGGGGATAAAATTTATTAAAGAGAGGAAGAACTATAACACCCCAAATTTTATTTCCCAATATGCCTTGTAAACAATTGTAGCAATTAATAAAATGGAAGGATGAATTTGGATGACGTGATTATGTTGTCAGTGAAAACTTCTTGTGAGGCAGTGAGTGTGTTATGTGGTTTTGAATGACTAAATGATGACCACAAATTATGAAATTTTACAGAATGAACGTATACATCCTAAGCTTTAACTTGATAGGTCATAGGAATTATTTGAAGCTGTGCATAAAGAATTATGAATTTTTGAAGTTAGCCCAAGAAAACTAACTATTTTTTGGAATAGCGTTCAAAGATTTTAATTCTGGGAAGTTTCAACTTTTAGTTGACTAAAGGCTATATTTTTCCTTGAAATTAGACTCAATAAGGGTTCTATAGCCTTTAGAATCACTTTAATTCGAGGTCTTCAAATTTAGTTATGATTTTTCAAAGTTTGGGGAGAAAATCTGCTAGAATTGCCAAATAATCCAAAAATGAAATTATTTGAACTTGATAAGTCATGGGAATTATTTGAAGCTGTGCACAAAAAATTATGAATTTTTGAAGTTAGCCCAGGAAAACTAGCTATTTTTTGGAATAGCGTTCAAATATTTTAATTCTAGGAAGTTTCAGCTTTCAGCTGACTAAAGGCTCTATTTTTCCTTGAAACTAGACTCAATAAGGGTTTTATAGCCTTTAGAATCACTTTAATTCGAGGTCTACAAATTTAGTTATGATTTTTCAAAGTTTGTGGAGAAAATCTGCCAGAATTACCAAATAATCCAAAAATTAAAAAAATGTGAGATAAATTCATATCAGCTTTTTTTTCCCCTTCTCCTATAGGCTTGGATGTGATTGAGAGCGGGCTAAAAGGGAGGAAATATGAGTTACATTCTAATGGGTTTTATGTCAACGTTTCATGTAGATAAGACCTTAAGCAAATATGCCTTAAAAGTCAGCTTTTTGAAAATTTAATAATTAGAGTAAAATGAAGGTATAAATGCAACAATTATAAAACACATTTCTCTTCCCTTCCATGCACATAAACCGTCAGCCTTGCTCAAATAAGAGAGAGGGTGGGAGAGAGTTTGGAGATCTTAGAGAGGAGAAGGAGCAAAAGTTGCAAGGTAAGTTGATTTCTTCAATGATTTAGCTCCAAATTTTTGTAATCCTTCCTCTAAGCTACTCCTTTACATGATTTAGGGTGTTCTTAAAGCAAATCCTAGGGTTTGAGAGGGGTGTAGTTTCGGCCAAGAAGGGAAGGACAAGAGGAGAGCAAATGTGACTTCTTGAACTTCAAATTATTGTTGTTGTTGCTGCTGTGGTTGGTTTAATGGGTGAATATGTGGTTGATTTTTGTGATTTGTGAATTTGGGAGAATGATGGACCCTAGCTGTCATGCTGCCCAAATTTTGTCTAAATCAAGTTGGGAATGTAATTCAATAGTTAATAAAGTGATTAGGAATAGAAATGAGCAAGTCTGCGGAGTCAGAACTCAAAAACCCCAATTTTTTCTGGAGTATTGTAAGTTTTGGCCAGAGCTAGAACAGGGGGTTAGGGCTGGATATTTGATAATCTGATGATTCCATTATGTTCAGGAGGAAAAATTAGGTGGGGGTTATAGTTGATCACTTTTTCAAAAAAGCCCTAGAAAGCCAAATGACCAAAACGCCCCCAAAACCCTAATTAAGGGCTACTAAGGGCATTTTAGTCTTTTGATAGTGAATTTGATAATTATGAGGCCGGAAATAAATTTTTTAGGCGAAAATATGTCAGTATAACCTGGGTCAAAATTTCGGAAAAAGTACGGTCGGACCGAGTAAGACAGGGCCGGCTGGGTCCCTAGGGCATTCTGGTAATTTTTTAATATAGACTCATATAACTACCAGAAACATTATGAAAGTGTCTAAAATGGTACATAAATGAGTTTTAAGCTAATTCTTGTGCATTTGAAATTGTATGACCGAGTTGAAAGCCGTGTCATTAGCACAAACTGCAAGGCACGCGTTACGAGGTACTACCTCCGGTCCTAAATATAGGACAAAGTTTGTAGTGTAATTTGCACTACAAACTTTGTCCTATATTTAGGACCGGAGGTAGTAAAAAGGTTTAAGGCAGGAAACTTACCTTATTTGCATGTATTTGTATCTCTTCTTGTATAGTGATGTATGTGATTACTTTAATTGATTGTGTAGAGCATACTTGAATAATGAAGCTCTGTTTCTATTTATACTGTGGGCATAGTTATATTGCATGAAGCATTGAGCATGCAGAAATGTTATTATGGGGTATGCATATAGTTAAAGTTAACATATCATACACATAGCATCTATCATGCATGCATTATATTATTTGTTTCCTACTGAGATTCTCTCGAATCTAACCCTCCCCTACCAACAATTTAGACAGGTGAAAACAGGAAGTGTATTGAAAACAAAGAAGAGAACTACACGAGAGGAATACAGTGGTGGAACGAAGACGGAAAGATGCCTCTGTTTCACTGGAACTGGTTTAGATACCCTAGTAGCCCCGTACGGCAACATCAATTGTAACTATCATGTACAACCCCTTATGGGGAATTTCTTTAATCATGCACATGTTATCAATATATTTATACTATTTCTGTGTTACCTACTGAACTGCGTATCGTTTTCCCTAAATACTCTAAAAAATGTGAAAATAAGATAAGGGTATTACACTTAACTTCTAACACCTCCAATCCGCCATTTCCTCTCCTTCTTCCTCCGATGTTCACCTTGCTTCTTTACCCATTCGAACCCACCAACCATGGCCTTCCACCCAACATAGAGAATGCAAAGAAACTCCCTCCTCCTTTACTTCCAAATCTGGGTCTTACAGCTCTGAGCCTTCAACCCCATCTTCGATCCCTCATCTCCAAAATCACTGAAGAAGAAGGTCGTCCTCCTTTCTACATCATCTTTGATGTCTTCTTAGGTTGGATTTCTGATGTTGCTAAGAGTTTTGTTCACCACTTGTGGTGCCTATGGAACCATTTCTTACATGTCTATTTGGATGAACCTCCTTTAACGGAAAACCGACTCCGACGAGTTTTATGTTCCAGGGTTCCTAAAAATTACTTATCCCATCGCTCTCAACTTCATTGATTCTTGAGACAAGCCGGTGGCACTGATACTTGGTACCGATTCTTCCAAACCCATATCTCTCTTTTTATGAAATTCGATAGGTGGATTTGCAACATTGTCGAGGAAATTGAGCCGTTAGGGTTACATCTTTTGAGGAAATTCATCAGATCCTCGGTCTGGACCATCGACCCTCTTTTCCTACAAATTTCGACATGGATTCGAAGCATCACTTAGGTAAAGAATTAGGAATTGAAAAATGTATCAAATGGCTGAATCTGCATCTTGAACACACAGTTCTTTTCATTTCTTTTGGATCTCAGCACTCAATCAGTGAAACATGGATGTTGTCATTGGCTCTAGTAACACTGGAGTTGACTCTAGTAACAGGACAAATCAGATATTCACAACTCTTTTGAGATTATAAATATTCAAAACACCGTTTTGGTTTTTACTATTTTTAAAACTTTTTCTAAAATTTTCCTAGTTTTAAAGCCCCAATAGTCTAAAATAGATCCTTCAACAAAAGATAAAACATATACTAAAGATGGCGAGAGAATATATACACAAGCTTTCATCTATGTAAAAGTTACCAAACTCATCTCTTAAGTTTTTCTTAAATGTAATTATAAGTTTGAACCCTTTATGTATATAATCAGCACGCGAATTATGGGGTTAAAAATTATGGTTGCCGACAGACCTATATTGGGGCTAACACGGACAAATCTCACAATCTGTTCAAAAAGGGACTGTGAAGGCTGACTTCGAATATCATGTTTAAAACTTTCAACCAAAGCATCTTTGTTGGAAAGTGCATTCCTATAATTTTACTTTCTAAATTTAAAATTTATATCAATATTATTTTCGTCACGGGCGTTGTTAACTATACCAATTATAGCATCTTGTGGAATAAAAAAAGCGAAATATAAATGATAACAGTGTTAGGGCATATCAGTTATATTGTTCAGGTCCCAATAATAATAAAACTAACTGCAAAGCCCAATGGGCTCGGCCCAAATATTCTTGAGACTCTTTAAGGAGAAGCTTATAGAAAGAGTTGGGTTTATAAGCCCAAAAAGCAATGATATTCCTTGGAAAGAACCCAGCCCAGCCCAGCCCATTTCACAGATCTATTTGGAAACATCCATATTATTTTCCAAAATTCGAAACACCCAAAAAAAAAATTACACTTTCTAAAGTGGATAAATTTGAATGAGCTACAAATTAATCTTATATTTATCACATAATAATTGCATGAGGGTGCGGGATCATTCACAAGAGGCGTATTTCATTAAATAAAGACAAATGAAGCCTTCAGATATACAGTGACATGGGACTTTCAACAAAGTTTCTGTCAATTTCTTATCTAACCTTTTTTGACTTTAATGTCAATGCCATAATTGTCTATGTGTTTGGTGATTCATAAATGGAAAACTCTCCAATCTTAATTACCTTGGGAGATTTTTATTTGATTTTAAGATCTTAATTTTCATCATCGTGAAAAAAGGATACTGGTTTTTTGAATTACGTACAGATTATTTTTATTTTCGAAATATACACAGATTTCTCTTACAAATAGAAAAAAAGTATGCATAATTTTATTATAACTTATGGGAAATATGAGATTGACAGATTAAGATTATTAATACGTGTATTTCTCTATAGTAAAAAAATCAAGGGAAAAAAGCTGAATTCTTTCTTCCAAAAAAATAGAATTACCGTGTGGTTGTAAAGAAAAGATTTGATAGCCAAAAAAGAAGAAGAAGAAGCCAAAATAAAAAGAAGAAAGAGAGGAAGAAGAAAACAAGGCAAGTCCTATGGTAATATTCTCTACAAACATTAAAAGTCTCGAAATGAATATTTAATAAATTGTTCGTTGATAAGACGAAGGTTAAAAAATTTCCCTTCCTCCCTTCCAAATCCCTTGTATCAAATAGACCTTAAAGTATTGATACTTATCTTTTTTATATTAAATTAATTTATCTAATTTATAAATTCATATCTAATTAAACAATATACGATGTATGTTATGATTAACTAACTTATTTAGTTTTCTTAATATTTTTAAAAAAAAAATCAATTATATTTTATATTAAGGGTTGGATAAGTATATGGATGTAATAAAAAAAAACTTTAAAAGCTTGATCAAAAGTGGATAAGATTATAGAAATTTGTGGAATTTTTCTTTTCTTTTGTTTTTTTAAAACAATCCCTAGTATATTAATGTTACGCCGTTAGCTTCTGTGTTCGATGCATGTAAATGAAAAGACGATAGTACCTCTTTTGGACTTTTCTTGCTCACTATGATGCGAACAACATGTAGGTTGCCAGAACATGCAGTGGCCCCCACCATTTTTACCAACTTGACACGTTAATTACTTAGTGGGAATCATAATAATTGTTCTAATAGTGAAGTTTATTTTATTTATTGCAAATGGATTGGTGTGGCCGAAATATGGGGTTAAAATAATATCAACTGGATCGAAAACTTGTTATTCCCACCATCCCCGAATATTACTCTTAATTTCAAAATTAAAATTTAACGCATTAATTTCGTCCACATTTAACCTTCGTCTTATCAACTAACGATTCATTAAATATTCATTTCGAGACTTTTAAGGTTTGAAGAGAATATTACCATAGGACTTGCCTTGTTTTCTTCTTCCTCTCTTTCTTCTCTTTATTTTGGCTTCTTCTTCTTCTTCTTCTTCTTCTTCTTCTTTTTTTTTTTTTTGATATGGAAATATGAAATTACAGTATTACTTTATCTGTTGTTAGTCGTGACTGAATTCAAAGGGGAAAAGGGAATAAGAAATTATATAGATTTTTAATTAATCGTCGTCAAATATTTATCTCTACAGAAAAAACGTGCTATAATAAAATTTTTAAAATAAAAAATATTTATTACTAGTCGCTAGAGAAGAAGTCAAGACTCAAGAGTCCAGAGAGATAGCTAGTTGGTGAAATAATCAAATGAATGAAATTGTAATTTTAAATGGCAAAAAAGGAAAAAGAAATTGTAATTTTAAAAATATATGTGAAACCGGATCACTAGCATAAGTAGTGTTGTGCATGGATGGAATTCAGAATCTCTATTTTTGTTGTCTCTATTGCCTCTTTAACTAATGCCAGTGTAAAATATAAAAATGAGAAAATCGGTGAAAAAATCTTACATAAAAAATTTTATTAACCAAAAGAATCTGAATTCCAACATAAAACAACGGATCCGTGACGATTTTTGGTGGCCTCACTTGAAACTTTAACGTTTGGAATGTTATGAGTAAGCCTAACCAATTATGTGTGTGTTTGGGATAGCATTAAAAAAAATGACTTATTATGATTCTGACTTATTAAAAATGACTTAATAGAAAAATCAATTTTTGTAATATGATTTATGTTTGGATGAGTAATTTATTTTTGGACAATAAGTGCTTATAAATCGTGATTTACGGTATACAAGGTAAGTATGTGAGAGGAGTTTTATCTCGACTAACGTCATTAGTGACTTAATAAAAAAGCTGCAACGAGGAGCTTATTTAATAAATAGCTTATTCTACCTGTGATATAATTAGAAAACGTGATACCAAATACTGTAAAAATGCAACCCATTTTTATTTGGGCTTATTACCAAAAAACGGAATTATTTCTGCCCCAAACATGATACCAAACTCTTCCTATATTGGTTTTATACACAAAGGAAGTAATGTTTATTTGCTTTCCACTCACAATAATCTTCTGTCTCAATACTCTAATAATTTAAGGGAAAATTGTATTTAGGTCCCAGATAAAAGAAAATATGAAAAAATTGTTCTTTAAAATTTTAAAATTACATTTAAGTCCTATGAAACTTTTTTGAAATAAATTTCAATTGTTAAGTACTCATGGACTTGTCAATAGATATCCTAAACTTGTTAATGACTCGCTCATGGACTTGTCAGCGGAATTTAAATTTATTGTAAAAAAATTTCACGAAATTTAAATGTAATTTTAAGATTTTAAGGGACTATTGTTTTTATATTTTCTTTCCTTAATTTAATTAAAATGGATGTGTGTATAAATAGAATATTGGGCATGGACCAATATTAAACAATACTAGACTTCAACTTGCAAGTCAGGCCCACGAATATTGGGGCCACTTTATGTTGGTGTCCTCTTAAAGGAAACAGCTATCTACGTGGACCCCTTCATGTTGCAAATTCATTATTTTTTTTGGCCAGATAATATGATTTTTCATTAATATAAAGACAAAAAAAATACAAAACACAATAGAAGAGGTTCATCAAAATAGAGCCAAACAACCAACAATCCAAAAACATAAACTCAAAGAACAGTACTAAGGAAGTCATAGCTGACAAGTTCACAAGCACAGTCACCATCTTTTTTGTCAGAGTCTGCAGAGAGAAAGTCGCCGTCGCCAGCAACAATGCCAAAATAAGGGTTGGTGGTTTGAAGAACCTATCCCAAAGGACTCATCCCTCTTGTAGGCTAAAGACCAACCATTTATGGTCGAAGAAGCAAGAATGGAGAAACCCATAGATGCAGAAAAAACCTGCAGACATCAACCAACAAAACAGCCCCGTGAAATGAATAGAACTTACGGACTGCCACCCAATGAGTACCATTACTTGATTATACATATACCTTTCATCAACATCTTGGATTCGCCACCATCGAGCAAACTCAAAAACGATCCTCTGAGAGATAGAATATATAGTCACAGAGAAGCTCGTCAACAATACCCTTCCCCCAAAAACGCAGATCCAAGTTGCCAAATCAATATCCGATCTTCCTATCTTCAACCTACCATCAAAGCAAGAGGATCTGTAAAAGATCTCCACAGATCTACTTATTATTAGAAAAACATAACACACCACCACCAAAAAACCAATAACAAAGAAAGGAAAACAAAGGAAAATTGTCCCCTCCGCCGACGGAAACAGTCAGGGAGGGAGACACTGTACCACAAGCTTGCCCACAAACAAGAGAAGAACTCTCATTAGTCAAGAAATTTTAGAGAAAGAGAGGGAGAAGAGCTCGCACCAAGGCGAGAGAAGAGAACCTCTCTAACTATCTATGCATTCTTGGAATTACTCGTTTTCCTTTAAAACAATCAAAATTCAGTATTCTTTTTTACATTTATGTCACTTTGTTTTTCTTTTCATAAATGAAAAAATGACAATGAGATGTCCCAAAATAGCGAAAGTATTGAACTATTGCTCATGCTTGCTCATCAAATATGGTTTGGCATAACTTATAAGTGGGTAAATAGGAACTACTTTGTGAGTGAATTTTGATCCTAGATGTAAAACCTTTTTTTTTTTTCATTTTATCTCATATATGTATAAATTAATTTTTCTAACTTATAAATTGATAATATATAAATCACATGACATATGTTATAATTAAATATTTTATTTAGCTTTATTAATTTCCCAGACAAACAGACCTTATATGTTTTAATATTATATAAAAAGATTGATCATCATATTAAGACGGATTGGGTCTATTGCATTTAGCAACTAAATGCCAAGGAATAAATTTATTGAATGTTCGCATTTTCTGCATAGTATTTTTAGTTAATATCATTTTGGTCCTATTTATAAGTCAAATTATAATGTAATAAATGAGATTGTGACAATTTTACCCATATTTATTGTATAAATGAAAAAATAATTTAAAGATACATAGAGAATAAAGAGTTGAAAAGTACTCATTCATAAATAAGGGTATAATTATAAATTTATCACATAATCATTGAGTTAATTATTTCTTCTTCTTGATATATAAAATCTGATTAAAAGAGATTAATAAATAGGATCAGGGTGGTACAGTATTATATTTTTATTAGAGGGATTTTGTCAAACTACTGAAGCCGCGTGACAGTCAAATTTGCCAAAATTTTGATAGGGCGAAACATGGCGACACATTTATTTATTGGTTAGATATATGAATCCCTGAATATATATATATATATATATATATATGATATCAGAGCCTTTGAAATAAATCTGAGTCAAAGCTACAATACATGACCACGACAATGTTACTTTGAGTGTGGGCCAGAACGATGAGCAGTTTTAAAATCCCCTTGATGAGCTACTTGATCACAAAACGATTGCTCTTCATCTGTATATTTATTTCTGTTGAAACAAAACAATTAAGTGTGCTAAAAAAATAATATTTCATCTTTAATCAGTTTCTTGTGTTTTTTTTTTTTTTACAATTAAGAAGCGTGTACACCACAAGCATTTTTGCCTTCTGGAACTGGCGTGCGTGCTTCTTTCCTACCGAATTTCATGTCAATTTGATATTTACTAATACGTGTACAATTCCAAGAGTATAACATATGAACTCAAATTTGGATCATATATACTTTATTATATGCAAATTCATCCTATTCTTTCACAATGTAAAAAATAAAAAATTATAATAATTGAGTAGTTCTCTGATTGAAAAAAATTAATTTAATTTAATTTCCTCATCTAAAATTTTAGAGCACTTCTCTGATTGAAAAAGTATATTCAATTTGCAAACACAAGTTGTCAGGAAACAATAAATTGTGAATAACTACACTCTAATCTTTTTTATAAGCATTTTTTTTTATATCTTAAAATTTAAACTACTATTTTTTTTCAACCCCTATTAAATAGAAATCTTTATATTAATTATTTTTCACTCACCACTATTTTTTTTATTAAATCATTTATTATATATTCTTTGTCATATTTTATGCTTATACTTTCTCATATTGTTACTCATTCTCTCTCCTATACTCTTTTTATAAATAGAGGTATATTTGGAAGTAACATGATATTTTTCATATATTTATTATTTTTAACTAATCTTAACTTTTAGTTCGTTTTACTTAATAAAAATAAAAATTGTTTATAAAAGGGATGGAAGGGAATAATTATATAAATGTTACTGTGTGAGTGGAGCCCACAAGGAGGAGTGTGGATAGAGTAGAATCCTTTGAAGGAAACGTCAAGGGCCAGAATATTCCAACCCAGGCTGGCAAGTTGCGGCAATAGATTATTAATTATTAGTACTAATAGTTGATTGACATGTTAAAACCGATAAAGTTGATGGCATAGCTGATCATGAATGAATGAATTGCCTAGAACAGCGGGTCAAAGCTAAATATTATATCTCCAATATTTAATATAAAACACAGTTAATTTTTAAAAAAAATTAAAGAAACTAAATCAATTATTTTAAAATATTTATATTTATCATTTTTACACTAAACTAATTTTTCTACTTATAAAGTGATATAATCGAATGACACACAACATATATTATAATTAATTGATTAACTCACTTAACTTCTTTAACCTAACTCTCGAAAAAAAGTTGAATAGGTCTTGTATTAAGGACCGGAGAGAGTAATATGTATTATAACATACAATACATAAATAAATTAGGAAGGAAATAGTCATTTAATAGGTCAAAATACTTTAATAGCATGTTTGGTATGATGGAATTTGGGAGGTGTGGAATTTGAGTTGGATCTCAATTCCATGCCTAACCTTGTTTGTTATGATGGAATTGGAATTTTTTGTAATTCCATGTAGAAGCCAAATCATCCCAATTCCACCAAATTGGCTTCCACCCTAAAAGCAAATATTTCCAATTCCATGTAGGTAAATTCTTTTTTGCCCTTCATCTCCTTCTTCATCGAGCGACCCAACACCCGCAACCCATAATTGAGCTTCATCGCCTTCTTCATCTAGCTTCACCGAAGCCTGCGACCCACAATCGAGCTTCGCCTTCTTCATCGTGATTGCCGACACCTGCAAATCCCGTCGCTTTTCATGGACCCAAGCAACCCACGACCTGTTTGGTTTAGAGGAGGGAGTATACAAATACCACGTCTCGAACTAAAACCCCAAAGCATCAACGAAGAATGACTCAGAAGGCTACGAAGGAGACTGTTCTGCGATCCACAATCTCATTTCTGAAATGCCTAGTCACATTTTTTGGAAAGATTTGTTTTCAAAGTTATTTCTGGAATTTTTTTTAGATGGACATTTTGATCTTTTCATCTAAAAATCATGTTTTATTTCTATGACATACCAAACACACTTTTAAACCTCATTTCTATATTCATATCCATTTACATTTCCATATCCATTTCTATTTCCATCAAAATCAATTCCAACATACTAAACGGATGCTAAGGTAACTTTCAAGGGGGGGAAATCTTTTTTTTTTTTTTTTTTTTTTTGCCAAGGTGAAGGGAAAAAAATCAATCACCCTTAAAATCATAACAAACGTAAATTTAAGACAACGTTGGTTTTTCAATTGAAAAAGTCGTTGCACTGGTAGATGATGTGGGTAAGATCATCCACAGGGCCTGATCTCTTTGCAGCTATGGAGATGACACCCTATATCCATTTTATTTATTCATATACTCCTTCAGTCAACTAATTCATCGTAATTTAAAAATTATACTTAACATATTAAATTTATCTTAGATTTCAAAAAAAAAAAAATCAAGTTTTCCTATATTAAATGAGATTTTGAAGGAGAAAAAAAAGGATACAATGAATCATATTTAAATATTAACTTTAGAACAAAATTGATAAATAAACATCAATAAACTTATTATATTTTAAATCAAGTCATTTTTTCATGAACGACTTTTATTTATGGATGGGAGGGAGTATATGGGTTTTTTTATTTTTAATATTACAAAAAATAAGATTAAAATGTGATGAAGAAGCATTGATAGTGAATTTAAGGAATGATGATAGAGCCAATGAGGTTTGGCACAGTTGGTTAAGGTTTTGCCACCCCGATTATAAGGGAGTGTGTTCGAACCCTCTGACCGATGGGGAGACCTCATTGGTAGGCGATCTCGCAAGTCCCTTGTAAGCGCTCGAAGAGCCCTGGGGTCGTGCCCTGACCTTGGTAAGGGACTGGTACCGAACCTACTTAAACTTTTTATTATAAAAAAAAAAAAAAAGGAATGATGATAGAGAGAGAGAGAGAGCGAGGAGGCATTGGAAAGCATCAATCCCATCGAAAGAGGTGTTGTCCGAATGGAGGCGCCTCCACCTGCGCTCCCATTCCATCGGATTACACTCCACCTCATCCCTACAAGTTCCTTCCTTCCTTCCTTCCTATTCATTTTTATAAATATATTATTCATTTATTTAGTTCTACTATCATCAAAAGTAAGGGTGTATTCGGATTAGTTTTTAGAGAATGGTTTTTGGAGAAAAAGTGGAGAATAGCTTTTAGAGAATAGATTATGAAGAGAATAGATTATGGAAAACTATGGTTTTGATAAAATGAGAGTGTTTGGATGTTGTGATCAGAATAGCTTTTTTTTATGGTCAAATTACTAAAAAGGACATTAACTTTTGTGATAATTACATATAAAGAATAAGATTATATTTTATGTATTATTTAAGGGTTAAGGTATAAATTTAACAGCCAAGTTTTTTCCGAGTGATGTCTAGTGCAAATAAATTTTGAAAAATGGAAAATAATAATGAATAATTAAAAAATATGCAAATTTAACAAAACAGTTAGATTTTACCTATTGACATTAAATTATAAAAGAAAAAAACCCCTAATAATATTAAAAATGAAGCATCTTAACCCATTATTTAACATAAAATTTCATAATTAATACCAAAAATGAAATAAATTTGTCTATATGTAATTTTAATTAATTTCATTATTTTTTATAATATAATTAAATTAGAAAAATAAATCTTATATTAAATGCGTTTGGAAAACCAAATGCGTTTGGAAAACCAAATGTTCTAATGAAGTTTGTTCCTTATAAGAAAACCCTATCATATGTTCTTGACCAAAAAAAATTATCATTTAAAAAAAAATAGGTACCTAACGAATTATCAATATAAAGTGACCAGAACATTTGAAAGTTCATATATTTCATAACAAAACATATTTCTAAGATTTAGATTTCTAAATTCTTAAAGAAACATTTAACTAATATGTTCCTATAAAACACATTATAAATCATAGCAAACAATGGAAAACTAATTGGTTAGGAGCATTTAATATTTTTAGTTTTGATAGTTTGCCTATTCCAAATTGTAATTGGTGTATTTAATATATTCTGACAAAATCATTTTGGTAGAGATATCGGACAAAGATGTGGATCCAATGCTCTGTGAGTTGGCTATCAATTACATGATATATGGACCTTGCGGGGCATCAAATCGGACAAAGAAGCATTCAACTTTGTTCCTATAAAACACATTGCAAATTAAATAGCAAACAATGAAGAACAAATTAGTTAGAAACATTCAATATTTATTTTTTTATAGCTGGCAAATTAATATAGTTTAACAAAATCATTTTTGCAGAGATGCTTGATAAAGATGCAGATCAGGTGCTTTGTGACTTAGTTAGCAATTGCATGATACATAGACCTTATGGGGCTTCAAATCGATTAAAAAGGAGAAATGAATACAGGAAATTATTGGAAATTTGCTAATGTCACTTTTTTCACCCTACTACACTTTAGCCATTTTGAAATTTATCAACGTTGGTTTTATTACAATGGTTAAACATTGGAATGTTATGTTTCTGGTTGTAAATTTCCTTTATCAGTTTATTTCCATATAATATAAAGTGAGCCAATACTCAGAAGATCATATTCCACCACAAAACATATTTCCGATATTCATGTCTTCCAATTCTTAAGGAAGCATGCAACTTTATTCCTATAAAATACAACATTTAATATCCATTAAACATATAAATTATTGATTCATCTGATATCAAAATATATGATTCATTTACAAGTTCACTAGATCAAAAATTGATTATACTCAAAAATTAATGGAGCCAATATTTCATTTAGTAAAGATTTAGGATACATGTATAAAATGTACCCATTGAGTATGAGCCTACCCCAAAAATGTACTTTTTTCACCCTACTACACTTTAGCCATTTTGAAATTTATCAACGTTGGTTTTATTACAATGGTTAAACATTGGAAGGTTATGTTTCTGGTTGTAAATTTCCTTTATCAGTTTATTTCCATATAATATAAAGTGAGCCAATACTCAGAAGATCATATTCCACCACAAAACATATTTCCGATATTCATATCTTCCAATTCTTAAGGAAGCATGCAACTTTATTCCTATAAAATACAACATTTAATATCGATTAAACATATAAATTATTGATTCATCTGATGTCAAAATATATGATTCATTTACAAGTTCACTAGATCAAAAATTGATTATACTCAAAAATTAATGGAGCCAATATTTCATTTAGTAAAGATTTAGGATACATGTATAAAATGTACCCATTGAGTATGAGCCTACCCCAAAAATGTACTAGAAACAATACCTTGGGGGTGAATGTAAAGTTAAGAAAATAGATTTTGCATCCAAAATAGGGGACTATGTTGGTTGTAAGAGGAATGAATTGCCTGTTTGACAAAATTCTCAAGTATTCTAGTTTATTTGTGGTTTGAAATGATTAGAGGCATGAGTCTAGCTTATTGATACATTTTGAAAAACCACATACAAATTCCTTTTTTTTTTTTCCTTTCTTTATTATTACATTTATTTTTTATTACAAACCATTTTTACAATGTGATTGTGCCTTTTGATTAAAGGTGCAAATTCACTTTAATTAATTTTTAAGCTTGCAATCTTAATATATGAACACCCATATGTAGGAAAAATGTAAGCAATATTAAAAGAAATAAAATGCAATTTAAAGACAACACTAATGTTAACCCCCGTGCGTTGCACGAGAACGTGAATTCTGATTAATGGTACATTGCAGGATTAATTTTTTATGACTATAATGCATTTATTTGTGTATCTATAAAACTAAATTTTCAACTCAGAAATGCATAAAGGGTGATTATAATCATGCTTATATATCACATTTTGAGGGAACATTTTTTTTTTTGGAGAATTTATTACGCTTTGGTGTGCCAAAAGAGTGTCAATAAATTAATAAATGGAAGGCTATGTGGGGGATAAAATTTGATAAAGCAGAGGTAAAATGACTACAATTTTGATTTTTTACTAAATATATCACTGAAAGAAACTTTCAACAAAAAAATGAATCTTACATGATATTTTGAAAAATTTCTCTATAAACCACATTGATTGTCTTCTTGGTGGGTTTATTGTCTAAATCAAGTATTAACATCTTGATGCCGTCCATATGATTATGTGTGATACATGTAATACTTTTGTTTTTTTTTGTAATCCTAGCAAATTGTAAGACAACTAAGGTGGGCACATCCAGATATTCCATTTTGTCCTCAAAGGCTTTGACTGCAACCTCCCCAAATAGTGATAGTTGACACATACTTCACTACACATGTTATCATATGATTATGATGATGATGAACTAACATGAAAGTAGATATTAATAGCGTGAATTGATTAGTGTTAAATCTAGAGAGTATGTTATTTATGATTTGCAATTGTGAAATCCAATTTTTTCATCGTGCCGAAGTCTCTCCTTAGATCAACTAAGTTCCCAAATGCTTGGAGGTAGCCCTTCACTTCTGGATGAATTTGTCGTCTAGGTTAGAATAAAGCGTTTTGAATAAAAAAACATGGTAGAAATATACACTAACCAATTAACTCTTCATGTGTGGCTTCACCGCTGGTGATGTTATTGACTGGAACAAAGTTGAATGCATGAAGAGGGATTTGGAACTCATGTTTTTTGAAAAAATGTGTTAGCGTAAAACGTAATCTTGCAACAGTGTGAGCATGTTTTGTAGTCAGCATTGTTGGCCAACACTTCAAAGTTCTCAAATCAGTACACCTCACCCTCTTTTAAATCCTCAATGTACCTACGGATTTGTCCCCTCTAGACAATTGAACTCTCAATTCGATCACCCTGTTTGTAAATAGTTAGATGAAATATAAGCAATACAAAATTTTCACTTAGTGAATTGGTGAATGTGAAGACTACATTAGATACTTACTTGTTTGTCGACTAATATCATACTGACTTTCCAGACATCAAATGGTGAGGCCTTCTTTGCCATTGTCTACTTCCTAAGTACCCTAACAATAATGCTCCCGGTTTCCTTACTATCATCAACGTCCTTGAGCAAAGCATGAGCAATGATTGCCATTGCTTGAGTTGATGTATATGAGAATGGGAGGTTTTTGATGAGATATATAGTCATATGTGTGCTGTATATGATGAATTTTCGAACGTTTTTATAATGAATTGTCCAACATCATAATTTTAATTCTCAATTAAAGTGATCCGTAACATTTTTTTAAGTGATCTAATACCCTTTGCTTATTATTTTTTTTAAAGTAATGTGGATAACTTTGATTTATATTTTTTTTCTGAGCCTTTAGGCCCCTTTAGGTAATTTGGGTGATTTTAGCTATAATATCCTTTCCTCAATTTATGTTTATGACCTCATCCTTCCAAATTATTCATATTAGAGCAATTATTATTTGTCATATACTGAGAAATTATTATTTGTTTGAAATTTGAATGTTGTGATTGTCTACCCCATACTCTATATCTATCAATGGGAAAAGGATATTAGATGCAAGCAGTAGCAGAAAACAGTGCCTTTAAAAAAAAAAATCACCCATTGCCATTAAAATTGTTAATTGGACGTATCCCTCATATTTAATACTTTTTTTCTTTTCTTATTTCATCAACGTATTGTTATTTAGGTAATTTGGGTATGATATTAGATGCAAGCAGAAAACATTGCCATTAAAAAAAATCACCCATTGCCATTAAAATAGTTAATTGGACGTATCCCTCATATTTAATACTTTTTTTCTTTTCTTATTTCATTAGCGTATTATTATTTAGGTAATTTGGATGATTTTAGACGTAATTTCCTTTCCTCAATTTATGTTATGACCTCTTCCTTCCAAATTATTCCTTTTAGAGCAATTATTATTTGCGGTACTAAGAAATTATTATTTGTTTAAATTTTGAAAGGATATGCCCAATTATTATTTGCCAATCATCATAAATGTATTTCAATGTAATTAAGTTATTTGAAATTTGAAATGCTACTCCCAATTATTATTTGCCAATCATCATAAATGTGTTTCAATGTAATTAGGTTATTTGAAATTTGAAATGCTACTCCGAATTATTATTTGTCAATCATCATAAATGCTTTTCAATGTAATTAGATTATGTGAAATTTGAAATGTTACGCCCAATTATGATTTGCCTATCATCATAAATATGTTTTAATGTAATTAGATTGTGATTATTCGACCCGGGTCAAACGTAATTGGGTTATGGAGCGGGTCACACGAGATTTAGAGTGTAAAGTTGATTCAATAGCCATTAAAAATTTACTTCTCAGGAATATAAAGAGATTATTCATTCATACATTATTAATTAGGATATGAGCAACCATTAAACAATTACCTCTTGACAATCTCGTAATATGAACTGTCATATGTGAGCAATAATGTACGCAACATGAAAAGGAATAAATGAAATTTAGAGAAAACATTTATCAACTAGTACACATTCATGTAATTGTATTAGGATCCATACAAATTTAGATTTACAAAACTGTCACAAAGAACACACTCAATCATGTGCTACATCTAGAGAGCTAATATCATTATATGTTGGAAGGGACGAAAAAAAGTTCAAACCGCTAAATCCTTCAGCTGATAAAATTCCTTTATCTAAATAATCCTTCAGTTGATAAACTTCCTTTATCTTATTCAAATGGTTTCAAGTGATAACTTTGTATTATTAACTACATTCCCCAAAAACTCTTTTGTGATTGTGAGATTTAGAACAATAACTAATTCATTTCTCACAAAGATATTTGAAAAAGCAACTAATAATAGCTCTCTTTTTGGGAAGAGTATGCTAAAAAGATTTTAATAAGGCATGATCTCTCACATAGGGTTGGTAGTAGCAGTAGCATTTATTAGCTTAACAGTGCTATGTTACATTGCACACAATATGGAAAAAAAAAACTCCATTAATTAAAATAAACCCAATAAACTTCAATTACTGCATCACAACACAATATTTGCATTGTCATCACTCTTACTTCCAAAATGATAAACTAATAAGGACAAAAGGATAAACAGAATCCCCTTGCTCAACTGAATGTAATAATCTTATATATATCAAACACACGACATACAATTACTTAATCTTCAAAAGACTTCAAAACTTTTACCAAAAAAATATATACTTATAAGTGATAGCATAAGTATCTTACAATAAGTGACATAGTTTTCCAAAACCAAATATTGGATGTATTATCAAACAATGCACATCAATCTATACAACACATGAGGGAGAATACCTAGTTAAGGAAGATAATTAAGTTATATATCATATGTTATGTATTCTTAATTATATATCAGTGTATAATTTAGGAAAAACAGTTTAAAGAAACAATGATAAAAATAAATATTTTAAAGTAGTTTAATTAATATTTTTAATATCTCTAAAAAGGTCTATTCTTTGTGTGTTTGTATTAGCTTTTGGAGAATAAATTTTACGATTTATAAGATAAGTATATAAAAAAAGTTTTATCTCAACATACAGAAAATGACTTCTAAAATTACGGTTTAGACCTTATCCAAACACTCAATCTATCTTATATTTAGAATTTGAGGGTGTAATTCATTTAGCTTTTTTTTTTTTTTTTGAAACAAAAAAGTGGATGGGCTCTTTAGGAGAAATTACCATGTTAGAATGAGTTATTGAGGAGTGAAATGTAGTACATGAGGAGATGACAAAGTATGGGAGATGATAGTGCCAGCGCAGCCACAGCCACCATGTCACACTCACCAAGGTTCTTCCTCTGCTGCTGCTCAATCCTCATCTTGATTTGCTTGGAGTCAGATCACTCACTGTTATTTCACAATCCTATCATCGTTCTTATCATTCTATTTCTCATCACTCTTCCCCGTCACTCCCCACCTCACATGTATATTTCAGATTACTTTCCTTATCATATCTAAAAACTTGAATGAAGTTAAGTTCTCGTTAGCCAAATGATAATATTATATATGTAAAATTATTTTTTTTAAAAATAAACTCCCTCTACTGTTGGCTGTTAAAAGCTCCTGTGGCCAACTCTGATCGCCATCGATCAGAGGCCACAGATTCCTAGGTGACAACTTAACTTTTCAAAACATTAGTTGTCATTAAGTGTTTGTGTCATTTGAGATAATTAAAGTTATTATTATATTTTTTAAAAATAAAACATTCATTAATCCTTTTATTTTTTAATTATATGTACGTGATCCTAATGTTCTTCATTTCACAACAACTTATTAACTTATCAGCCATGTTAGTGTATGTTTGGAAATATTTATTTTTTAAATATAAGTATTTATTTTATAAGTCAAGATAAAATTTCTCTCACATACTTACTTCGTATACCATGAATCATGATTTATAAGCACTTATTACCTAAAAATAAGCTATTCCAAACGAGCAATTATGATATCAAATTCATATTAACCCAGTTATTTATTAATTATTAACAGTTATTTATATCCTATGAAAAACAGAGAAATATTCTTCCTGTTCTAAACTTCTAGTCATAGGAGTTGGTTGTGAAGTTGGTACCGATCCTATATATAATTATTATTTTCTAAAATTTTTTGTATTTTTATCACATTTTTCTTATATATTTGTTGGTTTTGAACTCAAATTGTGTATAAACTTTTTAAATATGAAGGAAAATGTGATGTGATGAAAATACTTTGAAAAGTTATAAATTTTGAGCTAAACGTATAGAGGTTTTGATTAAATTGAAGAAATTAGAAAGCTGATAAACTCCTTCTCTTTGTAGAAGGATGAGGACAAGAAATAGAAGCTTACATGGATAATTGGAAGTGGAGAAAAGAAGGACACTTGTCAGGAAAGAAGATCAAAGAAGTAGCTTGAAGGCATTTCCAGTTGCTTTTGCTTCGCCACAACAAAGCAAAAGCAAAAGCACCTCAAAAATATATCTTTTTGGCCACGTTCACTGTGGGTTTGCTATAGCAAAGCAAAAGTGAACTTATGATACTGATACTGTGTATTTAAAAAAGTGACGATGCTGGTGGCATTTTAACCTAAGAGAGGCGCCGAAAATGGATCATTCTACACAGGGGAGAGCTCAAGAACACGAGAAGGCTATTTGTGAATAGCTCTTGGAGATTTTGGAGGAGATTTGTGGAGAATTTCAAGGGTTCTTCTCGCTTTTTCTGGCTTTTCCCTCTTTTCTTCCCAATTTGTTGATATGCTCATGGGTTTTGAGTTGAGTTGTTGGTTTGTATTGATCATGTGTAGCTAAAACTCTCCATTAGAATTACTTTTACTCATTGTATGGATTGAAACTACTAGATTATCTTGCTTTTGTTGGTTAATAATTATATATGTTGATTTTTCTTTATGCTTAATGTTATCTTGTGCTTGATCACCACATGATTAGAGTTGTTCAATTGGAAGATGCTTGAGAGAGCTATTTTGATTGTAGAACTTAAGAAAAATCATGCTAGACTTGAAGTTTATGGATTAAATGGATGGTTTATTGTTAGAATAGAGATATATCTAACAACCTAACATAATTAGTTGAAGGATTACTTTGGAAAGATGGTTTCCATTAATTATAAACAAGAGATTGAATATTTTCAATGAAGATTAAAAATCAATCTTGACTTGAGAAAGCTTGGTTGATAATTTTAGAACCTCTGACTACCTTATGCACTCATTTAATTAACATAAATGGATATTTGCGTAGTTTCATGAAATACAATGGGAAAGAAATAATCCTAAGCTAATACCTCTTAAAGTTATATCCAATTTCCCGTTTCCCACTGTATTTACTTTATTGTTTTTATCAAAAGTCTTTATACAAATTGATCAAATTCAAATGAATCCATTCAACTTAATTAAGAACATGTCTACATTAATTAACTCACTTTCATCATAATCTTTGTGAATCAACACTCATTTTCTCACTAATTTATTATTTATGACCCGTACGCTTACGAAAGCTAAACGAAAAACAATAATGCCTCTATCTATATGATGCATAGCATGGAAGGAGCAAGAGAGAAAAATGGGGGAAGAGAGGGATTTAAAGAGAAAACAAGAGAAAGTCAATGCAACTTTTATTTAATTATATTCACAAGGCATGCAAAACAAAACATACATGTTGAGGTACTATTTGTGTTTTGTGGGCTTCGACTTAACCATAATAATTAGTAATAGAATATTATGGAACGGAGAGAATTGATGACAGGACATTATAGAATACAGTTACAACAAATTAAAAAAGCATAACGACAAGAGGAGAGAAGTATTGAACAAAATAGTCTTCAAGTCGCTTTTGGTATCTTTTTCTTCCTATTTTTTGATTCCTATCAATTTCCCCTATGGAAGAGAAGTCTCCTTGGCAGAGATAACATTTGTATCAGAGTAATCTTTCAAGCAAGCAAGATAACGGTGAACAAAACCATTAGAGGTGAGGACAGTTTGTTCATCTGTTACAGCACAAAATGTCTCCTTAGTTGATGGAACAATCGGCAATGGTGGAATCGGAGCAATGTGTTGCTAGGAACCCACAAAATCATCACTAAACAGAGGAAGATGCTTAGAGCATATTTGAGAACACTTATTTTTTGAATATAAATGCTTATTACGTAAGCCGGGATAAAACTCCTCTCACATACTTACCTTATATATCATGAATCACGATTTATAAGCACTTATTGCTCAAAAATAAACTATTCCAAATCAACACTTAAAAATACATCAATAAAAATCAAGACCTTTAACATTAAAATCCGGACTAATAGGTACGTCAGGAGGTAAGTAAAGCATATACAAGCATTGGGATCAAGTTATTTACAGGAGTTTCATCTCTAATATTTATGATACGGACTAATTTATTTAATTTATAAATTACAACATGATCTAATATTATACATACACGAGTATTTTAGAAACACTACACCATATTCATGATAATAAAGAAGGGTAGGATGGGAGGAGAAGAAAGTGAAGGGGGAGCGCGTGGCACTCGGAGTGTATCGAGAAGGACGCCCCACATGGTGGGTTACTGGGGCCCACAAGGAGTGGGTGTTTGCTACTGTAGATCCTTCAACTTTGTCGTCTTGTGGATTCTTTTTGAATATAATATACCGCCCATATTCTGGTTCATGCATCTCCTCCCCCAATTGCCATTTATTTAATCCATCAATTATCAATTAATTAAATATTTTTTTGAATCCTCCTTCCTGCTGCCCGTGCTGGCCAAATGGCAATTTACCATTCCCCCATTATTATTTTTTAATTTTTCTTCAAAGGATAGGGTTAATCACTTGGGGTGTGTTTGGTTTCAGGAGAAGGTAGGGGAGGAGAGGAGGGGTAAATTACTTTTTTGGATTGAAGGTATATGTAAATTTTAGATAAAAATTTAAAATTTAAAAATAATGAGAGGGTAAATTTTAGATTTCTTTTATCCAAAATTATAATTTACCTACCATTCCCTCAAACCAAACACACTCTTAGGGTGTGTTTGGTTTGAGGGGAGGGGAGTGGGAGGCTGGAATGAGATGGTGGGTAAATTGCTTTTTTGGGTTGAAGGTATTTAAATTTTGGGAGGGAATCCGAAATTTAAAAAGAATGAGAGAGTAAATCTTAGACGGAAACCCAAAATTTAAAAAAATGAGAAGATAATTTTTAGGTTTATTTTATCTAAAATTGTAATTTTTCCACCTCCCCTTGCCTCCCCCTCTCCCTCCCCTCAAACCAAACACATCCTTAGGGTGTGTTTGGTTTGAGAGGACGGTAGGGGGCGTGGAGGAGAGGGGGTTAAATTACTTTTTTAGGTTAAAGGTATTTAAATTTTGGGTTGGAACTTAAAATTTAAAAGGAATAAGAGGGTAAATTTTGGGTTTTTTTATCCAAACTAGTAATTTACCAATCCTCTCCTCCCCTCAAACCAAATATACCCTTAATTGTAACAGGTTTACTATAGTATTTATACGGAGTTGGTTTTAATTCTAAATATAAGACATAATTTTTAAATTTATTAATATTCTTTTAATTTACATCTTTTGATTTCTTCTTAATAACAGTTAATGAGCAGTGGGAGTGAGAAAATTAAAAAAATATATAACTTAATCAATTTCCTTATCTGAGAGTCGTTGAGAACGTGGAAGATTCCGAAAGTGTGTCAGAAATCCTTGTGCCCGTGTTAGCCCTCCTCCCTTCTCTTTTTTACTGCTCCTCATCCATCCGTCCATGATGTCACACATACGCCACTTCAAAGTTCAAACAACCCAACAACTATCTCTCTATGGATAAATTAGTGCTTCTTTTTTTTTATTAGATTGAGTAAAATAAATTGATAGTTAAAATTAATAAGTGTATTAAAAATATCATATTTTTTTATATATACCCTTATTTGTGAAAAAAGTATAAGAGAGAAAATAAATAAAAAGTATGAGAAATAATGGATATGAGATATAAGAGAGGATGAACATTTAATAAGGATAAAATAGGAAAAATAAGCTTATATTTTCATATAAAAAGTAAAAATTGCTTATAAAAGGGATCAATCATATGAGAGAGAAATTTGCTTATAAATAATATCAGAGAGAGTATTACACTATTACTCTTCCTCTCCCACTTATATCCTTAATTTAAACATGACACTGTTTTGAAACTTAAAAATAAAAAATTCATGATTCATCTAGAACCTATAGACAGGAATATTATTGGAAAAGAATTTATGTACACGGCAATAAATAATAAGAACTTGTATTTAAGGCCAAATCACTTATTTAATTATAAACGTCTTCGTTATGCTCTTTCTTAGATTATCATATCCTCTTTATTTTCTCATAGGACCGCATCACTAAAACTTTTAATATTAATCAAGCCATTTGCTTAGATGACAAGTCATATGAAAGGAACATGAAATATTATCTTTGAAGATATCATGGCATTTCTCTCCTCATTCACTAGATTAGATGTAGCATTAATAAATCCTTCTTCACATATATTTACTAATCCTTTTTTTTTTTTGCCACCTTTTGATATTTCCTTTATGAAGTAATTGAACCTTTGCTATTAATGTCATTTGGCCTTTTTATAAAGAACATAAAACTATTAAATATATCTTATATTTATGACTAGAAGAATATATCAAACGATCAAACTAACTTCGTTATAAATATCATGAATGTAGTTTAAAACGACTAGAGTAAGTAATACTCCTTTCGGTCCTTAATATAAAACACATTTATCTAATTCATTTAGATTAAAGAAGTTAGTGGGTTAATTAAGATGACATCAGTTTTCTAAAATACCAAAACCATCTTCCTTAATTCTCTCATTCCTTCTCCTCATTGATCATTGTTGAGGGATCATAACAGGGGTAAATTAGAAAAAATTGATAAATATAAAAAATATGTCTTATATTTAAGATTAATATAAACTTTGCTTATATGTCTTATATTAAAGACCATAGAGAATATCTATATCTTTTTATGTCATATAAATTTTATTTAAAAATGCACACCATTGTATAGGGTTAAGCTACATACAAATATATATGATTTAAATTTTCTAATAAAATTGGTAACCGGGTTAATTTGCATCTAACAATTTAAAATATTTTTCAGTGGTATTTAGTATCAAAAACTAAATTGTGATTCATTTAACACTTTTGAATATTTTTTCAGTAGCACTCAGTATTTTAATATAATTTCCAGCATAATTATGCCTTTAAAGTATTTTTCTCAATAGTAATAAACACCATAAACTTATACTATTGAGTGCTACTAAAAAAATACTCTGAAGTGTTAAATGCTTAAAAATACTTTATGATATTAGACACTACCATAAAAATACTTGAGAGTAGTAGATGCACTAGAAATTAGTTTAGGGTAATGAGTCTCACTAAATAATACTTCAGGATACAAGATGTTACTTAACACATTATTAAGGTAAAATGTAAAATCATTATTCGGTTCAAAATAATCCACATCACAATTGACCTCAAGCTTAACATGAATGCCCATGAGACATATTTCATATTTTGCAATAAAATGATAAATATTAAGATGTTGTGATGTAATAATACTAACAATAAATTTGTAGGAGTGGTTTGACTCAATTGACACTAAATATTTCCTTAAATTTTGGTTTACGATAAGAAGATGTGAGTTTGATCTAAGTGAGTATTTGACAATTATACAAATCTAGGTTTCAAACATAGGTTTATGTAAATTGAGACAAAACTCTTCTTACATATTTACCCCGTAAATCGTAAAAAATATTTTCAAAAGTTAATTAAAACAGTATACTTAGACTATGACTCTATGAGTGATGGCCAACCCAAAAAAGGAAAATTACAAATAGTGAATTTCACCGACTTAATTGCTATATCACTCTCTTTGCTATGACATTATACCGTATTCAACTAGACACGTTACAGACACGGTGCACCCAGTATCCACCCCACACGTACAACATGTGGTTTTCCTTTTTTCCTCAAAACAGTCACACATAAGCATACTGTTGAGAACTTGTAGTATTTTAACATCAAGCTAGTCCATTGGAAAGTAAAATTATTAATTTAATTTTTAAGTCGCTAGTCTGATTTTATTGAATAGTATCAAATTAAGGAACATCATACTATTCTATTTCATAAATTTCTAATTGTGTATTAAAAATAAAGATAGCTGACGTGTTTTCAAAATTTAGGTGAAAAAAGTAGGCAATTCACTTTTTTTTTAAATATTAAAATGATGACTTCTAAAAAAAAAATAAGGATGAATGTTGAAAAAAAGATTTAAATATTGACTTTGACATAGGTGACATGGGTGATTATAATTCCCTTGCCAATATTAATGATCAATTGGCTGATCAGAAAGATTTAGCTGGCTGTGATCATATCTTTCGAAACAGTCAAGAGAGCTGTCTGTTATTTTCCCTTTTCGTTTATTTTTCTTAATAATAAATAGTAGTACTGTAGCAATTAAACATTTTCATTGAAAAAGACATGTGAAAATTAAATCTGCCGGCACCAAAGAACATCTGCATTGCCCTTCCCCTCCGGGAAAAAGAAAAGTTCAATAGTCAACAAAATAAACTAACACCGCAGTCAAAAATCTAAAAAAAAAAAAAATATTGTCCTCTTTTTCTAAATTCTGTTTTCCCCAGAAAAGGAGAACTACAAAGCTAAATAATTAGGAAAAATGATAATAAGGTCCTAATTAAAAATAATAATATCAGAAATACTCCATAACTTATTAATGACAAGTGAAAGAGTAATTATTGACAAGTTATGAGATTTTGTCAATAATATTTTTTTTAATTGAGACCTTAGTATCATTTTTCTAAATAATTATGTATCTTCTGAGTAAATTCAAATCTTAAAACTGATCCTGTTTGATTTCTTTTTTCAATAATCAGTTATGAGGTTCTTGCAATGACATTTGATGTTTGTGCGTACATCTCAATGCTGGGAGAAAATTGAATACTAGTATAATTTTAGGAATGAGAAACTGAAATAAAAACATATAAAATTAATATCATTATTTATTCTTATAGTTTGATCGAATTTTAATTTTAATTTTTATAGTTTTAAATAGTTAGTTTTGACTCCTATAGTTCTATAATAACTTGATCTGAGTTTAAGTATTGAAACCAAAACCAAAATTCATTAAGCATAGGGATTGGGTTTTAAATTCAAATTACATCTTTATGAAAGTATAGAAATAAAAATTAACGATTTAAAACTATATCAATTAAAACTAAAAACTTGATCAAACTAGGAAGAGGAGTAACAATAATACTAACCCGAACTCGTGATTGGAGAAAGTGGTAGAGATGTTGAGGGGGATAAAAAAAAGAGAGATTAGGTGGTGGTTCAACGTAATAGGGTCATTTATTAGAGTCAAATCGGGTGAAACCACTCACAGACATTAGGTTGGTAAGTTGCCTCACAACTTTGCAATTCAAGAATTATTGATTGATAATTATATTGTTGTAACTCTATTTAATTAGGACTGGCTCAATCATCAACTCACCCATGTGATTCTTCCAACTCTCTCTTATTCTCACACAATTCATAACAATCACTCATTCTTCTTCTAAATATTACCTCTGGTCTTAATTATAAGATAAAGTTGATTTTTTTTAGAAATTAAGGAAACTAAATAAGCTATTTAATCATATCATATGTTATGTATCATTATATTATATATTAATTTATTAGTCAAACTAATTAGTTTGAAGAAAAAAAAAATATAAATACTTTAAAGTAATTTAATTAGCTTCATTAATTTATCTAAAAGAGTCAATTTTATCTTATAATTAAGACCGGAGGGAGTATCAATTTTTTTAAAGATATATTGAATTTAATCTAGAAAAGCGAAAATGTGAAACGGTATCAAATTTTAAATAGGGATAACCTTAGAAAAAATGTAACAAATATTACACTTATGACCTATATAATAAGGGCTACACGTTCTTTCTAAAAGGTGACTTATGATAAGGATCAAAATAATTACTCGTAGATACAAGAAAAAATAGATAAATTGATTATTTATATTTATTTAATACATTAAGAATTTGTTATGCTTTTTGTAAAATATTCATGTCATCTAATGACTAAAATTTAATATGCATAGATAAAAATACCCTATAATAAATAAAGGTATGGAGATGTAATATGGGAATTAAAAGAGAAGGAAATATTTTATTTAGGATTAAATCAAAACTTTTAAATAAAACTCATATTCAGATAAGAGAGAGTGTACCTGCCTTTCTTTCATTCTATGTTCTATGAAGTCATATGTAATATTTTTTGCATCCTTGTTGATTACAAAAAGAACCACTTTTCAAGGTTCCCACAAAAAGCATAAAAGAAATTACCAAAAAAAAAAAAAAAAAGAGCATAAAAAAAGTCTATATTTAGTTGATGAGTTGAATACAGATTCTACTTCTTAATACTCTTGTTTAAGTTTGGTTATACTTTTGACTGGTATGAGATATATAGTTGCATAAAAAAGGTGCATTACTTATTTTTTTTAAAACAAATAAAAAGCTTTCACAATAAAAAGGCACTTAATATTAATTGTCTCTGCTGTGAGTATGACTTGTACTCAGCTAATAATCGGTAATCGCTTTGGACTTGGTATGTTACGTTAATGGACGCGTAATAAGTTAATTATGGTTTTTGAAACAGAAAAATTTTTGTGAGGGCACTTTTCTTTTGGGAAAATTCCAAAAAACTATATTGGAAATAGCAAAATGACAATTCAGTACATTGAAATTGCAAAAGGATAATTCAGGCTGTGTCAGACGGGCAGAGGAATCTGGCATTTTGAAATTTCGGCCAAATGACGAAAATGCCCTTCAGCCCTCAGTCGGAATAACAACATAGGAGTTGTTAATGGCGAATCCGGAGTTGTTAATGGCGAGATCGATGGTGTTATTGGCCCTGAAATTTGTTAAGTGCGAAAGAAGAAAATGGAGTTGTTAATATCGAATCCGGAGTTGTTAATGGCGAGATCAGTGGTGTTATTAGCCCTGAAACTTGTGAATTGTAAAAGAAGAATTGAAGTTGTTAATAACGAATCCGGAGGTGTTAATTCCGAGGATCATGTTGTTATTCTGAAGTGGGCCTGAAGTGCTGAAGGGCATTTTCGTAATTTGGCCGAAATTTCAAAATGCCAGATTCCTCTTTTTTCTGACACCCGCCTGATTCGTCATTTTTGAATTTCGATGTACTGATTTATCTTTTTTATATTTTGAGTGTAGTTTTTTGGAATTTTCCCTTTTCTTTTCGCTGGAAAGTGAGGGCACTTTCAATTAAATATAATAAATTGCATAGTTTTTGTAATAAGATATATTCAAAGCAATATTTTGCTGTTATTCTGAACAAAAATATATTTAGAATAATCTGGCAAAATAATTTTGCATTAGTGGTAACAAGGCAAAATAACTACGAAAATCACCACCTTAGTCTAAATAATGGGTTTAGGGCTTATTTGATTATGTTGTTTTCAGAATATTTCGGTAGAGTAATTCATTAGAACAAAGTTTAAAAATAAAAATTTTAAAAATATGTTTGGATCATTATTTTGAAAATATTTAAAAATAATAAAGTAAAGGGTGAAAGAATTATTTTATATATATTTACATAATCATTCTTAATGAAAATGCATTCTTCTTCATCTCTTCTCAAACTTTGTAAAACAAAACGTCACAAAACAGTAATTAGATATTTTAATTTTTTTCCATGTGAACTTTTAATTTCTTTTGTTTTCTAGAACACAAATTTTTTATTTTTAAAAACAGAAAACTACTTTGAAAATAGGAAATCAAACCCAGACTTAACTTCTGTTGTTTTGACTCTCCTCTCCTGTGTAACTACCTGGTATTACCGTAGTTGGTTATTTTATATTGACATTGAGTTAAAACAAAGGTTTCATTTACAAATCAAGAATTGACCTCGGATTTATTTTTTTGAGCTGTATTTAATAGAGAGAAAAGACATTGTCCTATGCTGAAAGTAATTGCAATTAGTATTTACAGTCCTGAATTTATCTAATATACCTGACCTTTTCTTTCAAATTCATTGTATCGTATTTGGTCTCAATGTATACTTTATTTATAAAAATATAATTAATTGTTTCTAGAATCAAAATCCGAAGCATTAATTAAAAGATGAAATAAAAAGAAAGCAGTATTGTAAGATCAGAGTATTAGTTTAAATGTTATTTAATTTTTATCTTCAATGTATTAAGCATAAATAATAAAAGTCAACTTTTTTTTTTCATCTTTATAATTATTGTATGTGTTGACTTAAAAAATAAAGATGCTAATAAATGTAGGGTCCAAATCCCAAACATCATTTTGACCAATAGAGAGCTTCAAAATTAATTAATTTATATTTAGGGTAACAAATGTTAGCTTTTTATTTTGTAAATTTGTGATGAACTTAATAAGTGCATATAGCATTCTTTTAATCTCTGTGATTTTTGATATCCAAAAGATTGATTGCCCATTTAATGTGGATACATGAATGTTTTTTTATGCATGAATTAAACTTTAAAGACATTGGATTTTTTTTTTTTTTTTTACCAATGGAAGTTGGCGCAGATGGGTGGGCATCTGCGCCACACCAATCCGTTCCTGGATTCGATCCCAGGAAACGGAAGGTGTAAAGAATTTCCATTGGGAGCTCTCTCCTCTGGGGCGCCTCAAAGAGGTGAATTCCTGTCGGGCCTATCAGATTGGGGGCTCCAGGATTAGTCGGTTGTCGGGGGCCCATGTCGGTAAATCTGGCCTTGGCCTTCAGGTTAACGCCAGATACCTGGAAGGTAGGTGCACCGAAGGCCAAAAATGATCCATCGCATAAACCATAAGAAAAAAAAAGACATTGGATTTTTACTTGAAAGAAGTGGGAAAAACTCAACTCTTTTTATTCCTTTGACCACATAAGTTTAGAATTTTGCCCACGTGCCTTTTACTTCTCCTTCCCGGTTTTGCCCCTGTCCTCTTCACCCTAAAAACTAACTTAATTACCGAAATAGCAGGTTCCCCTGTCACCTTCTTCACAATTATCTAATTTATTTTATAGAAAGCAGTAAGTTTTTTAATACACAAAAAATTGATCAATAAAAAAATTACTTTCATTATTTATTCAATCAAATAACAAAATTTATCACACCCTATATTTGTATGATAATTTCCCAAGTTACTAGAAATCATAATACAATAATTAATATCTTTATAATGCTTTCATTCAACCAAATGAGTGTATGATTACTTAGCCATCTATATTTATAAAAGCTAAAAATTCATTTATCATTCATAGCTAACGTATATATTTGTTGATATTCAAGTTTTTATCATAAATGCGACGCGTAAAAAAAATTGTCATGATGCCGTGAATAAGAAAGTACTATCTTTAGTTATTAGGTTTTAATCAATATTACACTTTAACCATGATTGCATGTTGTGCACGTAACAGAAAATTAATTACATCCTGCCATACATTATTGTGACATTATTCTCTCATATTAAAGACGAATATAAATTCATTCGTTCGGATTTTCTACCCAGTATATTAACAGAATGATTATAATTTTACCTTAATGTATTTTTTTAGTTCCAAAAATTACTTTAAAATATTAGGTGCTACTGAAAAAAATATTTTAGAGTGGGTGGAAACTAAAAATCAATAAATCTTAAGTTTTGGGTGCTTGTTACTACTAAGAAAAATACATTAATAATAACATGGTAATCAATCTCCTAAGACACTGGGTACAATTGAACAAATATTTTAAAAGGTTAAAAGCAGAAAAAAATATTTTAAAGTAATATTTGGAGTTGAAAACATATATTAAGAGTAAAATTGTAATCAGTCTGCTAACATATTGGATATAACTGAAAAATATTTTAAGAGGTTAAAAACATTAAAAATTATTTTAGGATACCGTATGCTACTTAAAAAATATTTTAAGATACTAGATACGTCCAAAAAAATATTTCAAAATATTAGATTTCATTATTTAAAAAAACATTTAACCCCATTATTTTACATCCAAAACTACATCCAAACGGTATAGTTTTAAGAAAATGATGGCAGCGGAGGGAAGCCAGTTTTCCGCTCTTCATTCAATTTTATATCCCATTTAATAATTAGTATTGCTACATGCCTCTATTTATCAATTTTATAATACCACTAACTAACCGGCAAAAAGCTAAAACCAATAATAATCCTCCATTCATGGCCAATATGTTTGTTAACAATTAAGATTTAATCATAGATATTATGGTTAAAAACATGCAAAAAAGAAAATGTTTTTTCTTAGGGTTTAACCAAACCTATTTTTGCAATCTTACTATTAAGGTTTACCAGAATTTCAAGGAAAAAAATAAAAAAATGTTATTCTTTCAAACTAGTTGCTGAAATATTGTAAAAGATTATTAAAATTTGTGATTTTTTTAAAAAAATTTTCATGATAACTGAAATTTGTAGACTTCAATTTGAGTGGTTTTTTCATTTTTTTTAAAAACTATAATTCTGAATTATTGTCAAATACGCGTGTTACTGCTACCAGCTGACTAAAGCCAGTAAATCGGGAAGCCGCAGTCTCTGTACTGACCTTCAGCGTGGTAATTAACGAGCTGACCCAAGGGCATAGTGGTAAACGAAACGTTCCTCGTCTCCTTGTGCAGCTACTTACTCCATTGCTGGGAAAAAATAATATATAAAGGCCACCCTACTGGTCATCTTGTCACCAAACTCATCAGAATTATTAAAACCCTCAGGAATATCGCTTCCATTTCCAAAGAAAAAAAAGCTGAGTTTACAGTTCTCATTTCCAGAGTACAAGAAAATTTTTCTGCTGAGCGTACAGAGAAGGCAATACAAACATGTGTGGAGGTGCTATTATCTCCGACTTCATTCCGGCGGGGGCGGTTGCGGCGGCCGGGAGAGGGGGAGGAAGTTCTCGAACGCTTACCGCCGATTACCTGTGGCCTGATTTGAGCAAGATTGGGTCTGGTAGGAGGTTTTCTAAGCCACTGAAGCCTGAAACTGTCATCGACTTGGACGATGATTTTGAAGCCGATTTCAGTCAATTCAAGGATGATTCCGATATCGATGTAGATGAAGATGATGATTTGATGAATGATGTCAAACCCTTTGCTTCTTCTGCCATTAAGCCCTCTAAGAAGCCTCTGTCTCGTGGTAACTTTTTTCTCAATCTCCTCATAATTTTTCTATGAGGATGGCTAGCTTCATGGATATTCTTGCATGATTCATTCTGTTGTAATGAAATTTGTGTTAGGATGTTTCTTGTGCAATTGCTTCCGTGATTCTTTTGTCGGTGGTTGGATTTTTGTTGTGTTGATGGAAAAAAGATGATTCTCCGTTTCATTTTCATTTCTTGGTTTCTTCACCTGGAAAATCTTGAAATTTGCCTTTTCTATCAAATTGGAGTTGGCTTTGTTTGTCTATGACCTATGATTTTTGAGTACGTTCAAAAATAAAAATCTACTATGGAATTTCTTTTCTGCACATGAAAGCGATCTTTGCTGGAAGATAAGATCGACCACTTAGATCTTGTCATCTCCCTGAAGAATAGTTTTAGGCTTTCTTTTAATACAGATATTGGCTTCTCTTTAGAAATAATTTTCGCAAAATTTTTTTTCCCTATCCTCCTTGCTGGGTTGTTAATGAACTGTGCTCGTGCTCTAGGATCCATCACCTCACTTTCAAGTGTGTAAAATCTGGAAAGAAATTTTCAAGCAGTTTTGACATTAATGTGTTATCCTTGTAAATTTGGAATAATTCGTCTTGAGCCAAAAACAAGATTGAAGTTGTTTCTTATTCAGAAATAGGTTTGACTTAAGCATATGTATGAATTTGTAGATCCGATTGTAATTGATTTCTTTTACTTGTATGGTATTACAGAAATCATTAGAGGCTGGTAATCTGTATCTGATTATGTAAACACGCTGCTTAAGTTGGATTTTCCCTTTCAGGGTCCATTGGTTCATATCTGGTCTAGGTTAAATTAATACTTCGCCTTTTATGATAAATCTGTTCTGATTCCTTTTAAGAGTTAATGCGTATATTATCAATCTGATAAACCAGAAACCCAACAATTTTGACCTAAGAATTGCAATATTACTTTGTACCACTCGAGGGAGTAGTTCCTGTTTGGATATTACATCGAATATTACTAGTTCTTGAATGTTATAGTTTCCTTAATTACAACCGATGAAGGATCACATAACCAACCATGTCCATGCCAGCTTTGGATTGAAACATGAGTTTATTCTCATTATTATGATGATTTATTGATTTCCTTTTCAATCATGTTGAAGGATCTGCTGCTGCAAAACCTGAGAAATCCGATGGGCCAGCTGAGAAGTCTTTGAAGAGGAGGAGGAAGAATCAATACAGGGGAATCCGCCAGCGCCCATGGGGTAAATGGGCAGCTGAGATCCGTGACCCAAGAAAGGGAGTTCGTGTCTGGCTCGGAACCTTCAACACTGCTGAAGAAGCTGCAAGAGCCTATGATGCTGAGGCAAGAAGGATCCGCGGCAAGAAAGCCAAAGTCAACTTCCCTGATGAGGTCCCATCAGGCCCTTCATCAAAGCGTCTCAAGACCAAAGTCGAGAAGCCACTTCCAAAGGCCAATCTGAACTCTGTTCAGCCCAACTTCTCCCAAAACTTCACTGTTGGAAACAATCTCGAGGACTATTACTACTCTATGGGTCTGATGGAACAGAAACCACAGATTAACCAGTTTGCTGCTGCTGCTAGCATGGGATCCTTCTCTGAGACTAACGTTAACAATGTGGTCCCATCACTTTCATCACCTGATGATGTCACTGTTTATTTCAGCTCTGATCAGGCGAGCAACTCATTCGAATACTCAGACTTTGGATTTGGGGAACAGGCCCCAAAGACCCCAGAAATCTCATCCATGCTTTCTGGTGAATCTCAGTATCTGCAAGATTCCAACCAGAACAGCACTGCCAACAACAACTTGCAATACTCAGACTCTGAGAATGTGCTCCCTGCCGGAAATGGTTCCGGTAAGAGTCTGTCGGATGAACTTGCTGACATTGAATCCCAACTGAAGTTCTTTGAGGCATCATACCTTGAAGGAAGCTGGGATGATGCTTCAATGGGAAGCCTGCTTGGTGGAGACACAACACAGGATGCTGCAAATAACCCAATGAGCCTCTGGAGCTTTGATGACCTTCCTCCATCCATGATGGGGGGAGTTTACTGAGCAAGCTTCCTCTTCAATGGCCCCCCTTTTTAATGTAAATAAAGCTACAAGTTAGTAAATTTTTCATGACCCTCTTTTCTAGCTGCTGCTGCTTCTTTAGTGTTGTTCTTTGTAATAGAATAAGTTTTTATTTGTTCCCCATTTGATTGGTTTTTTTCAGGAATGGTTTGTCACCTGTGTTGGAGATGGTGTGAGAGAAAGTAAAACCCGCTTAAGCATCGTGTGGAGGTTATTCACTGGTAGCTGATGGAGATATTTTGGGGTCTTATTCCTATTTAGGTGTCCTTAATTTACCTTGTTAAAGACCTAAATTCTGAGGGCTTTTTTTTTTTATGTTTTTCTTCTTTCTTCCCTTTTATGTTTATATATATAAGGATGCTTAGATATGTGATATTGAGATTCAGTGTTGACTGCTGATCAATGTTAACTCGTGTTCTTTTATGATCCTTGTGTCCATGTTAGGTTTGTTTGTTACTGCTATGAATGGTTATTTCTGCTGCAGCTTTTACGGAATTCTAGATCTTGGATTCCAGACAATGGCAGGATAACCCATTCCCAAATTTCAACAGCTACAAATATGAATAATCACCAACTCCATTTTATAGTTTATACTCCTTTAATTTTTGTTGCCCTACTTTTTACTCCTTTTATTTTATTTATCTTATTTATAAGCTATTTTCAATTCGTTTTGACAGAACGAATAAAAATCTTAAACCTCGTAATTCTATTTAAAGATTTAACAATTTTTTAACTTTACTCTTATTTATTATATATCATACTCTTGTTTTTTGACCTGACATCATGCATTATACTCAATGAGAATTTAACTTACACAATAATGAAATTTTACATTCATTTAAAAAATTTAATGATCTGGCCATTGGTAGGATAGAAAATTTCTCCACCTTATAAAAAAGATGAGGGGGGTGTACTTCATAAATAATTTTTAATTGAATAGTAGTAAAACACGGAATTAAAGTCAAACCTTACCGGAACGTTATCAGACGTAAAGGCACGTTTGCATTGCAAGAAACAAATGTGCCACTAGTCAAGAAAATGATTTTTAAATCGGAACATTTAGATCAGTTATATCGGATAAGGTCTTAAAAATATGATCGGTGGTATTTTTGTAATTACGATGAAATATTAAGGCCGGTTATATTTAAAATTGGTCTTAAAAATAATTTTAAGACCCTAAAAATAATTTTAAAAATAATTTTAAGACCGGTTATAGTAAAAACCGGTCTTAAAAATAATTTTAAGACCGATTATAACAAAAACCGGTCCTAAAATATATACAATTAAAAAAAATAAATATATGTAATATAGTTTCCAGACCGGTTTTAAAAATAACCGGTCTAGAAAATATTATCTGAATTAAAGATAATTATAAAAATAAAATGTTTATCATTTTTAAGATTGGTTGTAAATGAAAACCGGTATTAAATATTAAAAATTTAAGACCGGTTATTTATTAATAACCGGTCTTAAATATATATTTTAAGATCGGTTTTGAAATAGAACCGGTCTTAAATATTACTTTTAAGACCGGTTGTAATTAACAACCGGTCTTAAAACTGACCTGGATTTTAAAAGGCGCCTATATTTGACTCTGAAATCTAAAATTCAAGCACATCAGCAAAATCCCTCCATCGTCTCCCGGCAGCTCCTCCTTTCCCCTTCTCTCCTCCGTCCTTAACTTCGCTGCCGTCAATGGAGATTTACTGTTGAATACATTATCAGAAGGCTATTGTCGTTTGTTCCCTCCGATTGGTTTCGTTCTTAACTTCGTTTTTATTGTCAGGTTTGTGTTTCCATTTTGTTTTTGGGTTTTTCATTGAAATTGTGAGATGACTTGGCCTCTATTTTCTTTGTTCGATTCCTGCAACAAGTGGCCAAGGACTGTTTAAATCCAGAGGAAGAAGAGGATCCTCAAGCAAAGGTTTAAGGTACCGTTTAATTATTCTGAAATTGTGGATCTGGGTTTATTTTAGTGGTTTTCCATTTGCATTACAGACTATAGTTTAAGCTTGTTGCTTCTAGTGGACCTGGGTTAATTATTCCATTTGAAAGTGATGATTTTGAGAGTTATAGTGATGATTTTGATCCTAGTTGAAGACTATAGTTTAAGCTTGTTGCTTCTAGTGGTGTAGCTTCTGTTATATTGTTTTGTTTGGTTTAAGCTTGTTTGGTTTTGTTTTGTTTAATTTTGATCCTAGTTGAAGACTATAGTGGTGTAGCTCCTAGTTGATTTTGCTAAACTAGATTTTGTTTTGTTTGGTTTAAGCTTGTTGCTTCTGTTATATTGATTTTGTAGCTTCTGGTTTCCTTCTTTTGATTCGGCTATGCGATTTGAATTTAAAATCTTTACCAATATGAAAACTTGCTTTAGGGAATTGCTTTTGCAATTGCAATTAATCATTCCTCCTTCATCTTAATTATTGTTTAAGTTGATATTGGTTATCAACTTGTGCATTGCAATTAATCATTTGTTCATGTTTGCATAACTTGGGAATTGCTTTTGAATGATACCTTTGTAGATAGTGCCGTGTTATAACAATAAATACTGTGTAGCAAAATTTTCTTAAATAGTGTCCTTAAAGTGTTTTTAGACAATGAGTCGTCCTAGTGAGGGTACTCCCGATCCAACAAATCCAAATCAGAGCAAGTCTAGCAATGCTTAGAGCCAGGAATACAATGATCCACGTAACTGGTATAGACGAAGGGGTAGGAGAGCCACCCGATTGACAGACATTCCTTTCAATCGGAATACTGGGAAAAAGATTCCGATTGAGTTTGATAGATATTGGAAACCAATCGGGCCTAATGCCCAACGGTATAGGAGTTTTGTCAGCCTCCTAGCACGCAATAAACCTAGCATCTTAATAGAACAGTGGAGAAATGTGGATAAAAGAGTGAAGCAACATATTTGGAAAATTATCTAGCTCACTTACGACATTCCTGAGAGTGATGTCTTGTATGAGAAGACAATGACGTATTGTGATGAACGCTGGGGGAAGTTTAAGATAAGACTAGCCAATGATTACGTGCATATCGAGGTGGAAGAAGTTAAGTCTCGTCCTAATCCATGCGACCAGTATTCTTTTATTGACGAACAGACTTGGCAAGAATTCAGGCGGCTTCGGACTTCTCCAGAAGCATTGGTGAGCCTTGACTTATTTTACATTTGATTTATTTATGAATTATGAAATGTCTTTATTGATTTACAATGACTTAATTTTGATTTCTTATTCGCAGGAAAAAAGGCAAAAGGCCCAAGAAAGTGGTAGAAAGAATGATTGCCCCCATACAATGTCTCGTGGGGGTTATGCGAAGGCCGAAAAAGATTTGTTAGCGGCCAAACGGAAGAGATTGGAAGAAGCAGCTCAATCCGATCCTTCTGTTTTTCTTTGTCCACCATCTCCGATACGTCGCGAAGAGAAGTGGTTGTTCGCTCACCGAAAGAGGAGCGGGTCTTATATGAGTGAACAATCTCGTATAGTTGGTGAGAAAATTGTAAATATTGTTGTTGACTTGTTGTTATTAATTATTTAGTAAACAAATTTCATTATTAACGTTTGTCATATGTATGTGTCTTACATGAGGAGCTTCAGAAAAAACAAGCTGAGGAATCATTTAGGTCGGATGGGAGGAATGACATCCTAACCGTAGCTACAGGAAAAAAAGAGCATCCCGACCGTGTCAGGGGGGTTGGAGGAGGGGTAAGCATAAGGGATTACTTTGGAGCACCCCCCGCCGTTCCTCAAGTAGTATGGTGACTAGGGAGGAGATGGAGTGTATATTGGCCACTGTGAGGGTGGAAGTTAGGGCTGAGGCGGAAGCATAATTTGATACACGATTTGAAGAAAGGTTCAGTAAGATGAAGGAGGAATAGATGATCATGACTAGCATAAGATAAGCAGATACCAGTGCTCCCCAGGCTCATTCCCTAAACTCTAAACAGATCACTAAAGGGAGTTGCATTGGTCAATCATCAGAGGGTCCTAGAAAAGAAATTGGTGAGCCTTGTGACTTGTTTATGGAGGATCCTCTGAGACGATTGGTTGCACGGGGGAGCGTGCACAACTTGGGATCAACTGTCCATCACTAAGAAATAAAGGATGATCAAGTTAGTGTGTCAGTTGAAGAGGTGATCGTTGCAGATGCACCTCTCCCTATCCCTGTTGATGACTTCAAGGTTGTGGGCGATGCCTTCAACTCTTTCATCTTGTGGCCAAAGAACCTTATTTCTGATCGAGCTGAGGAATCCCCACCACCTCCACCTTCACCTCCCTCCACTCAAGATGTTTCACGGCCTCCATTGAATGTCATGCAACAAATGATTTTGATGGCATATGATACGTCTTTTCAAATAAGAGATTGGGCTACTGAGTCAACTGTTGGCAAGTCAGGGGCTCAATGCTATCTTGAGAGGGATGATTTAATGTCCCTAGTAGCTCCTCAACAACAGCTTACGATTTTGATTGTCCAGCTCTTTTTAATCTAAGTATCTTCTCAAATTGAAAGTTAATATTTTACAAATTACGCCGTTAAACTTTGATTTAATGTCCTTGCTTGCATTATTGTAGGTATATGCATCGTAGGTTGGTTGACTCTGACAAAACCAATAAATTTGGACTCCTATGCCCACATCAACTCTACGACAAAGGGACCACTACTGCTATCAAACACACATACTTATCGCATAGGCTTAGTAAAACCTCAATTGAGTGTTTTTTGGCCCTATATTTACATGGGTAGGTAACAAATTTACATTTTATAATATACATAATATTTTATATTTGTTTAAAAGTTTTCCCCTTTTTCAGTGATAATTGGCAATTGGCTATTTTGTGCAAGAAGAGTTATTCCGTCATCCTCTTATGCTCCCTCCACCTCAGCAAGCCAACTAGTGAATTGAAGAAGAGCTTGAACGTGTAAGTTTTCTTGCATTATTAATAATTACTTTTCATGTGCAAAATTTATGGAATTTGTGTAAAATAAGTAACCTTTATAATTTCGATGATATAGAGCTATGCGGACATTCCAATACGCTGCTTGTGGTAGGCCTCTCCGTGAGGTAAAAGACCCTACATGGATCTTGCCAAAGATTAGTTACATATTGGTTTGTTTTAAGAATGTATTCAATAATAAGCCATGCTTTAATTTTATACTTGTTTTAATGATATCATATTATTTTTCAGACCCGCAGGCAACCACCGGGGTCTAACTTGTGTGGGTTGTATATTCTGAGGCACATGTATAATATTATTACCCTAGGTACGACATAATTTACTGAAGAGGTAAATGTATATGTATTTCAAAAATTTTGTATTACTTTTATTTTTTTTAAGTGAAGTTAATGTTTTGCCTGGCTTTGCTGTTTCAGATGTTTGAACTTGCTGACCCATTTCCAGAAGAAGACATTGATCACATTCGCAATTTTTGTGCTAAATTTATTTGTGAACTTTTACAATTGTGAGTTCTTGTAAAATTGAGGAATTTTTTTGTATATATTGATGAATTGGCATGTTGGTTGCATGATTTGACATGTTTGTTGGTTTTAACATGGTTATTTGTATATATTGATGAATTGACTTGTTGGTTGCAAGATATGACATGGTTGAATTCATTTATGCATATATATATATATATATGATGGTTTTAAACAAAACATTATACATGAGGATATATGACATGTTACAAGTTCTCAATGAGAAGGTTAAAGCAAAAGGAAATAGTAAATGGAAGCAAATTGAACACCTTATGGCACTTAATAAGTATGGCATTGGAAGTAGCAATTTTATGATGCGTTCTGGTAACTAACCTAATCACACCCAATTAAAAAAAAATTATAATACTTTTAAGACCGGTTTCAAATATAACTGGTTTTAAAATTAAACTTTTAAGACCGGTTATAAAAATAACCGATCTTAAAATTTATTTTAAGACCGGTTTTAAACATAACCGGTCTTAAAATTAAACTTTTAAGATCGATTTTAATCATAATCGGTCTTAAAAATGTTATGTAAATCTCAACAAAAGAGGTCTTTTAAGACCGGTGCTCATGACAACCGGTCTTAAAATTGTTTGCTTTAAGACCGGTTATCAATACAACCGGTCGTAAAAGTGAGAATTTTAAGATCGGCTGTATCAAGACCGGGTTCAAAACCGATCTAAAAAATCAATTTTAACCAGTCTAAAAAACCATTTTTTCACTAATGGTGGGGTTGAAATTGCCCTGCATCTTGTCTTTTACCTTTGTCTTCATTTGGGGTTTGCTTAGTTCAAAGAAATGAGGATAGAGAAATATATAAATATATACCTTTGTATTATATTTGTGAGATTTAGTAGGAAGATAATTTTTTTTTAAATATTAAAATAAATCATGAATATATTAAGTACAACATGCATCATAAAAAAGATACCCCTTTTTCTCCAAATTTTTATGGAGAGTCTCTCATTATTTGTTTAAAAACCCAAATAAAAGGATGAGAGCGAAATGCCTCTCATATTTTAGTATTTTACTCTTCATTTCTTTCATGCAACGCAATATGTAACCCAGAGATTTGTCCCTCACTGTCTGCGCCATCATAAGCTCAATAACCACACAGTAGCTGGGCCATTATTCACACTTCCGACCACATCTAATGATGTCTTCTCACTTTTGTTTTCTCATTAAAAAAACTACCAAAAAAAAAATTATGCATTCTCTCTAATCCCTATTATTATCTAGAATGCGTTTTTAGTCCTTTATATCACAAATTTGTGGCTGGTGCAACAAGGATTTGGGTTGCGGAGCCACCAGTCTCGGATCGGTTCTCCAAGAAATCGAGAAATTAAGCTGAGTCTTTGGAATGATTTGTTCCCAACGTGCAAGAGGAAGAGGACATTGACGATAGTTTTAGGTTCAACGAGGATAAAATGGATTAAAGACTTATATTTATGATCAAACTAAATTTTTTGTCTAGCTTTTATAGTAGGGACAATAGGTATAATACTTTCTCTGATCCTATTTATAAGTAATTTTTTTTTCATGGGGCTGGTCCTTTTTATAAGCAACTTTTACATTGTGTCTGAAAATATAAGCTTCTTTTTTGCTATTTTAACCTTATTAAATACATAATCTATAATTAATTATCACACACGCCAAAAGTTATATTTAGGAGAGAGAGAGAATGTATATTTTACTATCTCTCATACTTTTTATACATTCTTTCTCCTATACTCTTTTCATAAATAGGGGCATATATGAAAACACATGACATTTTTTTACACACTTATTATTTTTAAGTACCTGTTTGTTTTGAAAAATCAAGAGAAAAATTATTTATAAATAGGACTAGAGGGAGTTTGATATTAAAATTTAGTATAGTTGATAAATATAAGTCGTTTTTAGATAATTCGCTGATATTAGTAAAAACTGTTAGAAACATTGAATTTCTTATAAAATTGAAATGATTTGTAATATTATTTTTATTAAGACTAACCAAAATAATTTGTTGCAAAAAAAAAAAAAAACAAGAGAAGATTTTGAGGACTAACGGGAGTGCTTCTTTGCAGAAAAATATGGGGAACACCCATGGGAGAAATTATAATGAAGTCTCATGAAATGAATTTAATTAATAATCAAGAAGTTTTAATATTAAGTAAGATATTGTTATTTTTTATATTGGAACTTGATATTACATCGGGGTTCACCCGATAGATATAGACACGTGTGGGTGACATGGCAATGAAGTGGTGGGCAATTCCAACTTCCAAGGCTTCATAATTTGGTTTGCATGGTGTCTCCAAGTTTTGAGATTTGTATCTGACGGTGACGGCTCGTGCTTGCAAGTACTGCTACCAAGTTTTGAGATTTGTATCTGACGGTGAACCGCAAAGGCAAAGCCCTCGTGTGATTGTCGTCCACGTGTCACTTTCTACCACTCTCTTTCTCTGCTCAACGTGTCTTTCTGTTTCCATTCGTGTTTTCACAATCATATCTAACCCTTGGATAATTGGATTTACTGATTTACTAGATTCAGTCAAAGTTTGTACAGTTAAAAGCATGTGTGCGTGTGTGTGACCATTGAAAAATATAGCCAAATAAACGCTTAAACATTCTCCTTTTATAAATATTTTCTCCTTTCACATGTAAAGTAGTATGGTACCAAACCAATTACAACATGTGATGTCATATTGCTTTCATGTTGAGGCTGAGATTTAATTTTGCTCCCAAACATTTTTACCCAACAATAATTTTGTTATCATCATTATCCTAATTAGTTTTAATTGTTAAATGATTAAATATTCTCAGTTGATAATTTATATACCATCCATGTTATTTTTATTAAGGAGTAAATTTATTTTGAGATAAATTTACATCTTAATAAAAATGACGTAGATAATACATGGATTATCAACTTAACATATTTGATCAATTAAGAATAAAAAATAATTAGGATAAAGATTAGGATAAAAATACCCTATTTTTTTACACTTTTAGAATAAAAATACTGCTTAACCCACCATTTAAGGGGTCAGTAACCCAGTAGTGGTCCCACTATTCTGTTTTTGACCAATCCAAACACCAAGAAAAAAGGGTCTTTCTGTTTTTTTTTAAAAAACAAAAATATATGAAAGGAAGGTTATACGGTTGTCAACCTGTGCTATTCCAACATAGCGCGTGGTAGATGTTTTTAAACCCTGTTTGGTTTGCTGGAAAATGGAAATAAAAACCCATTTTTTTAATTTTTGGTTGGCATTAAATTGGGTTCGTAAAAACTGAATTTTCATAAAACAAAAATCAGGAAATTAGGTTCCTTGGCTCAGCCTATGAAAAATGCATATTTCCCGGACAACCCTTCTTTGTTGACTGAAAAGTCCCTATGCTTTCTTTGAATTTTCATATTTGCCCACACACTTCTTGTGTTGGACGTATTCATGTTTCCAGGAGCTCTAGTCACGGCAACATCTCCTCCTCCTTCTCCGACGACCACCCCTCTCCCACCGTCCATCATTGTCCTCTTCTTCTCTCGCAAGCACCCTCTCACAACCTTTGCCTTCTTCTTTGGAGACCATTTGTCACCGTAGCTTTCTTCTGCCGGCAAAGCATTATTAATGAATACCATCTCCTATCTTTAATATAAAATAATATTCACAGTGCAATTTACACTACAAACAATATCATTTATTAAGGATAGGATCATAGGATATAGTAGTTAAGATTCATCGTGTGCAACAAACACCAATTTCCTTTTCATAGAAATAAAAATTAATAAAACTTTTTCAAGACAGAAAAGAACAAGTAATTTCATTTTATTCCCATAGGGTTCGAATAATTAACTATAATTAAAGAGCTTAAGAGCTTGAAGGAAGTATGTAGTTGCTTGCCGCACATGTTCTCTCTCCAAAAGGTTTTGGTATCAATTCTAGAAAGGAATAACTGTAGTCTAACGATAAAAGGAAGTCATCACATTCCCTCCTTAATGCTGTTGAAGTAACCCTCCTTAATTATACCAATAAAACCAAACACGTACATTATTAATTAACATCATATAAAACTCCAAAACTATGTAAATAATCTCCAAACATGGAAGCTTCTTCCAACCATCCTACTCACAATTCATCAAATTGCTTCTGTTGCACAGAACTACTCTCCCTCCATAACTTCTCCTTCAAAAAACTTTGCTTCTTTCTCTTTATCTTCTTCCTCATCACCTTCATAATAATAGGCTTATCCACCTTCCTTGTTATCATCATCATCAAACCCCACAAGCCTGTTTTCTCAGTTAGAGAGGTAAAAATGGATTTTTATGAGCTTGACGATGACAATAATGATCGCAACCCTAATAATAACCTAACCACCCTTCTGCTTTCGTCTGTGCTTTCATTGACCCTTAACGCTGAAAATCACAACAAGTTTGGATTAGGGTTTAGTCATGCCAGGTTCCATGTCTATCACCAAGATTTTCCCATAGGAACCATACGAATTCCTAGGTTCTTTCAACCTCCTCATAGCAACGATGTTGTCGTGCGTTGTCGTGTTTTGTTGGAGTGTGTTAATGTGTCTAAAATCTTGGCCAAGGCTTCAAAGAGTACTACTGGTTATGATGAGTCAAAAGGGAACGTTTCAGAGATGAAAATCTTGGGAGATGCTAAGGCCCATCTTTGGTTTCTTCATCTAAATTTTCTTACCATAAAGGTTATTTCTCTCTCATCTTTTTAATTCCCCCTCTTGATTTATATCGCACTTCGCACATTAGATATATTCATTACTATGTTTTGCTCTGATTATATATATAATTGATTAATATATGGTTCCATTTTGTTGCAGCTTGCTATGGATTGTGACATGAATGTTAACTTAAAAGATATTGTTAGTACTTCCTCGAAAAATGAATTGCACAGTGCCAAAATGATTAAGAGTCGCTTGGTATATTTCAGCCTTTTAATTTCATATGTATATCTAAATCGCCCATTGATTAGTGTCATGATATATGTTTAGAACATAAAAATCATAATAATAATTATTATTAATTTTCAGGCTTATGCTCTCAGCAACTCCAAAGCCATCACAATGAAATGCGTTTCTGCTCTTTCCATCTAAAAAATCCAATAATCCTCTGCAAAATGCAATGTCTTGGGACGATAATGAGCTCATGTGTACCAATTTTAATTGAAGAGAACATGTCTTCGAGTTTTGAATCTTGTCTTGAGAGAACACACACACACACAGAGATAGGCATGCTCCAACCTAGCTATCTCCCTTGTTCAATATGATGGTGGAAATAAGAGAGTTAATTTTTGTGCAATTAGTCTATTTTCTGTCACTTAATTACTTGCTTTGTATAATTTACAGTGTTGAAAAGTGAACAACATGATATGCTTCCATTTTTCTCTTGACCGGAGAACAACATGCTTCCTTAAATATTATAAGCGAATTCAAAATTGTAAATGGTTTATTCTTTATACGGAGAGTAAAATAATTAATGTTTTAAATTTGAGTTTGAAGTGCAAACCCCCCACCAGTTATTTCAAAATTCAAACACGCTTTTGAAAGGGAGAATTTCATATAAATCGATCATATCCATCTTTATTTTAAAAAGGATTGAAAGATTCTAAAATTACACTGGACAGTAAAGATGAACAAACTTGAAGAGCATTTTGGTCATTTACTATTAAAACAAAATTTCACTATCTTCCTTTATTGTAACATAATTTCATAATTTTTTTTTATTCTTACGTGAAAAAAAGGCCATGCGTGGGGGAGGCTGGGAGAGTGGGAGTTGAGTGAAATTCTTAACCGAACACCCCCCACCCCCCCCCCCCCCCCCCCAAAAAAAAAAAAATCATTCCCATTCTCCCTCTTCCCCCCTTTCCTTTTTCAAATTCAATAAAAAACCAAAGATGGTCCGAAACGTAAAAACAACATACAATGCCGGAGTGGCGATTTTGGTTTACACTTTACAATCACATTTCACCACCTCACAGTTCACAGTCACACTCTTCTAGTCCTTTACTTCACCTTTCCATGCTCAATTGTAGAACGCTAGCGTGAGATTGTGAGAATAGATGGCCACTTCTGGTTTAATTATCAGCCTATCGTTACTTCTCTGTGTCATCCTGGTTCGGTGCTTCGCCAAATCATGCCCACCATCAAACGAAGTCGCGTTGTTCGTATTTGGGGATTCCCTCTTCGATGTCGGAAACAATAACTATTATCTTCCCCCCGAAATTCCCTTTCACTTTCAGGCTAACCGGTCGCCCTACGGCCAAACGTTCTTCAACTACCCCAGTGGCCGATATACTGATGGACGAACCATTGTTGATTTTGCTGGTAACTTTCCTTTTTTGGTTCTGGGTTATCACAATTTGAGTTCTAGGTCATACCCTTTTTCTCAAAAACAAATTTTTCCTTAGCTGAGTATGCGAATCTGCCACTGGCTCTTCCTTATTTGCACCCTGCTTATCAACAATGTCTTGATGGAGCCAATTTTGCTTCTGGTGGATCTGGAGCTCTCTTTGAAACAAACCAAGGACTGGTATTTCTATTTCTCACCTATTCCATTTTTTCCCCTCTTCTTGAAATATTCAGGAGATTGATGTGCCCAATTTGATATTTGCCCCCCAAGGTGATTGAACCAAAAACTCAGCTCAAGTATTTCAAGAACTTCACTAAGCTATTAAGGAAGAGACTAGGAGAAGATAAAGCCGAGGGTTTTTTATCCAAAGCTGTTTACTTGATCAGCATTGGAAGCAATGATTACATAAAACGTGGTGACTTTGGATTCCAGTGCCTATTCATCATACTCTCGAGATCAATATGTTGACTTGGTGATTGGCAATCTGACGAGTGTTATTAAAGTATGTGATTAGTGAGTTCTACAATATATCATATCACTTCACTTTCACAAATTGTTTTTATATAATCTGAAATCAAATTTGTGATATATGAAGGAAATTCACTATGAAGGAGGAAGGAAATTTGGGTTTCTTGGCTTGGCTCCCATAGGATGTGTTCCACTGATGAATATGCTTTCAAATGGGACATGTTGCTGCCATGAAAGTGAAGCTTCTGTATTGGCAAAACTCCATAACAAAACACTTTCTGGGATTCTGAAGAAACTACAGAAACAGCTTGAAGGATTCAAATATTCACTTGCTAATTTCTATGATTTACTCACTGACCTAATTAACAACCCCGTTAAATATGGTAGGTAAACACGCATGATAGATTCTTGAGGATCAATTTATTGAATCCGAATTGAAGGTTTAGTTTGTTCTGAGTATATTGTTTTTATTCTTTGAACAGGTTTCAAAGAAGGGGATGTGGCATGCTGTGGTAGTGGTCCTTACAGGGGAATTTTTACCTGTGGAGGTACTCTGGGAAGTTACGAACTGTGTAAGAATTCAAGTGAACATGTGTTCTTTGACTCTGTTCATCCCTCTGATAGGGCAAATCAATTTTTTGCACAGCAAATTTGGATTGGACATCTCAAAGTTGCTGCACCTTACAATCTGAAATCACTGTTTATAAAATGCAAATTTTAGTCCAGAGTCTGAGCATTTTCTTTTGATCCGCTTTCTAAATCTGATCTTTCATAGTCATATACAGAGGTTGATATGTCAATGAAAAGCAGAGTTTTAGCTAGGCATAGCAATATGTAAGGTTAGTAACTTTGTAATGTTCCTCTTGCTATTTGTAATGCATTAATATGTTGGAGAATTTGATGTTTGTCATGTATTAGAATGATTTGGACTTATGGAATTGATGTTTGGAGAATTAATTTACTTGGGAAAACGAATTTCTTGTATAGCAGGGGCAAAAAACGATGAGCTGGTAAAATGCTAGCTTGTTTGAAGGTAGATCTTTTCTACCCGCCTTGCCTAACCTGCAGACCAGCTCACAACCTGCAAGCTGGCCTATATTTTCAGCTCTAATGTCAAGGTACTAAAAGGTTTTACAGGAAAATTTTGTTTCTCTCATATTGTATTGAGGCAATTAACTTAGTTACTAGGAGTTGTGATATTAGCCACTTTTTACATACATAGTGGTATTGGTGTATATACTTAGTTAGTTTAAATATTGTTTGTTATAATGTTGTTAGCATAGAGTAGTTAGTTAGAACAAATTAATCGTACAACTGTCAATATTGAATGCCTATATAATGGCATGTACTATCATTTATTTTCAAGGAAAATAATTCTGACTTTCAATTTCTTTTCTTGCTTTCTCAATATGGTATCAGAGTGGGAGAGTTTTTGATTTCCTGTTTTCTTCTAATTTTTTTTCCTTATTCTTCACGGTCCACCTTCGATCTTTACCATTCCTCTCTCTTGTCACTTTTTGATCATCTGTTTTTCTCTTTCTTCCTTTACCTAATCGTGTAAAGTTCCAATTCTCTTTTTGACTTTGCCACAAAGTTCCAATTCTTTTTTTGATTTTGCAACTTCTCTCTGGCTCAACAATGGCAATCAGAGCTTCTTTCTCTGTTGTAAACGTTGATGGTCTTTCTTCTTCACTGAATGCTTCTTTCCAGAATATTGCTCACCCATATTACCTACACCCTAACCAGAATCCTGCGTTGCTTCTTGTTTCACCGATTCTTTCTGGCCCTAACTATCATTCTTGGGCTCGGTTGATGAGAATGGCACTCATGTTCGAGAATACATTGGATCTGATTGATCAATCACATCCTGTAACAGCGATAACAGATCTGATGTATAAAGCATGGGAAAGGAGTAATATGATGGTACTTTCATTGTTAACTTGCGCAATCTCTCCATCTATAGCGCAAAGTATTCTGTGGATTGACATATCTTGCGACGTCTGGGAGGATCTGAGGGCGCTCTTTTCACAGAATGACGTGTTTTGACTTGCTGATTTGCAAGAAGAAATCCAGTGTTTGAAGCAAGGTGACTTGAATAAGTGACTACTTTACTTGGTTAAAGATTTTGTGGGATGAATATTTGATTATGAGACCGATGCTATGCTGTTCTTGTTCTCCAAAGTGTTCATGTGGAGTCATCGATTTGTATAGGAAATAATATTAGGGGTGGGCATGGGCAGGGCTGGGCAGGGCGAGACCCTTGCCCGATGCCCTGCCCGAAGGATGAACGGGCTGCAAAATGCAGCCCGATGCCCGGCCCTGCCCACTAAAAGCCCTAACTATTTGGGCTGGGCAAGGGTGGGCTGGGTAGGGTGGGCTTCCCTGCCCAAGTGATAACACCTTATCTTGTTCACATATGAAAAAAAAATAATTCCTTGTGAATTTCATAAACATTCCTGTAGTTACTAATACCATATGTCTTAACTTCGCCCTAAGTAATATAAACTTCAAATGTATTCGATGATTTCACATATTGGGATATTTCAAAATAAGTCTACAACTTGAGTCTTGAAATTTAAAAAAAATACCATATGTCTTAACAAATATCCATACTTTAAAAATTAAACAACATCCATAATCCATTATAAATAAGAAAAAAAATATGATTGTAATTAAAGCCGTGAAGTCAAAGTAGTTTGCATCAATTCAATGTCTCAAAAGTTGATCAAATGATGAAGCATCTGGAAAGAAAATAAAAAACAACTATAATTTAATACATCATAAAGTAAAGAAGACAGAAATCTACTTGTAAATAGTGTTTAGTAGTTAAGGCAAAAAAGAGAGGATCAGAAGAGTATTATACAATAGACAAAATATATTTCAAATAAATATATATATATGAAATAATATTTAATTGATATGAAATTTTATATTTTAAATAAATGAAAATAAATTTCAGGGCAGGGCCAAATGGGCAGGGTAGTACCCCTTGCCTGATGCCCTGCCCTGCCCGGTTATTAGCCCGCCCAAAACTGCCCAAAATTTTTTCGGGCCACTTTTTTAGGGCTGGGCTGGGCAGGGCAATTTTTTGCAGGGCCAGGGTGGGCGTACCGGGCTACTGGGCACCATGCTCACCCCTAGGAAATATGTTGATCAGGACTATGTAATTCATTTTTTGAAAGGATTGAGTGACATATTTTCTTTGGTTAAGTCGCAAATCATGTTAATAGATCATTTTCCTAATATTACTCGAGTATTTGCATTGGTTCAACAATAAGAAAGAGAGATGAGATTTCCTACACTTGAAGCTATTGCATTACTTACTAAGGCTCCTACTACTGGTACACGACCACCTCACCAGGACAACCAAAGCCTCATCATACTGGCTCATTCAAGCAATGCACATTTTTCGGGAAATATAAGCATACAAAGGCTACATGTTATAGAAAACATGGTTTCCCACCAGGCTTCAAGTTTCGAAATTCAACTGTTAATGCAATATCTTCTGAGAATACTTCTAGTATTATACCTGCTGCAACCAATAGGGTACTTAATGAATCCTACAGTTTCACATAGCACCAATATCGCAAGTTGCTGGCTCTAGTTCAGCCTGATAGCTCTGTGCCTCTGTCACTCGACCTCCTGTTGCTATTAATAATGTTCTTGCTTTCGCCACTATCATTCCAGGATCTAGTATCTCTTTCGTTTGTTCATTACATTCTTTTTCTAACTCCTGGATCATTGATTTAGGAGCAACTGATCATGTATGTTCAAATGTTTCTTTATTTTCTTCCTATAAACGCATTACACCACTTTTTGTTAACTTACCTGATGACACTCGGGTTCTAGCTTCCTATAGTGGTACAGTGCATTTTTCTCATTGTTTTATCATTCAAGATGTATTATATGTCCCAAAATTCAATTTTAATCTCATTTCCGTTTCTAAACTCACCAATTCTTTCTCATGTTCTGTGTTATTTCAGAAAACATTTGCCAAATTAGAATCCAACCTTTAGAGAGGATGATTAGTTTAGCTGGTGTCTTTGAAGGGTTATACATCATGAAGAGTGCAGATATACCTCAATCCTCTATCGTTGGTAATGTTTCAACTACCACAGACTCTTGTAAACCCTTTGATCTTCGGCATTTTTGCTTAGGCCCTTTGTCTCGGTCTACTTTACATACAATAAATAAACAGTTTCCTCATGTATTTTGCAATACTAGTTTTAATTGTTGTGATGTTTGTCACTATGCCAAACAATGCTAACTTCCTTTCCTTGTAAGCAACAATCATTCTAATAAAATGTTCAGTTTAGTACACATGGATATTTGGGGTCCATATCATATTCCTTCTGTACGTGGTCAAAAATATTTTTTAACAGTAGTAGATGATTACTTTAGATACACATAGGTTTATTTGCTCAAACATAAATCTAAAGTTCGAGCTCATATTGAATCTTTTGTTTCTCAAGTATCTACTCAGTTTCAAACTAATGTTCAAACTATTAGATTAGACAATCGTTTGGAGTTTCAAATGAATGAATTTTATCTAAAAAGGGGATTCTTCATCAAACATCTTGTAATGAGACTCCTGAGTAAAACAGTCGAGTAGAGAGAGCATCCGCATATTAAATGTTACAAGGGCCCTTTTATTTCAAGCAAATATTCCTAAAGTTTTTTTGTCTTATGTCTTAACTCATGCTATCTATCTTATCAATCGTTTACCCACTCCAGTTTTGGATAATAAAAGCCCTTTTGAAATGTTATTTGGTCATTTACTTGATTTTAGCATGCTCAAAGTATTTGGATGCCTTTGTTATTCTTCTACATTGTCTCATCATCGAACTAAATTGGATAAAAGAGCAAATGAATGCATTTTTTTGGGTTATAAGACTGGTACAAAGGGATATGTTACTCTAGACATTCATACTAGATAAATTTCAGTTTCTCGTAATGTTCATTTTTATGAGTTTGTTTTTCCTTTTTCTCAACCTCACTCTACCATACAACCTGATTCAATTCCTTTGCCTTAGTCTACACCACCTCTTGATTATACTGATATTGCTTCTCCTATTCCAATCCTACCTCTTGAGCTTATTTCTGCTTCTCCATCACTTATTCCTAGGCGCTCTACTAGACCTCACCATTTACCTAAATATCTGCATGATTACCATTTAGCCACAATCTTTGGAGGTAGGTATCTATCACCCTCTCTCTAAAGTCCTCTCTTATACTCGGCTTTCTTCCTCCCATCACAACTTTGTTTGTTCTGTTTCAAGTGCTGATATTCCTAAGACCTATTCTAAAGCAATTCAATATGAAGGGTGGCGTGATGCTATCACGGCTGAACTTGCAGCTTTGCAGCAGAATCATATATGGGTGTTGACTGATTTACCTCATGGTAAGCGCCTTATTGAGTGTAAGTGGGTATTTACTAAGAAGTATAATTCAGATGATAGTTTGAATCGTTACAAGGGTCGTCTTGTTCCTTAAGGTTACACTCAGGTTGAAGGTATTGATTATAATAATACTTTTTCACTGGTTGCTAAACTAACTACTGTCAGGTTATTACTTGCTCTAGCTGCAACACACAATTGACATTTGAAGCAATTGGATGTTAATAATGCATTCCTCTATGGTGACCTTGATGAGGAGGTATACATGGGGCCACCTCCTAGTTTGACACTACCTTTACCTAACAAAATATGTAAATTGCAACGTTTTTTATATGGACTCAAGCAGGCTAGTCGCCAATGGTATTTTAAACTATCTACAACCCTTGAATCACATGGTTACATTCATTCACAGGCTGATTATTCGTTATTTATTAAGAATACTACAACATCTTTCATTGCCTTGCTTGTTTATGTAGATGATATCGTTGTTAGTAGTACAGATATGGCTGAAATAAGATAGTATCAAGTCTTATCTTGATAATTGTGTTAAGATCAAGGATTTAGGAGATGTAAGTATTTTCTGGGTTTGGAAATAGTCCGTAGTTCTGCTGGTATTTCTTTGTGTCAAAGGAAATTTGCTCTTGATCTTTTGGCTGAATCTGGCTTCCTTGATTGTAAACCAGCTAGTACACCTATGTCTTGTACAGCTAAGCTTTCTAGGGATTCTGGTACACCATTGGTTGATTATTCTAAATATCGTACTTTGGCTGGTCACTTATTATATCTCACCAACATAAGACCAGATCTTTCTTTTGCGGTACAACAACTTAGCCAGTTTGTCTAGCAACCCACTAATTTACACTTGCGTGCTTTGCATAGATTTTTAAGATATCTTAAAGGGTCTCCCGGTCGAGGCTTGTTTTTCCCTGTTACCTCTACATTAAAACTTAATACTTTTAGTGATTCAGATTGGGCAGGTTGCCTTGATACAAGGCATTCTATTATTGGTTTTTGTGGATTTTTAGATCAAGCTTTGATAACATGGTGTTCTAAGAAACAACTGACGGTTTCCACTTCCTCTTCGAAAGCAAAGTATAGGGCACTTGCTACCATGACTTGTGAGCTTCAGTGGTTATACAATTTGTTGAAGATTTTGGTTTACCACCTACTGCTCCTGCATCTTTGTTGTGACAATCACATCCCGCATGGAACCATTTTTGATACTAATCGGATGGTGAGCAATATTGAGACCTTATCGCCACCGCCTATCGCATCCCTGGACTAAATCTGGGGTTGAGCAAATTAGAACCGAATAAAGCTAGTTTTTAACATCAAACTGAAACTGATTAATTAAATTAGCCAAAACTGAATCAATTGAAATATTTTGATTCGGTTCAGTTCGGTTAGTCATTGAATTAACCGAATTTTTTTATTATATTATTTACAAAATAAAATATATATAAATAAGTTTTATAGAAAAATTAATTTTTATCCTAAATATTAGATTTAGGAGAAAATATATGAGATAAATTAATTGAAAACCAACTTAACCAAAGCAAAAAATCAAATTGAGTTTGGTAAAGAGATTGAAAATAATATAGGAAAAGAATAACAATATTAAATCTAAGCTATAGAACTTGATATTTAAAATAATTAGTAAAATGGTCTTTTTAATTCCATATAAGGGATCATATTATCCTAGATAGATCAAATAAAATAAGGTAGAAGAAGGTAGAGGAAATCATTAAAATAACCAGGGAGAAGTACACTTTCGTTAGAGCTTTCATGCTGATAATATATTATAAAAGAAAAGAAAAGATGAGAAGAGTAGAAAGAGAGAAAGAGAAATTCTCATTCTCATTCACTATTTAGTGTTGTGTAAAATACATAACATATACTTTCTATTTATAGGCACAACTCTCTAATATACAATTAATGTGATTTCATAATTATAGAAAATAATGTAAGAGAATAGGAAACTATAGGAAAATAGGAATTAATGGGGGGATATGGACATCCACTATTATTATATTCACAACACTTCACTATTTGTAATTTGTGAATTTTTTAATTTTATTCCAATTTTATATTTTATATCCAAGTATATTTATCCAATTGATATAATTATGATAAGAAATTTCTAAATTTCATTGGAGATATAGTTTACAATGAAAATGATAATTAGGTCACAAAAGTTCGAGTGATACAATATAGGTCATATTTTTTTTTTTAAAAAAATGAGTTGCAAGTATTAATTCAAATAGTTGCAAACTATGGGAGTGTTGCAAATCATTAGAAATAATTTATAATATCCACATGTTTGATTTGCAGTTAAGTTTTTTATATTTGCAGTTGTACTTGATTCAATATTTGCAACTCATTTTGCAATAAAATTTTGCGAGGGGAAAATATTCCGGGGTGCTGTTGCCAATCATTGTTTATTTGAATTCAGAGAGCCACAATCAATGGGAGCAAACACACACATGGATGCTACACAAATTGACAATGGATCCTAACATGTTTTTTGACCTGGGGATCCTAGCATTACACGTTACGACTTATTTGTTTATTTATTTATTTTTTTAAATGGGGAAATGTATACGTTACCGTATTTTTTAATTAATATACTAGCCATAGAAAAAAAAGCTATATACTCCATTAACCAGATAATAATGCCACCCCCTTTACTTCATGTCACTCCCTCATTTTATTTTCATCTATTTCAGAGTATTTACGGAAAATGATACGCAGTTCAGTGGGTAACACAGGAATAACATAGATATACTGATATTACGTGCACGATTACGGAAATTCCCCATAGGGATTCGTACTTGATAATTACAATTAATATAGCTTCGTAGCGCTACGTGGGTGTCTAAATTCATCCAAGTGAAACGGAGACATCTTCTCGTCCTCGTTCCACCACTGCAATCCCTTCGTACGGTTCTCTTCTTTGTTCTCAGCATACGTTCTGTCTTTTCCTGTCTAAATTGTTGGTAGGGGAGGGTGAGATTCTGGGGAATCTCAGTAGGAAAACAATACCAATATGCATGCAAGATCAGTGTTTAATGTATGACATGCTTGCATTACATAACTCATGTTCACACAATGACATATTTGCGTGCTCAATGTTTCGATCAACATACTTATGGCCATAGCATAAACAAAAACAGAACTTCAATAATTTATATATGTTTCACATAATCAAGTAAAGCAATAACATGCATCAATATACTAGCACAAATATCAAATATATGCAGGAGAGGTAAGTTCCCAACATTAATCACCCTTCCCTGATCTTCGAATAACGCGCCTCGATTTGTGTGCCAATGCCTCGGGCTCTCTATTCGGTCCTAAAATGTCAAACGTACCGTTTAGACACTTCCATAGTGTTTCTGGTGATTATATTAGTCTATGGTAAAATTTTACCAAAATGCCCCAGGACCCCGGCCTGGCCCGATGGCACGTTTTCCTAAAATTTTGACTAGAGCTATTCTGACATATTTTCACCCAATGAATCCATTTCAGGGCTCGAAATCACCAAATTCAGTGTCAAATTACGAAAATACCCTTGACAGCCCCAATTTAGGGATTTTAGTGGCGTTTTCGTAATTATGCTTTTTTGGCATTTTCCGAAAAAGTGACTAACTATAACCCCACCTGTTTTTACCCACTGAATCCAATGGAACCATCTATTTTATGAAAATCCAGCTCCAATTACATTTTTACCCCTGATAGCCCCTATGTGAGAGTTTTAAGACTATTTTTTGTTATTTCACTTTCTAGGGCTTTTCTCACTTCACACCCAACATGAACCCTACACAATTTTCCATTCTAAACACAATGGAATCATTAAAAAATATCAAAATCCAGTCCCAACACTGTTCAACCCAGATATGGACGAAATTTTTTAATAATTGGAGAAAATGGAATTTTATGATTTCAATTTATAAAACAGCTTCTTATAACCTTTAATCACTTGTTTAACCACCTAATCACATTCTAAACATGATTAGACTAAATTTGGACAGCAGCTCCCCTTAGGGTTAGGACTTTCCAAATTTACAAAATCAACCAACCAATACCAAACTAAGCCAAGAACAACAATAGCAACAACAATAAACCACAAGAGTTGAAGTTCTTGAAGTTACCTTGGTTTTCTTCACTTTCTCTCTTTGAGCTAAGAATGTGTCTTCAAATTCATGGATTCCATGAAGAAGAAAGGTTTAGAGAAGGTTTCTAAGCAAAATCACAAGAAAACTCTTAAGAAATCACACTTACCTTAAACTTCTTCTTCTTCCTTCTCTCTAGCTCTTCAAAGTTTCCCAAGCTCTCTCTCTCTCTCTCTCTCTCTCTCTCTATTTTTCTTTGGTGTTGGATGAAATATGGCTTGAAAGAGGAAGGAGAATGTTTTTATTAATTTGGTCTTCTTTCTTCCTAGCCCTTAATCTCATCAAGGGTTGAGATTTCAACACTTGTCAAAGACACCATTCCTTCTCATATACCTCCCACTATGCCTTCTTACTTTATGTCATACTTGCTCATAATTATAGCATACTTACTCCCTTAGTTCCCTTTGACATTTGGACAAATTTTTCCTCCCTTGGTTAGGCAAGAAAAACCGTCCCTCCTCTCCTCTTACAAGACAAGTAAGTTCTCTTCCAACAAGATCTAAGCTTGTACTCCAACTAAATCTACTCTTGCACTCAACTTTATCCATTCCTTCTATAACCCCCTTCTGTAATTAATATTCAGAATACGTGATTAAAATGAAATAGAGACCAATAACAATCAAATAACATTTATAAACCCATATACCAAACAGGATTTTCACAAATACCTTTTGAAATCATTTATAACCTGGTCTCACATTCACATTCCGAATACAATTACTACACAAAGATAAATCACATTTAATATATCAGAGTACACAATGTAATAATTCCAGCAATTCCGGATTCCATTTATTAACTCAAGCTTTATAGGGCACATTCGCCCATTACAAGCCCTCATATGGGGATTACACAAATCCATCTCAAATACATAACAAATCCTCATCCACATACATATATACACATCCAAATCCATATACAAATACAAATCATCCCAATTATGATAACCAACTACCAACTCAAATATCCTGAAGGAAGCCTCGTCGCCCTGGTTGCTTGCCTCCCCCTCGAGCCTCTTGCCCTTCTACATGGTTAGTAGGGGAGGGTGAGATTCTAGAGAATCTCAGTAGGAAAACAATATCAATATGCACGTACGATAAATGTTTAATGCATGACATGCTTGCATCACATAACTCATGTTAACACAATGACAATTTGTAAGCTTAATGCTTCAAAGAACATACTAATGGCCATAGCATTAATTGAAACATAGCTTCAAATAACACATAATCATGCAAAGCGAAGACATGCACCAACACACCAACACAAATATCAAATACATGTAGAAGAGATATGTTCCCTACCCTCTTTCCACGTAAGCTCCAGCTCCGGTTGCTCACGATCAGGGCGAACACCAAACCCTATAACCAAACAAGGACATAGGGTTAATCCCTTTTCCAATTCCTTAACTTTCAAACATTTAAGTTGGTTATCATTCACGACCTTTAGGTGGCTAATCAAAGCCTAAATATATGCCTAAAGGCTTGGGAAACACTTGACCAAAGATCACCTTTAAAAAGTTCAAAATGCTGATTTTTGGGGGTTGGCCGCTGCCAAAAACTGCTCAGAAACATTTGGGCCGCGGCCAATAAAATTCTGTTTCTTGGCTGAACTTCCAAAAATCATAACTAATTCCACAAAAATCTAAATGAGGTGATTCTAAAACCAAATGAAAGCTATTCAAGTTCTCTACACAGGAAAAATATTGGCCATTACTAGAAATCACCACACAAATACAGAATTACACACATTTCATCACTGGCCCAAAACAGAGTCCACTTTCGACCTCAAACTTTGGACAGCTATAACTCCCAGTTCCCAAAACGAAATGGCACAAATTATATGTCCATTTTGAAGATTGGGATGTGAAATTTAAGACTGAAAAGTTTCATAATTTTCTGACATTATTTGCCCAGTCAAAACGTCCACACGAACAGACTGCTCAGACAGATTCACACTGGACAGAATTTCCAAACTTTGCATCCAATGTGTCCAATCCAATCCAAATCAATTCCAATGATTAAATACCACAACATGACACCATTTTCAACATAAAACAACACCCAATTCATCCAATTACATACCACACGAAAATACCATAAAATCAGGGCAAAATTCACAATTCACCATACTTAACTAAAAGTCACAAAACTTAGATCAAAAGGAAGCAAATGCTCACATCTTCCTCTTTCCCAAACCAATTTCTTGATTCTACATCTTTGTACTTTTGCTCAAGCTCTCAAACACCTCCAATTAAGAATCTAAAACCATAGAGATGAAGCTCTCATCACTATGAACAACTTTATAGAAGATGAATTGAGCATTAGAGGACAAGAAGCCAACTAAAATCTCACCTTTTGATTTCTCTTTCCTCCCTCCTCTTGGACGTCCATGGCTGCTAAATGAGAGAGAAAGGGATCAGTTTTTGGATGCCAAAGACCCGTATGGCTGACCTAAAGAGAGGGAGAAGAGAGATATGAGTTTTTGAAATGTTGACCAAGATCAAGGGCTCATATTGTGACACTTGTCACAATCTTATCACACCAACCATGAGCTCACATAGGCACACCACATGGGATTCCACCCCTTGATCTATTGCACAAATCAATCTCAACCATTGATCTTGAAGTTATCAATGGGTTTCCTATTTGGTAACTGACCAATTGGTCAGTAACTTTACCGTTTTGCCCCTGATTATGGCAATTCCTCTTGAATCACCACCAAATACATTTTCTCATTCATTTACACCATATTATGCACCCTACCTTTATTTTAAGTCAATTTAGATGTTAATCCATAATTGAACTTAAATACAGGGTTTTGGCGCTGCTTATAACATATACGAATCACATCTGAAACTCAAATCACATCGAATTCTCCAAAAGGGTTATTTATCACTAACCATATCCACTTTTGGAGTCATTATCTCTTAATCACAATTTATGATCTTGCTAAACCGGGGCTTAGCAGTCCACTTATCTCAGGCTTATTCTCTAGCCTCAAGTCTCAGAATTCGGGGTGTTACACCTTCACTCAAGCTTACCATCATGCAATCAAGTATCTCCCTCCCTTTACTCAAGCTATCCCTTCATGCATTCACCATACTTCCATGTTGTGTACACTCATCCGTTGTCATCATTGAAATGTTCATGTAGCCTTGCCATCATAACTCTCTTCATGTAGTAATTAGGCATGTTCTCATGAAACGAAATTTTCTCCTCATTCATGTGTGTTTGGACGAAATTTCAAGAGGGAAGGAAAGAAAAAAAAATGATTTTAACAATTCCACAATTTACTCAATTGCTAACACATTTTATTTTCAATTTTTAATATTTAATTCCTTTGACCTTAAATATTCACCATTTCATTGAATATATAAAATAATATAATATATTCTTGGTGAATAAAATTTGGGGTGTTACACTTCATGCGCCCCTTCCTCCAATCCTTAATATAATCAAGAGCTAGTTGATTTTTTTAATAGATTAAAGAAGTTAAATAAATTATTTTAAAGTATTTATATTAATTTTTTTAAATTAATTTGTCTGACTTATAAATTTATATTCTATCCTGTCTTTTTTATAAACAACTTTTTCTTTCTTGAGGCTGATACTTAATATAAGCAATTTTTTTTTTGTGTTCAAAATTTAAACTACTTTTTCCTTTTCTACCTATCAAATACATATCCTTATATTAATTATTCCCCTCTCATCACTAATTATATTCTCTTTCATTTAATCATTTATTACCCATTATTTCTCATGTTTTATACTCATTCTTTCTCATATTTTTTATTTACTCTCTCTTCTATGTACTTTTCATAAATAAGGGCATATTTGGAAGAAACATGATATTTTTGACATATTTATTATTTTTAACTAATCTTAATTGTCAGTTCGTTGTATGCAATCAAGAAAAAAGTTGCTTATAAAAAAGACTGGAAAGAGTATATAATAATCTAATGATACCATATGTTATGATTAAGTAATTTATTTAGTTTTCTTAATCCTTTTAAAAAAATTAACTAGGTCTTATATTAAGGATGTTAGGGAGTATTAAATAACTCTAACTTAATGTGCCTCGTTCATGTATGTATGAAGTCAAAGATAATTAAGTCACTTTTGGCTTTTTCTGCACTACATATTGATCGATCGATCGATTGAGAAGGCCTATATATATGTTGTGAAATTTTACAAGCAACATACGAGACACACACATGGGAAGTTTAAGGGTTTTTATGTTTTTTTATGTTATCGTTTTAGTTCAAATCATTCACAGCCAAAGCAAAACATGCCTCCAAAAGAAAGCAAGCAGCCTTATTCATATTTGAAGACTCACTATTGGACGTCGGAAACAACAACTACATCAACACCACCACTTTTTTTCAGGCAAACTTCAATCCATACGGCGAAACTTTCTTTAAGTACCCCACCGGAAGATTTTCCGATGGACGTGTCATACCAGATTTCATTGGTACAAATGACTGATAATCTCAATATGCAACTATATATGTATATATATATATATATATATTCATATGATTGTTAAAATGTCAAGCTTTTTGAGTTTAATTTTGTGTGGATGATGCAGCTGAATATGCCAAATTGCCACTGTTATTACCATATTTGCACCCAGCAACATACGAGGATGATTATATCTTTGTTGGGGCAAATTTTGCATCAGCAGGAGCTGGAGCTTTGGTTGAAACTGGTCAAGGAATTGTATGTGATTATTATATTATAATGCACAGTGGGCAATGATTGAGAAGCCTTCATGATTGATTTTCTTACTCAATTTTGTTAGGTGTTAAACCTGAAAACTCAAGCAAGCTACTTTAAACAAGTGAGTAAGATATTGAGACAGAAACTAGGAGATGAAGAAGCAAAGGCCTTACTTGCAAGATCTGTGTACATCTTTGACGTTGGAGGCAGTGATTATGCTGATCCTTTCTTGGCCAACTCAAGTAATGTTGTTCTTCCTTACCCTCCACAACAATTTGTTGATGTTGTGATTGGCAACATATCAAGTGTCATTCAGGTGGGTATCTTGCACAAGATTTGAACTTGTATAAATAAATGATAGGGAAGAAGAGTGCACCAAAGATTGATATGAAGTTTTATTGAACTGAAATTTTGTGGGGTGATTTGAAACACACAAATCTTGGTGGGGTTTTCAATTGGATCTTACTAGTGATTTGATCTTTGTTTTAATTGAAATTTTGTGTGGGAGATCCGTAGCTTTCAATTGTCAATTATTAGCTATCGTCTGATTGGAATATGGTGATCTCTAGCACACGCAAATTGTATCTTTCGTCCAAGAAGTACAGAGATATAATAATATTTGTTGCGCTCTTCCTATCTATCCATCTATTTTTCTTCTCTTTCAGCTGCTCTATATATATATATATTCGTGAATTATTGTTTTTAAATTATCAAGCAATTCTTGGCTTCATATATATATAAATATTGCAGGAAATTTATGATGAAGGTGGGAGAAAATTCGGGTTATTTAATGTGGGGCCATTGAGTTGTTTTCCAATACTTAGGATGATTAAAAATGGAAGCAGCTTAGATGAGTGCCAGGAAGAAGAAGCTTCAGATATAGCAAGATTACACAGAAGAGCTCTTCCCAAAATGCTTCAGAAACTGCAGAAAGAGCTTGAGGGATTCAAATAATCACTCACCGACTATTACGGTGCCCTTGTAATGAAATATCCTTCCAAATATGGTAATGCCCAACGCTCCCTTGCCCCAATACATTTAAACGCCAGTTTAACTTTGGGTTACATCGAAAGTTTTTATCAAGGATAATTTTGGCTTGAAAGTTTTTTGAGTGACAATTTTGTTTCGGAAGTATAAAAAAAGGGAGCAGTTTTACCTTTGCCATTATTTTAGTTAATTTTGACTGTTAGTTGACTAAATATGCTGAGTTGACAGTTCATATATCATTCACTTAATTTTTTGTTAAGGTGTAAATTTATGCCGGAAGTCCATGTGTCATCCACTTCATCTTTTTTCAAAGTTAGATTTAAAACTTCTGGGGCAAACTTGTATGTTAACAAAAATAACGTGGATGCCATATGGACTGTAAGCTTTGCATATTTGGTCAATTAATGGTCAAAATTAACTAGTACAACAGCCATGACAAAATTGCTTTATTTTTGACACTTCTGGCTCAAAATTACCCTTGGTGAAAACTTCCGGAGCAAAAATGCCATTAACCCTTTTATTTTAAAAGACATTGAATTTATGGAAGGAGGTGTTAGCTGCCCCAACTTAACTGCACCACTGCTGTCTCTTAATTTTGGGACCTTTTCCAAATGTTTTTTAAGCTTCTTTTTATTATTAGATTCTACATAAAATAAGTGACAACTAATAAGTAAAAAATTGTGTGGTTCTCGATTTCTTATGATTTTTTTTAAATATTTAATACTATAAATTAAAAAGAAACCACACAATTTTAGAATATTAAATATTTAAAAAATTTAAATTAACACCATTTTTTATTTATATAAATTATTAAAATATCATTTATTTCATATAAAATCTAATAATAAAAAAACAATGAAAAAAATATTTATGAACGCCCCAAAATTGAGGGGCATCAGTTGAGGTGGGATAGCCATCACCAACCTTGAATTTATTACTTACCCATCGTTACATCCCATCCCAAGCAATTTATAAAAGAGAAAATCGCTAGTAAATACTAAATAAGGAAATTAATTGCTCTTTGCCACCAACAGACATGGGGTACTGAACTGTCATTAAAATTAAACATAGAAAGACAAAAAAGCCCTTAGTTTGACAAGATGATTTAGGCCGGAGGAAGGAGAAAGTGCACGGCTTCTCAGGCCTCCCAGCAACCCTCTGAATCCCCGTCTTTTCTTTATTTGTTTGGTGAGAAATTTCAAGAAAAACCCTCTGAATCTCATTTTCCTCTTCTATTTTTGGCATTCTATAGAAGTTCAGCGTCGTCTCCCCTCGCTCGGCCATCTCCTTGGCTTGTGTCCTTCGGCAGTGTCGTCTCCGGCTACTCCTCCAGCGGCTGCCATCTCGTTGGCTGAGTCCTTGGGCAGTGTCGTCTCTGGGTGCTCCTCCAGCGGCCGTCGTCTCGTTGGCTCGTGTCCTTCAGCTCTGTCATTTTTGGGTGCTCCTCCAGCAATTACTCTTCCATGATGTGCAATTGAGCTTCCGTTTTGTGCAATTACTCTTTCGTGATATGCAATTGATCTTCCATTTTGTGCAATGGATCTTCCATGATGTGCAATTTATCTTCCATTTTGTGCAATTACTCTTCCATAATGTGTAAAGGATGATTCATTGTGTCAATGATCTTCTATTGTGTGCAATTACTCTTCCTTGATGTGCCAATGATCTTCCGTTTTGTTCAATTACTCTTCCATGATGTGCAATTAATCTTCTATTTTGTGCAATGGATCTTTTCCATTGTGCCTAATGGTCATCCACTCTATGTGCAAAGGATGATGATCCATTATGTGCTAATGATCTTCCGTTTTGTGCAATTAATCTTTCATGATGTGCAATTGATCATCCATGATGTGCACCTGAGCTTTCGTTTTGTGCAATTACTCTTCCTTGATGTGCAATTGATCTCCCGTTTTGTGCAATAGATCTTTTCCATATGTGCCCAATGGTCATCCAATGCAAGTGAGCATAATAATGCAAATTATGTTGACAATGTATGGTTGAAATGTAAAGATGTTCATATTATGTCATATATAGTAATTCTTTTACAAAGAGTGAGCACAAGCTATGGCGCTACTATATATATATATACAAGATTAATATTTACAATTACAACAAAAAATAAAGCAGATGGTACCCAATTACAACAAAAAATTAACAACTTGGGTGAGCATTGTTGTATTATATATCTTCTCTTGTGTTGTACTTAAGGAACATGCTTCCACATATCGGTAAACATTTCCATTCACCACTTTGATGCATGCACAAGCATGTGAGCATGGTATACCAGACATTTCCCAAGCCTTGCAACCACATTCTCTCGATGCAAGATTTACACCGACAACAACTTCTCCTACCTGTAAAGTGCCTCTTTGAACTTAACGGCATTTGTAAACCTCTTGGGAGGACCTGAAAGCAATTCCTTCCACTTCTCAGCACCATGCTCAGGGATAGGTGTAGGTGCACTTTGAATTACGTATGGAAGATCTTCTGATATCCTACTTGATGACGATTCAACAATACATAACCCATTTGATCCTTCCATGGTTTCTAACCTACATCAAAATTTATTGTCAATTAATAACTCATTCTTCCCTACCACTTCAAAACACTACTAAATATTCATGTAACTTACCTTTCAGAAATTATCATTGGTTGTTCTTCATCTATTAACTCACTAACATCTTCAACTATATACAAATGTGCACATTTGTCATTAAATTTTACTATTTGTTCCACTCCTTCATTATCCTCAATGTCTATAATAGTGTTTTCATTGACAGTGTGCACTTTAACTGTAATGCTTTACCTTTAATACCAAGACATGAACATATTATTCTTCTAAGCTTATTGAGCGACATTCCTTCTCTTATTATTCTTCCATTTGCTCTCCCACCCACATATTGAGTCTTCCCTTGATCAGTGACAATCTTCCCACCTATGTGGAAGAAACAATATATTTCTTTCTGTACTCTATTCATCATATTAGCTTTAGACCTACAACAATATGGCTTTAATGTCAACTAATCTGAATTTTATAATATGTTTGACCTATAATAAACTAGTTAATATGTAATTATACTTTCACCTATAATAAACTAATATGCAATAAAACATGCACAGTCGAACTGCTTCATTGAAGATTTTTTTTCAAACATTCAACACTACAAAGACAGCACCACACAATGCCTTTGAATTCAATTTCATCAAAACCAACAAGCAATATTACCCAAACATAGAAAAAAATTATTACTTCCAGCAACAATAAGGCAACAATACCCAATACGGAAGATCAATTGCACACAACGGAAGATCATTGACACATAATGGATCATCCTTTGCACATATCGTGGATGACCATTGGTTCTCGTATGAAAAAGATCCATTGCATAAAACGGAGGATCAATTGCACATAATGGTTATTACATGTGAATCTCCATTGCAGCATTATTACTTTCAGCAACAATCAGGCAACAATACCTATTACACACAATACACACGATACACAATACACAATATACAAATCCCCATCAACTAAAATAAAAAACTTCACAATAATGGTCAAACTCATAATATCTAAGGAACCCCCAATTATATTTACTATTTCCTTACTCACACACATAGCAATGCATAATACTAAGTTCCACAACCAATATACAAATCATCACCTGCATCAAAAACTGAAATATGAAGAAGGGCTTCAGAGTGATCCATCGACTCCACAGTGATCGACCTTCGGCGGACTCCACAGTGATCGACGGCTACAACTGAAGACTCGCATCACCACACTCTGCCAAACATGATAACTGAACAAGTCACTGTAATAAAATTAATCGTTTGCTTTTGCCTATAGTGTCATCCTTCCAAACTAAACTAAGGGCTTTTTTGTCTTTCTACGTTCAATTTTAATGACAGTTCAGTAACCTATGTCTGTTGTCGGCAAGGAGCAATTAATTTCCTTATTTAGTATTTACTAACGATTTTCCCTTTATAAAAAGTTCATCAAATTAGTCTCTTTATTCTTGCCGGAAAAAAAAAAAAGATCTCATCATTCTACAGCATTAAATGATTATTATCTGACTACTCCCTCCTATAGGAATTTTTCCGGGGAACCTTTTCACTTGCTTCAATATCCACTTTCTTCCTCTTCTTTATTCTTATCTTCAGATTAAATATGAATGATTGGGATTTTAACATTTTATAAAAATATTACTATAATATCAAAAAAATTTTTTTATTAAAGTATTATATATATATATATATTCAGTTTTATAGAATATTTAATTTCAACCGTTCAAAGTTAATCTAACAGTGATAAAAAAGTAGAAGGGAGTGGATGGTAAGAAAAGTGGAGAGGCTCCGCTCCCAATATATTTAGAGCACAATTTTTCATTTAGGCTCTACATTAGTTAACTATTCACTCATTTTCAATCAAACTCACTCCCCCTGAATTTAAACATAATGAGAATGTTTTTGGAAGACAAGTTGTATTTTTTTTCGTATGCTTAATTTATTGCCTTTAACCAAGTTTAACTAACATTTTGATCTATATAATTTGGTGATTTATATCTTATAAAAACGATTGGAGGGAGTATTATCCATCTATTAATTAAGAATATGGATAGCCCCCTTTTGTATTAATTAGAGTAATTCTATAATGAATCATGATCTAATGTAATTGTTTTTTTTTTTTTTTTTGAGAAGGTCTTAAAGTAGGAGAAGTGGCTTGCTGCGGAGGTGGGCCGTACAGAGGAGATTACAGCTGTGGAGGGAAAAGAGGGATTGAAAACTATGAGTTGTGTGAGAATGTTAATGATTGTGTATTTTGACTCTATTCATCCTACTGAGAGCGGTGCCCAACATTTAGCCAACCTCATGTGGGTAGGAAATGGTAATTTCACTCACCCTTACAATCTCAAACAACTCTTTGAGTTTCGAGTTTGAATTACAATAGTAAGTTGTTGTGTAGATTCCTTCTCATCACATGCTGCTGTGTCATCATTTTAAATAGATAAACAATATTACTTCTTATATATTCAACTGCCTTTGTACTATCGCAAGATTATTTGGTACGATTAGAACTTTTAAAATCGGCTTCACAATTGTGATTTATGGTAGAGAAGTTTTGTCCTAACTTACGTAAATGTATTTATGATAAGCAACTTCAAACAAGCACAAACAAGCACGAAGTATAATACTTAGACAGAAATTAATTAAAATTAACAATAATATGTTATCATATCATATTATGTTGCTTTGAAATGGAGTTATGATGTTCCATCCGAAAAATTTTGGTAGCTGTCGACAACAGAGGAAATGGGGAAGCTAATTGAGCTTGTTTTAATTTGACTTTTTGTAATATTAGTTTTGGTAAAAACCATATTTTGTATTGTGATTTATATTTAGATTGACAGTTGTATAAATGAATTTTGCAAAAATAAAACTTGTTTAGATTGGCTTAAACACAAGTGATTTTTGTGATAATAGTAAGGGAGAGTGGGTGGAAAAATATTTAAAAAATCAAGTAAATATTTGAAAATTACTTTAAAATATTAGGTGCTACTAAAAAAGTATTTTAGAGTGGGTGGAAATCAATAAATCAGTATTCTAAGTTTTGGGTGCTCTTTATTACTAAAAAAAAAATACATTAGAGGTAAAATTATAGTCAGTCTTCTAAGACTGGGTATAACTAAACAAATATTTTAAAGGATTAAAAGCACCAAAAAATATTTTAAAGTAATTTTTGGAGCTGAAAAAGTACATTAAGGATAAAATTGCAATCAGTCTGATAACACACTATATACAGTTTGAAAAATATTTTAAGAGGTTAAAAGCAACAAAAAATATTTTAAATTAAATTTTCCAGCTAAAAAAGTACATTAAGGGTAAAATTGTAATCAGTCTGATAGCACACTGGACACAATTGAAAAAATATTTTAAATTAAATTTTGCAGCTGAAAAAGTACATTAAGGGTAAAATTATAATCAGTCTGATAGCACACTGGACACAATTGAAAAAATATTTTAATTATTCACCTTTAATTGTAATTGCAGGAGGAGGAGGGGGAGGGCGAGGGGGAGGGGGAGAGAGAGAGAAGAATAAAAATTAGTTGGGACCGCTGGACATAATTATTACATTTAATAGTAACAATAAACTCAATTGTAATTGCAAAAGCTTCAATGTTTCGCTTAAGGTAAAAGCTCTTTTTCATTTCAAAAACTCAATTGTATAATGGGTGAATCAAACACTCAAAATTTTTTTTCTTTAGCCTATCGGGCTTAAGGACAGAAAAAGCCCAATTGAGCCCATGAATCGGTGAACCAAACACATTGGGGAAATGGGGAAGAATAAGCTTGGCTGAACCATTGGGCATTGTTGAAAATTGACAATTTTGAAGATTAAATGTACTTTTGTGATTATTTTCTAAATTATAGTTGGTACTATTCAATACTCTACTATATTACTCTCTTTAGTTCTTAATATAAGATATATTTATCTAATTTGATTAGATTAAGGAAGTTCATTAAGTTAGTTAATATAACATGTATTTTCTAAAACACTCTATACATCTTCTTTAATTTCCTTCTTCTCTCTCCTTCTTGATTATTGCTAAGGGAGCATTAATAATGATAAATTAAAAAAATATTGACAAATATTAAAATTAGGTCTTATATTTAGGAATAATATCAATTTCCCAAATAGTTTCTATCTTAAAGACCAGAGGGAGTATTATATTATATTGTTATTAAAGAAAAGAGAGTTTTATTGGAATATTCAATAGAGCTTATACATAGATTGCATTTCAATATACAATATTCGGTGTGTAACAAAATTTGCAGAAGTGCATGTTTACTCAATATGAAAGCAAGTGGTCATATTTACTATTTCCCAGCTAAAATTTGAGAACTAATGAAACCCAATAACTTGCCAAAATAACTGTTTCTATTGGTTCATCATTCAACTGTTACGTTCTCTGATCATTAATTACTAACGTCTTGGAATTATATTGTAAAATGGCATAGGAGTACATTCATTTTTTGCCTGCTAAGAAAAACTGGTAAAAGTCCTAAGAAAATCAAGAGGACGATATACTTTTGATTATGGAAGCGGAACCTTAGCATACATGATTTTAGTCGTCCCTCAATTTCCTTCTTCTCTCTCTTTCTTGATTATTGTTAAGAGAGCATTAATAATGGTAAATTAAGAAAATATTGACAAATATGAAAATTAGGTATTATATTTAGGACTAATATCAATTTCCTAAATAGTTCATATATTAAGGATCAGAGGGAGTATTATGTTATATTGTTATTAAAGAAAAGAGAGTTTTATTGGAATATTCAATAGAGCTCATACATAGATTACATTTCAATATAATATTCGGTGTGTAACAAAATTTGCAGAAGTGCATGTTTACTCAATATGAAAGCAAGTGGTCATATCTACTATTTCCCAGCCAAAATTTGAAAACTAACGAAACCAGATAACTTGCCAAAATTACTGTTTCTATTGGTTCATCATTCAACTGTTACGTTCTCTGATCATTAATTACTAATGTCTTGGAATTAAATTGTAAAATGGTAGGAGTACATACATTTTTTGCCTACCAAGAAAAACTGGTAAAAGTCCTAAGAAAATCAAAAGAACGATACTTCTGATTATGGAAGCGGAACCTTGGGATACATGATTTTAGTCGTCCCTCAATTTCCTAATGGATCAAGATACGGATCACAAATTAAATTTACAAACGAATAAAGACATTTGAGCATGATAATTAATCTTGTACTAATTTTGCATCATTAAAATATACCTACGTATGGGAAATGTTCCACATAAATAATTTTTTCAGATCATTTGAGCTTATATATAGTAATCATATTTCAATATAATAAGCATGTTAGGTGACAGCACACCAAATAGACTACTCAATTTGCATAAAAAAATTTGAAATTGGGAGGCTTTGAAAAAGTACAAGTTCCATGCATTTAGCCATTTATTGAATATATGGGATGATCATATTTATTACCTACGAATATTTTAAAAGAGGCGAATTTTCCTCTTTGTTGCTATTAGACATAATTTGATTCAACCATCATTCCCTTCATTAATAATCATACATTTTTTTTTTATGTTATTGGAAATAGCAACTACATCACAATTTTTTTTTTGATATTATCGTTTCGATATCCGGTTCGGGATTTGTGGTTGTCCCTCTCAACACAAATGTCTCATTTGAGACTCGAACTCAAGATCCCAAAGGGATTTAGTGGGACCTTACACTGTTAAACCAACTCTATGTTAGTTCTATATCAACAAAATTATATTAGATCTGTCCAAGCAAGCTTCTCTCCATATGGTGATTAATCTTTTTCTAGTGTGGTTAAATTAATTATATTTTGAATTTCTCCTTTCTTGTCTACTGTTTTTTGGCCAAGTCATTTACACGATCAAAAAGTAATTTCATTACATTATACCAAAAAAACAAAGTATTTTGATTGAAAAGTGTGTTTTCCTCGAAATTTCAATAAATTAAAGTAACTAGTTGGCTTAATAAATTATTTCACTTCAAACTAGTATTATTATTCTTTCATAAATTGCAGTTATAGCGCAATGATTAGTGAATGTAGAATATTTTTTCCCCCAATATGTTGATTTCTATATTTTTTAACAATTTGTAGTTTTCATAATGGAAATATAGTTTATTTAAAATTTTTAAATTCTTAGACTTAAAAAACTGGGACCCAAAAAATAGACACGCATACACACTGCAAGATTACGTACATACGGTTAATCGAAACACAAAGTCGTCACCTTTTGAATATTAAACACAAAGTCAATACCGTTTGATAATGAATATTAACATTATATATCCGGTACCATTTTTTTAGTGAGTTTTAACGTATACGCAATACTAATTGACAAGCATACGTTGGGACGCCGTATATTGTTTAATGACTTACTATATTAAACATATAGTAGGTCAATATATTAGCCACATAGTATTGCCACCCTCAACATAATCAACATGGCGAAATGATATAAATTTTTCTTAAATATTTTTTAGTATTTGGAAAATATAATAACTGACTGACTTACAAACTTGACAATAGATATGCTTCCTAAACTTTTGATTTTATACAAAAAAGCTCTACCGAGGCCTATAATTAAGTTGTCAAATTTGCAACCAAATATATACCTAAGACCCAGCAAACATAGGAGACAAGTGCAAACATGGGAAGTATAAGGTTTTTCATGTATTTCATATTGGTTTTTCATGTAATTATTTCTATTCAAATAACTTTCTGCCAAAGCAAAATCTACCTCCCAGAATAGCAAGCAGCCTTGTTCATATTTGGAGACTCACGCTTTGACGTGGGAAACAATAACTACATCAACACGACCACCTCAGCTCAGGCAAACTACGATCCATACAGCGAAACTTACTTCAAGTATCCCACCGGAAGATATTCCGATGGAAGGGTCATCCCAGATTTCATTTGTATATACGAGTGATAATCTCACTAGTGTTTAGGGTTTTTGTCACATACCTACAAGTGTATGGATTTTTGTGACTATATATATATATATATATTGCATATTAATGTGAAAGTGTCAAGCTTTTTTGAGTTAACTTGTTGTGGATGCAGCTGAATATGCCAAGTTGCCACTGTTACTACCATATCTGCATCTAGCATCGTCCCTTGATAATTATATCTTTGGGGTTAATTTTGCATCAGCAGGATCTGGAGCTCTGCTTGAAACTCGTCAAGGAACTGTATATATCATCAGTCTCATCATATATTAATTATTGTAGAGAGCAGATATACATATATATACAGAGAATTGTGATAATTTTATTATTTTATTACTCACTTTTATTAGGTGATAGACCTGAAAACTCAGGTAAGTTACTTGAAACGAGTTAGCAAAATATTGAAGAAGAAACTAGGAGATGGCGAAGCGAAGGAATTTCTGGCAAATGCTGTGTACATTATTGCAGTTGGAGACAATGATTATAGCGTTGCTTTGTTCTCAAACTCAAGTACCACCGTTGTTAATATTCAACACCCTCAAGAATTTGTTGATCTTGTGATTGGAAACATATCAAGCGTCATCCAGGTATATATCAAAATGATCCCAACTAATTATTCGCTTTTATGATTGAAAATGACTCATTCCTGTCTATCCCTTGGTTGACTTTTGTTAGAGAGATTAATGGAGCCAAATAAATTAGATTCAAGTGTTTATATTTATCGTTTTTCTCTAAACTAATTTATCTGATTTATAAATTGATATATAATTTAATGATATACAACATATACTATATGATTAAGTAATTCTTTTTACTTCCTTAATTTCTCCAAAAAAATAAAGTCAACCAGCTCTTATATTAAGAACTGGAGGTAGTATTTCCCCCGTCCTAAATATAAGATCCAATTAAATTTTTTATAATAATTTAATTACTTTTCTTAATATCTTCCAAAAAAATCAAAAGTCAACTGGCTTTTAGGGGTAGTATTATTTTTCATCTAGCCAGCAATCCTGAGACTCTTTGTATTATAAATCACAGGATATTTACGAGGAAGGTGGAAGAAAATTCGGATTGCTTGATGTGGGTCCTATTAATTGCTATCCAATAGCAAGGATCTTTATGAATGGAAGCAACTTAGATGAGTGCCAGAAAGAAGAAGCTTCGGCAATTGCAAGATTACACAGAAGAGCTCTTCCCATAATGCTTCAGAAACTGCAGAAACAACTTGACGGATTCAAATACTCTCTCACTGACTATTACGGTGCTGTTATTGAAGTCATGAGATACCCTTACAAATACGGTATGCCATAAAAACTTATAAGATGCCCCTACCTTACACAATAAAATCAAATCTTTATATGTGTGGCTGTTAGAGGGGAAATTTTAATCTTAGAAGACATGACTATACAAAACAATTTTAAATAAAATTTGTATGCTTATAAATACGTCCTAATTAATATATTCCCTCCGGTACTCAATATAAGACATATTTACCTAATTTGATTAGATTAAGGAAGTTAGTTAATATGATATGTATTTGCCAAAATACCCTAGCTAGTCATCTTTCTTAATGCCCTCATCCCCTCTCCTTTTTAATTATTGCCGAGGGAGCATCAATATAAATAAATTTGGAAAAGATTGATAAATATGAAAATTATGTCTTATATTTAACACCAAGATCAACTCCCCAAATATATCTTATATTAAAAACCAAAGGGAGTCTATAGTTTGAACTTTGAAGCATTTTTATCTTAAACATATTACTACCCAGTCCTTTATATATGATCCGATTGACTAATTTGGAAAAATTAAAAAAGTTAAATAAATTACTTAATTATAACATATGTTATATGGTTTCTTTAAAATACTTATATGTATCATTAGATTGTATATTAGTTTATAATTTAGATAAATTAGTTTGGATAAAAATGATAAACATAACAACTTCAGAATAATTTATATAACTTCCTTAATCTTTTTAAATTAATTAATCGAGCCTTATATGAAGGATCGGAGTTAATAGAATATATCAAGTCCCTCATGGACTAATATATACATATATATATATATAATTTGCATGATTTGTTTTAACGGTTTGTTGGGAAGGTTTCAAAGAAGGGGAGGAGGCTTGCTGTGGAGGAGGCTCGTACAGGGGAGATTTTAGCTGTGGAGGCAAAAGAGGGATTGAAAAATATGAGTTATGTGAGAATGTTAATGATTTTGTGTATTTTGATTCTATTCATCATACGGACAAAGCTGCTCAACATTTAGCCAATCTCATGTGGAGTGGACATTATCATTTCACTCGCCCTTACAATCTCAAACAACTCTTTCAATTTTCAAGTGCACTGCGCTGATTAGCTTATTGTTGCCGTCGGTACATACATATAGAAGGGGAATATATAAAAAAGAGCGGCCTAATGCGCAGGACTCACAATAAGTGAAATCTGGCGAGAGATAGAAGGGGGACATAAACTAATAATGGTCTTTCCTATGAATCAACAATCATAGGATTAAAGAAACTCTACTTTTCTGATTCTCTATATATATTACAAGTGTTGCTATTTAAATGATTCATCTGTTCCACTTTCTATAGTTTGGCATGGACGTTATTAATTTATATTCCGCTACGACATATAATGACAATTATTAGAATGTACCTCGCAAGAAAAGTCTTCGATGGTTAGAATACTAGTGAATTTAATTGTTTGATACAAGTGTTTGACTCAGACAATTGTTCTTTTCTGGAGAAGTGATCATATGTATTTCATAATGACGCTATCACAGCATGACATCGATCCATTCTCGAAAAAGAAAAAAAAACTAGTAACATAAATGTAAGCATTGTTGTAGACATTGCAGACCGCGAATTCTGATCAACAGTGATTAGGATGAACAGAAAAGACCAGATATTATTATTGATATTATTATTATCTTTTAAGAAAGATATTGGGTTTTAACTTTATAAAAACTATGCTGACATAATGTCTATTTGGATTTAAATTTATTAGATCTTATATATAATATATCGGTTTCCTTTAGTGTTAAAAAATTTAAATGATGAGTTGGGTCTGGGAACTGATAATATTCAGATTTCTAAGTATGCCTCCATGTTCAAAAAATGCTTACAAAATTTCTTATGAATCTCTTATCAACAACGAGAATCAAAGACCTTGGGAGTGTTGTGTCAAACATCCTTATGAAGTGGATTGGCTTTGATCACATTTTAAACATAAGCTAATTAGATAACAACACACTAGTACAAAAAGGGTGTTTTAGACCGGTACATTTAGACCGGTTGCAGCGGATGAGGTCTAAAAGAAATGCGCGGTGGCATTTTTGTAATTATAAACAAATTGGGAGACCGGTTATTCTCTGAACCGGTCTAAAAAATATTATTTAGACTGGTTGTACATTAACCGGTCTAAAATATTAAACCTTTTAGACCTGCTTGGATTTTAAACCGGTCTAAAAGGATCAGAGGAAAAAAATTTAAAAAATTAAAAATGTTTTTTGACCGGTTATAATCTATAACCGGTCTAAAAAGTATTTTATTTTAGATCAGTTAATATAATAACCGGTCTAAAATAAAGGTTTTTAAGACCGGTTGTTCTAACAACCGGTCTAAAAGATATATTTTAGACCTGTTGTTCTGAACAACCGGTCTTAAAAATGTTTTTAAGACCGGTTATTTTTATAACCGGTCTTAAAACTCTTTCCCCAAATCCCTATCGCGGTTCACGCTCCGCGCCTTTCTTCATTCTGAATTCTTCAAAGCTAAACAGCAACGGTCAAGGACGAACAGCAACTCCAAATTCGTCAAATCAAGAGCGGAATTAGTGTCTCACCTTGTTCTCGTTTTGCATTTGCGCTATGAAAATGGGATCTTGGAGCTAGCATCCCCGTTGCTCAGTGTTAGGGCGCGCGTACTGGTGCTCTGTCTCTTCGTTGAGTGTCGACGTTTGACGGCGTTGAACACACCCTGTTCTCGTTTTTATTCACCCTCAATCTACGAAAGTTGGATAATCAACTTGCTGAAGCCTAATTCTCTTCCAGGTAGTTTTTTACTTCGTCTATTAATATTTTTTTGTGTGATTGCCGACGAAGAAGGTTGTGGCCTGGGTATGATTTAGGATATTAGAAATGTGGGGGCGTTCTGGTTCTGATTTCTGAAACATTACTGGTCTTTCTTTTGTATGAGACATTGGTTTGCATTATGATAGCTTATATGTTCCTTATTCTGTTCCTGCGTTATGGTAGCTTCTCTGATCCTTATTATGTTGCTGCATTATGATAACTTCTGTCTTCCTTATTCTTATGCATTTTTATTGATTTGTTCCTCTGTCTCTCTCAACCAAACTCGTCATAATGGTTCCCCTATTTCCTAGTATATTTTTCCAAAGGGACCTGATATTGCTTTCTTCGTCAGCACAGGAGGTTACATGAATCACTTCCTTTGTTTCTCTGTAAACATCATCACAAGCTTATGCTGCTTTAGCAAAAATATATTCAGTTGCATAAGTTTAGGTAACCATACATATGGGTATGATTTGAAAACAGGTGGTTGATAACCTTGAAATAGCTAAGTATTGACAGTTTAGTAAGCTTCATTTGTCGGCCTTGTGGGAGCATCATCAGTTAGAGAAGGCAAGGCCATGTGCCCGTGCCTACCTGGTTGTCTCATTAGCAGAACTTGAGTGGCAATCTTCTTTAGAGTTAACATAAGAAGATATAGTGATGTTCTTCAATACATACAGAAATGCTGCTCTAGTTATTTAGTGAAATCTTAAAAAATAAACAGAATTTTATTTTTTTGGGTAAAATTCGCAAACATCACACTCTTATCCATTAGATTTTTCTTGGATGTGTTAACAATGATGGACGTAAGTACTCCATCTTGTTTGGTGGTTACATTCTATGACTGATACTAATTTGAATGTTTTCAACCATCTAGTGGCCTATTATTAATAAACTGTATTTTCAATATAAACATGATATGAAATTCACACAGATGAATTATGAAATTTTATTTTGTTCTGTGCACAAGAGTGTAGAGAAGAATTTGCTCATAATTCATCAGTGATTTAGAAATTGGGGTCGATCGCCTTTAATGATAAAGGTTCAGTTTCTTTTACTAAAAAGTTATAAAGGCACCCCATAAATATTTAAACTTCAGATTATCCTTTGGACTTCTCTATCACACACAAAGCAAAAGTTTTATACATGCATTACAAGTGATAGATGGTTAATTAAAGTGATAGGGTGGATTCTAAATGAAAGAATACCAAATAAATTGAGTGCTGCTGGGACTATCTATACTTAAATGATTCATTGTTTCTGGTTGGAGTCACATGAGAATGTGAAGGACGTACTCCTTCCTAAATAGTAAATGCATATATATACACACAAGACGCACAGAAAACTGTAAGAGAAAGAAGCCACAAATCTGGTGCCTCCATCGCTAAAGCCGAGTAGGTCAAGGCCAAAAGGTTAAACCACCTTTCCTACTTTCTTCCAGCGTGCAATCTACCCCACATCATACCAAGCTCATCTTTCCCGTGTAGTTTCCGGCCTTCAAAGACTTTGTTCGAGTGATTGACGGGTAATCAATTAGTAATTACTGAACCCCTAATCCCTATGGTACTATTCTATTTCTATTGTTCGTAATGGTAATATATATGGCAGTCAACCCATTGTATTGGACAGATTTGCATTGTTAATGAGACTTGTACTATTCAGATTACTCTTCTTCTATCTCTATCTCTCTACTCTCTTCTACTTGTTCATTATGTAGTAGTTAAACTAGGTAGTTGGGTGTAATGATTGCCTACTCTCATTATACTCCTTCCTTTTCCAGGGGAAAAAGTAGAAAACAAAAAATAAAAGGTGTTGGAATATATGGATCGTAGTTGGATACAAGCTAAACGGACGAGTGTTGAATATGATATTGGGGTGAGGGGTTTTTTAGACTTTGCAAAAAGAAATGCCGATGATGATAGTGGGATGTTTTATTGCCCTTGTGTAAAATGTTTGAATGAGAAGCGATTAAGTGCTGCAGATATATATACACATTTAATTTGTGAAGGGTTTTGTAAGACGTATGTAGTATGGGTATGGCATGGTGAACAATTAGAAATGCCAAGTGCATCTCAATAGGGGGAAGTTGTAACACCTCAATCAAATAGCAAAATACTTAACCATAGTATTTCAAACATCGTCAATAAGGATGTTCAACATCCAAACCATCAAAATATAAATTAGTTTAAATAAATCCCACGTCTCAATGTTAAATCAAATCCTCAAAATATTTCCACAAAACAAAATAAAATGCGGAAGTCTTAGGGTCATGGCAATAAAAATGACATAACATGAGCTCTAGGAGCACAAAAGAGCCTCCAAGGCTCACTCCATAGGTGCCTTCCCTTGCTCCCTACTAGAACAATCACCTGAAATTGTTAATATAATAGGATGAGATTCAACGTCTCAGTAACTACTGAAAGCTTCTACCGTACACAAGCAAATCACATATGATAAAAAGGAACTGATTACATATATATTCATATATACCATAATTCTCATACAAGACCAAAAACAAGTTTAATCAATCTGTATTTTCATCACAACATGTAACATACAACTATGCAATATGCAATATGTAGGATGCAACCTCCCTTATATCACCGTCCATCCTTATTCCGCTGACTGGAGCCATAGGCTAACACATAGTCCAACAGAAACCTATCCATTTGACTGGATTGTCCCAAGCTCACCAGTTCTTAAGATACACCCGGCCAAAGGTGTAGAGCTTAAGTCTGGACTATGGCTCCCCTCCTTAAAAGAATACAACTAAGGAGGTGTCACATGTCCCACAGCTCTAATGAAATCCCGGCCAAAGGAAAACATGGAAAAAGGGGCCCTGACAAGTACCATCCACTGTGCACCGAGTGATGGCATACCACGTGGTAAAAGATCTCAACATACAAATTCCTCCTCACTCCAACCCATCACAGATGCAACCGCCATGACAGTGATAAATAAAATATCATTAAAAGATAAAGTACAATAATTCATGCTTCCATTCATATCAAATATAATCACATATTCAAACATGCTAAAAATGAAATAATAATCCAATAATACATTAATTATCATTAAATTATTAATTATATGAATATAATGAGTTATATAGAAATTTACTTGTAACACTACTTATTTGAGAATTTATAATACAAACACATATACATATAATTCAGTCCATTTTTCTTTAAAAAATAGTCATTCAAAAATCATACACTATTCACAAGTATATGGAAGAATATTCAGAGTTACCTGCTACTCCTTATCTCACAGATAATTAATCACACAAGAGGTACTCCATAACTCTCAACGAGAGTCTACAAAGTCACAAATATAAAAATCTATTAATATAATAATTAAACTACTTTAAAGTTGCGCTATGATCACTACCCCTAAGCTACTTAAAAACCTTAAAAAAAAATCCCCTCTAATATATTATATACACATTAGCTCCATCAAGCTATTTAAATGCGCACAAAGAAAGAAGAGAAAACATTTTGGTAGATTTCAATAGAAAGTGTGTGTGTTTTATATTACATGGCCCAATATGAAAGGCAAATAGAAAATTCTAAGGCTTTGAAATGAAAAATGATACCCACTGGCAAGAAGGACAAACAAGTAAAGGAGAGTGAATAAAGTATACATGTGCATAAACCATCACAATGTGATTGATAGAGTACAGTGGGTTATGAAAAGATTTTATATATATATAGAAATGGGCGAAAAGGTTGCTGGCACAAAAAAAAAAAAAAACGAAAGAAAGAAACGAAAGAAAAAAAAGAAATGGGGAAAAGGCTATGAATTAGATAGCTTGATCCCCTTTTATTTATATATATGTATACAAAAGAAAACTAAGTTAAATATACACCCCTCAGCTTGCATAAATAATAAGAAAAAAAGAAGAGAGAGGATGTTGGAAAAAAAAAATTAATAACAAGATATACTCTCAAAGGAAGGACGGTTGGTCATAAAAAAAAAATCTACTGTGTATATACCAACACAAAAGAGAAATGGATTTATAGAAAAAAAATGGATTCATAAAAAGGTTTGAAATACACGCACAACAACTTGCTGAGATAAATGAAAGGCTACAAAGAAATAAATATATATATATATATATCTCATACGCACCAGAGGGATCAAATGAAGGAATTAATGGTAGTATATATATATATATATCTCATACGCACCAGAGGGGTCAAATGAAGGAATTAATGGTACATGTGACAAGACAAGGCAAGCTTAATGAATAAAAGAGAAGGGAGGAAGAGAGAAAAAGACGGAAAGTTGTGATAAGACAGGTGAAAAAGGGGAGCATGCCGAACAAGAGAAGGAAAAGAGAGGAAGGAGTGGGTTACCTGCAACAGTGAGAGTGAGACGGCGCTGGGAGTATGTGAGAGGTGAGAAGAGAATGATCTTATATAGGAGTAGATCTAGGGTTTGACTTCTCTTATTAAAATAATATTATTTTTTTTCTTTAAAAAAAAACATAAAAATAATAATAGTATTATTTAAATTACTAGCAGTATTTTTTTTTATATAATATATATATTTTTTTTCATTTTTTCCCCCAATGGTAAGACAGATTTACACACATATACTCATATTAAAATAATTATCTTAATGGGGTATTTTATTTGTATTTAGTTTTCTTTTGAATAATTTTTTTTTCCTTTAGAACTTTATATATATATATATTCTATATTCTTTGACTAACTAAAATTAAGCTACAACTAACTCTAAGCCTTAAAAAAAAAATTAAGGATGTTACAATTCTCCCCTTCTAAAAAGAATTTTGCCCCCAAAATTCAAAACACGAGCTAAAAGACATACCTAGATAAATAAATGAGGGTACTCCTGCCTCATCTTTTCCTCTGTCTCCCACGTGGCATCACCCGGAGCCATACCTCTCCATACAACCTTCACAAGTCTGATGGTCTTGTTTCTTAATTGCTTATCCATCACATCCACAATCCGCTCTGGCTCAGCTTTATATGTCATATTATCTCTGAGTTCTATCTCCTCCACTTCAATAACATGGGAAGGATCCGGTTGGTACTTCTTCAATTGCGACACATGGAAGACATCATGAATGTTCGCAAGCTGTGGAGGTAATGCAATTCTATAAGCAACTGGTCCCACTCTCCCCAAAATCTCATAGGGACCCATGAACCGAGGTGAAAGTTTCTTTGCTCGAATCGCTCTACCAATGCCCGTCATCGGTGTGACTCTCAGAAATACATGTTCGCCCGCCATGAACTCCAACGGTCGCCTTCTTCTATCGGCATAACTCTTCTGTCTGCTCTGGGCGGTGAGAAGTTTCTGTTGAATTATCTTAATCTTCTGAGTAGTTTCATCCACAAGATCCGGACCTATTAAACTTCGCTCATTCAATTCTGTCCAACAAATAGGAGATCTACACTTCCTTCCGTACAATGCCTCATACGGTGCCATATCGATGCTTGAATGATAACTGTTGTTATATGCGAACTCTGCCAGATGAAGGTGATCATTCCAACTTCCTGCCAGTTCAATTGCGCATGCCCGTAACATGTCTTCTAGAGTCTGTATAGTCCTCTCAGTCTGCCCATCAGTTTGGGGATGGTAAGCGGTACTAAACCTCAGACGAGTCCCCATAGCATCCTGCAATGCTCTCCAAAACCGGGAGGTAAACCGTGGGTCACGATCTGATACGATGCTCTTTGGTACCCCATGCAATCTGACAATCTCCTTCACATAGATCTTCGCTAGTCTCTCAAGAGAGTACTCTGCTGCGATAGCCAGAAAATGAGCTGACTTAGTCAACCTATCAATAATTACCCAAATGGCATTATATCCAGAGGTAGTTGGAGGAAGTCCCATGATAAAATCCATAGAGATGCTGTCCCACTTCCATTCTGGGATCTCCAAATTCTGCAACAATCCCGGAGGCTTCCTGTGTTCAATTTTAACTTTTTGACACGTCAGACAACGAGAAACAAACTCAGTAACATCTTTCTTCATGCCTCTCCACCACCAATTCCGCTTGAGATCATGATACATCTTAGTTGCTCCAGGGTGAATAGTATATTTACTCCTGTGAGCTTCCTCAAGCATGAGCTTCCTTAATTCTCCATCATCGGAAAGACAGACTCTTCCTTTATATCTTAATATCCCATCCTCACCCAACTTGAATTCTGACTCTCTTCCCTCTTCAATATCTTCCATGACACCCAATAGATACTCATCCTCAAGTTGAGTGAATTTAATTTCTTTCCAGGTTATACTTTCAATGGTTAACGCTTCCATGGTAGCAACCAATCCTGACATTATGTCAATAGAAGTACTCTGCACATCCTCTAGCAATTTATGTTCCCTGACCATCAACTGGGCTGCATGGATTAACTTTCTGCTTAGGGCATCCGCTACAACATTTGCCTTTCCTGGATGGTACTTCAACTCATAGTCGTAATCCTTGAGAAACTCCATCCACCTTCTCTGTCGCATGTTAAGCTCCTTTTGGTCAAACAGGTACTTCAGACTCGTATGATCGCTAAAGACCTCAAATTGTGAACCGTAGAGATGGTGTCTCCAAATCTTCAAAGCAAATGCTACTGCTGCTAACTCCAAGTCATGAGTGGGATAGTTCTCTTCATATGGCCTCAACTGTCGGGAAGCATAAGCAACTGCCCTGCCATTTTGCATTAGCACACACCCAAGACCCTTCTTAGATGCATCAGTGTACAAAGTGAAAGTCTGAGTAGGATCTGGAATCACAAGTACCGGCGCCGTAGTCAACTTAGTCTTCAAATCCTGAAAGGCTACTTCACACTTCTCGTTCCATACATATGGTTGGTCCTTCCTAGTTAACTTAGTCAAGGGCATGGCTATCTGTGAAAAGCCTTTAATAAATCTCCTGTAATAGCCTGCCAATCCCAGAAAACTTCTGATCTCGGTGACACTCCGCGGCCTTTCCCAATTCAATACTGCATTAATCTTACTGGGGTCTACTGACACTCCTTTAGCTGATACAACATGGCCTAGGAAATTTACTTCCTTTAACCAAAATTCACATTTTGACAACTTCGCATAGAGCTTATGTTCTCTTAGTATCTGCAACACAACTCTGAGATGCTCTTTATGCTCTTCCTCATCCTTAGAATAGATAAGGATGTCATCAATGAATACCACTACAAACTTATCCAAATATGGTCTGAATATTCTGTTCATGTAATCCATAAAGACAGCTGGAGCATTGGTTAGCCCAAATGGCATAACAAGAAATTCATAGTGACCATATCTGGTTCTGAATGCAGTTTTTGGAATATCTTCAGCTCTGACTCTTAACTGGTGGTAGCCTGATCTCAGATCAATCTTGGAAAATATAGATGCTCCGGTCAACTGGTCAAGTAGATCATCAATCCTGGGCAAAGGATATTTGTTCTTTATGGTTGCCTTATTCAATTGGCGATAGTCAATGCATAACCTCAAACTCCCATCTTTCTTCTTCACAAAGAGCACAGGCGATCCCCAAGGAGATACACTGGGCCTGATGAAACCCTTTTCCATTAACTCCTCAATTTGATTTTTCAATTCTGCTAGTTCTGATGGAGACATTCGATAAGGAGCTTTAGAGATAGGCCCCGTCCCAGGTGCCAGATCAATAGAGAACTCTACTTCTCTCTCTGGGGGTAAACCCGTCATCTCCTTTGGAAATACTTCTGGAAATTCATTTACCACTTTAATGTCTTCTACCCCTTCTTCCACTTCTACTTGAATGGAGAAAAACACCATGTACGCTGGACAACCCTTACGAATAGACTTTTCAACTTGTATTGCAGATAACAATTGTGGTCTACTAGGACTCTTAGGGTCAACAGGGAGGGAGATGGTCTTCCTCTTACAACCAAGGATGGCGTCATTCGCCGACAACCAATCCATCCCCACTATCAGATCAATACCCTTTATGGGTAGACAAATAAGATCAATAGTTGATGTCCTACCATCGAACTCAATTGTACAATTCAAGCAAGCTTTAGAAGTTCTCACCGAGGCTCCCGCCGGTGTAGAAACAATCATGTCAAAAGACAATTCACTTATATGTAAATTTAATCGATGCACGCAAGCATAAGATATAAAAGAGTGTGTAGCACCAGAATCAAATAAAGCTTCAATCTCAAGGCTTTGAAGTTTGAGAATACCTTTAATTAGATTTGGCGAAGCACTAGCCTCCTGGTGTGATAGTGCAAACACTCTGCCTGGAACTGCAGCTCTAGCATCATTGGCTCCTCGCAAGCCTTCCTCACAGAACCTGAAGACATGGCCTGGCTTCCCACACTTGTAGCATATCAGACAATTGCCCTGGTGTACCCTTCCACACTTGGCACATTTCTGACTGTTAGCAGTGCTAGCAACAGGAGCTGTGGAGCCCCTATAAGAGTTCTGTCCTCCACTAAAATGACTCCTCTGTGGTCCACTGAAATGACTCCTTGAAGGTCCACCAGAATGATTCCTTGATGGCTGTCCAAACCGCTTCTTTATACCACTGAAGCTATGGCTATGCTTCTTAGTGATTCCCCCCGTAGGTCTCATGGGAGGTGTAGATCTAGCTTGGAAGCCCTTCATTCTCTCAGCTTCTTCTTCTCGCTTGCTTCTAGAAATGGTGCGTAGCTTGTCACACATCTTTTCAAAATCCTTTATCTCGTCAAGGAATGGTGACAAAGCCGTTTTCAAATCCGGCCTAGCTTTTTCCACAAGTCGATCACACATCCATTTAGAGTTGTTTTGCGAATACTTGCAAAACTTAGACAACTCTAAGAAGCGAGCGATAAATTCTTCTTCATGTAAATCTTCTTGCTTGAATGTAAGGAATTCAGTCTCTTTCGCCACTCTAATGGAAGTAGGGAAATAATTCTTCTCGAACTTCTCCCTAAACTCTTCCCAAGTCATCTCCACATCATCATCAATTTTTGTGCTCTCCCACCATTCTTGAGCGGCTTTCTGCATCAATTGTTCGGCGACTAGAACTTTCTGTTAAGAGCTGATCTCAATAACTTTGAAAATCTTTTCCAAACGCTTCAACCACTCTAGTGCTTCAACTGGATCTAGTTTCCCCTCAAACATTGGAGGAGCAAACTTCCTGAATTTGTCCCAAACTTCAGTAATAGATGGGACGTGGTACTGAGAATGGGAACTGCTACCGCCTCTTGATTCAGTACATGAATGGCTGCCACCTCTAGAATGCTGACCAGTGGAAGTATCTTCATTAATGGGACTCTTCTCCTCATCATGATCACCGCTTTGGCCTCTTCTTGCTGCTAGTTCTTCTTCATGCCTATTCACTTTCTCTCTCACATCTAGGACTAAATCCCGTAACTCCAACAAGATGGCACTATTATCCTGAGGAGGAGGACCATTTTGGCGAGGAACAGGAGTTGAATTAGTTTTTCGAGTATTCACCATCCTCCCCTCCTATGAAGAACACCACAAGGACATTAGGTAAGAAAACAAGTTACCAAATGAATTCTAAACCTAAACAAAGGAAAGTGCACATGTTATGATATTTAAATTGCCACGACCTCTAAAAATTTTAAAGAAAAATAGTTATAAAAATAACAAAATAGCCATGTAACGTTTTGGCTCTGATACAAAAAATGTAACACCTCAATCAAATAGCAAAATACTTAACCATAGTATTTCAAACATCGTCAATAAGGATGTTCAACATCCAAACCATCAAAATACAAATTAGTTTAAATAAATCCCACGTCTCAATGTTAAATCAAATCCTCAAAATATTTCCACAAAACAAAATAAAATGCGGAAGTCTTAGGGTCATGGCAATAAAAATGACATAACATGAGCTCTAGGAGCACAAAAGAGCCTCCAAGGCTCACTCCATAGGTGCCTTCCCTTGCTCCCTACTAGAACAATCACCTGAAATTGTTAATATAATAGGATGAGATTCAACGTCTCAGTAACTACTGAAAGCTTCTACCGTACACAAGCAAATCACATATGATAAAAAGGAACTGATTACATATATATTCATATATACCATAATTCTCATACAAGACCAAAAACAAGTTTAATCAATCTGTATTTTCATCACAACATGTAACATACAACTATGCAATATGCAATATGTAGGATGCAACCTCCCTTATATCACCGTCCATCCTTATTCCGCTGACTGGAGCCATAGGCTAACACATAGTCCAACAGAAACCTATCCATTTGACTGGATTGTCCCAAGCTCACCAGTTCTTAAGATACACCCGGCCAAAGGTGTAGAGCTTAAGTCTGGACTATGGCTCCCCTCCTTAAAAGAATACAACTAAGGAGGTGTCACATGTCCCACAGCTCTAATGAAATCCCGGCCAAAGGAAAACATGGAAAAAGGGGCCCTGACAAGTACCATCCACTGTGCACCGAGTGATGGCATACCACGTGGTAAAAGATCTCAACATACAAATTCCTCCTCACTCCAACCCATCACAGATGCAACCGCCATGACAGTGATAAATAAAATATCATTAAAAGATAAAGTACAATAATTCATGCTTCCATTCATATCAAATATAATCACATATTCAAACATGCTAAAAATGAAATAATAATCCAATAATACATTAATTATCATTAAATTATTAATTATATGAATATAATGAGTTATATAGAAATTTACTTGTAACACTACTTATTTGAGAATTTATAATACAAACACATATACATATAATTCAGTCCATTTTTCTTTAAAAAATAGTCATTCAAAAATCATACACTATTCACAAGTATATGGAAGAATATTCAGAGTTACCTGCTACTCCTTATCTCACAGATAATTAATCACACAAGAGGTACTCCATAACTCTCAACGAGAGTCTACAAAGTCACAAATATAAAAATCTATTAATATAATAATTAAACTACTTTAAAGTTGCGCTATGATCACTACCCCTAAGCTACTTAAAAACCTTAAAAAAAAATCCCCTCTAATATATTATATACACATTAGCTCCATCAAGCTATTTAAATGCGCACAAAGAAAGAAGAGAAAACATTTTGGTAGATTTCAATAGAAAGTGTGTGTGTTTTATATTACATGGCCCAATATGAAAGGCAAATAGAAAATTCTAAGGCTTTGAAATGAAAAATGATACCCACTGGCAAGAAGGACAAACAAGTAAAGGAGAGTGAATAAAGTATACATGTGCATAAACCATCACAATGTGATTGATAGAGTACAGTGGGTTATGAAAAGATTTTATATATATATAGAAATGGGCGAAAAGGTTGCTGGCACAAAAAAAAAAAAAAACGAAAGAAAGAAACGAAAGAAAAAAAAGAAATGGGGAAAAGGCTATGAATTAGATAGCTTGATCCCCTTTTATTTATATATATGTATACAAAAGAAAACTAAGTTAAATATACACCCCTCAGCTTGCATAAATAATAAGAAAAAAAGAAGAGAGAGGATGTTGGAAAAAAAAAATTAATAACAAGATATACTCTCAAAGGAAGGACGGTTGGTCATAAAAAAAAAATCTACTGTGTATATACCAACACAAAAGAGAAATGGATTTATAGAAAAAAAATGGATTCATAAAAAGGTTTGAAATACACGCACAACAACTTGCTGAGATAAATGAAAGGCTACAAAGAAATAAATATATATATATATATATATCTCATACGCACCAGAGGGATCAAATGAAGGAATTAATGGTAGTATATATATATATATATCTCATACGCACCAGAGGGGTCAAATGAAGGAATTAATGGTACATGTGACAAGACAAGGCAAGCTTAATGAATAAAAGAGAAGGGAGGAAGAGAGAAAAAGACGGAAAGTTGTGATAAGACAGGTGAAAAAGGGGAGCATGCCGAACAAGAGAAGGAAAAGAGAGGAAGGAGTGGGTTACCTGCAACAGCGAGAGTGAGACGGCGCTGGGAGTATGTGAGAGGTGAGAAGAGAATGATCTTATATAGGAGTAGATCTAGGGTTTGACTTCTCTTATTAAAATAATATTATTTTTTTTCTTTAAAAAAAACATAAAAATAATAATAGTATTATTTAAATTACTAGCAGTATTTTTTTTATATAATATATATATTTTTTTTCATTTTTTCCCCCAATGGTAAGACAGATTTACACACATATACTCATATTAAAATAATTATCTTAATGGGGTATTTTATTTGTATTTAGTTTTCTTTTGAATAATTTTTTTTTTCCTTTAGAACTTTATATATATATATTCTATATTCTTTGACTAACTAAAATTAAGCTACAACTAACTCTAAGCCTTAAAAAAAAATTAAGGATGTTACAGAAGTGACTTGTGATGATAATGACACGGATATGGATGATCGGATAGAGGACATTATTCGTGATGTAGGAGAAGAGGCTTTTGAACAATCACATGCATATGGTAATATGTGCAGTGATGCTGAGAAGCCGTTGTACCCGGGGTGTAAAAAATACCAATTGTTAAATGCTGTATTGAAATTGGTAAGCTTGAAAGCACGGCATGGATGGAGCGACAAGAATTTTTCAGAAACGCTTGAGGCCTTTAAAGATATGCTTCCTGATGATAATGTGTTGCCTTGTCGATACTATGATGCTAAGAAAATACTATGTCCACTAGGGATGAAGTATAAAAAGATCCATGCTTGTCCTAATGATTGCATATTGTATAGAAAAGATCATGAAGAGAAGGAGCAATGTCCGATATGTGAAACTCTGAGGTATAAATCAAATAAGGGCCCTGCAAAAGTGTTGTGGTATCTTCCAATCATTCCAAGGTTCAAGCGCCTGTTTGCTAATGAAATTGATGCCAAAAATTTGAGATGGCATGCAGATGAGCGGATTTCTGATGGAAAGCTTCGACATCCAGCTGATTCTTCTCAATGGAAAAAAATCGATCAATTATTTCTTAGCTTCGGTGAAGAACCTAGGAATCTCAGGCTTGGGCTTAGCATAGATGGTATGAATCCTTATTGTAGCCTAAGTAGTATACATAGTTCATGGCATGTTCTGTTGATAATTTACAACTTATCTCCTTTGTTATGTATGAAACGAAAGTACATTATGTTGTCTATGTTGATTTCGGGACCAAAGCAACCCGGAAATGACATAGATGTTTACCTAGAACCCTTGATCGAAGACTTGAAAGAGTTGTGGGATAAAGGTGTCGATGTTTTTGATGCGAACAAGAAGGAGACTTTTAATATGCGAGCAATGATCTTTTGTACTATAAATGACGTCCCTGCATATGGGAACTTGTCAGGATATAGCGTTAAAGGCCACAAAGCTTGTCCGATATGTGAAGAAGGCATATGCTACCATCAACTTCAACATAGAAGAAAGACGGTTTACCTTGGCCATAGGCGATTTCTAAGACGAAGCCACCCTTATCGTAGATTAAAAAAAGCTTTTTTTGGTGGCCAAGAGTTTGAAGATGCTCCAGAGGCATTGACTGGGGAGAAAATTTATGAAAAGGTGAAAAATATCAATACTATGTTTGGTAAGTCATCAAAGAGTAGAAATGAGAAAAATATATGGAAAAAAAGGTCCGTCTTCTTCGATCTTCCATATTGGCGCAATCTTGACGTCAGACACTGTATTGATTTCATGCATGTGGAGAAGAACGTATGTGATAGTATTGTTGGGACACTGCTCAACATACAAGGAAGTTCTAAGGATGGCGTGAAGGCAAGATTAGACTTGCAAGAAATGGGAATACGAGAAGATTTACATCCAAGGCCATACGGTAATAGAACTTTTTGTCCTCCAGCTGCTCATACTTTGTCTAAGGTTGAGAAAAGAAGCTTTTGTGAGTGTTTACATGGCGCTAAAGTTCCTTCAGGGTATTGTTCAAATTTTAAAAAGCTTGTATCGATGAAAGACTTGAAGTTAATAGGGCTAAAGTCTCATGATTGTCATGTCTTAATGCAACAACTACTCCCAGTAGCTATTCGAGGCATTGCCGAATATGATCTTCAACACATATTGACCAGACTTTGTTTCTTTTTCAATGCCATTTGTTGTAAAGTCATTGACACGGAAAGATTGGAGGAATTGGAAAATGAAGGATATATGATCTTATGCCAGCTTGAGAAGCTTTTTCTTCCTTCCTTTTTTGATATCATGGTACACTTGGTTGTTCATCTAGTGAGGGAGATAAAGTTGTGTGGCCCTATCTATTTCCAGTGGATGTACCCGATTGAAAGAACTATGAAAATACTAAAAGGGTATGTGAAGAACCCCAATCGGCCTGAAGCATCTATTGTTCAAAAATATGTTTCTGAAGAAGCTATGGAATTTTGTCAACACTATTTGTCAAATGTACGATATATTGGCCTTCCTAAACGTCATGATCAAGAAGGGGGAAGACGCGGGGCAACAGTAAAGAGCATAGATGCTGATGAATTGCAACAAGTCCACTTGTACATCTTGAACAATATTGATGAAGTTCAATATTACATGAATGCCCATAAAGAAATTGTACGGAAACAAAATAGTCGAATGACTGAACAAAGGTTAATCAGGGAGCATAACAGAGCTTTCGCATATTGGTTCAAACAAAAGGTTGACAGAGAAGAATGTGTTTCTGATACAATAAATTGGTTAGCACGTGGTCCTGAAGTTGAGGTCATAAGTTGGACTTCATTTGTGATCAATGGTTATACCTTTTACACGAAGTCCCTAGATGATAAGAGCACCGTCCAGAACAGTGGTGTTGTATTAGTGACTGAATCTATGCACTTCTCTAGTTCAAAAGATAAGAACCCTACATTGGCTGCCATACCTTATTATGGGGCGATTGAAGAGATTTGGGTGGTTGACTATGTTAAAATTAGATTTCCCATATTCAAATGCAAGTGGGTTGATGTCAATAATGGTGTGAAGATCGATAGGTTAGGATTTACATTAGTAGATCTGAATAGTAGAAGTTTTGGAGATGAACCTTTCATTATGGCAGATCAGGCACAACAAGTGTTCTATATCACTGATCAGGCAAATAAAATGTGGTCTGTAGCTCTCCAAGGAAAAAGGATCGTTGATATTGACGAGAAAAGTCACTCAAATTATGATCTTCTTGAGACTCCTTCTTTTTCCAGGGGTCTACCAGAACTGAACGAAGAAGATGAAGCAGATAATGCGCACGGCACAAGAAATGATCATCACGAGGGAATATGGGAGGATATCTCTTTATGATACTACTTTGACCTTAACTAACTAAAGTAATTATGATTATGACTTATATCCGAAGAATATGTTTAGTTATTTTATCGATATAGTCTTCACATGTCATAGCTTAGGATTTATCTTTCTTTGTTGTCGTTACAGGAAAATGACGGATCCCAAGCGTCCTAGTGCAGAGGATCAGCCACGTCCTCCACCTCTGAGTTAGCCACGTAGTGCTCAGCAGAGTCAGCTAGCTAGTGTTAACCAGGGCGAGCCTAGCAATGCTCCGAGCCAGGGTCATAGTGAGCGCAGTAGCCAGTCTGTACGGAGGGGTAAACATGGCACACGGTTGACAGATGTTTCCCTCAGTCGGAGTGCAGGCGAAAAGATACCGATTGAGTTTGATAGACATTGGAAACCAATCGGGCCTAATGCACAACGATATAGGAGTTTCGTCGGCCTCCTTGCACGTAACAAGCCGAGCATCTTGATAGAGGAGTGGAGAAATGTCGATGCAAAGGTGAAGCAGCATATTTGGGACACTATTTAGGTATACAATTCTCATCTGTATGTAATTAATCATTATCAAAAGTCACAAATTTGTCACTTACTTCTTCAATGCATGCATTTCAGCTCACCTACGACGTTCCTCAGAGTGAGATCTTGTACAACAAGACGATGACGTATTGTTATGAGCGCTGGAGCAAGTTTAAGACAAATCTGACCAACAATTACATTCATATTGAGGTGAAAGATGGTCAGCCTCGTCCTAATCCATGAGACCAGTATACATTTCTTGATCAAGCGACGTGGCAAGAATTTGTTAGGCTTCGGACTACTCCAGAATCTTTGGTTAGTTGACTTATTTTTTGTTTTATTTACTTAGCAATTATCTTAATTGATTCTAACACTTTCCTTTTGTGTCATTTCTTATTCGCAGGCAAAAAGGCAAAAAGCACAAGAAAGTGGAAGAAAGAATGATTGCCCTCATACAATGTCTCGTGGGGGTTATGCAAAGGCTGAAAGAGACTTGTTGGCGGCCAAACGGAAGAGATTGGAAGAAGCATCTCAATCCGATCCTTCTGTTCTTCTTTCTCCGCCTTCTCCGATTTGTCGAGAAGAAAAATGGCAATTTGCCCACCAAAAGAGGAGTGTGACTTATACGAGTGAACAATCTCGTATAGTTGGTGAAAGAATTGTAAGTATATATCGTTATTGTAATTAATTACATAAGAAACGTACATTATTACTTATGTTTGTTATTTTATATTATGTTACAGGATGACATTCTAACAGTTGCTACTGGCAAACATGAGCATCCAGGCAAAGTCGGAGGGCAGGAATGACATTCTAACAGTTGCTACTGGCAAACATGAGCATCCAGGCCGTGTCAGAGGAGTTGGAGGAGGGGTAGGGATACTGGATTACTTTGGAGCCCCCGTACACCATTCCACCTCAAACATCGTGACTAGGGAGGAATTGGAGACTATGTTGGCTATTGCAAGAGCAGAAGCAAAGGCCGAGGCTGAAGCATCATTTGATGCACTATTAGAGACCCGATTGAGCAAGATGAAAGAGGAAATGATAGTGTTTATGAGCTCAAGACAAGATACCAGTGCTCCCCAGCCACAATCGATTGATCCTAATAAGCAGAGCACTAAAGGTAGTTGTTGCAACATCGGGCAGTCATCAGAGGGTCTTAACCCGAAAATTACTGAGCTTTGTGATCTTTTTGTCGAGGATCCTCTGAGACGGTTAGTTGCACGGGGTCGTGTGCATAACCTGGGATCAACTGTCCACCACCGACAAATGGAAGGTGATCAAGTCCGAGTGTCAGTTGACGAGGTGATTATTGCAGATGCACCTGTCCCTATCCCTTCTGATGAATTCAAGATCGTTAGCGATGTCTTGGGCACATTCATCTTGTGGCCAACAAACCTTGTTTCTGGTCGAGCCGAGGATAGTCCGATCAAAGCCCCACCAAGTCCAGCTCCCTTCACTCAACAAGAAGTTTCACAGCCTCCATTGAATATCATGCAACAAGTGATTCTGATGGCATATGATACATCCTTCAAAACAAGAGAGTGGCCTACGGATTCAGTTGTTGGACAGTCAGGAGTGACATGCTATCTTGAGAGGGATGATTTGATGTCCCTGGTAGCTCCTGGACAAAATCTTACGATTGGGATTGTCCAACTGTTCTTAATGTAAGTAGCTTCTACAATTCAAACTAAATATTTTAAAAGTTTCACCGTTTACCTTTTATTTATGTGCTTGCGTTATTGTAGGTACATGCATCGTAGGTTGGTCTCCTCTGGCAAAAGCGAAAAATTTGAATTCTTATGCCCCCATCACATCCAAGAGAAAGGGACCACTGCTACTACTAGACATAGATACTTGTCAGAGAGGCTTAGTGAAACTGGAACTGAGTGTTTCTTGGCTCCATATGTGCATAGGTAAGAAACAAATTGATATTTTATAATTTATATAATGTTTTATAATTTATATAATGTTTTATAATTTATATAATGTTTTATGTTTGCTTAATATTCTTCTGTTTTTTTCAGTGATCATTGGCAGTTGCTTCTTCTATGCAAGAGTAGTTACACTGTCATCCTCTTATGTTCCCTCCACTTCAAACCAGGGAATGATTTGAAAAAGACTATGAATTTGTTAGTTTTCTTGCATTCTTACCTTTTGTATGCAAAGTATATGGAATTTGTGTAAAACCAATAACCTTTGTCATTGTCATGATCATAGGTCTATGCGGACATTCCTACACAGTGCTTGTGGTAAGCATGTTCGTGATTTAAAGGACCCTACATGGATCATGCCAAAGGTTAGTACATATGGATTTGTTTAAAGAATGTATTAAGACATGCCTTTATATTTGTTTTAATGATATCATATTTTTTCTCAGAGCCGTAGGCAACCAAAGGGGTCCAACTTATGTGGTTTTTATGTTTTGAGACACATTTACAATATTATTACTCTAGGCACGACTGATTTTACTGAAGAGGTAAATTTATATTTCAGAACTTTTGTTTTACTTTATTGTCTTTAAGTTACTAAGTCAATGTTTCGTCTGGTTTTGGTGTTACAGATGTTTGATCTTGCTGATCCCTTTCCGGAAGAAGATATTGATTTCATTTGCACATGTTGTGTTGAATTCATCTATGAGCTATTACACAAATAGTGAGTTTTTGAATCCAACGTTACATTGTACATTATTGAATTGTGATGGCTGTGTCTTGGTGTTTTTGCATCTATATGATGGGTTAATTGTGGTAAGATATTGCTCCTAGAATAGGATTCTTGATGAATCATACTGTTGCTTGATTATTTGGGTTTTTGTACAGGACATAATTGACGCCAAGGGCTATTTGAAGCAAAGAGGAATTGAGGTCAATGTCATTTAGCTTTTGTTGGTTCTTGCGTGTTTGCTCTATTTCATTCTCAATCCGATCCTTAGACAGAAACTTCATGTTTGGGTTTTTGTATAGGACATAGTTTACACGTTTTTTATGGCATGTTCATTTCTTTGCTTGGTTCTTTTCCCAAAAACTTCATGTTTGGTGTAGGCAACCAAAGGGACACTGGGGACTAGCTAGGGAAGGTACAATCAACTTCAAAAGAAGAAGCTTTTGTTTTACTGCCATTTGGTCATCCTTACTGTCTAATGGCCAAATGAATCATCAATGTATGACTGTACTAGCTTGTATGAACATTAATTTGTTGTTGCCTATAGACTGTACTGGCTTTTGAATTTTGAAATTGAAATCAGTGATTCTGTGCTGTTTAATGTATTGCTGTCTAATGTATTATTGCCATTTTAATGTATGACTGTCTAATGTATTGCTGTTTTTGGAGCATTATGTGTGTGTACATAATAAAATAGACGTTTTTAAAAAAAATGAAGCTTTAAGACCGGTTGTAGTCACAACCGGTCTTAAAAATTACATTAAGACCGGTTGTGGGCACAACCGGTCTTAAAGGTCACACTTTTAAGACCGGTTGTAGTCACAACCGGTCTTAAAGGGCAGACATTTAAGACCGGTTGTGGGCACAACCGGTCTTAAGGACACACTTTTAAGACCGGTTGTGGTCACAACCGGTCTTAAAGGGCAGACATTTAAGACCGGCTGTTACCACAACCGGTCTTAAAGGGCAGACATTTAAGACCGGTTGTGGGCACAACCGGTCTTAAGGACACACTTTTAAGACCGGTTGTGGTCACAACCGGTCTTAAAGGGCAGACATTTAAGACCGGTTCTCACAACCGGTCTAAAAAATAACAGATTTTTTAGACCTGCTGTATCAAGACCTAATATAGAACCGGTCTAAAAAGTCATTTTTAACCGGTCTAAAAAGTCATTTTTCTACTAGTGACACCTAATATAGACTGACTTGCATTGAAAATTACAGGATAGGAAGTTTGAAAAGACGTGGATTTTAAAAAATTACATGTTTATGTATATGCATTGACTGGAATATCTAATTTAGCGCCTTCACTTTACCTTCCATATTCGACGTTAGAATTGCTGAATTAGAATAGTAATGGCTACTTGTGGTTTAATTATCAGCCTATTGTTACTTCTCTGTATCATCCCGGTTCGGTGCTTCGCCAAATCATGCCCACCAACAAACGACGTCACCTTGTTCTTATTTGGGGATTCCCTCTTCGATATCGAAAACAATAACTATTATCTCACCCCCAAAATGCCCTTTCACTTTCAGGCTAACCGATCGCCTTACGGCCAAACCTTCTTTAACTACCCCAATGGCTGATATAAGAATTCAAGTGAACATGTGTTCTTTGACTCTGTTCATCCCTCTGATAGGGCAAATCAATTTTTTGCACAGCAAATGTGGATGGGACATCTCAAAGTTGCTGCACCTTACAATCTGAAATCACTGTTTAAGGCCTAAAATGCCAATTTTAGTCTAGAGTCTGAGTATGATCTTTTGATCTGCTTTCTAAATCTGATCTTTCATAGTCATATACAGAGGTTGAGATGTCAATGAAAAGCAGAGTTTTAGCTAGGCATAGCAATATGTAAGATTAGTAACTTTGTAATGATCCTCTTCCTATTTGTAATGTATTAATATGCTGGTGAATTTGATGTTTGTCATGTATTAGAATGATTTGGACTCATGGAATTGATGTTTGGAGAATTAATTTACATGGAAAAACGGATTTCTTATATAGGAGAGGCAAAAAACGACGAGCTGGTAAAATGCTAGCTTGTTTGAAGGCAGATCTTTTCTACTTGCCTCACCTAACCTGTAAAAGCAGGCTGGCTTATATTTTCAGCTCTAATGTCAAGCTATTAAAATGTTTTATAGGAAAATTTTGTTTTTCTCATATTATATTGAGGCTATTAACTTAGTTACTAGGAGTTGTGATATTAGTCACTTTTTGCGGATGTAGTGGATGAGGGTAGGAGTAAGGGTGAGCAAACCGAACCGTAACTGATCACCAAACATAACCGAATGCATTTTTGGTTTTTTGGTTTGGTTATTTCGGTTTTTCGGTTTCGGTTCTTATTTTCCTTAAATTTCGGTTTTGGTTTTCGGTTCGGTTAGGAGAATAAATTTCAGTTTTTAACTAAAAAACCAAAATGTGTTTAATATTTTTATATGTGTATAATATATTATATGAAACTAAAGCCCCAACTATATTTCTAAACCCAGCTCAATATATTTTAAGCCCTAAAACCTAAAAAGAAGCCTTCCATTGGTTCTATACCTTTGTTTGCATCACTATCAGACTAAAAACCAAAACATACTATTAATTTGAAGTCAAAAGCAATGAACAATTGTATTAGTTCGGTTTTAATCAAAACCAACCCAAAATAAATAGGTTAATTTGGTTCAGTTATTTAATATATTTTGGTTTCGGTTCGGTTTCTATAAACCTTGTTATTTGGTTATTCGGTTTTAACCGAAAACCGCATGGAATAACCAATTGCTCACCCCTAGATCGGAGTCTTTTTTTTTGTAGAGATGGACAGATGCTGGTAGGCCATAAAGTAAGAGAAGAAATCTCAACCGCTGATCAGCTATCTCATTGCATAGTAGGTAGTTTGTGCATCTTGTATATATGATGATATAGGATGATACGAGACTCTTGTATTGCTTGATATTGCCTTGTAGCTTCTCTTTATGAGTATGTTATCCAATATCCAATACCATCTAGAAGAAAATAAATACTTTTTCATCATTTGTCTCTGAACTTTAAATGCTTATAGTGCCGACCTCAAGATAAGAGTATGGTTGGTGAATTCATGCATTGTGAGCGCTATCAAATTCCAAAGTGACGACTGACTCTTAATCATTACACCTATCGCTATCTTATATGCGTGATACAAAGACGGATGCGGCTTCCCTCCTATGTCCATGCCCTTCGTTGCCCTCATTTTCTATAAAATAATCACCGTTTTGGGGCAAAAAACTGAAGATGATTACTTTTGCTTTTAAAAAAACAACATTCAACATCTTTAAATATTTTTTTTAGTATCGGTCAATTTTTTAAAATATTTTTTTAACATCATAAAATAACTTTTCAGTATTATCCAGTATCCTGAAGTATTTCTTTAGTGTCAGTCAGTACTCTAAAATATTTTGGGTGCAATATTTTAGGATATTGGATGTACGAAATTTTTTTTTTGATCCACTTACGGCCCTAAATATATTTTTTCATACCACCCAATATCGAATTTCAAAGTTACTCAAACACTCACTCAATATACTGAACTAATTTTTAGTACATCTGGCACTCTAAAATATGGTACAAAAAAATAGTTTGAAACACAGAGTATTAGTGAAAAAATATTTTGAATGCTAGATGAAATAAAAATTAATTTTGGATATTGAGTCAATGTTAATGAAAAAATATTTTAGGATGCTGAATACTAGATATTGTGTGGTATTAAAAAATATTTTAGGGTGGTAAGTGGACTAAAATTTTTTTATAGGATATTGAATGCTATTTAAAAAATATTTTAGGATACTGGATGGTACTATAAAAAAATACTTCATAAAGTTAAATGTTGTTTTTTAAAAAAAGGGTCAAGGTGTAAAAATATACATGAATTTTTCCCAAAAACGTGCCCAACACCAAATATTTTTTTGTGGGGTAAAAGTAATTTTAAACTTATAAAATATGTACAAAAATACCATTACCGTCAATTCTAGATAACATCCGTTAACTTTTTGCCATGTACTTGATTTCTTAGTGGACCAGTTACAAACGTGGCAAGTGGGGCTATGAAATCGTGTTTCTCCCTTATCTCTCATGTGCTAATGCTCAAGTCCCAGTCACTCCCCACTGCACACAAGTAGAAGCCTTCTTCACTCCCACTGTCCCACATCAACATCACTGAAGAAATCATAACCGATAACATTCAAAGAACACAACCACAAATTAACAAACTCAAAAATCAAAATTTGAGAAGACAAATCAAACTTAGAAGCATCAATTGAAAAAGGCATGAATCTTTTCTTTTTTTTCCTGAAAAAAAAGGCATGAATCTTTTTTTTTTTTCAGAAAAGAAGGCATGAATCAAGCCATATTTACACAGACTCATGTAATAAAAGCAAAAATTATATCATATCTACACAAATCTCTCCAGGTCATTGAGGAAAAAACCAGAAGCTATAAGCACACTAGCAATGGCTCGAGATGATCTGAGATATGAGACGACACCTCCTCCTCACAAGGCTCCGCCGACCTTTGCTTTTCGGTCTTTTGTAAACTCCACACACCATTGCATCTGCACTACAAACCTTCGATGCGTTGGCAGTGTTTGCTTTTTCAGTCGAGAATGATGAGGGCAGAAAAGATGATTTTGGGGGAGGAGATATGAGATCGGAGGGAAAACAGGGTATAAAGAGAGCGATTGGGGAAGAAGGAGCAGAGGGAGAGAGATCGGTGAAGAAGGAGTCGGAGGAGGAAGAGGGAAGGAGACAAAGGTAACCAATGGAATGAGTAACAAGTGATGATGGGAAAATTTGCAGGGATTAAGAGTTTTTTTTGCTCCTGATTTTGTGTCTATTGTAAATCTTGGCAAGGCAAATCCTGATAGTGATAAGGCAGATGGTTGAGATATTGGAGGTGGCTGGAGTGTTAACGGTGTTGAAGATCCAGCAGCTGTTCGAGCACGCGATGAACCTCCCGATCTAGAAATTCTTGCAGGCATAGAGCAGGATCATGGTGATAGCTAGCGTGGATATCGGCGGTGGTGCTGGTGGTTCACACTGTGATGAGCTGGGCGCAGAAGCCGAAGGTGAGGTGTGGGCGGTAACCATCCTGAACATGTCATGGTGGCTGATTGTAGTGGGTTAATTGGGGTTTCGTTCACCTTTCTCTGGCCTTTGTTGTCATGCTCTAGTGCATATCATCATCATCTTCTTCTTCTTCATATGTTTCTTGGGTTGCTTTCTAGTCTGGTATAAGCTCCGACAAGGCCCACAGTCATAGGGAGTATTATTCATCCAGGTCATGTTCCAACTCACCCTTTTAGGTAAAAAACGTTCAAACTCACGGTCAACGTCTTCAAGAAAACGAAAACTGTGATTTTTGCACCTATTTTAAAAGTTCATAGTCACTTTTGCTCCTAAAAAAACATTTGGTGTTGAGTGCACTTTTAAGAAAAACTCATATATATTTTTGTACCTTAACCTTAAAAAAAAAAAAAAAAAGTCTTTAGCTTTAATTTTTTGGGTCAAAATGGCGCGGTTTTACTGGAAATGAGGGCAGTGGACGCTATGGGCAGAGAGGAGCCGCTTCCAACAAATACCACGTTTTTCACGTGCTCCACTTCCCTCTCTCACGAAAGCAGCACGGGGTCCTGCTCCTTCAATCTGCGCCGTCCACATCATCTATGAGAGAATAGCAGGCCGCATCACCAATTGCTTTGCCTTTTCTTCAAAACACTGGTCAGGTCTACGTGGAGTCGTGCATCCCATCCCGCATGGAACAAGTTTTGATGCGAAGTGGATGATGAGCAATATTGAGACCTTATCACCACTGTCTACCGTCCTGATTGGAGCATCCATGGGCTGTATACAGGAGTGAGCAAATTAGAATAAAATACCAAACAGAACCAAACTCAATTCAAATTTTGGCTTTCGTTAAGTCGGTTTTCAATTAATTTATCTCATATATTCTGTCTGAAATCTAATATTTATGATAAAAGGTAATTTTTCTACCGTATATATATATTTTATTTTTTAGATCATATAATCAAAAAATTCGATTAATTCTGTTTTGGTTAATTTAATTAATCCGTTAAAATTAGCTCTATCCAGTGTTTCAATTAATTCAGTTTTCATCAAAAACCAAGCCTTGGACTTGCCTTCTTTTAACATTGTTTCATTCTGAAAGACCCAAATGCTTGACGGTTCATATGATGCTTTTCTGATGATTACCCATTATCACATGGTGGCCCGTGGTTGTGTCGTCCATGTGTTTAATGCAAAGCAGTACTATCCTTGAACTTGCCTACTTTTAACATTGTTTCGTTCTGAAAGACCCAAATGCTTGACGGTTCATATGATGCTTTTCTGATGATTACCCATTACCACATGGTGGCCGCGTGGTTGTGTCGTCCATGTGTTTAATGCAAAGCAGTACTATGTCGTTTTTTTTATTCCATTATATTGCCCAGTGTCCGCGTCTCAGCAGCAATTTTTGTTCGCTATTGGCGAAACGACAGGTACTCTATTCTACATTTGCCTCCCTTCGTTTTGTCTTCAAAGGCCCATCAAGCCCTATACATATCCTGGGTATTGGGATCCAAATCTGTGTGACAAGAAAGCAACATAAGAACAAATTACCGCATCAGAGAGTTAACACTATTATGGCAGGTTTAAGAAAGAAGCCGATGTATTCCATGGTTTTGTGTGTGATGTTTATTTCTATTCCACACAAAACCTACCTGCCGGAGAAGCAAACTGCCTTGTTCATATTCGGAGACTCCCTGTTTGACGTCGGAAACAACAACTTCATCAAAACTGTTCCTTTTCTTCAGGCCAACTATGCCCCTTACGGCCACACTTTCTTCAAAAATGCCACCGGAAGATTCTCCAACGGCCGCGTCATCCCTGATTTCGTTGCTGAGTATGCCGATTTGCCGCTGTTGCCGCCGTATCTGCATGCTGCATCAAACGATGAGGATTTTATTCATGGGGTGAATTTTGCGTCAGCAGGAGCTGGAGCTCTTGTTGAAACTCGTCAAGGAACAGTAAGTTGCTTTTGTCCAACATGATATTATTTTTTACGTTATTAACCAGTATCCGATGCCTTCTCCTATTACCAGGCACCCGGCACCCGAGCAGGCTTAAGACCCGTCTCAAGATCTAAAGAGATCTAATGGAATCGTACACCAGAATAACGCTGTGTTGGTTGTTCAACATGATATTATGAAAACTACTCTATATATAATTGGGAATTTAAGTAAACAAATATATATATATATATATATATTTTTCTGAGTGCTGTTAATTAATTTAAAATATATATATATATATATATATTTTTTCTGAGTGCTGTTAATTAATTTGTACGTAGGCGATAGATCTGAAAACACAAGTGAGTCACTTCAAACAAGTTAGCAGGCTGTTGAAGCAGAAACTGGGAGGAGGAGAAGCCAAGGAATTGTTATCCAATGCTGTGTATATTTTCAGCGTAGGTGGAAATGACTATTCTGCCCCTTTCTTGACAACCTTCGATACTGTTGTTCTTCCATATCCTCAACAACAATTTGTGGGTGTCGTGATTGGCAACATATCAAGCGTCGTACGAGTATGCAGAAGATTCCAACTTATACTACCTCCTGTCCCAGATATACGATTCAGTTGAGTTTTTTGGGAGGTTAAGGAAGCTAAATAAATTATTTTAAAATATTTATATTTATCTTTTTTATATACTAAATTAATTTGTGGGGCTTATGAACTGATATATAATTAAATGATACACAGTATATGTTATGATTATCTAACTTATTTAGCTTCTTTAATCTTTTAAAAAAAGCCAACTCCCGAACGAGTATTTTTTTTTTTTCCATTTGAACTGCTATATATTTACACTCACTGATTATAATAATTTGCAGGAAATTTACGAGGAAGGTGGGAGAAAATTCGGGTTGCTTAATGTGGGTCCTATGAATTGTTTCCCAATATTAAGGATGATGGAAAAAGGAAACAGTTTAGATACGTGTCAGGAAGAAGAAGCTTTGGCAATTGCAAGATTACATAGAAGGGTTCTTCCCATAATGCTTCGGAAGATGGAGGAACAACTTGAGGGATTCAAATATTCCGTCACCGACTATTACGCCGCACTTGTTGGCCTAATGAAATACCCTTCGAAATATGGTAATGTGCTAAGAAAAATTTTAGCATTTCTTCCTCCACACCTAATACTACCTTCGGTTTTAATATAAGATCTAGTTAACTTTTTTTGAAAAATTATGAAAGCTAATTAAATTACTTTATACAAGTAATATTTACTAATTTGTCTAACTTATAAATTAATATATAATTTAATCATACACATGATACGATATGATTAAATAATTTATTTAACTTCCTTAATCTCTTAAAAAAAGTCAACAAGTTTTATATTTAGGACCACAGGTACTGAAATTTAGGCGGCCGTTGATTCGATGGAAATATTTAGTCCCACAAATTTTATATCTAATACTAATACATCCCAAGAGATTCAATATTTAGATTTACAATTTTTATCTACAACTCAAATTTGTAAATATAAAAGTTTGAGTTGTACATAATAAATCTCTTAAGAGACATTAAGATTAAATGAAATTTAACGGACTTATTTATTTATTTATTTTACCTCTGATTTATGGTTAAATTCTTCTTATTTTATAAGACATGATTCTACTTAATTAACAATCATTTAAAAAAACGAATACAGAAAATTTAAAATTTAAAATTTAAAATTGTATGAGTAAAGTAATAATATAATGACTTGTGATTGTTATTTGGAAATTAGGTTTCAAAGAAGGGGAGGCTGCTTGCTGTGGAGGAGGCAAATACAGAGGAGATTATAGCTGTGGGGGCAAAAGAGGGATTCAAGAATTTGAGTAATGTGATAATGTTAATGATTTTGTGTATTTTGATTCTATTCATCCCACAGAATTTGCTGCGCAACATTTTGCCAACCTCATGTGGACTGCAAATAATGATCTCACTTACCCTTACAATCTCAAACAACTCTTTCAGTTACGCTAATTAAGTTTGTTTATTTTGTTCTTAATTTTTATATACTTACACATGTAATTATTGTTTCCAAGCAGCCTTGTAATATTTTGTTTCTTAATTTTTAACGTCATTTACCTATAGCGTTGTTTGATGGTATATACATATATACTATAATTGAAATGCCAATATGCTATGCTTTTCAGGCCAAATTTGTCCATTAATCAAATCAGTTTAATCATATCATTTAAATGTTGAAATTAGTTGTAATCCCCTTCCGTAATTATATCTGAAATACGCGATTAAAGTGAAATAGAGACCAATAATAAACAAAACCATTTTAAAATCTCAATCTTCACGATAGGGTTTTCACAAATATCTTTACAAATCCGATGTACCTAGTCTCATGTTCACATTTCGGATATAATCACGTCACGTGGATAATTACATTCAATAGACAAATCAGAGTGCACAATATAATAATCCCGGCAATCCCGGGTTCACATCTTTACAAAATGGTTTACAAAGGGCAATACGCCCATATACAAGTTCTCATACGGGGATAACACAAATCTCACCTCAAATACAGATAATTAAATCCTCATCCACATATACAAATATCCAATACACAATATTCCCAACTATGATAACCAACTATCATAATGACAACACGAAGGAGTCCTCATCGCCCTTGGCTGCTTGCTCCATCCTCGATCCACCTACCCTGTCCAAAATGTTGGTAGGGAAGGGTGAGATTCGAGAAAATCTCAGTAGGGAAACATATACCAATATGCATGCAAGATACGTGTTTAATGTATGACATGCTTGCATCACAATAACACATACTCACATAATGACATATCTGCCTGCTCAATATTTCAACAACATACTCATGGCCATAGCATAAATAGAAACAGAGCTACAATCATTCATACATATTTCACATAATCAAGCACATCAATACATGCATCAATACACAAACACAAATATCAAAGCATGCAAGAGAGGTAAGTTCCCTACACTCTTTCCACGTATGCTCCAGCTTCGCTTACTCGCGATCAGAACGAATACCGAACCACGATCAGGGCGAATATCAACCCTATTACCAAAGTAAGGACATAAGGTTATTCTCTATTCCAAAACCTTATTTTCATATAACTTAAAGTTGGTTACCATTCATGACCTTTAGGTGGCTAAAATAAGCTCAATGAAAATCTAGAAGGATTGGGATGTACTAGGTTAGGAATCACCTTTCAAAATTACAAAATGCTGAAAAATGGGGGTTGGCTACAGCCAAGAATCCTCTGGCTGTAGCCAAAACGTTCACAGAAGGCTTTTGGCTGCAGCCAAGAATTTCTGGCTGCGGCCAAAACGTGCACAAAAACTTTTGCGCTGCAGCCAAGATTTTCTGCTGCAACCAAGGCAACTTCGAAAATTCATAATTAATTCTAGAAAAATCGAAATGTGGTGACCCCAAAGCCCATTGAAATCTATTTAAGTCCTCGTCATATGAAAAATATTGATCATTACTAGAAATCACCACAAAAGTACAGAATTCCCCAAAACTCATGACTGTCCCAAAACAGTGTTCATTTCCGACCTCAAACTTTGGACAGTCATATCTCCCAGTTCCCAAAACGAAATGGTACAAATTATATGTCCATTTTGAAGCTTGGGATGTGAACTTTAAGACTGGAAATTTCATAATTTTATGACATCATTTGTCTAGTCAAAACGTTCACACAAATCGACTGTTCAAAACAGACTTCCAATGGACAACATTTCAGTTTTACACAATTGGCTTCCAATGGTCCCATTTTCACATTAAACACCATTCCTATACAAATTTTCACAAGGAATCTATTAGAAACACCAAATCAACCAAATTCACATCATATTGACATGTTTTACCAATAATCATAACATGTCATCACAAAACCACAACACAAACACACATTGCCATTCTTTTCATTCCAAGTTCTCAAACCAATTCCAATGGCTCTATAACACATCAAAACACCAATTGCCACTCAAACACAAGGCAATTCATACATTTAGAAAATCACACAAAATCAGGGCAAAATTCACAATTCACAATACTTAACCATAATTAACAAAACTTAGATCAAAAGGCTTTAAATACTCACCTCTTCCTCTTTCCCAAACCAATTCCTTGATTCTCCATCTTTCCACTTTTGCTCAAGCAACAAAACACCTCCTCTCACAAATATAAAACCATAGAGATGGAGCTCTCATCACTGTGAACAACTTTATAGAAGGTGATTAGAGCACATATACAAGGTTAAAAGCTCACCTTTCCATTTCTCTTTCTTCCTCTACACTTGGACGTCTATGGAAGCTTAAGGAGAGAGATGAGAAATGTTGAAGATGAAGAGAGGTCAGATTTTGGGAGCCCAAAACCGACCTTAATGAAGAGAGGAGAGAGGAATGAGTGTTTTGACCATTTGACCCAAGATCCAAGGGTCCACATCTTGCCATGTGTCGCCCTCTTGCTCCATCAACCATGAGTTCACATAGGCACAAGCACATGGAATTCCACCCTTTGATTTCAACACAAATCAATCCTAACCATTGATCTTGAAGTTACCAATGAGTTTTCTCTTCGGTAACCAATCAATCGGTCGGTAACTTTACCGTTTTTCCCCTGATTATGGCAATTCACACTGAATCACCACCAAATTCTTTTCCTCATTCATTTACACCATACATATGCCCTTCCTCTTATTTTTATTCAATTTAGATGTTAATCCATAATTGAACTCAAATACAAGGTTTTGGTGCTGCTCATAACACATACGAATCACATCCGAAACTCAAATTACATTGGATTCTCCAAAAGGGTTCATTTATCAATAACCACCTTCACTTTTGGAGTCATTAACCCTTAATCACAATTTGGGATCTTGCTAAACCGAGGCTCAGCAATCCATTTATTTTAGACTTATTCTCTAGCCTCAAATATCAAAATTCGGGGTATTACATCAGTTATCTTATAAATTAAACTAGAATCTATCAGTACGCATACCCAAAAAAAAAAGTGGGAAAATCCTTCATTATGATTAATGAATTTCGTTGAATCGTCCATTTCATCTCAGATTTGCCTCACGTCTTTGTAAATAACTACTTCCGATATCCTAATTGAATATGAAGATATATATAGTCGAGAAATTCGTTTTGATAGTAAATTTAAGATTTTATGTGTTTTTTCTTTTACAAACCACCGCAAAATTGAATTTTATATATGCCTAAAAGGAGGTATATATTTCAAGAAAATGAGTACATATTTTTTTATAAATAACGAATCTAATTTTCTTTAATTATGTGAATTAGTTAATTAACTCATACCTTTAGAATTAGTTAATTAACCTAATTTTCTTAATCTATAGTACTATTTTTTTGTTCTTTCCCCCCTTAAAATTAACTATGAAGTCTAAAGCTTTGAATCTAAAACCTTTTGCCAATTACTCCGTTTGTTCACTATATATTGGAACTCAGCTCTATATGATGATGAGTTAATTTGGATCTAAGATCACTACTGAAACTAACTACTCTCTTCGCTCTTAAATATATGAATCTAAAACCTTTTGCCAATTACTCCGTTAGTTCATTTTTTTAGAACGATTAAGGAAGCTAAATAACTTACTTAATGATATCATATGTTGTGTATCATACGATTTTATATCAATTTATAAATCAGAAAAAATAATTTAAAAAAAATATAAATATTTTAAAATAATATAATTAAATTTTTTAATATTCAAAAAATTTAATTGGGTCTTATATTTAGGATCAGAGGTAGTACTATTTAGTATTTAAGTTTGGCAACTTCTGAAAATCCATCTCAAGTTTTGGTTTCTAATTAATATGTAGCTTTTTTTTTTTTTTTTTTGGTTTTTTGCAATGATGTATTAGGATTACGGATGTATGGTAATACATAATGCGGTGTACTCCCGTCATTTTAATTTATAAGAGTTTTTTTGAGCAAACTGCAACAACGAACCTTATTAAAATATTAAATACAGTTAAATTTTAATTTTAAAAAAATAAATATTTTTTTGACCTGATTTTAGAAAAGAAATATAATCTTAAAAAATGTCCTTCATTTACGCACTAATTAAACCATACTTAATCCATGAAGGAAATTTTTGAACTGATATCATTAATGAATCGTTATTTTTCCCCAAACATCTCATATTATAAAAATAATGTCTTTCAAATCGAAACGTATGATGTATTCAATTTGGATATTGTATTATATAAAATTTTGAAAATCCGTCCAAATTAAAATGTTGAAGATCATTATGAGCCATAAATCATAATATCTCTTTGGTCTTATTTATAAATCCAAATCAACCAACTTTTACATAGTAAAGGAGTTAGTTAACTTATTAATTATAAGCTAAATATCCAACTTTGCCTTTATCTATAATTAGTTCCAATAGTTAATATACATTTCTATTATTACTTTGAAACTGGCCCTTATCTTTCACTTTTTCTTTATTACAATTAGTAGGGATAAAAAAAAAGATAAAAAACGCATTTATTATTTTAAAACTGAAAAAATAAGGACTAAAATTTCAATCAAAATAAAATTATAAATAGATTCAGAGTAATATAAATAATAAGTGGACCACGTGGAAGCAGTCCATATTCAAAATGACCACCAATACTATCATTTATGACTTACCAACCTTGTGATGCATATTTAAATACCACGTTTCTCGCATGCATTACATTAATAAATATTAGTATTATTACTATCAGGTACGCTCAAAACCTTACATCAAGGGGCTAAAAATTTCATTATTCCTAAAAGGAATATTAGTATTAGGTGTCTTGAAGAACTTTTGCAAAAGAATTTTTACAAGTCAAACTTAAACGTTTACAATTTGAACAAGTTCTTTATGAAACCTATTAGTAATAAGTCAAATTTAGGAGTTATTAGTATTAATTTTTTTACACTCAAGACGTATCTATAATTTTCCTCTTAATTAATTAAAGGATAAAGAGGCAAATTTAGCCCGAAAGTGTCAAAAAAAGAGTCATTTGTCCTGACTGTTATTACAGTTAATTTTGACCGTTCGTTGACACAATATACTAAGCTAACAATCCAAATGTCATGCACATTATTTTTGTTAAGGTGTAAATTTACTTCAAAAATTTTAAATATGACTTTGAAAAAACTGAAGTAGATGACACATGGGCTTTCAGGGCACATTTGCATATCAACAAAAATGATATGAATGGCATGAGTATGGCCAACTTAGTATATTTAGTCATTTAATGGTTAAAATTAACTGAGATAATGGTAAGGACAAAATTGATCTTTTTTTGACACTTCCGGAACAAAATTGCCCCTTAACCTTTAATTAAGCTCACATATGAAGAACTAGCCATTTATGTGTGACAATATTTGCATCTTTGGCGAATAGCCGTATATTTAGAACATTCACACTGACTCATTAACTCATTAAAGTATTTAAATTTATTATTTTTCTCAAAACTAATTTGATTATTTTATAAACTGATATATAATATAATGATACAACATATGCTATAATTAAGTAGTTTGTTTAGCTTTCTTAATCTCTCTAAAAAAGATGAACCGACTTTTTCATTAAGGACCGGATGTAGTATATAATTATATTTATGAATATTAAACATTCATTTAAAAAGATGGGGTTCATTTCTGGGGAAAAAAAACAAAAGGAAGGGGTTTATTAAACAACGTAGAAGGAGGGCTTACTATAGCCTAGTTTAATTAAAACTATTTAAAGAAGTTAATGTAATTAATTCATAATTTAAAGGTGCATAGAGTATAGAAAGTCAAAGTAAGGCTCCTGTTGGAAGTAACTGGAAGAAAAAATCTTTTTTTTCCCCGATGACATTTGGAAGGAAAATCCTAACGTATATGAATTCTAAAACTATTTTAAAATCATTGTTTATTTGTGTTTAGAGAGCCACACATGGACGCTATACGAATTGATAATGGATCCTAACATTATACGTTACGACTTATTATTATTATTTTTTAAATGGGGGAAACGTATACGCAAAACAAATTGATGCGTTACCGTATTTTTCAATTAATATACTAACCATATAAAAAAAAAGCTATACTCCATTAACCAGATAATGATTTCACCCCCTTAGCTTCATGCATGCATTATAATTCCTCCAATCCTTAATATAATTAAGAGCCAGTTGATTCTTTTGAATAGATTAAAGAAATTAAATAAACTATTTTAAAGTATTTATTTAATCATTTTTTTCAAATTAATTTGTTAGACTTATAAATTTATACTCATTCCTGTTTTTTTTATAAGCAACTTCTTTCTCTTGAGGTTGATCCTTAATATAAGCATCTTTTTTTTTGTGTCTCAAAATTTAAACTAATTGTTCTTTTTTTTATCAAATACATATATTTATATTAATTAATCCCCACTCTCCACTAATTCTCTTTCATTTAATCATTTGTTACCTATTATCTCTCATATTTTATACTCATTCCCTCTCATATTTTATAGTTATTCTCTCTCCTATGAACTTTTCATAAATAGGGGCCTATTTGGAAGAAACATAATGTTTTTGACATATTTATTATTTTTAACTAATTTTAATTGTCAATTTATTATGCACAGTCAAGAAAAAAATTGCTTATAAAAAGGACCAGAGGGAGTATATAATAATCTAATAATAACATGTTATAATTAAATAATTTCTTTAATTTCTTTAATCCCTTTAAAAAAAGTTAATTAGGTCTTATATTAACTATAGAAGAGAGTATTAAATAACTCTAACTTAATGTCCTCATTCATATATGTATGAAGTCGAAGATAATTAAATCACTTGTCTTTTTCTACACTATATTGATGGATCGATCGATCGATTGAGAAGGCCTATATATATTTTGTGAAATTTTACAAGCAACATACGAGACACACACATGGGAAGTTTAAGGGTTTTCATGTTTTTTTATGTTATCATTTTAGTTCAAAGTACTCACAGCCAAAGCAAAATATGCCTCCGAGGAAAGCAAGCAGCCTTATTCATATATGGAGACTCACTATTTGACGTCGGAAATAATAACTACATCAACACCACCACTTTTTTTCAGGCAAACTTCAATCCATACGGCGAAACTTTCTTCAAGTACCCCACCGGAAGATTTTCCGATGGACGTGTCATCCCAGATTTCATTGGTACACATGACTGATAATCTCAATATGCAACTCTATATATATTCATATTAATGTTACAGTGTCAAGCTTTTTGAGTTTGATTTTGTTGTGGGATGATGCAGCTGAATATGCCAAATTGCCACTGTTATTACCATATTTGCACCCAGCAACATACGAGGATGATTATATCTTTGGGGCAAATTTTGCATCAGCAGGAGCTGGAGCTCTGGTTGAAACTGGTCAAGGAATTGTACGTGATTATTATATTATAATGCACAGTGGGCAATGATTGAGAAGACTTCATGATAATTTAATCATTATTGATTTTCTTACTCAATTTTATTAGGTGATAAACCTGAAAACTCAAGCAAGCTACTTTAAACAAGTGAGTAAGATATTGAGAGAGAAACTAGGAGATGAAGAAGCAAAGGCCTTACTTGCAAGATCTGTGTACATCTTTGACGTTGGAGGCAATGATTATGCTGATCCTTTCTTGGCCAACTCAAGTAATGTTGTTCTTCCTTATCCTCCACAGCAATTTGTTGATGTTGTGATTGGCAACATATCCAGCGTCATTCAGGTAGGTATATTGCACAATATTTGAACTTATATGAATAAATGATAGGGAAGAGTGCACCAAAGATTGATATGAAGTTTTATTGAACTGAAATTTTGTGGGGTGATTTGTAACACACAAATCTTGGTGGGGTTGACAATTGGATCTTACTAGTGATTTGATCTTTGTTTTTTGAAATTTTGTGTGGGAGATCCGTAGCGTTCAGTTGTTATTATCTATCGTCTGATTGTAATATGGTGATCCCTAACACACGCAAATTGTATCTTTGGTCCAAGAAATACAGAGATATAATAATCTTTGTTGTGCTCTTCCTATCCATCTATCTATATTTCTTCTCTTTCAGCTGCTCTCTCTCTATATATATTCGTGAATTATTGTTTTTAAATTATCTAGCAATTCTTAACTTCATATATATCTATATATAAAAATTGCAGGAAATTTATGATGAAGGTGGAAGAAAATTCGGGTTATTTAATGTGGGGCCATTGAGTTGTTTTCCAATACTTAGGATGCTTAAAAATGGAAGCAGCTTAGATGAGTGCCAGGAAGAAGAAGCTTCAGAAATAGCAAGATTACACAGAAGAGCTCTTCCCAAAATGCTTCAGAAACTGCAGAAAGAGCTTGAGGGATTCAAATACTCCCTCACCGACTATTACGGTGCCCTTATTGAAGTAATGAAATATCCTTCCAAATATGGTAATGCCGAAACCTCACTTACCCCAATACATTTAAACGCCTGTCGGAGGGGGATTTTTATCTGGGCTTATGATCAATTTTATTTTGGAAGTTTTTACTAAGCGCTGGCTAATTTTATTCTGAAAGTTTTTTGAGGGGCAATTTTGCCTTAGAGGTATAAAAAAGGGAGCAATATTACCCTTACTGTTATCCCAGTTAACTTTGACTTTTAGTTGACTAAATATGCTGAATTGACAGTCCATATGTCATCCATGTCATGTTTTTTAATGTGTAAATTTGTGCCAGAAGTTCATGTATAATCTATTTCATTTTTCTTCAAAGTTAAATTTAATACTTTTAGGACAAATTTGCACCGAAATAAAAATAATGTGAATGGCATGTGAATTATTAGCTCTACATATTTAATCAACTAATAGTTAAAATTAAATGAAATAACTATTAGAACAAAATTACTTCATTTTTTATACTTCTAAAGCAAAATTGCTTGGTTAAAACTGTGGGAGTAAAAATGCCCCGTAACCTTTTATTTGAAAAGACGTTGAATTTATGGACAGAGGTGTTAGCTGCCCTGCCTTGTCTGTAACTGCGACTTTGAATTTATGGACAGAGGTGTTAGCTGCCCTGCCTTGTCTGTAACTGCACCGCCGTTGCCCCTCAATTTTGGGACCTTTTTCAAATTTTTTTTAAGTTTCTTTTTATTATTAGATTTTACATAAAATGAGTAACATTTTGATATCTTATAAATAAAAAATGGTGTTGTTCTCAATTTTTTATGATTTTCTTTAAAGATTTAATACTACAAATTTAAAAGAAATTACACGATTTTAGAATATTAAATATTTAAAAAATCATAAAAATTAAAACAATACCATTTTTTTATTTATTTAAGATATTAAAACGTTACTTATTTCATGTAAAATTTATTAATATAAAAAAATGAGAAAAACATTTAGAAGCCCAAAATTGAGGGGCAGCAGCTGAGGTGAGGTGGTATAGCTAATTCCCAGCCTTGAATTTATTACTTACCTACCGTCACTTCTCATCCCAAGCAATTTATAAAAAGTTCGTCAAATTAGTCTCTTCATTCTTGCCGGCCAAAATAATAATAAGTCTCGTCATTCCCTAATATATGTTTGTTTGGGATCATGTTTAGGGTCATCAAAAGTTCTTATTTACATCAATTAAGATAAAACTTTTATCACATACTTACCTCGTATATTATAAATCACGATTAAAAATATTGTTTTAAAAGACTCTAATTGCTATTTTAAACAAACCGATTATTAAGGATTATTATCTCACTGCTCCCTACTATAGGAAACTTTCTGGGGAACCTCTTCACTTCTTTTAATGTCTACTTCCCTCCGCTTCTTTATTCTCATAGTTAGATTAACTCTGAATGGTTGGGATTTTAATTTTTATAAAAATATTATCATAATATCAAATAACAAATTTTATTAAAGTATATATATATAGATATTGCTTTTTATAGAATACTGAATCTCAACCGTTTAGAGTTAATCTAACGACGATAAAAAAGTGGAGGGAAGTGGATGATAAGAGAAGTGGAGAAGCTCCTCTCCCAATTCATTTAGAGCACAATTTTTTCATTTTCCCCCATTAATTATTGGTTAGTTTCTCTACATTAGTTTACTATTCACTCATTTTCAATCAAACTCACTCCCCCTATATTCAAACATAATAATAAGAATTTTTTTGGAATAAAAGTTGTATTTTTTTTTGTATGCTTAATTTATTGCCTTTGACCAAGTTTAACTAACATTTTGATCCTTATAATTCGGTGATTTATATCTTATAAAAACGATTGGAGGGATTATTATCCATCTATTAATTAAGAATATAGATAGCCTCCTTTTGTATCAATTAGAGTAATTTTATAATTAATCATGATCTAATGTAATTGTTTTTTTTTTTTGAGAAGGTTTTAAAGTGGGAGAAGTGGCTTGCTGTGGAGGTGGACCATACAGAGGAGATTACAGCTGTGGAGGGAGAAGAGGGATTGAAAACTATGAGTTGTGTGAGAATGTTAATGATTTTGTGTATTTTGACTCTATTCATCCTACTGAGAGCGGTGCCCAACATTTTGCCAACCTCATGTGGGGAGGAAATGGTAATTTCACTTACCCTTACAGCCTCAAACAACTCTTTGAGTTTCAAGTTTGAATTACAATAACAAGTTGTGTAGATTCCTTCTCAACACATGTTGTTGTGTTATCATTTTAAATAAATAAACAATATTACTTCTTATATATTCAACTGCCCTTATACCATCGCAAGATTATTTTCCCCGCTGCTATAAGGGCTTATTTGGTATAGTGATTGTAACACCCTAAATTTTATGCACAAAAAATATATTGTAATTATTTTGAGTGATTCAATAAAATGGTGAATATTCATGAATTTGGATTTTGTGAATTTTGAAATATTCATATTCATAAGGTAATAGGAAAATTAATTCAAGAAATTAATTAAATTATAAAAGTGATAGCAAAATCATGCCAATTTAGACCAAGATTAATTATTTTCCAATTAATTGGAGTTAATTTTAATTAATCAAGAAAAATAAAGGGAAATGCATAAAAGGGATTATTCTTGGTGGAATAAAATCAAAAATTGGGAAATTATGGGGAATTATATATAGTTCAATTATATAAATTATGAAATTTATGAAAAACATTTTCTTCTCTCCTTCACCCTAAATTTCGCCCAACCATGAGAATAAAGGGAAAAAAATGAGTTTGGTTAGAGTAAGTAGAAGAATGGATGATTTGTGTAACTAGGAGGAATCTAGTTCCAAATCCAATTGGACCCAAATGATGTGAAGGCATGGCATAAAGTTGAAAGGGTATGGCTTAAAGCAGGAATGGTATGGTGGGAGGTATGATTGCAGGGATGGTGTATGCAAGGTGGTAAAATCTCAACCATGAATTAGATCAAGGGCTAAGAGACAAGAAGACTAAAATGATAAAACACACTTTCTCCCTCCTCTTGGGCACATTTTGGCCTGCCATAAGGAAAAGAGAAAGAAAGTGAGTTTGTCAAGTTCTTGGGAGCTAGAGAGAAGAAGAAGCAAGAAGATTAAGGTAAGTGTTATCTCTTAAGCATTTTTCTTGTGATCTTCCATGAAACTATCTCTAAACTCTCCTTCTTCAATGGAATCCATGTGTTAGAAGGCACATTCTTAGCTCAAGGGGAGAGAGAGGAGATGCATTGAGTAAGAGAGTCCAAGAATCAAGAGGTAAATATACCAACCTCAACTTTATGTTAGTATGAAGTTGTTGTTGGTAATTGTTATTTGGTTTATTTGATTTTTGGTTGAGTTATGAAATTTGAAAAGCTATAACCCTAAGGGGTTATGCTGCCCAAAATCCTTTAAATCATGATTATGAAGTATTTAAATGAGTTAACTAAGGATCAGAAGTGGAAAAGTACAAGTTTTGGAAGTTAAAACACAAAGCTCCATTTTTCTATTTTTCCTACAATATTTCGGCCAGGACCAGAACTGGTACTAGGAGTTGGATTTTCATGAAATAAATGGTTCCATTGGACTCAGTGGGCAAAAATAGGTGGGGTTACATTTGGGTACTTTTTCGGTAGAGGCCCAAAAGACATAATTACGAAAACGCCACTGAAAACCCTAAATAGGTGCTGTCAAGGATATTTTTGTAATTTGACAGTGAATTTGGTGATTTTGAGCCTGGAAATAAATTCCTTGGGCGAAAATAAGTCAAAATAGCCTTAGTCAAAATTTTGGGAAAACGTGCCATTGGGCCCGAGTACGGCGGGGTTGATCCAGTGTCCTGGGGGCATTTTAGTAAATTTTTTCCATAGACTAATATAACCACAAGAAACACTATGGAAGAGTATAAAATGATACTTGGATAGGTTATGACATATTTCTTGTACATTTAATATTTTAGGATCGAGTTGAGAGTAGGAACACACACTTTTTGAGACACAGTTAAACAGAGAATTATAAAGCATTGAGGTGGGGACATTATCCTTCATACACTATGCCATAATTATGTGATTGTGTAGTTGCCATTGTTTGTAAATGCACTTTATTAATCAACATGTTTTGCCCAGAGAGGGGCCAGTAGTGCCAAAGGCACTTACACTGGAGTTGGTGAAAATCCAACTGGTGCAAAATAGTGGGGCTGGGCCACCGCTAATCCAAACACAAATCATATCTACAATCTAATTTTTTTCTATATGATTTTTTCAAAAACTCATCTATAAAAATAGCTCATTCTCCACTACTATTCTAAACAGGCCCTTAATCTTTACTCACTCTCACTCGGTGCCAGTCCATTTGCCAGTTTGGACTCCTTTTTTTTAATCCCTTGAATGCTGCCAAACCAATCACACCTTAAACATTTCACTCGCCCTTGCAATCTCAGACAACTCTTCCAATTTTCAACTTTCCACTGTGCTGATTGGCTTATTGTTGCCATATTGACATATATATATACCACTCTGATCTTATTTATAAATTTCTTTTTATTAAAAATTTTGATCTTATTTATAAGTCCAGTTTCAGTATAGTAAATGAGGTCGTGACAATTTTGCCCTTATTTATTGTACCAATGAAAAAATAATTTAAAGATAGATAGAGAAGAAAGAGTTGAAAAGTACCTATTTATAAATAAGGGCGTAATTGAAAATTTATCCCATAATCATTGAGTTAACTGTCTCTCATTGATATGTGAGATTTAGTTAAAATGAACTTATAAATAGGACCAGAGTGGTATAGAAGGAGAACATAAAAAAAACGATTAAGTATACAAGGCTCTCACTAGATGAGGTATGGCCAGAGATAGAAGGGGAACATAAACTAATACTCCCTCCAATCTTTTTTATCAGAGCTCAAAATTTGAATTAGTTTGGTCCTTTTTATAGGAACTGGACAAAAATTGCCTTAACATTTAATAACTTTTTTCCATCTTTGCCTGTCACAAATAATTTATATGGCATTAATTAAATGGTGGATATTTTTAATTCTCTCTCCTCATTTCTTTTTATACTCTTACTCCCTCTGGACTTTTTTATAAGTAATTTTCTTTTTCTTAGAGTTGGTCCTTTTTATAAGCAACTATTTTTTTGTTTCTCAAAATTTAAACTATTTTTTCCTTTTCTACCCCTATTAAATACACATATTTATATTAATTATCTCCCATTCACCACTAATTCTCTTTCATTTGCTCATTTATTACACATTTTTTCTCATATTTTATATTTATACTCTCTTATATTTGTTACTTATTCTCTCTCCTATGTTTTTTTCATAAATAGGGCATATTTAGAAGAAACATGATATTTTTGACACATTTATTGCTTTTAACTAATCTTAATCGTTAGTTCGTTTTACGCAATAAAAATAAAAGTTGTTTATAAAAAGGACCGGAAGGAATATTATTCTACATTATCTTTCTTACTTTTCCTTATTTATTATCCATTTTCTCTCTCTTGCTTGTCTCCTCATAAATAAAGACATATTAAAAAAATGATATTTATTTTAAACATATTTATTATTTTTAACTAATTTTAACTGTTATTTTAATTCACGTAATACGATTATTGATTATTGAGCTCTTAGAAAAAATAGTAATAGTATTTTCTACGAGTCCACAATCATAGGATTGAAGAAAGTCTGTTTGCTTTTCTGATTCTCTATTCATATGGATGTGTTTGTTTTGACGATTGGATAAGTAACTTATTTTTACTTAAACTTATGAAATCTTAAGATTGGAAAAAAGTTATATTGGGTAAAATGATGAATGTTTAGATTAGCGATTGGATAAGTAACTTATGTAAAAGTTAGGATGTTTGGTTTGATTTTTGCATAAGTAACTTTTGTATTAATTAAGAGAAAAAAATTGAAAAAATTATGAAAAATGAAAAAATGAAGGGATAATTGTGAAAAAAGTCATCATTGGTAACTTAATTGTCAATGGGACCTAGGAAGATATCTACACACGAAGAGATTTTTTCACAATTTTCTCAAAAATTAACTTTGAAAATTTGGTAATGGTAAAATTTTAATAAAATTATATTAAACTCTAATTTAAATTGGTACACTCCAAAAGTCTTTTCTACTATGCACCTCAAGCTTAAATCTTATAAATTATATCAAACTCTAATTTAAATATTAAATCCTAACTTATATTTTCACATAGCTCAAAATCTAACAAAATAAACTATTAAAATCTCAATAATACCTCCAATAATCCAAATAAATTATTTAAACTAAATTTAATGGGTAAAAACAATATATAGAAAGTAATTTATGACATGTTTATAAAAAAAATTGATTATAAAATCATAAAACAGCTAAATAATAAATCTAAACTGATTAAAATTAATTATTAATTATTCTCTACATTTCTACAGTCATATATTAACAAAACTCAAAACTTGCTTAAACTCTTATCCCAAAATATTCTCTAATTAACAGAAGATTACTATATAAAGAAAGATAAAATTATTTAGAACATTTTTCATAAAATAATTTTTGTGATTAGAAGTGATTTTGAGTACCTCATTGATCCCCAAAAATATGAAAATATTTCTATCAATATTTTTTTATACACATACAGGCACATAAGCTCAAATAAGCTTCATTTTGAGGCTTATGACTTTTTCCAACTTATGACTTTTTTCACCTTAAATCCAATCGCTGAAACAAACACTCACTTTTGATCAAAACATTGTTCAAGTCCAATTGAGCATTATTGAAGTCCGATTTTCCCCTCCAAACGCCGAATCAAACACGTTGATTATAAGTGTTACTATTTGAATGATTCATCTGTTCCACATGCTACAGTTTGGCATGTACATTATGAGAAATATTTACATACTTTTAGAGTGTCATTTCATTTATATCCTCATTAATTAAAATATAATATCTCATTTTATTTTAATTCTACATGACAGATGAGTTATCTGAAAAAAATTCAAATTTTATAATTTTGAAAAACATAAACTTTATAATTTAGAAAAACAAAAGACGCAATTCCCTCCCATGAGTTATTATTTTTTAGAAATCATAAAATTTGAATTTCTCTAAATGACTCATCTACCATGTAAGATTAAAATAAGATGAGTTGTCATATTTTAATTAGTGAGAATACAGATGAGGTGACACTCCGGGAGTATGTAAGTATTTCTCCAGACGTTATTAATTCATCTGTTCCCACGTGCTACAGTTTGGCACATATAATACTCTTACATTTTTTTAATATAAGATATATTTATTTAATTTGATTATATTAAGAAAGTAAGTTGAATTGACTATTATAATATATATTTTCTAAAACATCCTAATCATTTTTCTTAATTCCTCTATTTTCTCTTCGTTTTAACTATTGTTGAAGGAGTATTAATAATAATATGGACAAATGAGGAGAATATTAATAAATATGAAAATTATATTTTATATTTATGACCAAGATCAACTTTCTAAAATATTCTTATATTAAGGAGTGAAAGAGTAACAATTAGAAGGTACCTTGCAAGAAAAGTTTTCGACGGTTAGAATACTAGTGAATTTCCGTAAAAAAAAAATGATACTAGTGAATGGCCATAAGAATAGTATGTTCTGACATGAATATTAGTGTGTGCGTATATGTTATTTGGAGAGTCCGTCTTTAATTGTTTGATACAATACAAGTGTTTGACTCAAACAATAATTCTTTTTTGAAGGAGTGATCATATGTATTTCATGATGAAGTTATTACAGCATGACATCGATCCATTCTGGTAAAAAAAAAAAAAAAGTTGTAAAAATACGTACAAACTTTTTTTTAAAGGGAGAATGGCTGATAAATACCTTTTTGGCAAATTAATTGCTGAATGCTACCATGGAAGATCTGTTGCACATAACGGAAGATATTTCGCACACAACGAAAGATTGTTTGCACATTTATATGGAAAATTTTTGCACACACGGAAGATGGTTTGCACAAAATGGAAGATTGCTTGCACACACGGAAGATCGCTTGCACGCTTGGTAGCAATCAGCAATTAATTTGCCCCAAAAGTAATTTTGGGCAATTCTCCCTTTTTTAAAAGTGAATCAAATACCATAAATTTTTTTGAGATGTAAAAATAACCATAAAATTTTAAAAAGAGGACAAAAATGATGTTACCATTAAAATCACTTGACATCTTTTTTTTTTTTTTTTGATACATGAAATGGCCAAGCTAGCTTAGAGAATAGTTACAAAAACATACTAGAAATCAAAACAAGTCAAAAAGACTGGAGCAAGTCTTCCTGTATGAGAGGGATACATGCCGGATGGGGTGCTGGCAAAATAACCATCCGCTGAACCAAGTTCTGAGCATCCCGGGCCAAGTAATCTGCACACCTGATTGTGTGACGCGGCGTATATCGAAGTTCAACATCCCAGTCAGAGTAGAGCAAATCCCTAACTGCATTAATCTCTAGCCTCAGCGGGTGGTGAAGGACGCTATCCTGCATAATCATCTGATATGCCTCGAGTGAATCCGTGTAGGCAATGACTCTCGGAAAACCATACTGATGGCATAACTGTAGACCTTGGCATAGTGCTAGCACTTCAGTAGTGGTTGGTGGAAGGAACCCTAATCTTCGCTGGAAACCAAGGACCCACTTGCCTCTCTGATCTCGTACAAGTCCTCCGCATGCTGCATGGTGGTGGGTATGAGGGTGCTCTTTTCACAGAATGACGTGTTTTGACTTGCCGATTTGCAAGAAGAAATCTAGTGTTTAAAGCAAGGTGACTTGAATGTAAGTGACTACTTTACTCAGTTAAAGATTTTGTGGGATGAATATTTGACTATGAGACCGATGCTATGCTATTCTTGTTCTCCAAAGTGTTCATGTGGGGTCATCGATTTGTATAGGAAACATGTTCATTAGGACTATGTAATTCATTTTTTGAAAGGATTGAGTGACAGATTTTCTTTGGTTAAGTCGCAAATCATGTTAATAGATCATTTGCCTAATATTCCTCGAGTATTTGCATTGGTTCAACAATAAGAAAGAGAGATGAGATTTCCTACACTTAAAGCTACTGTATTGCTTACTAAGACTCCTACCGCTGGTACATGACCACCTCACCAGGACAACCAAAGCCTAATCATATTGGCTCATTCAAGCAATGCACATTTTATGAGAAATATAAGCATATAGAGGCTACAAGTTATAGAAAACATGGTTTCCCACCAGGCTTCAAGTTTCAAAATTCAACTGTTAATGCAGTATCTTCTGAGAATACTTTTAGTATTATACCTGCTGTAACCAATAGGGTACTTAATGAATCCTACAGTTTCACATAGCACTAATATCGCAAGTTGCTGGCTCTAGTTCAGCCTGATAGCTTTGTGCCTCTGTCACTCGACCTCCTGTTGCTATTAATAATGTTCTTGCTTCTGCCACTATCATTCCAGGATCTGGTATCTCTTTCGTTTGTTCATTACATTCTTTTTCTAACCCCTGGACCATTGATTTAGGAGCAACTGATCATGTATGTTCAAATGTTTCTTTATTTTCTTCCTATAAACATATTACACCACTTTTTGTTAACTTACCTGATGACACTTGGGTTCTAGCTTCCTATAGTGGTACAATGCATTTTTCTCATTGTTTTATCATTTAGGATGTATTATATGTCCCAAAAATCCTTTTTAATCACATTTCCGTTTCTAAACTCGCCAATTCTTTCTCATGTTTTGTGTTATTTCAGAAAACATTTGCCAAATTAGAATCCAGCCTTTAGAGAGGATGATTGGTTCAGCTGGTGTCTTTAAAGGGTTATACATCATAAAGAGTGCAGATATACCTCAATCTTCTATCGTTGGTAATGTTTCAACTACCACATACTCTTGTAAACCCTTTGATCTTTGGCATTTTTGCTTAGGCCCTTTGTCTCGGTCTACTTTACATACAATAAATAAACAGTTTCCTCATGTATTTTGCAATACTAGTTTTAATTGTTATGATGTTTGTCACTATGCCAAACAACGCTAACTTCCTTTCCTTGTAAGCAACAATCATTCTAATAAAATGTTCAGTTTAGTACACATGGATATTTGGGGTCCATATCATATTCCTTTTGTACGTGGTCAAAAATATTTTTTAACAGTAGTAGATGATTACTTTAGATACACATAGGTTTATTTGCTCAAACATAAATCTAAAGTTCAAACTCATTGAATCTTTTGTTTCTCAAGTATCTACTCAGTTTCAAACTAATGTTCAAACTATTAGATCAGACAATGGTTTGGAGTTTCAAATGAATGAATTTTATGCTAAAAAGGGGATTCTCCATCAAACATCTTGTAATGAGACTCCTGAGCAAAACAATTGAGTAGAGAGAGCATCCGCATATTAAATGTTACAAGGGCCCTTTCATTTCAAGCAAATATTCCTAAAGTTTTTTTGTCTTATGCCTTAACTCAAGCTATCTATCTTATCAATCATTTACCCACTCCAGTTTTGGATAATAAAAGCCCTTTTGAAATGTTATTTGGTCATTTACCTGATTTTAGCATGCTCAAAATATTTGGATGCCTTTGTTTTTCTTCTACATTGTCTCATCATCGAACTAAATTAGATAAAAGAGCAAATGAATGCATTTTTTTGGGTTATAAGATTGGTACAAAGGGATATGTTACTCTAGACATTCATACTAGACAAATTTCAGTTTCTCGTAATGTTCATTTTTATGAGTCTGTTTTTCCTTTTTCTCAACCTCACTCTGCCATACAACCTGATTCAATTCCTTTGCTTCAGTCTACACCACCTCTTGATTATACTGATATTGCTTCTCCTATTCCAATCCTACCTCTTGAGCCTATTTCTGCTTCTCCATCATCTATTCCTAGGCGCTCTACTAGACCTCACCTTTGACCTGAATATCTGCATGATTACCATTTAGCCACAATCTTTAGAGGTAGGTATCTATCACTCTCTCTCTAAAGTCCTCTCTTATACTTGGCTTTCTTCCTCCCATCACAACTTTGTTTGTTCTGTTTCAAGTACTGATATTCCTAAGACCTATTCTAAAGCAATTCAATATGAAGGGTGGCGTGATGCTATCACGATTGAACTTGCAGCTTTGCAGCATAATCATACATGGGTGTTGACTGATTTACCTCATGGTAAGTGCCTTATCGAGTATAAGTGGGTATTTACTAAGAAGTATAATTCAGATGATAGTTTGAATCGTTACAAGGGTCGTCTTGTTCCTTAAGGTTACACTCAGGTTGAAGGTATTGATTATAATGATACTTTTTCACTGGTTGCTAAACTAACTACTGTCAGGTTATTACTTGATTTAGTTGCAGCACACAATTGCATTTGAAGCAATTGGATGTTAATAATGCATTCCTTTATGGTGACCTTGATGAGGAGGTATACATGGGGCCACCTCCTAGTTTGACACTACCTTTACCTAAAAAAATGTGTAAATTGCAACGTTCTTTATATGGACTTAAGCAGGCTAGTCGCCAATGGTATTTTAAACTATCTACAACCCTTGAATCACATGGTTACATTCATTCACAGGATGATTATTCGTTATTTATTAAGAATACTACGACATCTTTCATTGCCTTGCTTGTTTATGTAGATGATATCATTGTTAGTGGTACAGATATGGTTGAAATAAGATAGTATCAAGTCTTATCTTGATAATTGTTTTAAGATCAAGGATTTAGGAGATGCTAAATATTTTCTGGGTTTGGAAATAGTCTGTAGTTTTGCTGGTATTTCTTTGTGTCAAAGGAAATTTGCTCTTAATCTTTTGGCTGAATCTGGCTTCCTTGATTGTAAACCAACTAGTACACCTATGTCTTGTACATCTAAGCTTTCTAGGGATTTTGGTACACCATTGGTTGATTATTCTGAATATTGTACTTTGGTTGGTCACTTATTATATCTCACCAACATAAGACCAGATCTTTCTTTTGCGGTACAACAACTTAGCCAGTTTGTCCAGCAGCCCACTAATTTACACTTGCCTGCTTTGCATAGATTTTTAAGATATCTTAAAGGGTCTCTCGGTCGAGGCTTGTTTTTCCCTGTTACCTCTACATTAAAACTTAATACTTTTAGTGATTTAGATTGGGCAGGTTGCCTTGATACAAGGCATTTTATTACTGGTTTCTGTGGATTTTTAGATCAAGCTTTGATAACATGGTGTTCTAAGAAAACAACCGACGGTTTCCACTTCCTCTTCGAAAGCAAAGTATAGGGCACTTACTACCATGACTTGTGAGCTTCAGTGGTTATACAATTTGTTGAAGATTTTGGTTTACCACCTACTGCTCCTGCATCTCTGTTTTGTGACAATCAATCTGAAAGACACATTGCTGCAAATCCTATCTTTCATGAGTGTACCAAACATCTAGATATTGATTGTCATGTGGTTTGTGAAAAACTCAAATAAGGTCTTATTCATCTTCTTCCTATTCGGTCTAAGGATCAATTGGTGGATGTTTTTACAAAGCCCTCGGCACCATCTACTTTTTGTACATTGCTTGCCAAGCTGGAAATGATAGATATTCATTCGTCAGCTTTGGGGGGGTATTGGTGTATATACTTAGTCTAAATATTGTTTGTTGTAATGTTGTTAGCATAGAGTTGTTAGTTAGAACAAATTAATTGTATAGCTTTCAATATTGGATGCCTATATAATGGCACTTATACTATCACTTATTTTCAAGGAAAATATTTCTGCCTTTCAATTTCTCTTCTTGTTTTCTCAATAAGTCAACAAGGGTAGGAGTCTTTGTTTTGTAGAGATCGACATATACTTGTAAGCCATAAAGTACGAGAAGAAATCTCATCGGCGGATCAGCTATCTCGTAGCATTGTAGGCAGCTTGTGCGTCTTTGATCAACCTCCATCTTGTAGATATGATGATATAGGATGATGAGACTCTTGTATTGCATGATATTGCCTTGTAACTTCTCTTTGAGTAATGTTATCCAATACTATCTGGAAGAAAAGAAATACTTTTTCATCTTTTGTCTCTGAACTTTAAATACTTAGAGCCCGTTTGCTTCAACCACATTGCATGCCTGCAATGGTAATCATGATTGCATTACCAAAAGAAGAGTGTTTGGTTGCTCTTTAGCATGGTAATAGGGTTTACCATGGTAATGATGATTACCAAAAAATTGGTAATCCTCATTCATACCTCCCCCCTATGAATCCTCATTACCATCCCATTGCAAGGTCTAAAAAGTCCAACTTACCCTTTTGTTTCCCTTGTCTTTGTTTCACTTATCTAATTTCACTTGCAGCATCATGTCACAACCGTCTCCTCTACCCTCTGCCGCCACCACTACCGCCTCTACCACCGTCACCTCCACCCTCTGCCGCCACCACTACCTCCTCCACCGCCGTCACCTCCACCCGCCACCGCTGCCTCCTCCACCCCTGGCCTCTCCACCGACCCTTCGCCCGCCGTCGCGGCCGCCTCGTCCTCCGCTGCCACACTCAACCCTGCCGCCCGCCGCCGCCACCACCACCATCACCTCCGCTGCCGCCATCAGCCCACCGCCCACTACCACCTCTTCTACCCCCCACCACCCTCACCCCTGCCGGTCGCCCACCGCCGCCACCACTATCGGCCCATCGCCCACCACCACCTCTTCCACCTCCTTCTCCTCCGTTGCCATCCCCGCCACTGCCACCCCCACCACCTCCGCCGCCGCCATCAGCCCACCGCCCACCACCACCTCTTCTACCCCTCACCACCCTCACCCCTGCCGGCCACCCACCGCCGCCGCCGCTATCGGCCCATCACCCACCACCACCTCTTCCACCTCCTCCTCCTCCACCGCCACCCCCGCCACCACCTCCTCCTCCACCCCCGTCGCCGCCACCACCACCACCTCTTCCCCAGCCGTTGGCCCCGGCCCACCACCCACCGCCACCACCTCCTCCTCCACCGCCACCGCCCACCGCCTCCTCCATCCCCGCCGTCGCCGGCTTATAACTATTTTTTCTACAAAGATTATATTAAGGGGTAAAATAGACTTTGTGTAATATATTAATTTTAAATAATTGTTAAAATATTAACTCATTGCACGTTACTTAAAAATCAAACCAAACACTACCCTTGTAATTAATATTGCATTGCATCGTATTGCACTGCACCGCAGGGTGTAATGGAATCGAATCAAACGGGCCCTTATAGTGCCGACCTCGTGATAAGATTATGGTCGATGAATTCATGCATTGTTGGCGCTATCAAATTGAAAAATGACAACTGACCCTTAATCATCACACCTATCTGCTATCTCTATCTTATATGTGTGATGCTAACAAATATCAAGTTTTTCACATTCTCCGCTTCTCTGTCTCACAGCCCTGCTCCTTCAATCTGCGCCGTCCACATCATCTAAGAGAGAATAGCGGGCCACATCACCAATTGCATGAATTTGCTTTGCCTTTTCTTCAAAACGCTGGTCAGGTCTACGTGGAGTCGTGCATCACATCCCGCATGGAACGAGTTTTGATACTAATCAGATGGTGAGCAATATTGAGACCTTATCGCCGCCGCCTACCGCATCCACATGGACTAAATTTAGGGTGGAGCAAATTAGAATCGAAAACTGAACTAAACCGAATCAAATTCAATTTGATTTTTTGCTTTGGTTAAGTTATTTTTCAATTAATTTATCTCATATTTTCTCCTAAATCCAATATTTAGGATAAAAAGTAATTTTTCTATAATATATATATATATATATATATTATTTTATAGATAATATGATAAAAAAATTCGGTTAATTCAATGACTAACTGAATTGAAACAAACCAAACCAAAATATTTCAGTTGATTTGGTTTTGGCTAATTTAATTAATCAGTTTCAGTTTGATGTTTAAAATTAGCTTTATTCGGTTTTTCGGTTAATTGAATTTTTATCGAAAACCAAGCCTTGGACTTACCTCCTTTTAACATTGTTGCGTTCCTAGACAACCAAATGCCAATGTGGTTAAAATCGGACCGGACCGGCTGGTTCTACTACGAGCACCGCCGAATCGGCCATCTAATCGGTTCGGTCCTACCGGTCTGATCAGTTTAATATTTATTAATATTTTTCTTATTTTAAAAATTCATATCTAATTCTATATATTTTCAAAAATTATAAATTAGGACTCTAGAGAAAGCTTGAGATGTCTAATTTCTAATACAAAAAGAATCACTAAAAAATATTATCATTTGATGCTAAAAAATTATCATTTTCCAAAATTATTCTAAAAAATATTATCGTTCAAATTTACTTCTTTACCGGTTTTGTTCCGGTTTAGCTCCGGTTTAACTACAGTCTGATCCACTGACCTTTGATCTAGTACCCCAACTAGTTCAGTAACCGATTTGAGTTTAATTACCTTACCAAATGCTTGATGGTTCATATGGGGCTTTTCTGGTGGTTACCCATTAGTCCATTACCACATGGTGGGCGCGTGGTTGTGTCGTCCATGTGTTTAAAGCAAAGCAGTACTGTGTCGTTTTTTTTATTCCATCATATTGCCTAGTGTCCGCGTCTCAGCCGCAATTTGACGACTCATCACTCCCTCAGTCCCTCTATTACTTGACTCAGATTGTTTGTTCGCTATTGGCAAAATGACAAGTACTCTATTCAAGATTTGCCTCCCTTCGTTTTGTCTTCAAAGGCCCATTAAGCCCTATACATATCCAGGGTCTTTGGTATCCAAAATCTGTGTGAAAAAAAAGCAACATAAGAAACAAGTGCAGCACCAGAGAATTAACAATGTTATGGCAGGTTTAAGTAAGAAGCTGATATATTCCATGGTTTTGTGTGTGATGTTTATTTCTATTCAACACGAAAACCTGCCTGGCGGAGGAGCAAACTGCCTTGTTGGTATCTGCATGCTGCATCAAACGATGAGGATTTTATTCATGGGGTGAACTTTACGTCAGCAGGAGCTGGAGCTCTTGTTGAAACTCGTGAAGGAACAGTAAGTTGCTTTTGTCCAACATGATATTATTTTGTACTCTATTGACCAGTATCCGAGGCCTTCTCTAGATGCAGCCGTGCGTACTTGAGGCCCTACTCGAGATCTAAAGAGATCTCATGGGATCTTACGCCCCGCTAGAGTAATTCTGTGTTGGTTGTGCAACATGATATTATAAAAGCTCTATATATCATTGGGAGTTTAAGTAAACAAATATATATATATATATATATGTGTGTTTGGTTGGGCTTATTTTTAAATAATAAGTTTTTATTACGCAAGTCGATATAAAACTCCTCTCACATATTTATCTCGTATACCATGAATTATGATTTATAAGCACTTATTACCTAAAAATAAGTTATTCCAAACGAGCACTATATATATATATTTTTTCCTGAATGCCGTTAATTAATTTGTACGTAGGCCATAGATCTGAAAACACAAGGGAGTCACTTCAAACAAGTTAGCAGGCTGTTGAAGGAGAAACTAGGAGATGAAGAAGCCAAGGAATTGTTATCCAATGCTGTGTATATTTTCAGCGTAGATGGAAATGACTATTCTGCCCCTTTCTTGACAACCTCCGATACTGTTGTTCTTCCATATCCTCAACAACAATTTGTGGATGTCGTGATTGGCAACATATCAAGCGTCGTACGAGTATGCAGAAGATTCCAACTTATACTACCTCCTGTCCCATCCCAGATATACCATTCAATTGATTTTTTTAGAAGGTTAAGGAAGTTAAATAAATTATTTTAAAATATTTATATTTATCTTTTTTATATATTAAATTAATTTGTGGGGCTTATGAAATAATATATAATTAAATGATACACGGTATATGCTATGATTATCTAATTTATTTAGCTTCTTTAATCTCTTAAAAAAAGCCAACTCCCGAACGAGTATTTTTTTTTTTTTTTTCATTTGAACTGCTATATATTTACACTCACTGATTATAATAATTTGCAGGAAATTTACGAGGAAGGTGGGAGAAAATTCGGGTTGCTTAATGTGGGTCCTATGAATTGTTTCCCAATATTAAGAATGATGGAAAAAGGAAGCAGTTTAGATACGTGCCAGGAAGAAGCTTCGGCAATTGCAAGATTGCATAGAAGGGTTCTTCCCATAATGCTTCGGAAGATGGAGGAACAACTTGAGGGATTCAAATATTCTGTCATCGACTTTTACGCCGCACTTGTTGGCCTAATGAAATACCCTTCGAAATATGGTAATGTCCTAAGAAAAATTTTAGCACTTCCTTCACAACTAATAGTACCTTTGGTTTTAAATATAAGATTCAGTTGATTTTTTTTTGAGAGACTATAAAAGCTAATTAAATTACTTAATACGAGTAATATGTACTAATATGTTTAACTTATAAATTAATATATAATTTAATCATATATAGCATATGATATGATTAAATAACTTATTTAGTTTCCTTAATCGCTTAAAAAAAGCTAATAAGTTTTATATTTAGGACCACAGGTACTGAAATTTAGGCGGATGTTGATTCGATGGAAATATTTAGTCCCACAAATTTTATATTTAACACTAATACATCCCAAGAGATTCAATATTTAGATTTACAAGTTTTATCTACAACTCAAATTTGTAAATATAAAAGTTTGAGTTGTACATAATAAATCTCTTAAGACATTAAGATTAAATGAAATTTAACGGACTTATTTATATTTATTTATTTTACCTCTGATTTATGGTTAAATTCTTCTTATTTTATAAGACATGATTCTACTTAATTAACAATCATTTAAAATAACGAATACAGAAAATTTAAAATTGTATGAGTAAAGTAATAATATAATGACTTGTGATTGTTATTTGGAAATTAGGTTTCAAAGAAGGGGAGGCTGCTTGCTGTGGAGGAGGCAAATACAGAGGAGATTATAGCTGTGGAGGCAAAAGAGGGATTCAAGAATTTGAGTAATGTGATAATGTTAATGATTTTGTGTATTTTGATTCTATTCATCCCACAGAATTTGCCAACCTCATGTGGACTGCAAATAATGATCTCAATTACCCTTACAATCTCAAACAACTCTTTCAATTACGCTAATTAAGTTTTTTTTTTATTTTGTTCTTAATTTTTATATACTTACACATGTAATTATTGTTTTCAAGCTGCCTTGTAATATTTTGTTTCTTAATCTTTAACGACATTTACCTATAGCGTTGTTTGATGGTATATACATATATACTATAATTGAAATGCCAATATGGTATGCTTTTCAGGCCAAATTTGTCCATTAATCAAATCAGTTTAATCATATCATTTAAATACTGAAATCAGTCATCTTATAAATTAAACTAGAATCTATCAGTACGCATACCCAAAAAAAAAAAAAAGTGGGAAAATCCTTCATTATGATTAATGAATTTCGTTGAATCGTCCATTTCATCTCAGATTTGCCTCACGTCTTTGTAAATAACTACTTCCGATATCCTAATTGAATATGAAGATATAGTCGAGAAATTCATTTTGATAGTAAATGTAAGATTTTATGTATTATTTCTTTTACAAACCACCGCAAAATTGAATTTTATATATGACTAAAAAGAAGTATATATTTCAAGAAAATGAGTATATATATTTTTTTTATAAATAACGAATCTAATTTTCTTTATTTATGTGAATTAGTTAATTAACTCATACCTTTAGAATTAGTTAATTAACCTAACTTTCTTAATCTATAGTACTATTTTTTTGTTCTTTTTCCCCTTAAAATTAACTATGAAGTCTAAAGCTTTGAATCTAAAACCTTTTGCCAATTACTCCGTTTGTTCACTGTATATTGGAACTCAGCTCTATATGATATGAGTTAATTTGAACCTAAAATCACTATTGAAACTAACTACTCTCTTCGCTCTTAAATATAAGATTTAGTTCATTTTTTGAGTGATTAAGGAAGCTAAATAACTTACTTAATAATATCATATGCTATGTATTATTGGATTTTATATCAGTTTATAAATTAGATAAATTAATTTTTAAAAAACAAAAATACAAATATTTTAAAGTAACTTAATTATTTTTTTTAATATTCAAAAAAATCAATTGAGTCTTATATTTAGGACCGGAGATAATACTATTTAGTATTTAAGTTTGGCAACTTCTGAAAATCCATCTCAAGTTTTGGTTTCTAATTAATATGTAGCTTTTTTTTTTTTTTTTGGTTTTTTGCAATGATGTATTAGAATTACGCATGTATGGTAATACATAATGCGGTGTACTCCCGTCATTTTAATTTATAAGAGTTTTCTTGAGCAAACTGCAACAGCGAACCTTATTAAAATATTAAATACAGTTAAAATTTTAATTTTAAAAAAATAAATATTTTTTTGACCTGATTTTAGAAAAGAAATATAATCTTAAAAAATGTCCTTCATTTACGCACTAATTAAACCATACTTAATCCATGAAGGAAATTTTTGAACTAATATCATTAATGAATTGTTATTTTCCCCCAAACACATGGAAGAAAAAACCGGACCGGACCGGCCGGTCGGACCGGAAAACCGGCCGACCAGTCCCAGGCCCGGTCCGGTTACATATATGTGAGGGGAGGGGGGTTGAACCGGTGAAGACCGGTTCGACCCGGCCGGTTCTCTTGTGACCCGGAAAAACCGCCGAGTCAGGCGGTTTGACCGGGTCACAAAAAACACAAAATTTGTCCCAAAACGACGACGTTTTGGGACATATCAGGAAAAAAAAAACAGATCTGAGATGATATCAGATATCAGAACCTCGTGCGAGTGTGATGCGAGATGGCGAGACGAGTGAGGCGAGTTTCATTCATCAGAATCAGATCAGATCCCTCGTCCCTTTCCTTCCCTCTCGAGTTCCGACCTTGTGCCCTAGCTCCAATCGGCGGTGGCTGCTTGAACGACGGCGGCGGCGGAGGCACCAACCTATGCAAAATCTTGCACTCCCACCTCTCCGGCGTCGAACACCTGCCGCACTCCTCCTCACCGCCCCCACCAACGCTCACCACCATCATCTCATTTTGTGGTCGTGTGCGAATTATAGTACGTGTGCGTGGCTTCTTCTGGAAGACGCTAGGCTTTCCTCCCATTTTGTGGTCGACACAATGACACCTACTCACCTCTCCCCGTGCACGTGGCGCCTCCTCCTTCACCTTCCCTCTCTCTGGATACATCACGTGGCCCCCCTCCCTGTTCCAATTTTCAAATTGGCGCCAATTAGCTATTCACCCCTCCTTATATCAATTATTGGATGCCCATGACCTCGCTCATATTTGACCTCACCCATAATTATATTTTAATGTTAGTTATGGGTTTGCTTTGAAAATCTAACTAAGTATTTTAACTATTTTGATGTTGGTGATGACTTATGAGTTATGAATGTTGATTATTTTGTTATTGTCAATTAAATTATAATATTTTAATATGGCCGGTTTGACCACCGGTTCGACCACCGGTCCGACCCCGATTGACCCATTAACCCTTGAACCTGTGCCGTGACCGGTTCATTGACCGGTCCGGTTTTTCGTTCCTTGCCCAAACATCTCATATTATAAAAATAATGTCTTTCAAATCGAAACGTATGATGTATTCAATTTGGATATTGTATTATATAAAATTTTGAAAATCCGTCCAAATTAAAATGTTGAAGATCATTATGACCCATAAATTATAATATCTCTCTTATCTTATTTATAAGTCCAAATTAACCAACTTTTACATACTAAAGGAGTTAGTTAACTCATCAATTATGAGCTAAATATCCAAATTTGCCTTTATTTATAATTATTTCCAATAGTCAATATACATTTCTATTATTACTTTGAAACTGGCCCTTTTCACTTTTTCTTTATTACAATTAGTAGGGATAAAAAAAAGATAAAATTTCAATCAAAATAAACTTATAAATAGAATCAGAGTGTTATAAATAATAAGTGGACCACGTGGAAGCAGTCCATATTCAAAATGACCACCAATACTATCATTTATGATTTACCTACCTTGTGATGCATATATTTTTTTTTTTTTTTCTACAAACGGCCAAGACGAAAGCTTGGAAATAAAATCTTATCTAGGTTACATGACCACCTAGCATATCCTCACGCATATAACCCATACACCCCGGATGTACCAGAGGTAACACTACAAGACCACCAACTAACTGTTGAGCAACCCTGGCCAAAAAATCGGCGCATCTAAGAGCCTCCCTGGAAGTATAATGCAAACGTGTATCCCAGCCTGAAAATAGTATTTCCCGAGCTTCCTGGATCTCCCCTGTAAATGGATGAAAAGAATGTCCTGTGGCATCCCGTACAATCCACTGATAAACCTGCAACGAATCTGTATAGGCCTGCACCTTCTGAAACCCTAACTGTTTGCAGAGATTCAGGCCCGTCACTATCCCCAATAGTTCAGCTCCTGCGATGGGAACAACACCCAAATGACGCTGGAAGCCTACCACCCATCTGCCATGGTCATCCCGAATCACCCCTCCATAGGACGCCCACCCTGCTCCGTCAACAGAGGCGTCGGTATCTAAGCGGACGTATCCAGGCGCCGGAGGTTGCCATCTAGGATTCCACACACGCTCTGACTGGATCAAGCTGTTCTTGAAGATCGCACACGTACTGCTATCCATCAAAGAAAAATTCCCCTGATGAACAACATCTCGTGCATGCATGCGAGTTCCCTCCATTACTCCTTTGCATCTGTTCTTCCATAGAAGCCAGCAAATAAGACTGAAAACCTTAAACCAAGGCCATCTCCTGTAGCGCTTAACTCCCATATGATGAGCCATATTCATCCGAAGCCAACCCTGCAAGTCAGTTTGGAAAAAACGAAAACGAAAATTAGGGTGAACAAAACATAACCACACATTTCTGGCTAGCTCACAATCACGAAGGATATGTAATATGGTTTCCACTCTCTGACACTGAAAAGGACACTCATCACTCTGGGACAACCCTCTCCGAGCTCTGAGATGGTTTGTAGGAAGTCGGTCATGAAATACTTGCCATAGGAAAAATTTGACTTTTTCCGGTACTGGGAGTTTCCACACCTTTTGCCATTGGACTTGAACCTTCTGATCACGTTGTGTGGAAATGAATTCATAAGCAGCACGAACACTAAAATTTCCATCGGAAGATGTTCTCCAGTAGAAAGTATCAGCTACATTCCCCCTCGGGGGAGGAATATGGGCTATGATATCAATCACCCACTTCGGGAGAAACTGCCTCCACAACTGGAAATTCCAACTACCATCCGGTAACACAAAGTCTCGAACTTTGGCGCATGGATTTATTTCCTGTATATTTCGGTCTACCAAGTGAATAAGAGGCACAGTAACTGGGGTCCATAGGTCCCACCAAGCATTGCTAGACCTACCATCATTCAGTTTTCTACCAACCCCTGAATAAAATCTCCCCCAAATTAAAGAAATGCTACGCCACACTCTGGAGATATTATGTCTGGTATACACCATCGGATAATTTCCTTCCTGACATCCATATTTCGCCTTGAGGCACCTGGCCCATAAGGCATCGGAATTTGTTAACATCCCCCAGCAAAGTTTCATAATAAAAGCCACATTCTGGTTATACATATCCTTAATTCCCAACCCGCCCTTTGCTTTCTCTTGCTTAATTTGATCCCAGGCGATGAGATGCATCTTCTTCCCATCATTACCCTGATTCCAAAGAAATGAACGGCTAATCTTTTCCAATTCGTGTATAACACTCTTAGGAAGTAGGGTAGTTTGCATTTGGTAAGCTGGCACTGCGGACAAAACGACTTTAATGAGGACCGACCGACCTGCCATACTAAGAAACCTAGACTTCCACCCCGCTAACCTCTTCCTGACTTTCTGGATTATTGGGAAATATATAAGCTTCGTAGCACGCTCGTGAAGTAATGGCACTCCCAAATACTTCCCCAGATCCCCGGTCATACCTATACCCAAATCGGTACTGAGAGCGAGTGCTCGATGAAAATTCACATTTTTCGAGAAGAAAGCTTTCGATTTTGCCAAATTGACTCGATGTCCTGAGACTCCGCAAAAATCCTGCATAACTTGCTTCATCACTCCTATTTGACTTTCCGATGCTTCTCCGAAAAGAAGCAGGTCATCTGCAAAAAACAAGTGAGATAGCTCAGGGGAATTTCGATTAAATTTAAATCCAGACCACTGGCCATTGTTAACAGCTCGCTGGATTTGGTGTCCCAACCGTTCCATACATAACACAAATAAATAAGGGCTTAGGGGATCACCCTGTCTAAGACCCCGAGATGGCAAGAAAGAAGCAGATTCAACCCCATTCCAAAGAACCTTCATGGAAGCCGTCGAGATACAGTGCATGATGATATTAACAATATTACCTCTTAATCCAAGTCCCAGAAGGGTCGATCTTAAGAAATCCCAATCGAGGCGGTCGTAAGCTTTTTCCATATCGACCTTCACCACCACATACCCTTTCTTCCTACGCCTCTGACGCATTGTGTGGATGACCTCCTGTGCTATGATGACATTATTAGAACTATGTCTACCTTCAATAAAGCTGCACTGTTGAGGCTTAATCAAATAAGTCATGGCTTTCTTCAAGCGACCAGCAATAATCTTCGTGATTATCTTGAAAACCACGTTGCACAGGGAGATAGGCCGGAAATCCCGCACAGACTGTGGATTATCACACTTTGGGATAAGAACAATATTCGTTTGATTAATATCCTTAACCCGTGAAGGGTTTTGCCAAATAGATTTGACATAATCACACACCTTCGTACCTACCCGCTCCCATTGGGATTGAAAGAAATGAGCGTTCAGACCATCAGGACCTGGTGCTTTGAACGCACCAATCATGAACGCCACATTCTTAATCTCTCGGTCTTCAACATCCTTATGTATGACAATATCATCCTGACTTGATAAGGGAGGAAAATCCAAAGGCCAATCTGAAGAAGGCATGAGGAAATCATCCTTAGTATACAAGTCCTGGAAAAAACTTCCAACCATTTGCCTCAGCTCTTCTTGATCATTAATCCAATAACCTGCGTCATTCTGCAAAGCTTGAACCTGATTTCTCTTTCGCTGGATAACCGTGGAGGCGTGGAAAAATCTGGTATTTTTATCCCCCCACGCTAGCCATTTGCTCCTAGATTGCTGGTACCAGATTAGTTCCTCTTGAGCGCTTAATTTACTGTACTCCTTCCAAAGGGCTCTCTCTAATTTATACAAACCGTTAGAAGTACTATTTGCTCGTGCTTTATCAATGCCCTCCAACCTTCTAAGAATGTTCTGTCTTTTCCTAGGGATACTGCCAATCACCTCATCGTTCCATGATTTAGCCTCTTGAACAAATTTAGTAGCTCCTCCGCACCAATCATTATTTTCCCAGGATTTAGTAACTATATCCTGGAACGTCTCCTCCAAGGCCCATGCGGGTTGGTATTTGAAAGGATAATGACCCCTACTTCGATTTCGACAGGGCTCATCAGAGACTACCAAGATTCGATGATCCGATTTAAACCGAAGGCAATGTAAGACTTTACTATGAGGATGTCTCATTTCCCAAGAAGTATTACTAAATCCCCAGTCTAATCTCTCTTTCACCCCTTTCTTCTCCCATGTAAACCGTTCCCCAACAAAGGGAATTTCCAGAAGTTGAGTGGCCCTCACACATTCTGAAAATTGTTCCATAGCCCGCACAGAGGATTCAGAGCCACCTAATTTATCTGTAGGGTCTAGAAACGAGTTAAAATCCCCTATTACCAGCCACGGATCAACCATATTACAAGCAATATTCTCAAGGTCTCTCCAAAGATCCACTCTTCTCGAAGCTACCGGCTCCCCATACACAAAAGTGGCCATGAAGTTATCATTATTCATTTTATCAACAAGCTTGCAGTGCATAAACTGAGTACTAGAGAAAAAATAATCCACAGCGGTTTTCCTGTCATCCCACAAAATCCAAATACCTCCAGCAAAGCCGGAGGCTTCAAGACGAAGCCAATTACTAAACCCTAGATGGCAAGCCACCCTATCCGCCCTATTACCACTTATCCTAGTCTCAATCAAACACAAAATATCAATATTGTACTTATTCACTAATCGCTTGACAGTGCTAGGAAAAATTCTATTCCCCGCACCCCTACAATTCCATGAAGCGATAATCATTGATAAACCAAAAAGAAGGACGTACAGGCACTTACTAATCACGTAGTTGCTCCTGAACATGCAACTCCTGAGGTCTACCTGAATCACAAGCCTCCTCCTGCTGTTCGGCTTGCATGAAATCATCCCCAATATCATCCTCTAAATCTGGCACCGTGGAAGTATCCATAACTCCATCTATGCTATGCTCAAATTTCTCCTTCAAAAAGGCATCTGGTTCACTATTAGGATTATATGGGCCTTCTAATAATAAACAACCATTAATGGTTAAATTCTCATCATTGGTAGATTGTACAGGAATTGAGCCCACTTGATTTACATTACCTCCCACCACATGGTGTACTCGGCGGCCCACATCAAGGTGAGTGGATCCCACCACATTTTTTCGGCCCATTCTTGAGCCACTCCCCACGCTAGATTGGCCTGTGAAAACCATTTGGGCCTTGTCTAACCTTTCTATTTGCTTTGGCCCACTAATTTCATAAGGTTTCTTGGAGCCTTGTTTGACTTTTCCCCTCTTAGTGGGACCCACCACCATTCTCTCCACTTTCCCTCTAGTCTGAACCGCGTCTGTCAGCGCCATACTCCTACCCTGTTTCGGCATCATCACTTCGGCCTCGCTGGCCGAGCTCAGCTGGTTCGGTGTCTCTTTCACGCCGACCGGAACCCAGGCCTGTCTCCGGATCTCCGGCTCCGCCGTCTCCTCCTCCTCATCAAGCTCAGCAAGAGCACTAAACCGAGACTGGACAATCCCCTTCGTCGCCCCTCTAATGTTCCTCACGCCCATGCTTTGTTCAACTCCACGTTGCCGAGATGGTTGGCTTCTCGCAAATCGCTGGTTGCTGGAACGATTCACAATCATCCAGGCACCAAACTTTTCCTCCACCCCCTGTTCTTTTCTCACCGGCGCTGTCTTCGAGCTGCTGGGCTGTTGTGCCTTTTGATGGTTTCCACTTCCATGGCACTCCTCCGCATCGTCCACGAGCAAGCCTCCTTTCGGTGCCCATACCTTCCACAGGCAAAACAAATAAGATTTAATCCCTCATATTCAACTGGATAGGCCGAATTAGCAGCGATTACCCGTGAAACCAGTCTCTTGCGAAGATCAAGTTCCACACAAATACGCGCATACCTCCCCCGTTCGATCTTAGCTGAATCAGAAGGTGACTCGGAAGGGGTAAGAAGATCAACTTTAACTGTTTTTCCAATCCTATTTCCCAATCTTGTTATGAAAATCTTGTTATAACATTGCATTGGGATATTAGGGATTCTCACCCACGTCACCACTCGACCCAACAGATTATTAAAGGGATCAAAATGAGGAGACCAACGCTGAACAAGAACTGTGTGTTGTTGAATCACCCATGGACCATCATAGAGCACATTATGATATCGCTGTGTCCATCCTTCCTTCTGTGTAAACCGGATGATAAAATAATTGTTCGCAAGATCAATTATATCAAATTCAGAAGTCTTCCAGAGTCTGCTCAGGTGAGTCTTGAGACTGTAAATATTAAATTTCTTACCCAATACTGTAAGGATTAAAGCCCCATTCCAAGGCTTACACCAATCATTGTATTCCTCAGCTGTAATCGGGACAACTGGATGAGTGTCCATAAGCTTTCTAATCTCCTCTGTGGGCTCAGGCATATCCCATTCTCTGTTTAGAATGTCTGATGACAAAGCCTCATCTTCCGGACATTCCCCTGAGTTTTCAATCCCATTGAATCCCAGGAGTGAGTCTTTGTAAGATATATGCTTCTGTGTTTGATGATCCTCCATATTTTTATCTATATGCTCTGATTCCATGGATATCGTCTCCTCTGGTACATTCTCAGGAGAACCATCCTCTGTCATTTGAGTATCCGTGACTACTTGAGAAAAACTTTCATTTTTCTTCTTCTTATTACTTCCACTAACTAGAAGATCAGAAGGTCGATCCGGTGGTAGTTTCCGGAGGTTGTGAATGTCTCCCATGCCGGAGTAAAGAACCAGACAATTTTCCCAGGCGAGTTTCCCAAGAGAGAGCAACTTAAAAATTATTTGAATACTCCTTGTGATGCATATTTAAATACCACGTTTCTCGCATGCATTGCATTAATAAATGAGACAAATTTAAGTGTTGGGAATTGGGCTTGGTCCACCATTGGTGGATTAGGCCCAAATCTTTTGATCTTGGGGTCAAATAAAATACCTAAATTTTTGTGGGGTATTGGTTAGTAATATTCCCCATCTTTCAAATTAAAAACTGGTGGGAACAACTTCCTCGTATATTTTGGGGGAACAATTTTTTAGATACGTGTGTGTGTGAATAAAAGTGAAAATCTGCACACATGCAACAGAGGCAGCAAAAAAACCTCCCTTCCAAAAAAATCTCTCTTCTCTCTCGGTGAATTTGTTGTGTATTATAGCCGCAGTCCGAGTGATCCGGTTCACGTGGGTACCTCAAGAGTATGAAATGACGTTTCAGGTACGCTCAAAACCTTAAATCAAGGGACTAAAAATTTCATTATTCCTAAAAGGAATATTAGTATTAGGTGTCTTGAAGAACTTTTGCAAAAGAATTTTTACAAGTCAAACTTAAACGTTTACAATTTGAACAAGTTCTTTATGAAACCTATTAGTAATAAGTCAAATTTAGGAGTTATTAGTATTAATTTTTTTACACTCAAGACGTATCTATAATTTTCCTCTTAATTAATTAAAGGATTAAGAGGCAATTTTACCCCGAAAGTGTCAAAAAAAGAGTCATTTTGTCCTGACTGTTATTACAGTTAATTTTGACCGTTCGTTGACACAATATACTGAGCTAACAATCCAAATGTCATGCACATTATTTTTGTTAAGGTGTAAATTTACTTCAAAAATTTTAAATATGACTTTGAAAAAATTGAAGTAGATGACACATGGGCTTTCGGGGCACATTTGCATATCAACAAAAATGATATGAATGGCATGAGCATGGCCAACTTAGTATATTTAGTTATTTAATGGTTAAAATTAACTGATATAATGATAAGGACAAAATTAGTCTTTTTTTGACACTTCCGGAACAAAATTGCCCCTTAACCTTTAATTAAGCTCACATATGAAGAACTAGCCATTTATGTGTGACAATATTTGCATCTTTGGCGAATAGCCGTATATTTAGAACATTCACACTGACTCATTAACTCCTTAAAGTATTTAAATTTATTATTTTTCTCAAAACTAATTTGATTATTTTATAAACTGATATATAATATAATGATACAACATATGCTATAATTAAGTAGTTTGTTTAGCTTTCTTAATCTCTCTAAGAAAGATGAACCGACTTTTTCATTAAGGACCGGATGTAGTATATAATTATATTTATGAATATTAAACATTCATTTAAAAAGAAGGGGTTCATTTCTGGGGGAAAAAAAAAACAAAAGGAAGGGGTTTATTAAACAACGTAGAAGGAGGGCTTACTATAGCCTAGTTTAATTAAAACTATTTAAAGAAGTTAATGTAATTAATTCATAATTTAAAGGTGCATAGAGTATAGAAAATCAAAGTAAGGCTCCTGTTGGAAGTAACTGGAAGAAAAAATCTTTTTTTTCCCCGATGACATTTGGAAGGAAAATCCTAACGTATATGAATTCTAAAACTATTTTAAAATCATTGTTTATTTGTGTTTAGAGAGCCACACATGGACGCTATACGAATTGATAATGGATCCTAACATTATACGTTACGACTTATTATTATTATTTTTTAAATGGGGGAAACGTATACGCAAAACAAATTGATGCGTTACCGTATTTTTCAATTAATATACTAACCATATAAAAAAAAAAGCTATACTCCATTAACCAGATAATGATTTCACCCCCTTAGCTTCATGCATGCATTATAATTCCTCCAATCCTTAATATAATTAAGAGCCAGTTGATTCTTTTGAATAGATTAAAGAAATTAAATAAACTATTTTAAAGTATTTATTTAATCATTTTTTTCAAATTAATTTGTCAGACTTATAAATTTATACTCATTCCTGTCTTTTTTATGAGCAACTTTTTTCTCTTGAGGTTGATCCTTAATATAAGCATCTTTTTTTTTTGTGTCTCAAAATTTAAACTAATTTGTTCTTTTTTTTTTATCAAATACATATATTTATATTAATTAATCCCCACTCACCACTAATTCTCTTTCATTTAATCATTTGTTACCTATTATCTCTCATATTTTATACTCATTCCCTCTCATATATTTTAGTTATTCTCTCTCCTATGAACTTTTCATAAATAGGGGCCTATTTGGAAGAAACATAAAGTTTTTGATATATTTATTATTTTTAACTAATTTTAATTGTCAGTTTGTTATGCATAGTCAAGAAAAAAATTGCTTATAAAAAGGAACGGAGGGAGTATATAATAATCTAATAATAACATATGTTATAATTAAATAATTTATTTAATTTCTTTAATCCCTTTAAAAAAAGTTAATTAGGTCTTATATTAACGATAGAAGAGAGTATTAAATAACTCTAACTTAATGTCCTCTTTCATATATGTATGAAGTCGAAGATAATTAAATCACTTGTCTTTTTCTACACTATATTGATGGATCGATCGATCGATCGAGAAGGCCTATATATATTTTGTGAAATTTTACAAGCAACATACGAGACACACACATGGGAAGTTTAAGGGTTTTCATGTTTTTTTATGTTATCATTTTAGTTCAAATTACTCACAGCCAAAGCAAAATATGCCTCCGAGGAAAGCAAGCAGCCTTATTCATATATGGAGACTCACTATTTGACGTCGGAAACAATAACTACATCAACACCACCACTTTTTTTCAGGCAAACTTCAATCCATACGGCGAAACTTTCTTCAAGTACCCCACCGGAAGATTTTCCGATGGACGTGTCATCCCAGATTTCATTGGTACACATGACTGATAATCTTAATATGCAACTCTATATATATTCATATTAATGTTAAAGTGTCAAGCTTTTTGAGTTTGATTTTGTTGTGGGATGATGCAGCTGAATATGCCAAATTGCCACTGTTATTACCATATTTGCACCCAGCAACATACGAGGATGATTATATCTTTGGGGCAAATTTTGCATCAGCAGGAGCTGGAGCTCTGGTTGAAACTGGTCAAGGAATTGTACGTGATTATTATATTATAATGCACAGTGGGCAATGATTGAGAAGACTTCATGATAATTTAATCATTATTGATTTTCTTACTCAATTTTATTAGGTGATAAACCTGAAAACTCAAGCAAGCTACTTTAAACAAGTGAGTAAGATATTGAGAGAGAAACTAGGAGATGAAGAAGCAAAGGCCTTACTTGCAAGATCTGTGTACATCTTTGACGTTGGAGGCAATGATTATGCTGATCCTTTCTTGGCCAACTCAAGTAATGTTGTTCTTCCTTATCCTCCACAGCAATTTGTTGATGTTGTGATTGGCAACATATCCAGCGTCATTCAGGTAGGTATATTGCACAATATTTGAACTTATATGAATAAATGATAGGGAAGAGTGCACCAAAGATTGATATGAAGTTTTATTGAACTGAAATTTTGTGGGGTGATTTGTAACACACAAATCTTGGTGGGGTTGACAATTGGATCTTACTAGTGATTTGATCTTTGTTTTTTGAAATTTTGTGTGGGAGATCCGTAGCGTTCAGTTGTTATTATCTATCGTCTGATTGTAATATGGTGATCCCTAACACACGCAAATTGTATCTTTGGTCCAAGAAATACAGAGATATAATAATCTTTGTTGTGCTCTTCCTATCCATCTATCTATATTTCTTCTCTTTCAGCTGCTCTCTCTCTCTATATATTCGTGAATTATTGTTTTTAAATTATCTAGCAATTCTTAACTTCATATATATATATATATATATATATATTGCAGGAAATTTATGATGAAGGTGGAAGAAAATTCGGGTTATTTAATGTGGGGCCATTGAGTTGTTTTCCAATACTTAGGATGCTTAAAAATGGAAGCAGCTTAGATGAGTGCCAGGAAGAAGAAGCTTCAGAAATAGCAAGATTACACAGAAGAGCTCTTCCCAAAATGCTTCAGAAACTGCAGAAAGAGCTTGAGGGATTCAAATACTCCCTCACCGACTATTACGGTGCCCTTATTGAAGTAATGAAATATCCTTCCAAATATGGTAATGCCGAAACCTCACTTACCCCAATACATTTAAACGCCTGTCGGAGGGGGATTTTTATCTGGGCTTATGATCAATTAATTGGAAGTTTTTATTAAGGACTAATTTTATTCTGAAAGTTTTTTGAGGGGCAATTTTGCCTCAGAGGTATAAAACAGGGAGCAATTTTGCCATTATTGTTATCCCAGTTAACTTTGACCCTTAGTTGACTAAACATGTGAACTGACAGTTCACATGTCATCCACGTCATTTTTGTTAAGGTATAAATTTGTGCCAGAAGTTCATGTATTATCTATTTCATCTTTCTTCAAAGTTAAATTTAAAACTTTTGGGACAAATTTGCACCGTAATAAAAATAACATGGATGATATTTGAATTGTTAGCTCTGCATATTTGATCAACTAATAGTTAAAATTAACTGAGATAATTATTAGAGCAAAATTACTTAATTTTTTACACTTCTAGGGTAAAATTGCTTGGTTAAAACTTTCGGAATAAAAATGCTCTATAATTTTTTATTTGAAAAGACATTGAATTTATGGACGGAGGTGCCGTTGCCCCTCAATTTTGGGACATTTTTCAAATGTTTTTAAAGCTTTTTTTTATTATTAGATTTTATATAAAATGAGTGATATTTTGATATCTTATAAATAAAAAATGATGTTGTTCTCAATTTTTTTTGACTTTATTTAAAGATTTAATACTACAAATTTAAAAGAAATCACACAATTTTAGAATATTAAATATTTAAAAAATCATAAAAATTAAAACAACACCATTTTTTTTATTTATATAAGATATTAAAACGTCACTTATTTCATGTAAAATTTATTAATATAAAAAACAATGAGAAAAACATTTAGAAGCGCCCAAAATTGAGGGGCAGCAGCTGAGGTGAGGTGGTATAGCTAATTCCCAGCCTTGAATTTATTACTTACCTACCCTTACTTCTCATCCCAAGCAATTTATAAAAAGTTCGTCAAATTAATCTCTTCATTCTTGCCGGCCAAAATAATAATAAGTCTCGTCATTCCCTAATATATGTTTGTTTGGGATTATGTTTAGGGTCTTCAAAAGTTCTTATTTACTTAAATTGAGATAAAATTTTTCTTACATACTTACCTCATATATTATAAATCACAATTAAAAAATTACTTTTAAAAACTCTAATTGCTATTTCAAACAAACAGATTATTAATGATTATTATCTGACTGCTCCCTACTATAGGAAACTTTCTGGCGAACCTCTTCACTTCTTTTAATGTCTACTTCCTTCCGTTTCTTTATTCTCACAGTTAGATTAACTCTGAATGGTTGAGATTTTAATTTTCTATAAAAATATTATCATAATATCAAATAACAAATTTTATTAAAGTATTATATATATATATATATAAATTTTATTAAAGTATTATATATATATATATATATATATTACTTTCTATAGAATACTAAATTTCAACCGTTTAGAGTTAATCTAACAGCGATAAAAAAGTGGAGGGAAGTGGATGGGAAGAGAAGTGGAGAAGCTCCTCTCCCAATTTATTTAGAGCACAATTTTTTTCATTTGTCCCCATTAATTATTGGCTAGTTTCTCTACATTAGTTTACTATTCACTCATTGTCAATCAAACTCACTCCCCCTATATTCAATTAAACATAATAATAAGACTGTTTTTGGAATACAAGTTGTATTTTTTTTTGTATGCTTAATTTATTGCCTTTGACCGAGTTTAACTAATATTTTGATCTATATAATTCGGTGATTTATATCTTATAAAAACGATTGGAGGGATTATTATCCATCTATTAATTAAGAATATTGATAGCCTCCTTTTGTATCAATTAGAGTAATTTTATAATTAATCATGATCTAATGTAATTTTTTTTTTGAGAAGGTTTTAAAGTGGGAGAAGTGGCTTGCTGTGGAGGTGGGCCATACAGAGGAGATTACAGCTGTGGAGGGAAAAGAGGGATTGAAAACTATGAGTTGTGTGAGAATGTTAATGATTTTGTGTATTTTGACTCTATTCATCCTACTGAGAGCGGTGCCCAACATTTTGCCAACCTCATGTGGGGAGGAAATGGTAATTTCACTTACCCTTACAGCCTCAAACAACTCTTTGAGTTTCAAGTTTGAATTACAATAACAAGTTGTTGTGTAGATTCCTTCTCAACACATGTTGTTGTGTTATCATTTTAAATAAATAAACAATATTACTTCTTATATATTCAACTGCCCTTATACTATCCCAAGTTTATTTTCCCCGCTGCTATAAGGGCTTATTTGGTATAATTATTAGAGCATTTAAAATCAGCTTCACAATTATGATTTATGGTGTAAAAGTTTTGCCCCAATTTGAATAAATGTCTTTATGATAAGCAATTCCAAACAAGCATGAAGTATAATATGTGGACAGAAATTAATTAAAATTAACAATAATATGTTATCATATTATATTATGTTCTTTTGAAATGGAGTTACGACGTTCCATCTGAAAACTTTTGGTAGCTGTCGGCAACAGGGGAAATGGGAAGAATAAGCTTGGCTGAACTATTGGGCACTGTTGAAATTTGACAATTTTGAAGACTAAATGTACTTTTGTGATTCTTTTCTAAATTATAGTTGGAACTATTCAATACCCTACTATATTACTCTCTTTAGTCTTTAATATAAGATATATTTACCTAATTTGATTACATTAAGGAAGTTCATTAAGTTAGTTAATATAATACATATTTTCTAAAACACCCTATACATCTTCCTTAATTTTCTTCTTCTCTCTCCTTCTTGATTATTGTTAAGGGAGCATTAATAATGGTTAATTAAGAAAATTTTGACAAATATGAAAATTAAGTATTTTATTTAGGACTAAGATCAATTTCCTAAATAGTTTATATATTAAAGACTAGAGGGAGTATTATATTATACTCACTACTACAAAAAACGATTTTAATGTCTCTTTTTTGGGCCTTTTAACGTCTGAAAACAGGGGGACGTCTATCTAAACGACGTAGAAAAAATTGTCAATAACATCCGTAAAACAAGGGACGTCCATAGTTTGGACTTTAGACGTCCCCACTTAAAACTAAAGACGTCTAAAGTTTTAGGGACACTTTAGACGTCCCCAATTTGAAGTGGGGACGTCTGGACTTTAGACGGTCTCACTTTAAACTGGGGAAGTTTAAAGTGTTTTTTTTTTTAAAAAAAATCGTTTATATTATAGATCTGAACTAAATAGTGTTTAAAACCAGAAATTACAGATCATCGTAAAAAAAATTACAGATCTAGTATGTAAACTCCAAATCCAAAATCTACACAATAATAACTCCAAAGCTAAAATCTTATAGGCAGAAGATGAAAACAATAAGAGGGATCAATTGCAAAAAACTTACCTCTTTCTATTATTGAAATTCATTTTCACATAATAATGAATAGAGAAGAGCGACAGGGAGAGACGAAACTCGTTTTCTTGGCGGGAACGTGGCCATGAAGCATATTTCAGGGTCTTGATCTACAAATCATAACAATACGAGTTAGAAGATAAAATATAAGGGAAACCCAAAGAAAAAAGAGAAAGAAGATAAAATAATAAAAAACCGTAAGAAAACATAATAGATCTGGATCGAGGTGAAAAAAAGAGAGAGAAAGGAAGAAGTAATAGTAAAAAGAGCATATAAAGAAGAAGAAGCAAGAGTTAAAAGACGAGGTGGCAGTAGCTCTCCTTGTGTTTGCAGTGATGAGAAGAGAAAAATGAGAATAAGAGTAGTATAAAACTGATAAATAAACACTGTCAGTATAAATTTAAATTGTTTTTTATGTTCCCAATTTGATTTAGAAACATTTAAAGTTGTCCAGTTATTTTATTTTTTATTTTAGACGTCCCCAATCTAAATAGGGACGTCTAAAGTGACACTTTAGACGTCCTTATATATATTGGGGATGTCTAAAGTTTTAAGTTTTTATTTTTTTTTTAAGTTAGGGACACCTTTTGACGTCCCTAATATATATTAGGTTTGATGATACAGGGACGCCCTTTGGCGTCCCTAATATATATTAGGAACGCCAAAGGGTATCCCTAATTAAAAAAAAAATATTAACTTTAGACGTCCCTATTTAGATTGGGGACGTCTAAAATAATTTTTTTTTTGTTTTTTATTTTATGTAGGCTCATTTTAGGCGTCTCCAGTGGATTTGGGGAGGCCTTAAGTGAGGTTTAGGCGTCTCCAGTCAAATTGGGGACGCCTAAAGCTATGCAATTCTCACTTATAATTATGAATATGTCACCGGTTATATTTTTTATGTCAATTTAAAAAAGAGACGTCCTTTAGAGTCATAATATATATATTCTGTAGTAGTCATTGTTATTAAAGAAAAGAGAGTTTTATTGGAATATTCAATAGAGCTCATACATAGATTACATTTCAATATAGAATATTCGGTGTGCAACAAAATTTGCAGAAGTGCATGTTTACTCAATATGAAAGCAAGTGGTCATATTTACTATTTCCCAGCCAAAATTTGAAAACTAACGAAACCAAATAAATTGCCAAAATAACTGTTTCTATTGATTCATCATTCAACTGTTACGTTCTCTGATCATTAATTACTAATGTCTTGGAATTATATTGTAAAATGGTAGGAGTACATACATTTTTTGTCTACCAAGAAAAACTGGTAAAAGTCCTAAGCAAATCAAAAGAACGATACTTCTGATTATGGAAGCGGAACCTTGGGATACATGATTTTAGTCGTCCATCAATTTCCTAATGGATCAAGATACGGATGACCCACAAATTAAATTTACAAACAAATAAAGACATTTGAGCATGATAATTAATCTTGTACTAATTTTGCATCATTAAAATATACCTACGTATGGGAAATGTTCCACATAAATAATTTTTTCAGATCATTTGAGCTTATATATAGTATATCATATTTCAATATAATAAGCATGTTAGGTGACAGCACACCAAATAGACTACTCAATTTGCATAAAAAAATTTGAAATTGGGAGGCTTTGAAAAAGTACAAGTTCCATGCATTTAGCCATTTATTAAATATATGGGATGATCATATTTATTACCTACGAATATTTTAAAAGAGGCGAATTTTCCTCTTTGTTGCTATTAAACACAATTTGATTCAACCACCATTCCCTTCATTAATAATCATTTTTTTAATGTTACTGGAAATAGCAACTACGTACATCACAAATTTTTTTTTTATATTACCATTCCGGAATCCGGTTTAGGATTTGTGGTTGTCCCTCTTAACACAAATGTATTATCTGAGACTCGAACTCGAGACCCTAAAAGGATCTAACAGGACCTTACATCGATAGACCAATTCTATGTTGGTACTACATCAACAAAAATTATATTAGATCTGTCAAAGCAAGCTTCTCTCCATATGGTGATTAATCTTTTTCTAGGGTGGTTCAATTAATTATATTTTGAATTTCTCCTTTCTTGTCTACTGTTTTTTGGCCAAGTCATTTACACAATAAAAAAGTATTTTCATTACATATTATACCAAAAAAAAATGTATTTTGATTGCAAAGTGTGTTTTCCTCGAAATTTCAATAAATTAAAGTAACTAGTTGGCTTAATAAATTATTTCACTTCAAACTAGTATTGATTAATCATTCATAAATTGCAGTTATATATATAGCCCAATGATTAGTGAATGTAGAATATTTTTTCCCCAATAGGTTGATTTCTATATTTTTAACAAATTGTAGTTTTCATAATGGAAATATAGTTTATTTAAAATTTTTTAAATTCTAAGACGTAAAAAACTGGGACCTAAAAATAGACACGCATACACACTGGAAGATAACGTACACACGGTTAATCTAAACACAAAGGGTATGTTTGGTTGAGCGATTGGATAAGTGACTTATTTTTGCTTAGACTTATGGAATCTGAAAATTGGAAAAAAGTAATATTGGAAAAAAGTATGAGTGTTTGGTTGAGCGATTGGATAAGTAACTTATGTAAAAGTGAAAGATGTTTGGTTTGGCTTTTGCATAAGTAGCTTTTGTTTTATTTAAGAGAAAAATTTTGGAAAAAGTATGAAAAATGAAAAAATGAAGGACTAACTATGGAAAATGAATTCATTGACAACTTAATTACCAAATGGGACCTGGGAAGATATATTTGTTAAAGTGACATTCTTGGTGATAAATTGATCCAAACCATCCAATAGCGACAGTGTTACCACAAGGCACATACTCAAAAGTTTGGTGCTGCTAATCCATCTACATAACAGTTATTTGCACACTATTCATTCACAAATCTTTCTTTTCTTCGGGGACATTAAATGGGTCCGATAATCTGGATCTTCCAACCTGTAGGAACCTTACCAAAAATTACACGACAAATAGCATAGGTTTCAAACGGCATAGCATTGTAACGGATCAAGTATGCCAATAGTAAACTAAATAATAAAATTACAATTAAAATACAAATAAATTACAAATTGTAGAAACTTAGTTTTTGATGAAGCTAAATATAACAGAAATAATCAAATCAAAGGTCCCGTACAATTTGGTCCCTGATCGTGTTACGCATATGATTCATTTGGGTTGAGCGAGTCCGAGCATCATTTGTCGACAATGGGTCTTGATCTTGAGTATTATCTAGATGAACAATATTATTCTCATTTTCTGCTTGAATAAAGTCTAGATCCGTTTGGGAATTTCTTCTAATGAAATTATGTATAGCCATTGTGGCAACAACAATGCGAACTTGGGTTTCGAAGCTATACTTGCGCATATGTTGTAAGATTTCAAACCTATTTTTCCATACGCCAAAAGTTCGTTCTATTGTGCACCTCAAGCTTGAATGATAAAAATTGAAAGCCTCATTAGGGTTCCGAAACCCCCGGTGATTTCTGAATTCTGGGAGATGATAACGTTCACTTCTGTACGGACCAAGATAACCATCCGTTGTTGGGTAGCCGGAATCGACCAAATAATATTTTCCTTAAGGTGTTAAAATAATTGTAAATGTGAGTTTAAGTTAAACGTTAAATGTAGACAAAGAAACGTAATTGATTTGTACAAAAAATTACCTGGTGGTGGATGTGGGAAATTCATGGTTGGATCAGAGACAGCAGAGTGAAAAACACGAGCATCATGTGCTGAACCTTCCCATCCCGCTAACTGGAAGGTGAAGCACATATCCCAATCACAAACAGCCATAACATTCTGTGTGGGATATCCCTTTCTCCCGATAAACAGATCTCGTCCCGGTCCAGTTATGACACATTTGATGTGAGTACCATCAATAGCTCCAATGGCATTCTTGAAATATGGGTAATATCGATTATCGGCTGCTATTTTTGGATGACATTGAGAGAATTCTGGATCGCACGGCCTAATAATTTCGGTTGCAAGCTTAAGGCAGGCCTTTAAAACCTTGTGTAGAAGCCTACTTACAGTTTCGCCTGAATGTTTAAAAATTTCTTGTACTAGCCTATTTCCTATTCCGTGTCCAATAGTGAGCAAGAACATGGCAACCATCTCTTCAATGCCAGTATTCCTAGATTCTGTTAACCCATGCTCACACAACTTAATGCACAACCTATGAAAAACATCTTTTTCCATTCTAAACATCTGATGACATTGTGAACCTTCATTTGTCAACATTTCTTGTACCCAATAGTGGCCTGTTGATTGACTCGCTCTAGGCTGTCGTCTACACACATATGGCATTAAATATTGACAGAGCAACACGCATAAGTGTCCATGTAGTTGCAACTCAGCCTCAAAATTTGAGGCGTCATCACTTTCTTCTTCTTCCTCCATCCCCAGCAACCTATTATGGTTGGTACGATTTGTCATTACTGTACCTGTGATTATAGTGAAATTGTGGTGTGAGCAGGATGAATAAAAAACATAACATATAATATAAATACCATAAGGTTTGAAACCGTTCTACACGACGGGTCAATCAATCCGTTTTCAAAACAAGAAATAACATAGGTCATAAGTGCTACAACAACCATGTAGACATAAAATGCAACAACAACTATCTAGACATAAAATGCAACAACAACTACTCGTCATCTGAAATATGACGCAAATAAGCCATGAGGAACTCAGGGTCTTTCTTCAACGTCACAAACACATCCCGACGTGTCTTGCTTTCCAGCGCTCGCAAACACCGAACTCCAAAGGCTTTGTCTGCCTTCACCTCGTCAAGCTCGAGTATATAGTTCGCAACCTCAGTCATGCTATTTTCTTGAGGTGCCGTTAAAGCCGTTGCACGATCCACAGTCACATTAGCAATGGCACTGACGGCATCAGCTATTTGCTTTGCGGCCGGAATTTTCTGTTTTTTGCTTTTGCCTAGCCCTTCACCTCTCTTCCTTTTCTGTGCACTTCCGGATGTGCTAGGACCACTGCCTGAGGGCATTGCTGCTTCTAACCCAACGCTTGCCATTCCCTCTGTCACTCCTGTACTAAACGCAGGGGCACCACCAAAATGCTCATCCTCGCTGTCCCCAGAGCCTTCTTCTTCATCCATCGTGGGTCTGTAAACGTCATCCTCATCTTCCTCATTTGTCTCCTCTTGTACGCGAGAGGATGAGAACCTGCGGTCTCCCATCGCCGACCCATCTTTGAATATTATTCGTAACTCCTTTTCATTCCTTAGGCAAGCATACTTAAATTTCTTATATTCAGGATGCTCCTACATGCATACAAGTAACAGGAGTCAAAATGAATATTTAACTCAAGTACATACCAAACAGCGAACTCATTATACTTGTAAAGTGTGCACATAATATTTTTTACCTGTAATTTCTCCTTCCACCAGTCGCTTGATGCAATCACATTGTTCGTCACAGGGTCTCTACCCACACCGGTCTCTCTGATTAAACAATCCCATATCCTCAACTCTTTCTTTAAGATATCTAACCTATTTTTAAATTGTTTCTTCCCATACAGTTTCCCAGTCTTTTCAGTGAATGTGGAAATAATATTCTTCCATCCTGTTGGTGTAAATAACTGCCCTCTGCGTTCTTTATTGTATATCTGATCTACGCATGCGTTGATAAATATGTCTGTTGATTCTAAATCCCACACAGCTTTTGTCTCCATATTGCTATAGCACAAAGGTCACACATAACACACAAGGCAACCAAATTATTCGATATACAGTTTATTTAGTGCTTGTAGAATTTTGCTAATCCTCACTAATCTATACCCCAACAAAGCATTCGTTATTTAACGTTATAGAATAAAGGAAGCAATATCATTTGACATGAAAATATTCAAGGTTTGGCAAAACTAACAGAATTCCTTGTGGCATAAAATCCTAAATAATTCTTATCCAATCAAATTAATCCCTCCCACCTTCGTTTAAATAATAGTCACTAAACAAATTAATTGGCATAACTATACCCATAACCATTAGTAATCAATAATCTAGCAATGCTCAAACCCCTTGAGCTTCCAAACTCAATAAACCACAACAGAATATTATGTTCGATGATATTGTATATTTCCAAGATTGATATGAACATCATCTTCCTATGATTCTCTATAATAAAGACAAACCAAAGGGTTATGAAGAAGAAGGCACTCTGCACCAAAGAATTTTACAAAAGGAGGAAACTTCAGGCATCATTTAAAAGATTGGAACAAAATCTTATTATCACTCAAAGGAACCCACTAAAGGGAATGTTGCTGTTCAACTTAACAGAATAGTAAAATATGAACAGCATCAAACCTAACAAGTCCTAACAAGTCCTAAAGCTTTCATCATAACAAGTCCTAACAGCGAGCTTTTTATAAATATTAGTTACATGTACGAATTGTAAAATATGAACAGCATCAAACCTAACAAGTCCTCAAGCTTTCATCATAACACATAAAACCATTGAAAGTCTTTACCTTCAAGCTTCATCACAATCAATTGCTCTGTTTCTTTGGTGGGGAAGAATATGAGTTCTTTTAGAGGGAAAATGATGTCACTAGAATACAAGATTATTGATAGAGTAGTTGAAATTTCGACCCTTGACCTGGCTTGATTAATTGAGTTAGAAGATAAGGACCTTGCAGGAAGAGATATTGTTTAAAACCTCAATTTGTTTTATTGGTAAAAATGAAGAACGCACTCTACATGGTCCTTGAAACTAACAGCGAACTCATAGCTAACTTGGTCTCTTTTCAAACAACCTAATTAACTGCTATCTTTGACATAAAAAATAAATGAAAAGGTGAAGAGAGAAACGTGCAGCAAGTGAGGTCCAAGTTGCTCATAAACTGGGAGTAAAGAAACATTGCCGGTTTTTTGTTCAATGCACCTACAATTGGGTCCAACCTAAACTGATTTGTACCCTAAATGACAAAACAAAGTCCAAATGGGGCTCACCATTAAAGCAAAAGCTACAAGTCTTCACATTTCTCCTCTGCTTTTGTTATTACCCTCTCCTTTTTCTTATTCTTTTTTTTTTTTTTGCGCTTTAATCTTAACTTTCTGTAATCATCATCATTCCAACCAGAAGTCCCACGTCAACCGAAGACAACCAGACATACCCATTATCACACACACCGCAGAGCAAAGGTAACCGAAAAGCAGAGCAAAGGTGAATATCTCAAACACATAGACAAAGGCAGAGATTTCAAACCTGACCAGCCTCACAATGCGCACAGATAACCACGAATGAGCAGATCTACCACCACACCACCTTCAACCGTATAATGCTCGTCCGGATCGCGCCGCCGAAGCTCACCAGCTCCAACCGTTGCAGACCCAAACTCACCCAAATCCGGTTTCAAACACACAGATCTGCCACCGTTTGGTTTCCACCGGCCTCGACCCAACTCCGTCGGACTCCAAGCCGCCACCGTTTACCTCTAGCCCAATGGCCACTGAGACCGAACGGCGCTTTGACGGCCACCGCCGACCACAACCGGACAACGAAACACGGAGATGGAGAGAACAATGGTGGCCACCCGCTCGATTCCCTGCCTGCCGAGAGTAGATCGCGAGTGTGAGGAACTGAGGATGAAGCGATGAAGCAAAGCGCAAGAAGAAACAGCAGCAAATGTCGAGTGACAGTAGACGAGAAGTAGGGGAGAGAGAGGTTAATAATTAGGTCGGAATTAATGATAGTGTAATAACGGTCCTTACCTATATCCTATCAAATACCCACAACGGTCTAAAAAAAGCAACACTCTGATGCTTATTCAAAAATTGCTTAAAAGCAACCTAACAACTTTTTTTCCATCGGCCAACCAAACCATAAAACTTAAAAATTTAAGTCAAAAGTTTACTTATTTAAGTTAAGCAGGTTAAAAAAGTCGAAACAAACACACACAAAGTCGTCACCTTTTGAATATTAAACACAAAGTCAATACGTTTGATAATGAATATTAACATTATATATCCGGCACCATTTTTTTAGTTAGTGTTAACGGGTATACGCAATACTAATTGACAAGTACGTTGCAACGTCGTATATTGTTTAATCACTTACTATATTAAACATATAGTACGGTCAATACATTAGCCATATAGTATTGCGACCCTCAACATAATGAACAAGGCGAAATGATTCTCTTAAATATTTTTTATTATTTGGAAAATATAATAACTGACTGACTTACAAACTTGACAATAGATATGCTTCCTAAAATTTTAATTCTATAAAAAAAAGCTCTACCGAGGCCTATAACTAAGTTGTCAAATTTGCAACCAAATATATATACCTAAGACCCAGCAAACATAGGAGAGAAGTGCAAACATGGGAAGTATAAGGTTTTTCATGTATTTCATATTGGTTTTTCATGTAATTATTTCTATTCAAATAACTTGCTGCCAAAGCAAAATCTGCCTCCCAGAAAAGCAAGCAGCCTTGTTCATATTTGGAGACTCACAATTTGATGTGGGAAACAATAACTACATCAACACGACCCCCTCAGCTCAGGCAAACTACGATCCATACGGCGAAACTTACTTTAAGTATCCTACCGGAAGATATTCCGATGGAAGGGTCATCCCAGATTTCATTGGTATATAATCTCAATAGTGCTTAGGGTACAAGTGTATGGATTTTTGTAACTACATATATATATATATATATATATATACTCATATTAATGTTAGATTGTCAAGCTTTTTTGAGTTAACTTTTGTTGTGGATGCAGCTGAATATGCCAAGTTGCCACTGTTACTACCATATCTGCATCCAGCATCGTCCCTTGATAATTATATCTTTGGGGTTGATTTTGCATCAGCAGGATCTGGAGCTCTGCTTGAAACTCGTCAAGGAACTGTATATATCATCAGTCTCATTATATATTAATTATTGTAGAGAGCATATATATATATATAGTGGATTATGATAATTTTATTATTCATTTTTATTAGGTGATAGACCTGAAAACTCAGGCAAGTTACTTGAAACAAGTTAGCAAGGTATTGAAGAAGAAACTAGGAGAAGAGGAAGCCAAGGAATTTCTGGCAAATGCTGTGTACCTTATTGCAGTTGGAGACAATGATTATGGCGTTGCTTTGTTCTCAAACTCAAGTACTACCGTTGTTAATATTCAACACCCTCAAGAATTTGTTGATCTTGTGATTGGAAACATATCAAGCGTCATCCAGGTATATATAAAAATGAATCCAACTAATTATTCGCTTTTATGATTGAGAATTACTTATTCCTGTCCATCCTTTAGTTGACTTTTATTGAAGAGATTAAGAGAGCCAAATAAGTTAGATTCAAGTGTTTATATTTACGTTTTTCTCTAAATTAATTGGTCTGATATATAATTTAATGATATATAATATATATTATGATTAAGTAATTCATTTTACTGCCTTAATTTCTGAAAAATTTAAAGTTAAGTAACTCCTATATTAAGGATCGGAAATGATATTTCTTCTGATCTTAAATATAAGATCCAATAAAATTTTTTAAAATAATTTAATTAACTTTCATAACATCTTAAAAAAAAAAGTCAACTAGCTTTTAGGGATAGTAGTATTTTTCATCTAGCTAGCAATCCTGAGTCTCTGTGTTATAAATCACAGGATATTTACGAGGAAGGTGGAAGAAAATTCGGATTGCTTAATGTGGGTCCTATTAATTGCTATCCAATAGCAAGGATCTTTATGAATGGAAGCAGCTTAGATGAGTGCCAGAAAGAAGAAGCGTCGGCAATTGCAAGATTACACAGAAGAGCTCTTCCCATAATGCTTCAGAAACTGCAGAAACAACTTGAGGGAATCAAATACTCTCTCACTGACTATTACGGTGCTCTTATTGAAGTTATGAGATACCCTTACAAATACGGTATGCCCTTAAAACTTATAGCATGCCCTTACCTTACACAATAAAATCAAATATTTATATATGCGGCTGTCAGAGGGGAAATTTTAATCTTAGAATACATGACTATACATAAAACTTTTAAATAAAATTTGTATGCTTAAAAATATGTCCTAATTGATATACTCCCTCTGATCCTTAATATAAGACATATTTATCTAATTTGATTATATTAAGAAAGTTAGTTAATATGATATGTATTTTTCAAAATACTCTAGTCATCTTCCTTAGTTTCTTCATCCCCTCTCTTCTTTAATTTTGCCAAGGGAGCATTGATATAGGTAAATTAGGAAAATATTGGCAAATATGAAAAATTATGTTTTATATAATTAGGATTAATATCAACTCCTCAAATATATTTTATATTAAGAACCAGAGGGAGTATATAGTTTGAAGCAGTTTTATCTTAAACATATTACAACCTCTAGTCTTTAATATAAGACCTGTTTGACTAATTTAGAAAAATTTAAAAATTTAAATAAATTACTTAATTATAATATAATTTACATGATCTTTCTAAAATACTTATATATATCATTAGATTGTATATTAGTTTATAATTTAGATAAATTAGTTTGGTGTTGGCAAAAAAAAAAAAGATAAATTAGTTTGGATAAAAATGATAAACATAAAGACTTCAGAGTAATTTATTTAATTTTCTTAATCTTTTTAAATTAGTTAACTGAGTTTTATATTAAGGGTCCGAGGTAGTAGAATATATCAAATACCTCATGGACTTATATATATATATATAGATGCATGATTTGTTTTAACGGTTTGTTGGGAAGGTTTCAAAGAAGGGGAGGCGGCTTGCTGTGGAGGAGGCTCATATAGGGGAGATTTTAGCTGTGGAGGCAAAAGAGGGATTAAAAAATATGAGTTATGTGAGAATGTTAATGATTTTGTGTATTTTGATTCTGTTCATCATACGGATAAAGCTGCTCAACATTTTGCCAACCTCATGTGGAGTGGACATTATCATTTCACTCGCCCTTACAATCTGAAACAACTCTTTCAATTTTCAAGTTTGCATTGCGCTGAGTAGCTTATTGTTGCTGTCGGTATGTATACATAGAACTTACTATAAAATATAGATTTAGCGGCGTTAATCTTATAGCACTTCTTCAAACAAGCATCAGAAGAGATTTTTATATATTTTTTTAAAAAATACATGTGGCAGCTATGACGTTTAACCAGGAAAGCGCCATAGTTGCCTAATACTTTCTATGACACTTGTCTGGGAAGCGTCATACAAAGAGTCCTTGAAAAAAACATTACCACCTTAAATGGGCAAGCGCCATATAAGGGTTTTTTTTTTTTTTTTTGTAAATCCCTGGGCAAATGTTATGCAAGGTTTTTTATTTCATTTTTTTTTAATCCTTGATTGTTGATGGACTTGGTGACTCCAACTCTCATTCCCTACGAATGTGTACATTGTTTATTAATTGTAGAATTAGCTTCCTCTAAGCTTACACTTACATAGCCTATTTAGATATAAACTTTAACATATTACTAATACATATGAATAGAGATCACCCGTTTTTAACTCCTTTTGGTGCAATTATATATATTTTTTCCATGGACAAATCAGGGCTGAGTGTTACCCTTTCTGATGTACATGGATCATAATATTACTATAAGCTTCGGATAACTTGCAACATTTTATATATTATATGAACTTAGAATAAACAAAAGTCTGTTTTTTTAACTCCTTTTTATACATAGATTAGATCACTAATATTAATTTTTAACTCTTTTTTATCCATAGCGTTTATTTATTTTTTTTAAATTAGACAGCTATGGTGCTTTAACAAAAAGTGCCATAGCTTTCCATTTAAAAAAAACAATCTAAAAGTGCAAAAAAAAATTTTTGATGTCTTAGATGGCGCTTTATATTAAAACACCATCCTTTTGTTGACCTTGGATGGCACATTACACTAAAGTGCTGAAAAAGGATATTTTTTTTTTTGGTTAAACCATCCGGTATCTGGGGGGTATTTTGGGTTCATTGTCCGCCCCCAACTAATCCGGACCCAACCGAGGAGCGCTTACGCGGGCAGGTCGGTACCGATGGGACAACCTCTTTGAGGCTGCGTTAATTATCGCGTCTGTCACCCCCCAGGATTCGAAACCTCATCCTGAGGGATGCCGGCCATAGACCCTTCCATCTCGAGCTGTCTAAGGATATTGACCTTGGATTAAAGCGCCATCCTTCTATTCACGTTGGATGGCACTTTACATTAGAGCGCCATCTAAGGATTTCCATTGTCTTTGGATGGCGCTTTAATGTAAAGCATCATCTAAGGCCTTTCTTTCTTTCTTTTTTTTTAAATTGGAAAGTTATGACTCTTTAGCTTGAAGTGTGTCGTAACTCCTCTCATCTTGTATGACGTTTCTATATAAAACGTCATACAAGGGGTTATATAATTTCCACACTTCATCATTTTCATTTTTATCTTCCTGCATTTCTTCTAATTCTCCCATTTCACATAACTCTGTTGCAGTACAAAGCTTCTTATTCCATGTATTTTTTCTTCTTCTTGTCTCAATCTCTTTCAGAAGCTCCTAGGGTTTAAAGTATTTTTTTTTCAATATTTGGTCCACATTTTTTTTTAGTCAAAATCTGTCATGAATCTTATATGTGTGCTTATAATTTTTTTTTCAGGTATTTATTTGAAGTTCCAACATTGTCTTCTTGAACTTTCTATACATTGTAAGTTTTTTTAATTTTTGAGCTTATAAATATAATAATACTTAGTTTAATCATCCGTAGAAGTAACATGTATGTCTCAAATTTAAGCAACTTAAATGCTGAAGTTCTTTTATACTTGATACATAAAGACACAATATTGCAAAAGATACGTGCGGTGTTATTTCATTTTGCTATGAATTGTATTATAAATTATTTTGGATTTTGGATTGTAAATGGAGACTTCCATCAAGAAAATAAAATAATTACGATTTTTTTTTTAAAAAAGGGCCTCCTATGATGCTTCTATTGGTAGTGCTATAGGAGGTATTAACACCTTCCAGAGAAGCGCTATAGGAAACTATTTAAATAAAAAAATATATATAAACAACCTAAGGCGCTTCCATAGAGAAGTTATGGTGCTTTTTTTAAGTGTCATTGTATTCTTTAAAATAAACGTCATATATTATATTTTTTGTAATAGTAAGAAGGAGAGTAAAAAAAATGACCGTCCAATATGAGCCTCCCATAAGTGAGGTCTAGTAAGAGATATAAGGGGCCAGAAACTAATAATAGTCTTTCCTATGAGTCGACAATTATAGGATTAAAGAAAGTCCATTTACTTTTCTGATTATATATATATTACAAGTGTTGCTATTTAAATGATTCCTCTGTTCCACGTACACGTTGGCATAGACGTTATTAATTTATATCCCGCTACGGCATATAATAACAACTAGAGTGTACCTCGTAAGAAAAGTCTTCGATGATTAGAATACTAGTGAATTTCGGACCAAAAAAAAAAGAAAAAGAAAACCAGTGAATGGCCGTATGAATCATCAATTCTAACATGAATATATATATATATATTATTTGGAGAGTCCGCCTTTAATTGTTTGATACAAGTGTTTGACTCAGACAATTGTTCTTTTCTGGAGAAGTGATCATATGTATTTCATAATGAAGCTATTGCAGCATGACATCGATCCATTTTGGAAAAGGGGGTAAAAAACTAGTAACGTAAAAGTAAGTATTGGTGTAGACATTGCAGACCGTGAATTTTGACCAGCAGTGATTAGGATGAATAGAAAAGACTAGATATTATTATTATCTTTTAAGAAATGTATTGGATTTTAACTTTATAAAAACTATGCTGACATAATGTCTCATTTGGATTTGAATTTATTAGATTTATATATAATATATCACTTTACTTTGATGTTAAAAAATTTAAATGATGAGTTGGGTTTGAGAACTGACAATATTCAAATTTCTGAGCACGCCTCTATGTTAGAAAAACACTTACAAAATTTCTTATAAATTTTCCATCAACAAGTTCTTTATATCAACATTAAGAATCAAAGACCTCGTGTGAGTTATTTGTCAAACATCTTTATCAAATGGATCCACTTTTATTATTAGATCACATTTTAAATATAAAGCAAATTAGATAACAACACCTAATATGGACTAACTTGCATTGAAAATTAAAGGATAGGAAGTTTGAAGGGGGGCTTTAAAGGAGTACATGTTTATCTAATTTAGCACCTTCACTTTACCTTTCCATTCTCACTTGCAGAACGTTAGAATAAGAACAGTAATGGCAACTTGTGGTTTAATTATCAGCTATTGTTACTTTTCAGTATCATCCCGGTTCGGTGCTGCGCCAAATCATGCACACCAACAAAACGACGTCGCATTGTTCGTATTTGGGGATTCCCTCTTCGATATTGGAAACAACAACTATTATCTCACCCCAAAAATTCACTTTCACTTTCAGGCTAACCGACCCCAATGGCCGATATACTGATGGACGAAACATTGTTGATTTTGTTGGTAACTTTCTTGTTTTGTTCTGGGTTATCTCAATTTGTGTTCTAGATCATACCCTTTTTCTCAAAATCAGACTTTTACGCAGCTGAGTATGCGAATCTGCCACTGGCTCTTCCTTATTTGCACCCTGCTTATCAACAATGTCTTGATGGAGCCAATTTTGCTTCTGGTGGATCTGGAACTCTCTTTGAAACAAACCAAGGACTGGTATTTCTGTTCCTCACGTATTTCATGTTTTCCCTCTTCTTGAAATATTCAGGAGATTGATGGGCCCAATTTGATATTTTCTCCCACGTGATTGACCTAAAAACTCAGCTCAAGTATTTCAAGAACTTCACTGAACTACTAAGGAAGAGACTAGGAGAAGATAAAGCCAAGGGCTTGCCATCCAAAGCTGTTTACTTGATCAGCATTGGAAGCGATGATTACATAAAACGTGTGACTTTGAATTCCAGTGGCTATTCATCGTACTCTCGAGATCAATTTGTTTTGAAAACCGCTACTAATTTCATGAAATTCAAAATTAGTAACCGCTACAAAATAAAAAAAATGTCATTTTTTTTGTCAACAAAATTTCAATTTTTTATATTTGTAGCGGTTTGTTAACCGCTACAAAATAAAAAAAAAAAGTCATTTTTTTTCGCTTTCAAAATTTCAATTTTTTATATTTGTAACGGTTATATAACCGCTACAAATATCTCTGAAAAAAATTTTGTCCATGTGGGTGTTGTAGCGGTTAAGTTGAACCGCTACAAAGGATGTAGTGGTTATTTTTAATTGAGTAGCGGTTTTATATAACCGCTACAAAACTGCTTGCAACATACGATTTAGTAGCGGTTCTAGTAACTGCTACTAACCTTGTTTGTAGCGGTTAAAACCGCTACTAATACCCATTTTTAACCGCTACTAAATCACGTTTTTTTTGTAGTGTGCTTTGCTTCCCCATTTTTTTTTTTTGCTTCAAGTGGACTTGGTTTGAGATCTATTGGTATGGTTTTTTGTGGCTTTGGTTGTGAAATTTTCTTTTCCTGCGTTCGTAAAGGCTGATATGTGTGTGTATGATGATGAAAAATTAGAAAGTTAATTTTTATGGTGATGATCTGTGTGTTCTAAACGTCCATATTCTAGACTACTGTTCTTCCCTTGATTATTTTTGCTTGAAGAGCACTTCCTTTTAGATCAGTGGCCATGGTGTTTCGGTCCCTTTGGTTGTGAAAGTTTCAACCCCTGCTTGAGTTTATGTTGATCTGTGTGTGCATGATGATGGAAGAAACTGAATGGATTGATATATAACAATTTGGATTGTATAGGAAGAGGGAATATAACCGAATAGACAATCCTTATTCATTTGATTTTGTCAGCTTTGTATTTCTAGGTTCTCTTTACTGATTGTGTTCAGTTTCTGGATGATTGTTGTGTCCAATTGTGATCAAACTCAGTAGTCTTCAATGATGCTATATATGACCGTAATATAAAACGACTTGCTTTGACAGGAATGGCTATACATTGGTTTCTTTTGCTTTGATCAAACTCAGTAGTCTTCATTGGTTTCTTTTGCTTTGACAAAAATGGCTATACATGTAAACGTGTTCCTCTTGTGACAAAAATAATTACAACAGGGGTTTTGGAAAAAGAAAATTCGGTTATGAAATATAAAATCATATTTTTTTTTTGGTAATAAATCATTTGGTTTGTGATATTTATTACAATTATTAAAAAGCATGCCACGCTAGACTTTTTTTTTATCCTACAAGGGGATAATCAATGACTCTATTCAAGCTATCTTGATTTGGTTAGTGAGCAAGCTAGTTTGCATATCTATTGGCTTTTCTGAAGAATGCGTACACATAGTGTCGTTTAATAATTATTGGTTAAGAAAGGACAATATTAATATATCTATAGATCTAAAGGACCTGCCAGTAGAAAAGTAAGGAATTTTGTTTACAATTGTTTGAAATTGTATGGGATTATAATTATTCTTCATTTAATTTTGTTTGGGATTATGGATTGCTGTATATGTGTGTGTATTATGCATTGCCATGTTGTGCTAAATTTTTTGATTAATTTCACTTGGGACATTTGTTTTTTCTTTTTTGGTCAATTGATTACATAGAAATATGAACAAGGGTAAAGATAAAGCTTCATGGGATGTAAGTTCCACTGCAATTTTTATCAAACTTTGCATTGAACAAATATACAAGAAAGAACATCTTGGGTCATCCTTCACAAAGGATGGGTGGAAGAATATTTTCTCTGGATTTAATGAAAAAACAGGAAAGTCAAATGACAAGAAACAATTGAAAAATCGGTGGGATAGCTTGAAGAAAGAATGGAAGGTGTGGGACAAGCTGTTCTCAAAAGAGAATGACATTCAATATGACCCTGCAAGGCATATGGTGATTGCAGAAGATGAGTGGTGGGAGAGGAAAATACAGGTACAAAAGTGTTGTTGTTGCGATTATTATTATTAGCATTAGTATTATTGTTGTTGTTGTTGTTGTTAGTAAAGATAATGCATTCATTTTGGTTACTTGAATACGTATAGGAGAATGCAGACTACGCAAAGTATAGGTACAAAGGCCTCATGTTCGCAAAAGAATTGGACATCCTTTTTAAGGACATTATGGCATTGGGCTCCACTATGTTCACACTGGATTTTGGATAGCGAATGCCAGTAGTTGACGACGAAGATGATGTTTACCGACCTACAATGGACTTAGAAGAAGGGTCAGGAGATAGTGAGGAAGATGTTGTACGTCCTACTACTGGAGGTAGTGTGGGAGTGACAGAGGATTTGGAAGGAATCACCTTGACAACAAACACTCAAACAACCACAACACATGCTTTTGGACGGAAGTGGAAAGAGAAAGATGGTTGAAGGGTCTGACAAAGGAAAAAACAAAAGCAACCTCGAGGGTTATAGCAGATGCGGTTAGTAAGATAGCTACGGCATCTGAGAATAGGGCAGATGCCTTAAACAAGCTGTCCACGAATGATGATAACGTGGCTGACGTCGTGACTGACTTACAGACCATTCCTGAGGTTGTTGAGGACAAAGACTTTTGTTTCCGATGTTCTAACATGATGATGCATTAAATTGGACACAACATGTTTCGTGACTTGCAAGGGGATAAACCTACCTTGCTAACGTGACTGCGGCACCATGCTTATAACAGCCCACATTTTCAATAATAATTGCACCTTTTTTATTTTATCAACTTTTTTAAATTTTTTTCATTTCAATTATCACAATATATACAACTAATATATATATATATATATATATATAGTCTTTAATAAGATTCATGCCCTTTTCAGTCATTTTTAATCTAAACAGGCTTTTCAAATGCTAATCCAAACAGGTTTCAGGTTAAAAAAAAGTCACTTCTACCACCGCCAATCCAAACACAAATCACATCTACAATCTAACTTTTTTTATCTGACTTTCCCAAAAGCCCATCTGCAAAAAACGCTCATTCTCCACCGCTAATCCAAACACGCACTTATACAAGGGAGATTTTAGCTATGGAGAAAAAAGGGTGATTAAAAAAATGTGAGTTATGTGAGAATGTTAATGATTTTGTGTATTTTGATTATGTTCATCATACGGACAAAGCTGCTCAACATTTTGCCAACCTCATGTGGACTAGACATATAAGGGTCTATTTGAGAACATGGTAGAGATGGGAAAAATCCCAGTTAGCTGCCAAAAGTTCCAAAATCCCAGTTGATACTGTTTGGGAACACGTCAGATGGAGTTGGGCTTCTAAAAAAAGGAGCTTTTCTCAGAAGCTACTTTGATTTGCTTCTCACGACTGGAAGCTCATATGTGGCTTTCATTTCACATCTCCATGGCACAAACCATATGGTCCAGAATCCACAAAATAAATCCAAAGAAGAAAATAAGACAGAAGCAGAACACGGCCTCCTCCTCTCTTTGACTCTGGTTCGGTCGCCTCTGGTTTTGTAGTGAAGGGTGGAAGATTCGACTGTGCAAGTTGCCTCCCCAAAAGGTGTTGATGAGGATAATGAACAGTTCAAATCAGCGGCTGCCTCCTTCGGTTACACGATGAAGTTGATGCTCCGTGAAGACTGCCACCCTCTCCTCTGCTTCGCTCACTTTAGTTCTCGTTGGACCTGGGGAAGAAGAATATGAATAGTAGTTGTGGTCGCCTCCCCAAATCTAGCCTTTAACTTCTCTCTCTAGCCCACCTTAGTATTTTGCCGTTGTGTTGGCGCTAGAGGGAAATATTATCAAGGTAACCCAATTACATAACTTAAGAAATTAATTAAAAAAAATAAAATTGTTGTAAATAAATTTTTTCAAACATACGCTTGTTTATAATAGGGTAAACAAAATATAAAGAAATCGAACAATAATAAAAAAAAGTACAAAATAATTGAACTTTCTTTATTTTATCAATTTTTTTTTGTATTTTTCACTTCAATTATCACAATATATACAAATAATATGTGTGTGTATAGTATTCAATAAGATTTATACCTTTTTCAGTTATTTTTATCTACATGAGCTTTTCAAACATTAATCCAAACATGTTTAAGGTAAAAAAAAAGTCACTTCTGCCACCGTTAATCTAAACACAAATCATATCTACAATCCGATTTTTTTTTCTATATGATTTTTTCAAAAACCCATTTGCAAAAATAGCTCATTCTCTACTACTATTCCAAATCGGCACTTAATCTTCACTCACTCTCACTCAGTGCCAGTCCATTTGCCAATTTGGACTCCTTTTTTTTAACCCCTTGAATGCTGCCAAACCAATCACACCTTAAACATTTTACTCGCACTTGCAAACTCTTCCAATTTTCAAGTTTCCACTGTGCTGATTGGCTTATTGTTGCCGTACTGACGTATGTATATACCACTCTGATCTTATTTATAAATCTCTTTTTACTAAAAATTTTGATCTTATTTATAAATCCAGTTTCAGTATAGTAAATGAGGTCGTGACAATTTTGCCCTTATTTATTGTATCAATGAAGAAATAATTTAAAGATAGATAGAGAAGAAAGAGTTGAAAAGTACCTATTTATAAATAAGGGCGTAGTTGAAAATTTATCCCATAATCATTGAGTTAACTATCTCTCATTGATATGTGAGATTTAGTTAAAATGAACTTATAAATAGGACCAGAGTAGTATAGAAGGAGAAAATAAAAAAAAACGATTCAGTACACAAGGCTCTCACTAGATGAGGTATGGCTAGAGATAGAAGGGGAACATAAACTAATACTCCCTCCAATCTTTTTTGTCAGAGCTCAAAATTTGAATTAGTTTGGTCTTTTTTATAGGAACTGGACAAAATTGTCTTAACATTTAATAACTTTTTTCCATCTTTGCCTGTCACAAATAATTTATATGGCATTAATTAAACGGTGGATTTTTTTAATTCTCTCTCCTCGTTTCTATTTATACTCTTACTCCCTCCGGACTTTTTTATAAGCAATTTTTTTTTTCTTAGAGTTGGTCCTTTTTATAAGCAACTTTCTTTTTGTTTCTCAAAATTTAAACTACTTTTTCCTTTTCTACCCCTATTAAATACACATATTTATATTAATTATCTCCCATTCACCACTAATTCTCTCTCCTATGCTCTTTTCATAAATATGGCATATTTAGAATAAACATGACATTTTTGACACATTTATTACTTTTAACTAATCTTAATCACTAGTTCGTTTTACGTAATAAAAATAAAAGTTGTTTATAAAAAGGACCGGAAAGAATATTATTCTACATTATCTTTCTTACTTTTCCTCATTTATTATCCATTTTCTTTCTCTTGCTTGTCTCCTCATAAATAAAGAAATATTTTTTAAAAAAATATTTATTTTAAACATATTTATTATTTTTAACTAATTTTAATTATTATTTTAAATTACGTAATAGGATTATTGATTATTGAGCTCTTAGAAAAAATAGTAATAGAATTTTCTACGAGGCCACAATCATAGCAAAGAAAGTTCATTTGCTTTTCTGATTCTCTATCCATATTATAAGTGTTACTATTTGAATGATTCATTTGTTCCACGTGCTACAGTTTGGCACGTACATTATCAGAAATATTTACATACTTCTGGAGTGTCACTTCATTTATACCCTCATTAATTAAAATATAATATCTCATTTTATTTTAATTCTACATGGCAGATAAGTCATCTGAAAATATTTAAATTTTATAATTTTGAAAAACATAAACTTTATAATTTAGAAAAACAAAAGACGCAATTCCCTCCCATGAGTTATTATTTTTTAGAAATCATAAAATTTGAATTTCTCTAGATGACCCATCTACTATGTAAGATTAAAATAAGATGAGTTGTCATATTTTAATTAGTGAGAATACAGATGAGGTGACACTCCGGGAGTATGTAAGTATTTCTCCAGACGTTATTAATTCATCTGTTCCCACGTGCTACAGTTTGGCACATATAATACTCTTACATTTTTTTAATATAAGATATATTTATTTAATTTAATTATATTAAGGAAGTAAGTTGAATTGACTATTATAATATATATTTTCTAAAACATCCTAATCATCTTCCTTAATTTCTCTATTCTCTCTTCTTTTTAACTATTGTTGAAGGAGCATTAATAATAATATGGACAAATGAGGAGAATATTAATAAATAAAAAAAATTATATTTTATGTTTATGACCAAGATCAATTTTCTAAAATATTCTTGTATTAAGGGGTGAAAGAGTAACAATTAGAAGGTACCTTGCAAGAAAAGTCTTCGACGGTTAGAATACTAGTGAATTTCCGTAAAAAAAAAAATAATACTAGTGAATGGCCATAAGAATAGTATGTTCTGACATGAATATTAGTGTGTGTGTGTGTGTTATTTCGAGAGTCCGTCTTTAATTGTTTGATACAATACAAGTGTTTGACTCAAACAATAATTCTTTTTTGAAGGAGTGATCATATGTATTTCATGATGAAGTTATTACAGCATGACATCGATCCATTCTGACAAAAAAAAAGTTGTAAAAATACGTATAAACTTTTTTTTAAAAGTGAATCTAATACCATAAATTTTTTTGAGGTACAAAAATAATCATAAATTTTTAAAAAGAGGGCAAAAATAATGTTACCATTAAAATCACTTGACATCTGTTATAATACTTTGTGGGCCTCATGATATTAATAAAAATAAAAATTCCTAAATTTTTTAAGTCACATTACTACCCTTTTACTTCATCTCTCACCAAACTCACCCTCCCTTTGACTTCATTGTTTTCTTCTCAGATTTGATGGTGGTGGCGGTGGGGATATCCTCCATCAGTCACCGTGGAGAATCAAGCATAGCGAATATTTGACTTCCTCTTTCTCATCTTCACCGATCCTACCATGTTTTTGTCGCAACTCGATGAGACAAGAATGGCAATGGGTTGCCTTCATTGGAGGCCGCAAGATCGATGTCATGGTGGGAAGAAGAAAAGGCGGTAACATCCTCCCCCCATTTCTCTCTTCTGTCTATCCTCTCTCATTCATCTTCTTCACTCTAGCGTTTCAGCCCTCTCAATGACCTCGTTCCCAGAGCTGTCGATCCTAGCGGCTCCTTTCACAGTGCCATTGATCTCTTTGTTTTTCTACTCTCCTTAGTCCTCACTAAACCTAGATGATAGGAAGAAGAACCAATGTTTGGTGCTTTTGTGTTTGAAGGTTCTATTTTTTTTCCTGCTTTTTTCAATGACCTTGAGATATCTGTCTAAATCAACTCACTGAATCTAGTATGATTGATTGTTTCTTTTTTAATTTGTGGCTGAATTTCAATGACTTGTGAATATTTGTTGATGATGAAGCCGAAGATGAAAAGAGAGGTTCAAAGTGGGAGATTTTTTTTCCTTGTGTTGGTTTAGATTGATTGTTTCTATTTCATGTATTTGTGGTTAAGTTTGGTTACGAATTTCAATGACTTGGAGATTTATTGTTAATGATTGTTGGTGATGAAGAAGAAGAGGATAAATCTAAGGTTAAAAAATGTTTCTTTGATAAACAGGGCAACAATGAATCCAGGTTCAGAGGGAGTTTTTTCTTTTTCTTTTTCTACTAAGCTAAGGGTATTTTGATACTTTTATAATGCAATTAATGTTCGTCAATTAGTTTTACTAGTTGTATTATTATTATCCTTTTTTTAAAAGTTTGTAGTTACTTTTATATTGAAAAAAAATTGTAATGTTGGGTATACTTTTCAAAAAAAATTGGTGGATATTTTTACACTTTAACCTTTAAACACAAACTAGTAACATAAAAGTAAGCATTGCTGTAGACATTGCAGACCGTGAATTTTGACCAACATTGATTTGGATTAATAGAAAAGACTTGATATTATTATTAACTTTTAGGAAAGATATTGGGTTTTAACTCTATAGAAAGGGTTATTATAAATTTTGGTTTTTATAGGTTACTCTTATTTTATTTTTAGTCTTTATAGTTTTAAATAACAGATTTTAACTTTTGACCCTTGAAGTTTTTTATTCTAAAATGTTACTCTTTATAATTTAATAAGTATCTAAAGTTAGGGTTCACTGTATTAAGTTTGCTTATGTGATACCAATGCGGTTAATATTACTTATGTGGATTGTGGCATGCTGACTTGACAAGATGACCTGGAATAGATGCTTTTAAAAAAAATGCAGGTTAATATTCATCTTCTTCTCCGGGAACACCTTCCACACGACCTGCGTAAAATGACCGCAATCCTTGCCCACTGGCGCCGAGAATTGAAGGCCCGTAAGATTGTACCAGCTACTCTCGTTGTACCAAGAATACACAGCGTCCAATGCAACTGTAGGGCCCAGAAAATGTTCTCTCCCTAAGGAAAGTCTGAGTGAACCATCTTACAGTCGTCGTAGTGCTGCATTGCCGTCTGTTTCGCGGCACTCTCGAGCTTCTCGTCCCACATGAAAAGTGGCAGCTTGAATAAAAGCCTGAACCAATTGTGGGCTACCAGGAATTCTTGCTGCCGCAGACATTTGGGCAAGTCGGAGTTAGGATCACATCTTTTGATTGCCTTCATTGGGTTCCATCCGAACATTTTTGCTTGCTGCGAGATGTTACCGATTATTCCGTCTAAAAGTGACGGTGGTGGTGGTTGGGCAGGCTCTGTGACGGGGGTTTGTGGTGTGGCTGGCGGAGATAAGGGGATTCGTGGTATCGCCGGAATAGGAGCTGTGAATGGGATTGATGGTGTTGCCGGTGAAATCAACGGCGTTGGCCTGGGAATGATGGGACGTCGGTGATGGAATCCATGGTGGCCACTGTGGCGGCGGTGACCTCTAGTGAAGGGTAGACCGGTGACGGCGTTGGCGAGGAAGAGGATAAAGACGGCGGCAATGAACTGATTTTGATGCATTTTATTACACGGCACAGGACGCCCGGGGTTCGGCTACGTAGAAAGAGGCAGGGTCTTTTATTAGAAATATTCTAAGATTTAGCCAATCTCTTCCACAGCTAATTAAACTCACCATGTTGTTCTGCATCGCCAATTTTCTTTGGCAGAGAAGGCATTTTCCAAAGTCCGATGGCCTTTTATGTTTGTGTATTTGTGGGTGTTGTTTTTGGGCATTTCTATCCAAATCAGGCACTGTTCTGGGAAATATATGCTGGTTGCATGAGAAAGAAACTGCCTTGTTTGTATTTGGGGATTCACTACTCGACGCAGGGATCAATGACTATCTCAGCCCTTCTTTTCTAGCAAGTAAGACTAATCATCCCCCTATGGTCAAACCTTCTTCAACTATCCAACTGGTAGATTCTCTGAGGGAAGTGTGATGCCAAATTTCATTGGTACGCTATTAAAGTTCTGTGTTTGGATCAAACTTTTTTTTTATCTTAAAGATGTAGATTTTCAGTATGCATTAGTACTAATGAAAGGGTTTTCGGTTGTTTAATTATGAGGTTTCAAGTATGAATCCTTATAAATGTAAAAAAAAGATAAAAACCCCTTAGGAGGCTACTATTGGCAAAATCTACACAGAAATAAGAAAATATTTGATTTGAGTTGTATCCAAGGACATTTTCCTTAAAAGATATTCCGCAGCCCCTAGTAATGGGAAAATGGGCTACCCCTGCAAGGCCGACCCGTTTAGGCCTGAGTCCAAAAAAGCCATTGAAAATGGCAACCCGGCTCATTTGCCTGCGGGCTTGAGGCCCGTTTAAAATTTTTTTACCTCTCATGTGCCTGAAGACTAAAATAAATTCAAAATAATTTGTCTCATTGATGTTATTTGATGTTCAGATTAAAAAATTTAGTGTGAAGTCATTGTGGAGGAAAAAAAATAGAAATTAAAAAAAATACAAAAAATATATCTCATTCATAGGTTTAAATTAGGAAATTGGTTGTAAAAAAATAAATAAATAATGAAAAATAAAAAAAAAACATATCTCATTTATGTTGGTAGGTTCAAATTAGTAAATTACTTGTGGAAAAAATTAAAAAAAAAATCTCTCATTCATGGTGATTAGGTCAAGTTAGGAAGTTTTATTAATAGAAAAAAAAAAAAAAAATCTCTCATTGATGGTGATTGGGTCAAGTTAGGTAGTTTTGTTAACATAAAATATAAAAAATTTAAAAAAGAATGAGCATTTATGAAAAAAAAACCCTACTTTAAGACTATAAATAGGAGAGCAAGGATTGAAGTAAGACACACAAAAAATTAGGAGAGCAAAGACAGAAAACAATTGAGAGAGCAAAGACAAAAGAAAGGAGGAAAGTGAAATCTATTATTCATCTTTTTTATCTTGTTTTTCCACATGGCCCCAGAGAAAGCCTATGTTCTTATAGTTGTTGTCACATATGTGATGCTTCAACACCAATGGTTAGATAGAGGAATCCAATATGATGAGGATTAATTTATTTTCTTATTGTTCATTTTCCTTCTCACTTATTTTCCTTTTCTTATCTTTTTTTAAAAAATCCAAGGAAAGCTTATACTCTTGTGATTATTATCACACATGCAAGCTTAAGTATCAATGGCTAGAGGGTGAATCCAATATGAAATTTGAATTGATTTGTTTTCTTATTATTCCAATTCTCTTTTATTTTTATTGTTTCATCTTTATGGCCAAGAAAAGTATATGCTCTTATGATTGTTGCGTGAGCCACAACGCTAATTGCTAGAGGGTTGAATTCAATATGATTTGGATTATTTTATCTTGTTTTTCTTTTTGTTATTTTTTCTATTTAATCTTTTCAGTCTCATGTAATTAAACTACTCATCCCTATTTCTTTTTATCTCTTTCACTCCACCACTCCAAAAATATTCATGCTCCTCTCTTCTTGTTGATATTACGAGGATATGCCCAATGATATTTGTGTGTTACTTGAATCATGAAGAAGGTACGCATCCTTCATTTATTGACTTGACATGTAATGGTTTCCTTCCACCACTTATTTTCACTGTTTGGACGTGTATTACCTATTTGTTATTTTCATATCTCCCTCTAACATAAGTTTTCTTTATAAAAAGGAAAAAGAAAAATGATTGTGACCCATTTTCGTAAATGAAAATAATAAAGAAGAAAGCTTCTCTTTTATCAAAATAAATGAAATTGATTTTGAAAGGGATTTCCATCTTGTGAGGTTTTAAGAGCTTCCTCAGGTAAAAATCGATTATTCTTCCATGTAAGATTATGAGAATCTCCTCATGAAGTTTAGGCCAAGAGCCTTTCAAAAACCTTTCTTTATTCAATAAAAATAGAAGAGTTATTTCATAAAATAAAAAATACCGAACAAATAAAAAATCATTTTCTCGAATAAATTAAAAAAACACTTTCCTTAAAAAATATAAACAGAGTGACACGCATTTTCATCCGGAATTACGTGGGTTTTGGTCCTTCTAAAGGATACGTAGGCCCTAGATTTTTTTTCTAGTTCAAGTCTGATTTTATAAATAAATATATTTTTTCTTATTTTTTTTATAAATAAATGCTCATTTACAACAGCTAGTCAGCTACCCCATATGTACGCTTGTATATGTTTGAAGAATGCATCTCTCTCTCTCTCTCTCTGTGCTTGCGCGTGCGCTCTTGTATATGTTTGAAGAATGCAACTGCGTGCGCGCGCGTGTGTGTGTGTGTGTTGGGGGGGTAGGGGATGCATGATATATTGTTAATTGGTAGCACATGCTCGTTTGCACAAAAAATGTGAAGTTTGGATGGGGAAGCTTTGAAAAAGTACAGGTTCTTTACATTTAGCCATCACCTACTACTATTGTGTGTAGTAGGTGTTGCAGTCGTTGTGGACCCTAGATTAAAGAAAATAAACATGTCTTATATTATGGATTAAAAAGAGTATTAAAAATAAGGATATGGTCCCTAAGTGAAAAAGTAACCACAGTTTGCTTTGGTCTTTTATATTAATCTAATAATCGTTAGTTAAAGAAGTTAAATTATTTGATTAATATGACATGTATTTTTTAAAATATCTTAATCATCTTTCTTAATTTATCTATTTCTTCGCCTTCTTGATTATTATTGAAAGAGCGTCGATAAAGGTAATTTAAAAAAAGATTGATAAATATAAAAATCATGTCTTATATTTAGGACCAATATTAACTCCTAAAATATATCTTATATTAAAAACCTAAATAGTATTAAAAAGTTTAGAAGATGATGAGTTGGGCCTCGGAGGTGATAATATTCAAATTTATGAGGTGTATATATATAAGCCTCCATACTAAAAAAATGTTTAAAAAAATACTTATGAATTTTCCATCCTCCAGGTTTTCACATTCACAAGAATTATTCAAAGACCTTGTGAGAGTCATGTGCCAAACATCCTTATCAAGTGGATCAATTCCTCCTCTAACTGCTACTTGGGGTCCCTTCTTGGAAAGATTCTTCATTCAAGTTAGCTTCTTTTCTTAGCTCCTCTCCTTTCAGTCGAGCGATTTCATAACTTCACCTCGAAAACTCGGGAGCTCGGTGGTAGATCGGTTGAAAATTCACGTGACTAACCTGCATTGAAAATTAAAGAATGGGAAGAGGCGGCTTTAAAAAAGCATATGTTTATAAATATTTTAAAATAATTTGTTCAATTTTATAAATAAAAACGTGTAGTTTCTCTTTTAGTTAAAGTATTAAATATTTAAAAAAATTATAAAAAATTGAAAACAATTCTATTTTTTATCTATAAAATATTAAAATATCAATCATTTCAAGTAGAATCTAGTTCTAAAAAAAACTAAAAACAATTGGGGTCCCTGCTCTTTGTCATATTGTCATGTCCATGGGAATATATGTATCGAAGAAAAGTCTGCGATGTACAATGTATACTTGGAATTATTTGTTAATTTCTCAAAAAGTTAACTTATTTGAGAAGTTCATGCACAATTTATTTGTTGTACATTTTATTTTTAAAGAAGTCGAGATTATTATGTTCTTTGAAAATAATATACTAATTTTTAACCTTAAAAACACGTAATTTTGCTTTGGATTTTCTTTGGGGGTTCAATTGTAAAAGGTATTTTTGGACATGAAACACTGGGGACGCTATTAAAATATATTAATAATCGGTGCCTAGCTAATTTTGAATTCCTCCTTTCTTGCCTATTTCTTTTTGGGCCAAGTCGTTGTAGTGCATTACAAATTTGCTCGCTATGATCAAACAAATGGAATTTAAACAATAAGACAAATTCAAACAAAAAAGTTAATCATCTACGTAAATTCAAAAGTTTAGAGAGACTTATTCTCAAGTTTGAAGAATCAAACAAGTTATACAGGATTAGGAGGAAAAAAACACTCTAAGAAGGACTATATATAGTGAAATTTGCAACCAATATTGGACACGGCAACATAGGAGACAAGTGCCAACATGGGAAGTTTAAGGGTTTTCATGTTTTTCATGGTTTTTTATGCCATTGTTTCTATCGAAATGACTTGCTGCCAAAGCAAAGTCTGCCTGCCGGAGAAGCAAGCAGCTTTATTCGTATTTGGAGACTCACTATTTGATGCGGGAAACAATAACTACCTCAACACCACACCTTCAGCTCAGGCAAACTTTGATCCATACGGCGAAACCTTCTTCAAGTACCCCACCGGAAGATTTTCTGATGGAAGAGTCATCCCAGATTTTATTGGTACATTTGTGAATTGTAACATTCTAACGCTTAACTCTTAAAATTGTCCACTGTAGCCCTATTAACTCTCAACCTATTTTGAAACTTTGAGAGAAAATGGCTTCAAAGCGAGCAATTTCAAGAAGGCATTACATGAACCATCATCAAAATGCATTCTTTTAGAACTTGTCTCTAAGTTTTTAATTTTGTTGTGGATGCAGCTGAATATGCCAAGCTACCGTTGTTACTACCATATCTGCATCCAGCATCGTCCCTTGATAATTATATATTTGGGGTTAACTTTGCATCAGGAGGATCCGGCGCTCTGGTTGAAACCAGTGAAGGAATTGTATGACGTCATTAATTGTCTCATTATATTTTTGTGTTCAAATGTGGTCATTTATTAAAGTTGATGACGACACATTAACCCTTTTTAAGCCATCATTATATATACGAGACATTGCTTAATTATATTATACTACTTTTTAAGATAACAACTGCTTAATTCATTATCTCTAACGTTAATACTACTATATTTACGTTTATATCGTCAGTTTGTAGACCTAAAGACACAGGTGAGACATTACAAGAACGTGAGAGATGTTCTGAGGAAAAAACTTGGGAATGAAGAAGCCAAAGCATTTTTGTCCAGATCAGTGAACCTATTCAGCGTTGGAGCCAATGACTATGGAGCACGTTTCGTCTCAAATATCAGTGTTCTTCAACGTTACTCCATGCACCAGTTCGTGGATATTGTGATTGGAAACATCACAGAAGCCATCAAAGTGAGTGTGTGTTGCAGAAAGTGATGGCCAAGTTTCTTCCTTTCTTCTATCTTGGTCCTATCCATTTTTTTCAGAATTGTAAAAGTCTATGTTGCTTTACAGGAAATTCACAACCTGGGAGGAAGGAAATTTGCGTTTTTGAATGTTGGTCCCATAGGTTGCACTCCGGGCATTAGGTTCAGGTAAAAGGATATGAATGTAACGAAGAGATGACAGAATCTGGAAGGCTACACAATGTTGAATTTACCAGAATGCTCCAGAAGCTTCAGAAACAGCTTGTGGGCTTCAAATACTCTGTCTTTGATTTCCACGGTTCACTTTCTCAGTTGATGAAGTACCCTTCTAAATATGGTATGCGTCTTCAAACTCTTATTTTTCATCATTCCATAGCTAAGCAAAATGTTGCCTCAAAAAAGAACAAAAAAAACAGAGGAGCCCCTGATTCAGGGTTGAATACTAAGAGGCTGAGAAACTCTCAAATCCCAAGATAATCAAATGTAGAGCATAATTAAAAGCAATATGAAGTATGTTTTCAGTAGCACTTAGTGTTCTAAAGTAATTTTGGTGTATTCGTCATCCTAAAGAATTTTTTCCTAGAACCCTATATTTTTTAGTATAATTTTGCTCTTAAAGTATTTAGTAGCAATGAACACACTAATTTTAGGATAGTAAGTGCTACTGGAATAACACTTTAAGGTATTGAATACACCAAAAATTACTTTAGAATACTGAGTAGAAAAAAAATACTTCTAGATGTTGAACGCAACTTAATCGAAGCTCGTGATTTGGAGAAGCAAAAACTTTCAAACCCTAGGATAATCAAATTTCAAGAAGAATTAAAATTTCTTTATATATATAGAATCTCGTGGTTGTGACTTGTGGTATATGTTGAAATATATGAATTTTGATGAGCAGGATTCAAAGAAGGGCAAGTGGCATGCTGTGGAGGTGGAGCCTCCAGGGGAGATGATAGCTGTGGGGGTAAAAGAGGAATAACAAAGTATGAATTATGTGAGAATGTGAATGCCTACGTCTTCTTCGACTCTCTTCATCCCACTGAGATGGCTAATAAGCATTTTTCAAGCTTAATGTGGTCTACAAATCTCGCCCTCAATAAGCCTTACAACATGAAACAACTGTTTGAACTTTAAGTTGTGATAGTACTGTTATTTTTTTCTTGAATAAACAAGTTGTTGGGCTTTGATTGCTTAAATAATTATTTTCTTCCATTCTTGTACCTTATTTTTCTTTGTATGAAAATAATGTTGGAGTTTTCTCCCCCCAATTACTTGTAAGCTAAGTTACTTGCTTGGATTTAAAATATAAAAAGTTGACAAGGTAATTAATGACTGTTTTCTATTTTAATTCCTAACAAGAGAAATATGACATGGATTAAATGTCTAATTGAAAATCACATTATTCAATAAAGGTAAAATATGCAAATTTTATCAATTTAAGATGCATTAAATAACTTAACTAAGATTCCCTAATTTTGTGAATTAGTTAAAAACATTTTTTTTAAAGAGTACGACTATAACTCTCTACTGCAAGTCAAAGTCAACAGTTAGAGGCTGACGGCTCTAAAAAATCAGAAGTGAAAAGAGATCTCTCAGTTCACTTTTTAACACAACTTATACACTTATCGGTTCAGACTATAGCGTTGCCCTTACTCCTCATCTGTGTCATTATCCATATTCTAACTTACTTATGTATTGAAATCAGCCTACATACTTGACTTGAACCATTATCTCTGGTTATTATAATATTAATTTAAGAGAGAAGCCAAAGCCCAGGAAAACAAATAATATATGAAACTGATCAGTGAGAAGTTAGTGGCAATATGGCAACTTTAGGGATGATGTATGTGTATTTGTGTGTGTTGTTTTTGGGTATTTCTTCTATCCAAATCAGAAACTGTTCTGGGAATGATTCATGCTTGTTGCATGAGAAAGAAGCTGCCTTGTTTATATTTGGGGATTCACTATTCGACGCAGGAATTAATAACCATCTCAGCCATTCTTTTCCAACAAGCAAGGCTAACTATATATTTCCCTTATATATTGAGTAGGAGGTTTCATTTTGACCTTTCTATTGAGTTTGATTACAAAGCAAGGCATTCGTTTATCATATATTTCCCGTATATATTGCTGCTTATCCCAAGTAATAATAATATTATAATAAAATGTTCGTCAATGTATAACTTTAATCAGTGAGACTTGAATCTCTTCAAGTAATCAAATTGTTGCTGTGGGGCAAGAGAGGGATTAAAGAATATGAGTTATGTGAGAATATAATGTTAATGATTTTGTGTATTTTGATTCTGTTCATCATACGGACAAAGCAGCTCAACATTTTGCCAACCTCGTGTGGACTGGACAAAATCATTTCACTTACCCTGACAATCTCCAACAACTCTTTCAATTTCAAGTTAGAATTGCCCCACGTGGGGAAGGGAATAGCATAAATTTATAACAAGCTTTCCTATGATCGGCAACAATCATATTGCAAGTGCTACTATTTAAAAGATCCATCTGTCCAATGTGTTATAGTTTAGCATAGATCAACAACGACAAAGCTTTTTCTTTTTTTGGGTCAACCAACAACAACAAAGCTTTATCCTATTAGATAAGATTGGCTATATGGATTGCACGATGCCATTGCACTCTATTGAAAATCATATTTTTGGACAAATTATTAGACAAATGAGCTCGCTCTATAACCACATTAAGTGTTCACTCGGTCTTCCTTTACCTCTTTTTAGAGGGCTGATCCATATTGCTTGATCAACACTCCTCACCGTTGCACACAATAGCCTTCTTTGAATGTGTTCAAATCCCCTTAAACAATTTTCTATCATTTCCCCCTCGATAGATGCTACTTCAATTAGTTCGCGCATATGTTAATCATTATAAATCTTATCTTTTCTTATATGACCATATATCCAACTCAGCATTCTTATCTCGACTACCCCCCACTTTATGTTCATATTGTCCCTTTAAAGTATAATATTCACTATGTAGCATTGTCGGTTTTATAGCAATACGATAAAACTTTTATCTTATTAATTATTTTCCGATAACAAAAAATTTTAGTAGTTTTTTTAAAAAAATTTATATCACCCAACTTGAATTCAGTATATAATCATTTATTCCCTATTAGTTTGGCATAGATCAAACGTTATTTGTTTATATTTCGCTACGGCATACATTAACAATTAGAATATACCTAGCAAGAAAAGTCTTCGATGGTTAGAATACTAGTGAAAAGCCGTAAGAATGTACTATCTATTCTTAGAGTTGGGAATCAGAGCCGGCCCGGTCCTACAGGGCTGGCCCTTGACGGGCCAGGGCCTAACAGGGCCGGCCCTAAAGGGCTCGGGGTCAGGAAAATTGCAGTTTTTCAAAGTCCGGCCCGAGAGCATCAGGGCCGGGAAGTCCTTTTCACAATATTTAACTATTTTTCTTACTTATTTTTCCCAGAGAGATATAATTAATAAATAACAACGATTAAAATTCTAATTTAATACATAAATGTTGTCAACATTAAGGTTTAAATAACACGTCTCTTGCAACAAACAAACACAGTTACTAATGTATAATCAAAGATAAAATCATGTCCATAAATAACTCACACAAAGGCCAAAGTATAAGAAGGCAAGAAGCTCAATACTCTAACCTCTAAACAACATAAGTATGACGACTATCATTTTCACCTTTTTCGCCACTATCATCAATTTCAAGGATATTTGATTGTGTTTCACTTTGACCAGTAGGTCCAAGTAGTCAAATAATCACAACTTTCATAAAAAATCATACTCTATCGGGCAAAATAGTATATAATATGATTTTATTCTAAATAGGCATAACAATATACTCAAAAATCACAATATGATTCAATTAGACAAAACAATATACTCAAAAATAATACTCTATACAATATGAGGATAGAGTGACATATATATTCAATAAGGCAATTAAAAAATGTAACATGGTTCCAGTCCAAGCAAAAAAAATAAAAAATAAACGGGCTTAAAGGACCGGCCCGAGGCCTTCCAGGGCCGGCCCTTTTAAGCCCAAGGCCCTACAGGGCCGGCCCTTTTAGGCCCAAATTTCTTTTGAGGCTACAATTTGCAAGCCCGGCCCTTGAAGGGCCAGGGCCTAAAAGGGCCAGCCCGACGGCTCGGCCCGTTTTCCCAGCTCTATTTATAATAGGGTAAACAAAATATAAAGAAATAGAACAATAATAAGAAAAAAAGTACAAAATAATTGAACTTTCTTTATTTTATCAATTTTTTTTTGTATTTTTCACTTCAATTATAACAATATATACAAATAATGTGTGTGTGTGTATAATATTCAATAAGATTTATACCTTTTTCAGTCATTTTCATCTAAACGAGCTTTTCAAACATTAATCCAAACATGTTTAAGGTAAAAAAAAGTCACTTTTACCACCGTTAATCTAAAAACAAATCATATCTACAATCTGATTTTTTTTCTATATGATTTTTTCAAAAACCCATTTGCAAAAATAACTCATTCTCCACTACTATTCTAAATAGGCACTTAATCTTCACTCACTCTCACTCGGTGCCAGTCCATTTGCCAATTTGGACTCCTTTTTTTTAATCCCTTGAATGCTGCCAAACCAATCACACCTTAAACATTTCACTCACCCTTGCAATCTCAGACAACTCTTCCAATTTTCAAGTTTCCACTGTGCTGGTTGGCTTATTGTTGCCGTATGACGTATGTATATACCACTCTGATCTTATTTATAAATATCTTTTTATTAAAAATTTTGATCTTATTTATAAATCCAGTTTCAGTATAGTAAATGAGGTCGTGACAATTTTGCCCTTATTTATTGTACCAATGAAGAAATAATTTAAAGATAGATAGAGAAGAAAGAGTTGAAAAGTACCTATTTATAAATAAGGGCGTAGTTGAAAATTTATTCCATAATCATTGAGTTAACTATCTCTCATTGATATGTGAGATTTAGTTAAAATGAACTTATAAATAGGACCAGAGTGGTATAGAAGGAGAACATAAAAAAAACGGTTCAGTACACAAGGCTCTCACTAGATAGGTATGGCTAGAGATAGAAGGGGAACATAAACTAATACTCCCTCCAATCTTTTTTATCAGAGCTCAAAATTTGAATTAGTTTGGTCTTTTTATAGGAACTGGACAAAAATTGTCTTAACATTTAATAACTTTTTTCCATATTTGCCTGTCACAAATAATTTATATGGCATTAATTAAATGGTGGATTTTTTTAATTCTCTCTCCTCGTTTCGTTTTATACTCTTACTCCCTTCGGACTTTTTTATAAGCAATTTTCTTTTTTTTAGAGTTGGTCCTTTTTATAAGCAACTTTCTTTTTATTTCTCAAAATTTAAACTACTTTTTCCTTTTCTACCCCTATTAAATACACATATTTATATTAATTATCTCTCATTCACCACTAATTCTCTTTCATTTGCTCATTTATTACACATTTTTTCTCATATTTTATACTTATACTCTCTCATATTTGTTACTTATTCTCTCTCCTATGCTCTTTTCATAAATAGGGCATATTTAGAAGAAACATTACATTTTTGACACATTTATTGCTTTTAACGAATCTTAATCGCTAGTTCGTTTTGCGCAATAAAAATAAAAGTTGTATATAAAAAGAACCGGAAGGAATATTATTCTACATTATCTTTCTTACTTTTCTTCATTTATTATCCATTTTCTCTCTCTTACTTGTTTCCTCATAAATAAAGACATATTTAAAAAAATAATATTTATTTTAAACATACTTATTACTTTTAATTAATTTTAACTGTTATTTTAAATCACGTAATACGATTGTTGATTATTGAGCTCTTAGAAAAAATAGTAATAGTATTTTCTACGAGTCCACAATCATAGCAAAGAAAGTTCATTTGCTTTTCTGATTCTCTATCCATATTATAAGTGTTACTATTTGAATGATTCATCTGTTCCACGTGCTACAGTTTGGCACGTACATTATCAAAAATATTTACATACTTCTGGAGTGTCATTTCATTTATACCCTCATTAATTAAGATATACTCCCTCCGGTCCTAATTATAAGACAAAGTTTACTTTTTTGGAGAAATTAAGGAAGCCAATTTAATTACTTTAGAGTATTTATATTTTTAGTATCATTACATTATATATCAATTTATTAATCAAATTAATTAGTTTAGAGAAAAAAATAAAAATATAAATATTTTAAAGTAATTTAATTGGCTTCCTTAATTTCTCCAAAAAAGTCAACTTTGTCTTATAATTAGGACCGGAGGGAGTAATATTTCATTTTATTTTAATCCTACATGGCAGATGAGTCATCTGGAAAAATTCAAATTTTATAATTCTGAAAAACATAAACTTTATAATTTAGAAAAATAAAAGACGCAAATTTGAATTTCTCTAGATGACTCATCTACCATGTAAGATTAAAATAAGATGAGTTGTCATATTTTAATTAATGAGAGTACAGATGAGGTGGCGCTCCGGGAGTATGTAAGTATTTCTCCAGACGTTATTAATTCATCTGTTCCCACGTGCTACAGTTTGGCACATATAATACTCTTACATTTTTTTTAATATAAGATATATTTATTTAATTTAATTATATTAAGGAAGTAAGTTGAATTGACTATTATAATATATATTTTCTAAAACATCCTAGTCATCTTCCTTAATTTCTCTATTCTCTCTTCTTTTTAACTATTGTTGAAGGAGCATTAATAATAATATGGACAAATGAGGAGAATATTAATAAATATAAAAATTATATTTTATATTTATGATCAAGATCAATTTTCTAAAATATTCTTATATTAAGGGGTGAAAGAGTAACAATTAGAAGGTACCTTGCAAGAAAAGTCTTCGACGGTTAGAATACTAGTGAATTTCCGTAAAAAAAAAAATAAAATACTAGTGAATGGCCATAAGAATAGTATGTTCTGACATGAATATTAGTGTGTGTGTGTGTGTGTGTTATTTCGAGAGTCCGTCTTTAATTGTTTGATACAATACAAGTGTTTGACTCAAACAATAATTCTTTTTTGAAGGAGTGATCATATGTATTTCATGATGAAGTTATTACAGCATGACATCGATCCATTCTGACAAAAAAAAAGTTGTAAAAATACGTATAAACTTTTTTTTAAAAGTGAATCTAATACCATAAATTTTTTTGAGGTACAAAAATAATCATAAATTTTTAAAAAGAGGGCAAAAATAATGTTACCATTAAAATCACTTGACATCTGTTATAATACTTTGTGGGCCTCATGATATTAATAAAAATAAAAATTCCTAAATTTTTTAAGTCACATTACTACCCTTTTACTTCATCTCTCACCAAACTCACCCTCCCTTTGACTTCATTGTTTTCTTCTCAGATTTGATGGTGGTGGCGGTGGGGATATCCTCCATCAGTCACCGTGGAGAATCAAGCATAGCGAATATTTGACTTCCTCTTTCTCATCTTCACCGATCCTACCATGTTTTTGTCGCAACTCGATGAGACAAGAATGGCAATGGGTTGCCTTCATTGGAGGCCGCAAGATCGATGTCATGGTGGGAAGAAGAAAAGGCGGTAACATCCTCCCCCCATTTCTCTCTTCTGTCTATCCTCTCTCATTCATCTTCTTCACTCTAGCGTTTCAGCCCTCTCAATGACCTCGTTCCCAGAGCTGTCGATCCTAGCGGCTCCTTTCACAGTGCCATTGATCTCTTTGTTTTTCTACTCTCCTTAGTCCTCACTAAACCTAGATGATAGGAAGAAGAACCAATGTTTGGTGCTTTTGTGTTTGAAGGTTCTATTTTTTTTCCTGCTTTTTTCAATGACCTTGAGATATCTGTCTAAATCAACTCACTGAATCTAGTATGATTGATTGTTTCTTTTTTAATTTGTGGCTGAATTTCAATGACTTGTGAATATTTGTTGATGATGAAGCCGAAGATGAAAAGAGAGGTTCAAAGTGGGAGATTTTTTTTCCTTGTGTTGGTTTAGATTGATTGTTTCTATTTCATGTATTTGTGGTTAAGTTTGGTTACGAATTTCAATGACTTGGAGATTTATTGTTAATGATTGTTGGTGATGAAGAAGAAGAGGATAAATCTAAGGTTAAAAAATGTTTCTTTGATAAACAGGGCAACAATGAATCCAGGTTCAGAGGGAGTTTTTTTTTTTTCTTTTTCTACTAAGCTAAGGGTATTTTGATACTTTTATAATGCAATTAATGTTGGTCAATTAGTTTTACTAGTTGTATTATTATTATCCTTTTTTTAAAAATTTGTAGTTACTTTTATATTGAAAAAAAATTGTAATGTTGGGTATACTTTTCAAAAAAAATTGGTGGATATTTTTACACTTTAACCTTTAAACACAAACTAGTAACATAAAAGTAAGCATTGCTGTAGACATTGCAGACCGTGAATTTTGACCAACATTGATTTGGATTAATAGAAAAGACTTGATATTATTATTAACTTTTAGGAAAGATATTGGGTTTTAACTCTATAGAAAGGGTTATTATAAATTTTGGTTTTTATAGGTTACTCTTATTTTATTTTTAGTCTTTATAGTTTTAAATAACAGATTTTAACTTTTGACCCTTGAAGTTTTTTATTCTAAAATGTTACTCTTTATAATTTAATAAGTATCTAAAGTTAGGGTTCACTGTATTAAGTTTGCTTATGTGATACCAATGCGGTTAATATTACTTATGTGGATTGTGGCATGCTGACTTGACAAGATGACCTGGAATAGATGCTTTTAAAAAAAATGCAGGTTAATATTCATCTTCTTCTCCGGGAACACCTTCCACACGACCTGCGTAAAATGACCGCAATCCTTGCCCACTGGCGCCGAGAATTGAAGGCCCGTAAGATTGTACCAGCTACTCTCGTTGTACCAAGAATACACAGCGTCCAATGCAACTGTAGGGCCCAGAAAATGTTCTCTCCCTAAGGAAAGTCTGAGTGAACCATCTTACAGTCGTCGTAGTGCTGCATTGCCGTCTGTTTCGCGGCACTCTCGAGCTTCTCGTCCCACATGAAAAGTGGCAGCTTGAATAAAAGCCTGAACCAATTGTGGGCTACCAGGAATTCTTGCTGCCGCAGACATTTGGGCAAGTCGGAGTTAGGATCACATCTTTTGATTGCCTTCATTGGGTTCCATCCGAACATTTTTGCTTGCTGCGAGATGTTACCGATTATTCCGTCTAAAAGTGACGGTGGTGGTGGTTGGGCAGGCTCTGTGACGGGGGTTTGTGGTGTGGCTGGCGGAGATAAGGGGATTCGTGGTATCGCCGGAATAGGAGCTGTGAATGGGATTGATGGTGTTGCCGGTGAAATCAACGGCGTTGGCCTGGGAATGATGGGACGTCGGTGATGGAATCCATGGTGGCCACTGTGGCGGCGGTGACCTCTAGTGAAGGGTAGACCGGTGACGGCGTTGGCGAGGAAGAGGATAAAGACGGCGGCAATGAACTGATTTTGATGCATTTTATTACACGGCACAGGACGCCCAGGGTTCGGCTACGTAGAAAGAGGCAGGGTCTTTTATTAGAAATATTCTAAGATTTAGCCAATCTCTTCCACAGCTAATTAAACTCACCATGTTGTTCTGCATCGCCAATTTTCTTTGGCAGAGAAGGCATTTTCCAAAGTCCGATGGTCTTTTATGTTTGTGTATTTGTGGGTGTTGTTTTTGGGCATTTCTATCCAAATCAGACACTGTTCTGGGAAATATATGCTTGTTGCATGAGAAAGAAACTACCTTGTATTTGGGGATTCACTACTCGACGCAGGGATCAATGACTATCTGAGCCCTTTTTTTATAGCAAGCAAGACTAATCATCCCCCTATGGTCAAACCTTCTTCAACTATCAAACTGGTAGATTCTCTGAGGGAAGTGTGATGCCAAATTTCAGTGGTGCACTATTTAAGTTGTGTTTGGATCAAACATTTTTGTTATCTTAAAGATGTAGATTGCCAATATGCATTAGTACTAATGAAAGGGTTTTCGGTTGTTTAATTATGAGGTTTCAAGTATGAATGCTTATAAATGTAAAAAAAAGATAAAAACCCCTTAGGAGGCTACTATTGGCAAAATCTACATAAAAATAAGAAAATATTTGGTTTGAGTTATGTTCGAGAACACTTTCTTTAAGAGATATTCCGTAGCCCCTAGTACTGGGAAAATGGGCTGCCCTGCAAGGGCGACCCATTTAGGCCCGAGTCCAAAAAAACCATTGAAAATGGCAACCTGGCTCATTTGCCTGTGGGCTTGAGGCCCGTTTAAATTTTTTTTACTTCTTATGTGCCTGAAGACTAAAATAAATTCAAAATAATTTATCTCATTAATGTTATTTGATGTTCAGATTAAAAAATTTAGTGTGAAGTCATTGTGGAGGAAAAAAATAGAAATTTAAAAAAATACAAAAAATATCTCTCATTCATAGGTTTAAATTAGGAAATTGATTGTAAAAAAATAAATAAATAACGAAAATAAAAAATAAAAAAACATATCTCATTTATGTTGGTTGGTTTAAATTAGGAAATTACTTGTGGAAAAAATAAAAAAAAAAATCTCTCATTCATGGTGATTAGGTCAAGTTAGGAAGTTTTATTAATAGAAAATATAAAAAATTAAAAATTAAAAAAAAAATCTCTCATTGATGGTGATTGGGTCAAGTTAGGTAGTTTTGTTAACATAAAATATAAAAAATTTAAAAAAGAATGAGCATTTATGAAAAAAAACCCTACCTTAAGACTATAAATAGGAGAGCAAGGATTGAAGTAAGACACACAAAAAATTATGAGAGGAAAGACAGAAAACAATTGGGAGAGCAAAGACAAAAGAAAGGAAGAAAGTGAAATATATTATTCATCTTTTTTATCTTGTTTTTCCTCATGGCCCCAAAGAAAGCCTATGTTCTTATAGTTGTTATCACATATGTGATGCTTCAACACCAATAGTTAGATAGAGGAATCCAATATGATGAGGATTAATTTATTTTCTTATTGTTCATTTTCCTTCTCACTTCTATTTTCCTCTTCTTATCTTTTTTTAAAAAATCCAAGGAAAGCTTATACTCTTGTGATTATTATCACATATGCAAGCTTAAGCATCATTGGCTAGAGGGTGAATCCAATATGAAATTTGAATTGATTTGTTTTCTTATTATTCCAATTCTCTTTTATTTTTATTGTTTCATATTTATGGCCAAGAAAAGTATATGCTCTTATGATTGTTGCGTGAGCCACAACGCTAATTGCTAGAGGGTTGAATTCAATATGATTTGGATTATTTTATATTGTTTTTTTTTTGTTATTTTTTCTATTTAATCTTTTCAGTCTCATGTAATTGAACTACTCATCCCTATTTCTTTTTATCTCTTTCACTCCACCACTCCAAAAATATTATATGCTCCTCTCTTCTTGTTGATATTACGAGGATATGCCCAATGATATTTGTGTGTTACTTGAATCATGAAGATGGTACGCATCCTTCATTTATTGACTTGACATGTAATGGTTTGCTTCTACCACTTATTTTCACTGTTTGAACGTATATTACCTATTTGTTATTTTCATATCTCCCTCTAACATAAGTTTTCTTTATAAAAAGGAAAAAGAAAAATGATTGTGACCCATTTTCGTAAAATGAAAATAATAAAGAAGAAAGCTTCTTTTTTATCAAAATAAATGAAATTGATTTTCAAAGGGATTTCCATCTTGTGAGGTTTTAAGAGCTTCCTCAGGTAAAAATCGATTATTCTTCCATGTAAGATTATGAGAATCTCCTCATGAAGTTTAGTCCAAGAGCCTTCCAAAAACCTTTCTTTATTCAATAAAAATAGAAGAGTTATTTCATAAAATTAAAAATACCAAACAAATAAAAAATCATTTTCTCGAATAAATTAAAAAAACACTTTACTTAAAAACTATAAACAAAGTGACACGCAGTTTTACCTAGAATTATGTGGGTTTTGGTCCTTCTAAAGGGTACGTAGTCCCTAGATTTTTTTTCTAATTTAAGTCTGATTTTGTAAATAAATATATTTTTTCTTATTTTTTTTACAAATAAATGCTCATTTACAACAGCTGCCCCATATGTACGCTTGTATATGTTTGAAGAATGCAACTCTTTCTCTCTCTCTGTGCTTGCGCGTGCGCTCTTGTATATGTTTGAAGAATGCAACTGCGTGTGCGTGTGCGTGTGCGTGTGCGTGTGTTGGGGGCAGGGGATGCATAGTATATTGTTAATTGGTAGCACATGCTCGTTTGCACAAAAAATGTGAAGTTTGGATGGCGAGGCTTTAAAAAAGTACAATTTCTTTACATTTGTGTGTGTACTAGGTGATGCATAGTATATTGTTAATTGGTAGCATATTGATAACTCTCCATATTCTGTACATTTAAAGAATATTTTAAAGATAATTGGAGAGTTATCTATACAATTTTAGAAGATTCAATGATATTTTATTGTGAAAAAAATCATATCGAAGTGGTGCATTATTTATAGGATTTTATTGTAATTAATATAGTCTTGAAAATAATAATTAAAAAAATAAAAAAAAATTATTTCATTTTATTATTAGTTTAGTGCTCCAAATTCTTCTACATTGATTTGTTTCTTCTTCCTTTATATCAGGTGACGCTGAGGCAGCTGAGCCCAAAAAAAAAATGGTATGGCTGCTGAATTTCGAGCCCAGGTCTCCACTGTTTGGGCCGAAGGATTAGAGTCTTGGACCAAAGGAATTCAAAGCCACATGGTAGGTGGGACGACATCGTTTTGGGAAATTTGGAAAAGTGGGAGAAGGGGAGACCTAAGCTACAGACACAGTGGGAGCCGCAATTCATCAATCATCATCTTCAACATCGCTGGACTGAAGGGAGACACAGCCGCACGGTGGAAAAAAGAAAGAAAGAAACAGATCATCATCTTCATCTATCGAAAAGCAACAGAGGAGCGGACATTTCTTCATCGTCTTGACCTATTGAGAGAGCCAGGGATCGAGAGCTGGGTATTGGAGAGCTGCGAGAGCAACTGGACAGAGGGGGCTCCGTTTCTGGGCGGAGGCTGGTGATAATCGCAGAGAAGAAAAGAAATAGAGCAGCAGACTGGAAGCAGGGGAGATTATTGCAGATCAGTCATCATCGCCGAAGGGAGCTCGCGAGCTACAGAGTGGGAGGAGAGCAACCGCAATTCATCTTCATCATCTATCGAGAGCGAGAATCCAGAGCAGAATCTGAGTGAACTAAGAAGAGGAAGCTTTTGTGTGTCAATTTCGTTGCTCTGTATTATTCTCTGTGTATTCTATTGCTCTTTCATCATGGCTCTGAAACTCTGAATTTGATGCATATGTGATTACCATGTGTGGCTAATTATTTTGAAACTAAAATAGTTATCAATTAATTTAAGGATTTGAGTATGTATTAATTAATTAATTTATGCTTAATATTATTTTTATTTACTTAATTTGTTTTGTTTTATCTACTTAGTGTTTGATCACCATTAAGTATGAAATTGGGAAATTTAGATTATTCTTGGGAGAGGGGCTTTAATTAGACCATAAGATTAAGTAATTGGGATTAGAATTTATTCTAATTTGTCAATAGGATATGAATATACCTATTAGACCTATATAATCATATTAGAGTGAATTTGAACATTTATTGCCTTTTGAGTAAATTAGTTAGGGATAACAATTTTAACTTGAGAGAGGGGTATAAGTGATCGGAATATACTTATATCCATTAATACTCTAGATTAATAAATTAACATTAAGTGTTTTTAATTGGGTAAATACATGCTCTAAGACTTGAAGAAGGGATTAGCCACTCTAGATTGTTTTTATCGATTGAATTCTTTAAATCATTAAATTTGTTTATTCTACATTTGTTTAAATTGTCTTTCAATCTCTTTTTTTTATTTGCTCAACTTAAATGAAAATGAGAATTTTAATACTTAATTATCGATTATCTTGAATTTCTATGGGATGATCTTGATTTACTATTATACTATTTCTACGGCCCATATACTTACGATGCTTATTTAACATTTAATAGCATCATAAAAAATGTGAAGTTTGAATGGGGAGGCTTTGAAAAGGCACAAGTTCTTTACATTTAGTGTGTGTTTGGTTGGGCTTATTTTTAGATAATAAGTCCTTATTACGCAAGCCGAGATAAAACTCTTCTCACATACTTACCTCGTATACTATGAATCACGATTTATAAATATTTATTACCCAAAAATAAACTATTCCAAACGATCACTTAACCATTAACCACTATTAGTGTGCAGTAGATGATGCATGGTATATTGTTAATTGGTAGCACATGCCTGTTTGCATAAAAAATGTGAAGTTTGAATGGGGAAGCTTTGAAAAAGTACAAGTTCTTTACATTTAGCCATGGGGAAGCTTTGAAAAAGTACAAGTTCTTTACATTTAGCCATCACTTACTACTATTCTGTGTAGTAGGTGTTGCAGTGGTTGTGGACCCTAAATTTTGACCAACTAACGATTATTAGATTAATATAAAAGACCAAAGCAAACTGTGATTACTTTTTGATTTAGGGGACCATATTCTTATTTTTAATATTTCTTTTAATCCATAATATAAGACATATTTATCTTCTTTAATTAGATTAAAGAAGTTAAATTATTTGATTAATATGACATGTATTTTTTAAAATATTTTAATCATCTTTCTTAATTTCTCTATTTCTTCTCCTTCTTGATTATTATTAAAAGAGCGTGATAAAGGTAATTTAAAAAAAGATTGATAAATATAAAAATCATGTCTTATATTTAAGATCAATATTAACTCCTAAAATATATCTTATATTAAAAACCTAAATAGTATTAAAAAGTTTAGAAGATGATGAGTTGGGTCTGGGAGGTGATAATATTCAAATTTATGAGGTGTATATATATATGCCTCCATACTAAAAAAATGTTTACAAAAATACTTATGAATTTTCCATCCTCCAGGTTTTCACATTAACAAGAATTATTCAAAGACCTTGTGAGAGTCATGTGCCAAACATCCTTATCAAGTGGATCAATTCTTTCTCTAACTGCTACTTGGGGTCCCTTCTTGGAAAGATTCTTCATTCAAGTTAGCTTCTTTTCTTAGCTCCTCTCCTTTCAGTCGAGTGATTTCATAACTTCACCTCGAAAACTCGGGAGCTCGGTGGTAGATCGGTTGAAAATTCACGTGACTAACCTGTATCGAAAATTAAAGAATGGGAAGAGGCGGCTTTGAAAAAGCATATGTTTATAAATATTTTAAAATAATTTGTTCAATTTTATAAATAAAAACGTGTAGTTTCTCTTTTAGTTAAAGTATTAAATATTTAAAAAAATTATAAAAAATTGAAAACAATTCTATTTTTTATCTATAAAATATTAAAATATCACTCATTCTAAGTAGAATCTAGTTCTAAAAAAAACTAAAAAAAATTGGGGTCCCTGCTCTTTGTCATATTGTCATGTCCATGGGAATATATGTATCGAAGAAAAGTCTGCGATGTACAATGTATACTTGGAATTATTTGTTAATTTCTCAAAAAGTTAACTTATTTGAGAAGTTCATGCACAATTTATTTGTTGTACATTTTATTTTTAAAGAAGTCGAGATTATTATATTCTTTGAAAATAATATACTAATTTTTAACGTTAAAAACACGTAATTTTGCTTTGGATTTTCTTTGGGGGTTCAATTGTAAAAGGTATTTTTGGACATGAAACACTGGGTATGCTATTAAAATATATTAATAATCAGTGCCTAGCTAATTTTGAATTCCTCCTTTCTTGCCTATTTCTTTTTGGGCCAAGTCGTTGTAGTGCATTTCAAATTTGCTCGCTATGATCAAACAAATGGAATTTAAACAATAAGACAAATTCAAACAAAAAAGTTAATCATCTACGTCAATTCAAAAGTTTAGAGAGACTTATTCTCAAGTTTGAAGAATCAAACAAGTTATACAGGATTAGGAGAGAAAAAACACTCTAAGAAGGACTATATATAGTGAAATTTGCAACCAATATTGGACACGGCAACATAGGAGACAAGTGCCAACATGGGAAGTTTAAGGGTTTTCATGTATTTCATGGTTTTTTATGCCATTGTTTCTATCGAAATGACTTGCTGCCAAAGCAAAGTCTGCCTGCCGGAGAAGCAAGCAGCTTTATTCGTATTTGGAGACTCACTATTTGATGCGGGAAACAATAACTACCTCAACACCACACCTTCAGCTCAGGCAAACTTTGATCCATACGGCGAAACCTTCTTCAAGTACCCCACCGGAAGATTTTCTGATGGAAGAGTCATCCCAGATTTTATTGGTACATTTGTGAATTGTAACATTCTAACGCTTAACTCTTAAAATTGTCCACTGTAGCCCTATTAACTCTCAACCTATTTTGAAACTTTGAGAGAAAATGGCTTCAAAGCGAGCAATTTCAAGAAGGCATTACATGAACCATCATCAAAATGCATTCTTTTAGAACTTGTCTCTAAGTTTTTAATTTTGTTGTGGATGCAGCTGAATATGCCAAGCTACCGTTGTCACTACCATATCTGCATCCAGCATCGTCCCTTGATAATTATATATTTGGGGTTAACTTTGCATCAGGAGGATCCGGCGCTCTGGTTGAAACCAGTGAAGGAATTGTGTGACATCATTAATTGTCTCATTATATTTTTGTGTTCAAATGTGATCATTTATTAAAGTTGATGACGACACGTTAACCCTTTTTAAGCCATCATTATATATACGAGACATTGCTTAATTATATTATACTACTTTTTAAGATAACAACTGCTTAATTCATTATCTCTAACGTTAATACTACTATATTTACGTTTATATCGTCAGTTTGTAGACCTAAAGACACAGGTGAGACATTACAAGAACGTGAGAGATGTTCTGAGGAAAAAACTTGGGAGTGAAGAAGCCAAAGCATTTTTGTCTAGATCGGTGAACCTATTCAGCGTTGGAGCCAATGACTATGGAGCACGTTTCGTCTCAAATATCAGTGTTCTTCAACGTTACTCCATGCACCAGTTCGTGGATATTGTGATTGGAAACATCACAGAAGCCATCAAAGTGAGTGTGTGTTGCAAAAAGTGATGGCCAAGTTTCTTCCTTTCTTCTATCTTGGTCCTATCCATTTTTTTCAGAATTGTAAAAGTCTATGTTGCTTTACAGGAAATTCACAACCTGGGAGGAAGGAAATTTGCGTTTTTGAATGTTGGTCCCATAGGTTGCACTCCGGGCATTAGGTTTCAGGTAAAAGGATATGAATGTAACGAAGAGATGACAGAATCTGGAAGGCTACACAATGTTGAATTTATCAGAATGCTCCAGAAGCTTCAGAAACAGCTTGTGGGCTTCAAATACTCTGTCTTTGATTTCCACAGTTCACTTTCTCAGTTGATGAAGTACCCTTCTAAATATGGTATGCGTCTTCAAACTCTTATTTTTCAACATTCCATAGCTAAGCAAAATGTTGCCTCAAAAAAGAAAAAAAAACAAAGGAGCCCCTGTTTCAGGATTGAATACTAAGAGGCTGAGAAACTCTCAAATCCCAAGATAATCAAATGTAGAGTATAATTAAAAGCAATATGAAGAATGTTTTTAGTAGCATTTAATGTTCTAAAGTAATTTTGATGCATTCGTCATCCTAAAGAATTTTTTCCTAGAACCCTATATTTTTTAGTATAATTTTGCTCTTAAAGTATTTAGTAGCAATGAACACACTAATTTTAGGATAGTAAGTGCTACTGGAATAACACTTTATGGCATTGAGTACACCAAAAATTACTTTAGAATATTGAGTAGGAAAAAATACTTCTAGATGTTGAACGCAACTTAATCGAAGCTCGTGATTTGGAGAAGCAAAAACTTTCAAACCCTAGGATAATCAAATTTCAAGAAGATTGAAAAGTTCTTTATATATATAGAATCTCGTGGTTGTGACTTGTGGTATATTTTGAAATATATGAATTTTGATGAGCAGGATTCAAAGAAGGGCAAGTGGCATGCTGTGGAGGTGGAGCCTCCAGGGGAGATGATAGCTGTGGGGGTAAAAGAGGAATAACAAAGTATGAATTATGTGAGAACGTGAATGACTACGTCTTCTTCGACTCTCTTCATCCCACTGAGATGGCTAATAAGTATTTTTCAAGCTCAATGTGGTCTACAAATCCTGCCTTCAATAAGCCTTACAACATGAAACAACTCTTTGAACTTTAAGTTGTGATAGTACTGTTATTTTTTTCTTGAATAAACAAGTTGTTGGGCTTTGATTGCTTAAATAATTATTTTCTTCCATTCTTGTACCTTATTTTTCTTTGTATGAAAATAATGTTGGAGTTTTCTCCCCCCCCCCCCAATTACTTGTAAGCTAAGTTACTCGTTTGGATTTAAAATATAAAAAGTTGACAAGGTAATTAATGACTGTTTTCTATTTTAATTCCTAACAAGAGAAGTATGACATGGATTAAATGTCTAATTGAAAATCACATTATTCAATAAAGGTAAAATATGTAAATTTTATCAATTTAAGATGCATTAAATAACTTAACTAAGATTCGCTAATTTTGTGAATTAGTTAAAAACATTTTTTTTAAGAGTACAACTATAACTCTCTACTGCAAGTCAAAGTCAACAGTTAGAGGCTGACGGCTCTAAAAAATCAGAAGTGAAAAGAGATCTCTCAGTTCAATTTTCAACACAACTTGTACACTTATCGGTTCAGACTATAGCGTTGCCCTTACTCCTCATCTATGTCATTATCCATATTCTAACTTACTTATGTATTGAAATCGGCCTACATACTTGGCTTGAACCATTATCTCTGGTTATTATAATATTAATTTAAGAGAGAAGCCAAAGCCCAGGAAAGCAAATAATATATGAAACTGAACAGTGAGAAGTTAGTGGTAATATGGCAACTTTAGGGATGATGTATGTGTATTTGTGTGTGTTGTTTTTGGGTATTTCTTCTATCCAAATCAGAAACTGTTCTGGGAATAATTCATGCTTGTTGCATGAGAAAGAAGCTGTCTTGTTTATATTTGGGGATTCACTATTCGACGCAGGAATTAATAACCATCTCAGCCATTCTTTTCCAGCAAGCAAGGCTAACTATATATTTCCCGTGTATATTGAGTAGGAGGTTTCATTTTGACCTTTCAATTGAGTTAGATTACAAAGCAAGGCATTCGTTTACCATATATTGCCCGTATATATTGCTGCTTATCCCAAGTATATAATCATTTATTCCTTATTAGTTTGGCATAGATCAAACATTATTAGTTTATATTTCGCTACGGCATACATTAACAATTAGAATATGCCTAGCAAGAAAAGTCTTCAATGGTTAGAATACTAGTGAAAAGCTGTAAGAATATATCATCTATTCTTAGAGCTGGGAATCAGAGCCGGCCCGGCCCTACAGGGCTGGCCCTTGACGGGCCAGAGCCTAACAGGGCCGGCCTTAAAGGGTTCGGGGTCAGGAAAATTGCAGTTTTTCAAAGCCCGGCCCGAGAGCATCAGGGCCGGGAAGTCCTTTTCACAATATTTAACTATTTTTCCTGCGTATTTTTCCCAGAGAAATATAATTAATAAATAACAATGATTAAAATTCTAATTTAATACATAAATGTTGTCAAATTAAGGTTTAAATAACACGTCTCTTGCAACAAACAAACACAGTTACTAATGTATAATCAAAGATAAAATCATGTCCATAAATAACTCACACAAATGCCAAAGTATAAGAAGGCAATGTTAACTCATAGAAATCAAGAGTATTCTAGCACATTTTCTTCTCTTTACACTTATTTTTGGGTTCAAATTGTGCATACAAAGAGATTATAGAAGAAAATGTGATAGGACATAAGATAAATGAAAATTTTGTTGAATCATGAGTTAAATGCACATAGTTTTAATTATTTGTGAAAGTTAAAAGAGCTCATAACTCCCTCCTCTTTGTAGGTGGAGGATGACAAGTTGTAAAAGCTCACAAAAATCTTGGGAAGATGTGGAAGGAAGGGAAGAATGCAAGAGGAAGAGGAAAATGGACATTATGGACGAAAAGCCTGCACTTGCTGTGGAATCTGTTGTAGCCAAAGTCATGGCGAAACCACCTGAAAAAGCACTGCTTCTGTCTGGTTCTGATGACAATTCGCTATGGCATTCGCTATAGCAAACCCACGGCGAACGCACGAAACTGATACTGTGCATTTTGCAAAAGTAACGCTGCTGATGCTATTTTAACCTAATGGGGGTGCCGAAATGGACATATTCTGCACAGGGGAAAGGTCTAAAACACAAGGAGGCTACTTAGGAGAGAACTCTTGGTGATCTTAGAGCTTGGGGAAGAGATTTGTGAAGAATTTCAAGGGTTTTCCTTCCCTTTTCTGGTTTTTCCCTCTTTTCTTCCTATTTTGCTGAGATGTTTATGATTCTTGAACTTAGTTGTTGGTTTGTATTGATCATGAGTAGCTAAAATTCCTAATTAGGATTACTTTTAACCATTGTATGGATTGAAACTATTGGATTATCTTGCTTTTGTTAGTTAATGAGTATATATGTTGATTTTTCTTTGAGCTTAATGCTATCTTGTACTTGATCACCACATGATTAGAGTTGTTCAATTGGAAGATTCTTGAGAGAGCTATTTTGATTGTAGAACTTAAGAAAAATCATGCTAGACTTGAGGTTTAGGGATTAAATGGATGGTTTGTTGTTAGAATAGAGATATATCTAACAACCTAGCATAGTCAAGTGAAGGCTTGTTTTGGAAAGATGATTTTCATTAATTGTAAACAAGAGATTAAATATTTTTAATGAACATTAAAAATCAATCTTGACTTGAGAGAGCTTGGTTGATGATTTTAGGATCTTCGACTAGCATATAGATTCATTTAACTAGCATAAGTGAATGTTTGCATAGTTTCATGAAATACAATGGTAAAGAAGTAATCCTAAGTTAATATCTCTTGAAGTTAGACCCAATTTCCCAATTTCCACTTTTTCCTTTGTTATTTTCATCAAACTTCTTTATTTAACTTGATCAATTTCAAATGATTCCATTCAACCTAATTAAGAACATGGTTAAATTAGTTAACTCGCTTTTGTCATAGTCCTCGTGGGAACGATCTTGACTTATCACTTTATTACTTGCGACCCGTGCGCTTGCGGAAGCTAAACGGCGAACAAGTTTTTGGCGCCGTTGCCGGGGACTATTGACTAAAGTCTTTTGAGTTAATTAGTGTAACTGTATGCTTGGTTACGCTTGAATTCTTGTCTTCTTTTGTTTTACTTTCTTAATTTGCTTTGTTTTTTAAGTATAGTTATAGCTATAGTTCTTTTTCTTGTTTTTCTTAGTATAGTTCTATTGGTTGATAAGTTTGATACTCGTTTTGGGATTCTTGACTTGTAGGTATTTGAGCTCCGTATGCAAACTGATTTGGAGATCGTTCTTGACGGTGCTCTTGAAGAATATTTTTCTGAAGACTTTGAAACTGAACCGGAGAATCCACCTCAAGTGCAACCTCTCCAAGGACCTGAACCTTTGCCCATACAAGAGCAACCGAGACCACCACCTCGTCCTCATCCATTTTACAATATGGCTAATCCTAATGATGATGACTTGGAGCGCACTTTGGATGAGTACATGGAGCAAGAAAACTCCACCTATCAATTTAGCATCCAGTTTCCTGCTATTCAAGCTCGGAATTTTGAGTTGAAGCCAATCATGCTTCAAATGCTCCAAATGATTGGTTTGTTTTCGGGAACTCAGAATGAAGACCCTACTGACCATTTGACACGCTTTGTACAAGTGTGTGAGAACTTCAAGTTTCAAGGAGTGACTGCAGATGCGCTTAGATTGCGACTCTTCCCTCTATCACTTGACAAGAAGGTAAGGGCTTGGCTTACCGCTCTACCTCCTAATTCCATCACTACTTGGGATGAAATGGCATCCAAGTTCAAAGCAAGGTTCATTCCAAGGGGTAGACGGGTAGTTCAAAGAGCTGAACTCTTGGGTTTTCAACAACAACCCGGCGAACTTTTTCATGAAGCATGGGAGAGATTCAAGGAGCTATGGCGTAGTTGTCCTAACCATGAACAGAAGACCTATGTTTTGCTTGAAGCCTTTGCAGCCGGATTGGATGTGCCTACTTCCAATATGCTCAACAATGCCTCTAATGGTGGAATTGGCAAGATGAGAGTTTGTGATATATCTCAGTTGTATGAGGACATTGCCTCTAGTTCCTTGCAACAATATGAAAAATCACGTTCTAGCTATAGAACATATAAGGAACTAAGTCCTTCAAGTAGTTCAAATGTGTCTAAAGAAATTGCCGCTCAACTTGAACCAATTGCCAAGAGGTTTGATCAACTTGAATTAAGAATGGAGAGAAACACCTCCAAGAATGTGAACGCTATCCAAGCTCCAAGTCCTTCATGTGAAATATGTGGAGAAGGCCACTCTTCTGAAGAATGTTATCATACTATGGAGTCGGTGAGTTATTTGAACAATACTCAAAGGTATCCACGTGGCAACCCTTATTCTAATACCTACAACAAGGGTATGAGGGATCACCCCAACTTCTCTTGGAGGAATGGACCTTGTGAGAATCCAATTAATCACTATGCTTCTTCTAGTAAGCCAATGCGTCCACCGGGTTTTGAGCAATCACAAAAGCCACAAGAGGGTGATTCTGAGACAAATAAACTCTTGAGGCAACTTATCAAAGGTCAATAAGGCTTAGTTGGCACAGTTTCTCTTCATGACACGGCAATCAAAAATCTTGAGATACAAATGGGCCAAATTGCCTCACACTTGAGTGCCCAACCAAGAAATGGTCTTCAAAGTGATACTATTCCTAATCCTAAGCGAGAAGGTAAAGAAGAATGCAAGGCTTTTACTCTCCGAAGTGGTAAGAATTTACCCCATGTTCCAAGTATGAGTAAAACTACAACAAAGCCAAAAGACCATGTTGTGGAAGATCTTAACCTTGATAAAGAGGTTGTTGAAGACATTATGGTCGAAGAAGAGGACAACAAGAAGAGGAAGCAACTTGAAGTGAATCTAGATGATGTGGTGCAAAGCAAGCCCATTGCTCCTGAAAATATGGAAGAGAAGAAGAGAAAAACCAATACTTCTCCTCCAAGATATGTCCCACCACCTCCTTTTCCACAAAGGCTCAAGAAACATCAAGACGATGGTCAATTCAAGAAATTCATTGAAATGTTCAAGCAACTTCACATTAATATACCCTTTGCTGAAGCTTTGGAGAAGATGCCTAAATATGCCAAATTTATGAAGGATTTCCTTTCTAAGAAAAGAAGGTTTAATGAATTTGAGATGGTTGCTGTTACCAAAAGCTTTACGGATGTTATCAAGAAGATTCCACCGAAGTTAAAGGATCCTGGAAGTTTCTCTATCCCTTGCCATATTGGGGATCAATTCTTAGGAAGAGGATTGTGTGATCTTGGCTCTAGCATAAATCTTATGCCATTGTCTGTGTTCCATAAGTTGGGATTAGGTGATGCTAGACCTACCACGGTTACTTTGCAATTGGCCGATAGAAGCTTGTCGTATCCTAAAGGGATTATTGAAGATGTCTTAGTCAAGGTTGATAAGTTCATATTTCCGGCTAATTTTATTGTACTTGATTTTGATCCGAATAGAGAACTACCTTTGCTGCTAGGAAGACCATTTTTAGCTACGGCTAGAACTTTGATAGATATGGAGAAAGGTGAGTTGACCTTGAGGGTGGCCGATGAGCAAGTTACTTTTAATATGAATCAATTGATGAAGACTCCTCATATGCATGAAGACTGTTTCTTCCTTGATATGATTGGTCTGGTCATACAAGATGAATTTGAGACCTCTATGATTGAAGATCCACTTGAAGCCGCTCTTCTTGATATTGATTCTGAGGATTTAGATGTAGTGGAATGCAAGGCTATTATGGATGCAACAACTCTTTATCCTAAAAGAAGGATACTATTTGAGTCACTTGACTTGGGTTCTAATGACCGACCAAAGTTAAAATCTTCTTTAGATGAACCACCTTCACTTGAGTTGAAGGCATTGCCATCTCATCTACAATATGCTTATTTGGGTTCCAACAATACTCTTCCGGTGATTATTGCTTCGAATCTCACTATTCAGCAAGAGGAGCAATTAGTTGAAGTCTTAAAAGCTCACAAAAGGGCTATTGGGTGGACAATTGCTGATATCAAGGGCATTAGCCCCTCTATGTGCATGCACAAGATCTTTTTGGAAGAGAATCATAAGCCTTCCATTGAACATCAACGAAGACTCAACCCCATTATGAAAGAGGTAGTGAAGAAGGAGCTTCTTAAATGGCTCGATGCTGGCATTGTGTATCCTATTTCTGATAGTTCTTGGGTGAGCCCAGTCCAATGTGTCCCCAAAAAGGGCGGTATGACTGTAGTGGCTAACACCCACAACGAACTCATTCCCACTCACACTGTGACCGGGTGGAGGGTTTGCATGGATTACCGTAAGCTCAATACGGCTACTCGTAAGGATCACTTCCCATTGCCTTTCATTGATCAAATGTTGGACAAACTAGCTGGAAGGGAATTCTTTTGTTTTCTTGATGGTTATTCGGGATACAACCAAATAGCAATTGCTCCGGAAGACCAAGAGAAGACTACATTTACGTGCCCATATGGCACCTTTGCTTTCAAGCGCATGCCCTTTGGCCTTTGCAACGCACCGGCTACATTCCAACAGTGTATGATGGCTATTTTCGCTGACATGATAGAGCATACCATGGAAGTGTTCATGGACGACTTCACTGTGTTTGGTGATTCATATGAAGAGTGCTTAGCCAACTTAGCTCGAGTTTTGAAGCGGTATGAAGACACTAATCTTGTGCTTAATTGGGAAAAATGCCATTTTATGGTGAAGAAAGGCATTGTGTTAGGCCATCGTGTCTCCAAGAAAGGTTTAGAAGTTGACCGGGCAAAGTTAGAGGTGATTGAACAACTTCCTCCACCTATTAATGTTAAGGGTGTGAGGAGTTTTTTAGGCCATGCTGGATTCTATAGAAGGTTCATAAAGGATTTCTCCAAAGTCACTAAGCCACTCTGTGCTTTACTTGAGAAGGATGTCGAGTTCAAGTTTGATGATGTATGCTTGAAAGCTTTTGAAGAGTTGAAGAGAAGACTTGTAACCGCTCCATCATTATGGCTCCGGATTGGAGTTTACCCTTTATAGTCATGTGTGATGCTAGTGACTATGCTGTGGGAGCTGTACTTGGGCAGAAGAAGGATAAAGTCTTCCATCCTATCTACTACGCAAGCAAGACGCTAGATGATGCTCAAGAAAACTACACTACCACTGAGAAAGAACTTTTGGCCGTAGTGTATGCATTTGCCAAGTCTCGGTCCTACTTGATTGGTGCCAAGGTGGTTGTTCATACTGATCATTTCGCTCTTAGGTACCTCTTTAGTAAGAAGGACTCTAAAGCAAGGTTGATTCGATGGGTTTTGCTCTTGCAAGAATTTGATCTTGAGATTGTGGATAGAAAAGGTTCCAAAAATCAAGTTGCCGACCACTTGTCTAGGTTGAGTACTGAAGCTCAACATGATGGAGATTTACCCATTCATGAAACTTTTCCGGATGAGCAACTCTTTTTGGTGTGTCATTCTGAAACTCCTTGGTATGCTGACATAGTAAATTACCTTGTGAGTGGAATCATTTCTGAGGACTTGAGCTATCACCAACGGAAGAAGTTCTTACATGATGTCAAGTTCTATCATTGGGAAGAACCCTTCTTATTTTACTATTGTGCTGATCAGTTGATTAGAAGATGTGTTCCAGAAGGTGAACAACAAGATGTATTGAAGTGTTGCCATTCCTCTGAATATGGAGGCCACTTTGGAGGAAACAAGATCGCTGCAAAAGTCTTGCAATCTGGGTTTTTCTGGCCATCCTTGTTCAAGGATGCTTATGAATTGCTCTATCTTGTGACCGGTGTCAAAGGGTTGGTAATATCTCTAGGAGGAATGAAATGCCACTCAACAGCATGTTGGAAGTGGAATTATTTGATGTATGGGGGATTGACTTCATGGGACCATTTCCCAAGTCCTTCAACAATCAATATATTCTTGTAGCGGTGGATTATGTGTCTAAATGGGTTGAGGCCATTGCTTCTCTAACGAATGATGCTAAAGTAGTGGTCAAATTCATGAAAAAGCATATCTTCACTCGTTTCGGTACTCCAAGGGCTGTTATTAGTGATGGAGGCACCCACTTTTGCAACCATCAATTTAAATCCCTTTTGAAGAAGTATGGAGTGAAGCACAAGGTGTCTTTAGCCTACCATCCTCAAACAAATGGTCAAGCTGAGATTTCCAATAGAGAAATCAAGAAAATCCTTGAGAAAACTGTGGGTATCACTCGAAAGGATTGGTCCATGAAGTTAGATGATGCATTATGGGCCTATCGCACCGCTTACAAAACACCTATCGGTATGTCTCCTTACCGATTGGTTTTTGGGAAAGCTTGTCATCTTCCTGTGGAGTTGGAACACAATTCCTATTGGGCTATTAAAAAGTTGAATTTTGATGAAAAAGAAGTGGGTGACAAGAGGCTCTTGCAGCTTAATGAGCTTGAAGAATTTCGTTTCCATGCTTATGAGAGTTCAAGGCTTTACAAGGAGAAAACAAAGCGGTGGCATGACAAGAAGATTGTCTCTAAGTCTTTTGAGCCGGGTCAACAAGTTCTCCTCTATAACTCTAAGCTGAAAATCTTTCCGGGAAAGTTAAAGTCTAGATGGTCCGGACCTTTCACTGTGGCTCAAGTCTTTGACAAGGGTGTTGTGGAGCTAGAAGGACAAGATGGTGAGAGATTCAAGGTCAATGGACAGCGGTTAAAGCATTATTGGGGTGGCACGGTAGAGAGGCAAACCATCACTCTACCGCTCACTGATTCCACTTGACAAAGAGAAGAGTCCGGCTGAAGACTATAAATCAAGCGCTTCTTGGGAGGCAACCCAAGTTCTTAACTCAATCTATGTCATTTTTGTATTTTTTGTTTTGATTTGGTAGATTTCTGTTTGATCTTTGTGTTTTGTAGGTGAGAAAAGTTTCCCTCAGGAACTTTAAAGTGCACTCTGGGAGATGGAGATGGAAGAGTGACTTAGATGCCAAGAAAGGAACTACAAAGGGGAGTATTCCTTTAATATCTATTGCATGTGGTCTGGATCTTATAATGTAGTATTGAGTGGTGTTGAGGCTATTCTTGGATTTTGTGCTTTGTGGATGAATGAATTTTAAGTGTTTTGTGGCATGGATTAGTGTTTAATGTCTTTGGAATGCTAAAAAATTGGATTTGGGGTGAATTTGGATGAATTTGCTGCTATATTGTTTGATTAGTTCTGTCAAAATTCGCTGTGGAATTCGCTATGGCTAAAGTCATAGCGAATTGGGTGATTTGGAGTATGTTTCTGACTTGGTAATTTCTCCCAGGATTCGTTGTGGCAAATTCCATAGCGAATTGGGTCATTTTGGCATGCTCTCTAACCTATTGTTTGCTGTCAGGATTCGCTGTGGCAAATTCCATAGCGAATTGGGTCATTTTAGCATGCTCTCTGACCTATTGTTTACTGTCAGGATTCGCTGTGGCAAATTCCATAGCGAATTGAGTCATTTTGGCATGCTCTCTGACCTATGGTTTGCTGTTTGGTTTCGCTGTAGCGAGGGCTAGAGCGAATTGGGTGTTTGAGTGTTCTTGAGTTTAAAAAAAAAATTAATAAAATAAATTTTAGGTATATAAATAGATATAATAATATAAAATATATATATATACATTATTCAATTTTTTTTTCATATATCTCAAAAAAAAAAGAACAAAAAAAAGAAGAAGAAGAAATATTCAGAAAATTTAAAAAAAAAAAAATATATATATATATATATAAACTAATTTTCGTTTTTTTTATATATAATTTCAGAAAAAAATAATAATACATACACATATTAGTTTTCCACTGCCCTCAGCTCAGCCCTCACCTTCACAGATCGCGGTCACCCCAATTTAAAAATCCCTAATCTTATATGTCCATCCACTCATGCCTCACGCCCTAATTCCTCTCCTCGTTCATATTTTCACTCCCTCGTCACCACCACTCTTCTACAAATCGCGGTCACCCTCCCTCTCGGCCTCCACCGATCGCTCCTCCTTGCTGGACCTTCCCCTTCCCTCTACTGATCTCTCTCTCTCAAACACATTTCATCCACCTCCAACTCTCACTTTTACCCTCACTTGACCCCCAGAACCGTCGACTCATCCACCTCCAACTCTCACTCTCACCCTCACTCAACCACCTCCACCGTCGCCCACCCACTATCACCGTCACCGCCACTCACTCCATCCTCATACCGCTGCAATCACCCTCCAGATCCGGCACTCGCCCACCGTCGATTGAGCCTCTACCGTCTCTCGTCCACAGTACTCCCCCACTCAACCTTCAGATTTCCCGGCCCAACTCTCAGATCCGTCGCTCTCACTCTCAGCTTCCAACGTCCCACATTCACTCCACCGCCACTCCGATTTAGATCCTCCTCGTCTCTCACTATCCCTCTCCTTCACAGATTGCCTACTTCAGACCACCCACTCCACCGTTCCCTCTCATTATTTCTCACTCTCGTCACAGATTGCTCTGCTTTCAGTCTCGCAGCACCAACACCATCGATTCTAGACTCACCGCTGCTTCCTTTTACCATCAGGAGCGTTGACCTTCGTCGAAAGATCCCTGGGTTTGATTTAGTGTTGGCTTTTATGTTTCTGTGCTCATATCTATATCCTCAGGTACTTTTCATCTTTTTCCTCATTAATTTAGGTTTTGGGTAATTGCAGAGTAGGAATTTGAGTATGACTGCAATATTAGTATGCCGTTTCTGTGAGTTTGATAAGTGTTGAAGTTGGATTGACTTAGGCCTGAACTAATTGGATTTGATTTGAGGACTTGTACATTGCTCTGTTTATGTTGTCAGGCTTTGAGCTGAATGAAATTTTGGTTACTACTTCCTAGCTAGCTCGGTTCATTGATTATGGGGTCTTAAGCTTGAATTTGAAATACGTTGTTGAAGGATTGAATAGCTACCTATTTTTGTGCTCTGAGGACTAGATGATGAACATTATTGATGCTTGCTTGTATAAAATAGGTTCTACAGTAGATGGGTCATTTTTGCTATTGTTTCAATAGTGTTCACTTGCATTGTGTCGCATTCCTTTGCAAAGTTGTGAACCAGTGCTTGGTCAAGCTGTGTGTACTCGGAGCTTTTACTCAAATCCTTTCATTGTGGAAAACCAAATGTCTATTCACCAAGTCCAAGGAACATTGTGAATCATTTTGAAATTATCTTGTTTCCTGCAATTACTGATGATTGCATTTGTTGAACCTATTTTCTGCCTTGGATCATTTGATTTTGACTTGGCAATGTGTAAACGAAATCGATTTCTTTGGTTTCCCACAATGAACTGGGTTTGGATTAGCTAAGTCTTTATTGTTGACGAAGGATCATTTGCGGAGTAAATAGACTTTGATGGCAGTGAGGATAGGCTTAAGTTGGAATTCTATTTTAAAGAAGTTTTGGAATTAGCTAGCCTTTAGGTTTGGGGGAAACTTTTCTATTGGTTAGGCTCTTTTCTCTTCTTTTGTAGGATTGTCTTATGGTTGTTCAGTGTGTGTTTTTGTGCTTGCTTACATCCAGGATACATGGGAAAAGCCAGATCATCTAAATGACCTTCTGCTTCTGCTAAGAAGGACCCTGCTCCAAAGAAGCTTAAGGCTCTCCCTCCACCTCCCACTAAATAACCAAAGCCCAGTTACTATGAAATAGCTGAAGCAAAAGTTGCCAAGCGCAAATTTCAACAAGAGCGAGCCTTTCCTCCATACAAGAGCTATAAATTCTACAAGTTGGCTCAAGATTTAGGGCTGCAGAAGTTGTTGGACCCAAGAAAAGCTGGCAATGTTGCTTTTATCCGCCATTTCTACTTCTATGTATACTGTTTCAAGACCACCACAGTGAACTTCCGTGCTGAAATCCCGCAAGGAAAACCATCCATCACTGTTGAGTGAATCAGAAACTTTTATAACCTTCCACAGCTCACTGAGTGTAAGTATCAGCTACTGAAGGCTGCCACTGAGGATCACTTTCCTTTCCAAGAAATAGCTGACACATTGCTCCTACCGGGCACTACTGCATGGAAGTCCAAAGGTGAAGGGAAACAAGCTTATCTCAAGCAAGCTTCCTTGAATCAAGAAGCTAGAATTTGGCTACAATTTGTTGGGTTTAATGTGATACCAAGCGGCCATCTGAGTACCTTGAATAAAGAGATGGCTCTTTTGGTCTACCTCTTGATGACTAAACAACCAGTGCAGCTTGAGCATGTCATTTATGATACTATGCTCCACTCTGCATACCACATGAGAAAGAAAATTGCCTTTCCTCATCTAATCTCTGACTTGTATAAGGAGGATGAAATGAAAGAATATGAAAAAGATGAAATCTTCCTACCTGCCCCTCCTTTCAAGTATGATCAAGTCAAGAGAGATACCAAAACCCCCGTGTATCGGGATGAAAAGGATAAAGTTATCACCCTCGAGAGCATTCATGAGCAATTGAGGGTGGCTGAGCTGAACCGTGCTGAGGATTCCCGTCGCCTTATGCGCATTGAAGCGATGTTAAAAGGGAAGGCTAAGAAGAAAGGGGTTATGGTGTCATCAGATGAGGACAGTGATCATGACACTAGTACAGCTAACATAGATGACAGTGGGGGTTCTGAGGCTGAAGATTCCCCAATTGACATTGATGGCTCTTCTACATCAGAATCTGATGAAGATGCCTCAGATTGATCTGGACAGATTGGCAATTGCTATTTTTTTTGTATATTATGTTAGCTCATCTATTTTGTTTTGCTGCCTGTGGTTGTCCTTGAACGCTTGCGTGCTTCTTTAGTTTCCTTGACTGTTAACTGCTTGAACTCTCTGTTTTGGAAATGAGTACTGAGGGCTCATTGCACAGTGGATATTCTGATTTTGACATATATTCTGATAGCCATATTGTGCTTTTGACTAATGCACAGGGAACATATATTTCATCATTGTGGATATTCTGATTATTGATATATGCTGTTTGTTTGGTCTTATGTTTGCTGTGTATGGCACTAGCTACTGATGGCTAGTCACATTGATTCCAAGCTTTATTCCCTGTGCATTCTTGATCTTTATGAATATTATGGATATGGGCTATATATTGTACAGGAATTGTTCAGCTACAATCCCCTCCTTTTGGGGTTAACAATGAGGACATTGTTCATCTTAAGTTTGGGGGTGCGATTGCATCACAATTTTGAAAATTTTGAAAGAAAAATAAATTTTGGAAGAGAATGAGTGCACAGAAGAAAATTTTTGAACAGGTTTTGTTAGAAAATGGTTGGAATATGTGAGATTTCACATACTTGAATTTTTGCTTGTGAAAAATTGTTAAAAATGAGCTGTTAGTTTCAGTTATTTGTCAAATATTGTTTGGATGATCCTGTGATATAAATTACTGCTCTATATGTTATATTAGATAGGAAATTTTTATTAATGTGCATGGATGAGTGCATTGTAGTGATAAAACATGTTGTTCAAGAGTTTTTAAGTAATTTACGCACTATTGGAGTTAAATGTATTCTGGATGTACTTGTTGAAGGGCTTAGTAGCAAATCAGGTTATATATTTGTGTTTCAATTGTTGATTTTAGAATCCCCTTTGGAATTCTTCAAAACTTTTGACTCAGTTCATAAGATTTGAAAAAAATGATTAGGGCAGTTCAATAAATGCGGTTGAGCCTTTCAAACTTACCTAATTGATGTGATTTCCCTTTGAACCCTTATTTTGAGCCTATTTGAAAAAAAAAACCAATTATAGATTCTTATTGAAAAACCTCACACCTACCTATCCTAGCCAATGTGTAAAACCATGATTCCCTTGCTTTAAGATAGATGATAAGTGATTGGGTGGTGGAATGTGGTGCTGTCATGCAAAGTACAAAAGATTTGGGAAAGGGGTGTAGAAAGCAAAAGAGTTCACATTGAAAAAAAAAAGAAAAAAGAAAAAGAAAGAGAAGAAGAAATATGCTTACAAAGAATGCTTGATATGAAAAATTCAATTTGGTTCAAGTTTGTGGGAGTATGCTTTATGAGAAAAGAAAGAAAACCCTTGAATGAGTATCATCTATCTTAAGGTATTTGATTGATTATCCTTTATCTTTTCTTTTGAAAACCTTAACCCTTGGCCCCATTACAAGCTAAGAAAAGTCCCTTTGATTTTTAAGTCAAGTGGAGTGAATTAAAAGAAAAGATGAAGGAATTAGGGGATGTTAAAATTGTTTATTTGAATATGAGTATATGATTTGAAGTGTTACTTTTAACTTTAACTTGTGCAAAAGGAATATATATTGACTCCATTCACACACTCACACTTAAGAACTCTCGAAAAACATGTTTTAAATCTATGAAGCATTCATCCTCGCATATTGTCTTCATTTCTTGTTGAATATAACTTATTGCGCAGCTGATGAGGATCAATTCATTCATACATACATGATGAGTAATTGGTTCACTCAATGAGGATAGACTTCTTTGCTTGAGGACAAGCAAAAGCTTAAGTTTGGGGGTGTGTTAACTCATAGAAATCAAGAGTATTCTAACACATTTTCTTCTCTTTACACTTATTTTTGGGTTCAAATTGTGCATACAAAGAGATTATAGAAGAAAATGTGATAGGACATAAGATAAATCAAAATTTTGTTGAATCATGAGTTAAATGCACATAGTTTTAATTATTTGTGAAAGTTAAAAGAGCTCATAACTCCCTCCTCTTTGTAGGTGGAGGATGACAAGTTGTAAAAGCTCACAAAAATCTTGGGAAGATGTGGAAGGAAGGGAAGAATGCAAGAGGAAGAGGAAAATGGACATTATGGAGGAGAAGCCTGCACTTGCTGTGGAATCTGCTGTAGCCAAAGTCATGGCGAAACCACCTGAAAAAGCATTGCTTCTGTCTGGTTCTGATGACAATTCGCTATGGCATTCGCTATAGCAAACCCACGGCGAACGCACGAAACTGATACTGTGCGTTTTGCAAAAGTAACACTGCTGATGCTATTTTAACCTAATGGGGGCGCCGAAATGGACATATTCTGCACAGGGGAAAGGTCTAAAACACAAGGAGGCTACTTAGGAGAGAACTCTTGGTGATCTTAGAGCTTGGGGAAGAGATTTGTGAAGAATTTCAAGGGTTTTCCTTCCCTTTTCTAGTTTTTCCCTCTTTTCTTCCTATTTTGCTGAGATGTTTATGATTCTTGAACTTAGTTGTTGGTTTGTATTGATCATGAGTAGCTAAAATTCCTAATTAGGATTACTTTTAACCATTGTATGGATTGAAACTATTGGATTATCTTGCTTTTGTTAGTTAATGAGTATATATGTTGATTTTTCTTTGAGCTTAATGCTATCTTGTGCTTGATCACCACATGATTAGAGTTGTTCAATTGGAAGATGCTTGAGAGAGCTATTTTGATTGTAGAACTTAAGAAAAATCATGCTAGACTTGAGGTTTAGGGATTAAATGGATGGTTTGTTGTTAGAATAGAGATATATCTAACAACCTAGCATAGTCAAGTGAAGGCTTGTTTTGGAAAGATGATTTTCATTAATTGTAAACAAGAGATTAAATATTTTTAATGAACATTAAAAATCAATCTTAACTTGAGAGAGCTTGGTTGATGATTTTAGGATCTTCGACTAGCATATAGATTCATTTAACTAGCATAAGTGAATGTTTGCATAGTTTCATGAAATACAATGGTAAAGAAGTAATCCTAAGTTAATATCTCTTGAAGTTAGACCCAATTTCCCAATTTCCACTGTTTTCCTTTGTTATTTTCATCAAACTTCTTTATTTAACTTGATCAATTTCAAATGATTCCATTCAACCTAATTAAGAACATGGTTAAATTAGTTAACTCGCTTTTGTCATAGTCCTCGTGGGAACGATCTTGACTTATCACTTTATTACTTGCGACCCGTGCGCTTGCGGAAGCTAAACGGCGAACAGGCAAGAAGCTCAATACTCTAACCTCTAAACGACATAAGTATGACGACTATCATTTTCACCTTTTTCGCCACTATCATCCATTTCAAGGATATTTGATTGTGTTTCACTTTGAGCAGTAGGTTCAAGTAGTCAAATAATCATAACCTCCATAAAAAATCATACTCTATCGGGCAGAATAGTATATAATATAATTTTATTCTAAATAGGCATAACAATATACTCAAAAATCATACTCAAAAATCACAATATGATTCAATTAGACAAAACAATATACTAAAAAATAATACTCTATACAATATGAGGCTAGAGTGACATATATATTCAATAAGGCAATTCAAAAATGTAACATGGTTCTAGTCCAAGCAAAAAAAAATAAAAAATAAACGGGCTTAAAGGGCCGGTCCGAGGCCTTCCAGGGCCGGCCCTTTTAGGCCCGAATTTCTTTTGAGGCTACAATTTGCAAACCCGGCCCTTGAAGGGCCAGGGCCTAAAAGGGCCAGCCCGACAGGCTCGGCCCGTTTTCCCGGCTCTATTTATAACAGAGTAAACAAAATATAAAGAAATAGAACAATAATAAAAAAAGTACAAAATAATTGAACTTTCTTTATTTTATCATTTGTTTTTGTATTTTTCACTTCAATTATCACAATATATACAAATAATGTGTGTGTGTGTATAGTATTCAATAAGATTCATACCTTTTTCAGTTATTTTAATCTAAACGAGCTTTTCAAACATTAATCCAAACATGTTTAAGGTAAAAAAAAGTCACTTTTGCCATCATCAATCTAAAAACAAATCATATCTACAATATGATTTTTTTTCTATATGATTTTTTCAAAAACCCATTTGCAAAAATAACTCATTCTCCACTACTATTCTAAATAGGCACTTAATCTTCACTCACTCTCACTCGGTGCCAGTCCATTTGCCAATTTGGACTCCTTTTTTTTAATCCCTTGAATGCTGCCAAACCAATCACACCTTAAACATTTCACTCGCCCTTGCAATCTCAGACAACTCTTCCAATTTTCAAGTTTCCACTATGCTGATTGGCTTATTGTTGCCGTATGACGTATATATATACCACTCTGATTTTATTTATAAATATCTTTTTATTAAAAATTTTGATCTTATTTATAAATCCAGTTTCAGTATAGTAAATGAGGTCATGACAATTTTAACTTTATTTATTGTACTAATGAAGAAATAATTTAAAGATAAATAGAGAAGAAAGAGTTGAAAAGTACCTATTTATAAATAAGGGCGTAGTTGAAAATTTATCCCATAATCATTGAGTTAACTATCTCTCATTGATATGTGAGATTTAGTTAAAATGAACTTATAAATAGGACCAGAGTGGTATAGAAGGAGAACATAAAAAAAAAACGGTTCAGTACACAAGGCTCTCACTAGATAAGGTATGGCCAGAGATAGAAGGGGAACATAAACTAATACTCCCTCCAATCTTTTTTATCAGAGCTCAAAATTTGAATTAGTTTAGTCCTTTTTATAGGAACTGGACAAAAATTGTCTTAACATTTAATAACTTTTTTCCATATTTTCCTGTCACAAATAATTTATATGGCATTAATTAAATGGTGGATTTTTTTAATTCTCTCTCCTCATTTCTTTTTATACTCTTACTCCCTCCGGACTTTTTTATAAGCAATTTTCTTTTTTTTAGAGTTGGTCCTTTTTATAAGCAACTTTCTTTTTGTTTCTCAAAATTTAAACTACTTTTTCCTTTTCTACCCCTATTAAATACACATATTTATATTAATTATCTCTCATTCACCACTAATTCTCTTTCATTTACTCATTTATTACACATTTTTTCTCATATTTTATATTTATACTCTCTCATATTTGTTACTTATTCTCTCTCCTATGCTCTTTTCATAAATAGGGCATATTTAGAAGAAACATTACATTTTTGACACATTTATTACTTTTAATTAATCTTAATCGCTAGTTCGTTTTGCGCAATAAAAATAAAAGTTGTTTATAAAAAGAACCGGAAGGAATATTATTCTACATTATCTTTCTTACTTTTCCTTATTTATTATCCATTTTCTCTCTCTTGCTTGTTTCCTCATAAATAAAGACATATTTAAAAAAATAATATTTATTTTAAACATACTTATTACTTTTAATTAATTTTAACTGTTATTTTAAATCAGGTAATACGTTTATTGATTATTGAGCTCTTAGAAAAAATAGTAATAGTATTTTCTACGAGTCCACAATCATAGCAAAGAAAGTTCATTTGCTTTTCTGATTCTCTATCCATATTATAAGTGTTACTATTTGAATGATTCATCTGTTCCACGTGCTACAGTTTGGAACGTACATTATCAGAAATATTTACATACTTCTGCTGGTGTGTCGCTTCATTTATACCCTCATTAATTAAGGTATTCTTCCTCCGGTCTTAATTATAAGATAAAATTAATTTTTTAAAAAAAATTAAGGAAGCCAATTAAATTACTTTAGAGTGTTTATATTTTTAGTATCATTAGATTATATATCAGTTTATTAGTCAAATTAATTAGTTTAGAGAAAAAAATATATAAATATTTTAAAGTAATTTAATTGGCTTCCTTAATTTCTCTAAAAAAGTCAACTTTGTCTTATAATTAGGACCGGAGGGAGTAATATCTCATTTTATTTTAATCCTACATGACAGATGAGTCATCTGAAAAAATTCAAATTTTATAATTCTGAAAAACAGAAACTTTATAATTTAGAAAAATAAAAGACGCAATTCCCTCCCATGAGTTATTATTTTTTAGAAATCATAAAATTTGAATTTCTCTAGATGACTCATCTACCATGTAAGATTAAAATAAGATGAGTTGTCATATTTTAATTAGTGAGAGTACAGATGAGGTGGCGCTCCGGGAGTATGTAAGTATTTCTCCAGACGTTATTAATTCATCTGTTTCCACGTGCTACATTTTGGCACATATAATACTCTTATATTTTTTTAATATAAGATATATTTATTTAATTTAATTATATTAAGGAAGTAAGTTGAATTGACTATTATAATATATATTTTCTAAAACATCCTAGTCATCTTCCTTAATTCCTCTATTCTCTCTTCTTCTTAACTATTGTTGAAGGAGCATTAATAATAATATGGACAAATGAGGAGAATATTAATAAATATAAAAATTATATTTTATATTTATGACCAAGATCAATTTTCTAAAATATTCTTATATTAAGGGGTGAAAGAGTAACAATTAGAAGGTACCTTGCAAGAAAAGTCTTCGACGGTTAGAATACTAGTGAATTTCCGTAAAAAAAAATAATACTAGTGAATGGCCATAAGAATAGTATGTACTGACATGAATATTAGTGTGTGCGTGTTTGTGTGTGTGTGCGTGCGTGTGTTGGGGAGTAGGGGATGCATAGTATATTGTTAATTGGTAGCACATGCTCGTTTGCACAAAAAATGTGAAGTTTGGATGGGGAGGTTTTAAAAAAGTACAATTTCTTTACATTTGTGTGTGTGCTAGGTGATGCATAGTATATTGTTAATTGGTAGCATATTGATAACTCTTCATATTTTATACATTTAAAGAATATTTTAAAGATAATTAGAGAATTATCTATATAATTTTAGAAGATTCAATGATATTTTATTGTGAAAAAAATCATATCAAAATGGTGCATTATTTATAGGATTTTATTGTAATTAATATAATTTTGAAAATAATAATAATAAAAAAAAAAAGAAAAAAAAACTTATTTCATTTTATTATTAGTTTAGTGCTCCAAATTCTTCTACATTGATTTGTTTCTTCTTCCTTTATATCAGGTGACGCTGAGGCAGCTGAGCCCAAAAAAAAAAATGGTATGGCTGCTGAATTTTGAGCCCAGGTCTCAACTGTTTGGGCCGAAGGATTAGAGTCTTGGACCAAAGGAATTCAAAGCCACATGGTAGGTGGGACGACATCGTTTTTGGGAAATTTGGAAAAGTGGGAGAAGGGGAGACCTAAGCTACAGACAGAGTGGGAGCCGCAATTCATCAATCATCATCTTCAACATCGCTGGACTGAAGGGAGACACAGCCGCACAGTGGAAAAAAGAAAGAAAGAAACAGATCATCATCTTCATCTATCGAAAAGCAACAGAGGAGCGGACATTTCTTCATCGTCTTGACCTATTGAGAGAGCCAGGGATCGAGAGCTGGGTATTGGAGAGCTGCGAGAGCAACTGGACAGAGGGGGCGCCGTTTCTGGTCGGAGGCTGGTGATAATCGCAGAGAAGAAAAGAAATAGAGCAGCCGACTGGAAGCAGCGGAGATTATTGCAGATCAGTCATCATCGCCGAAGGGAGCTCGCGAGCTACAGAGTGGGAGGAGAGCAACCGCAATTCATCTTCATCATCTATCGAGAGCGAGAATCCAGAGCAGAATCTGAGTGAACTAAGAAGAGGAAGCTTTTGTGTGTCAATTTCGTTGCTCTGTATTATTCTCTGTGTATTCTATTGCTCTTTCATCATGGCTCTGAACTCTGAATTTGATGCATATGTGATTACCATATGTGGCTAATTATTTTGAAACTAAAATAGTTATGAACTAATTTAAGGATTTGCTTAGTATTATTTTTGTTTTATCTACTTAGTGCTTGATCACCTATAAAATTGGGAAATTTAGATTATTCTTGGGAGATGGATCTTAATTAGACCATAAGATTAAGTAATGTGGGATTAAAATTTATTCTAATTTGTCAATAGGATAGGAATATACCTATTAGACCCATATAATCATATTAGAGTGAATTTGAACATTTATTGCCTTTTGAGTAAATTAGTTAGGGATAACAATTTTAACTTGAGAGAGGGGTATAAGTGATCGAAATATACTTATATCCATTAATACTCTAGATTAATAAATTAACATTAAGTGTTTTTAATTGGGTAAATACATGCTCTAAGACTTGAAGAAGGGATTAGCCACTCTAGATTGTTTTTATCGATTGAATTCTTTAAATAATTAAATTTGTTTTTTCTACATTTGTTTAAATTGTCTTTCAATCTCTTTTTTTTTTATTTGCTCAACTTAAATCAAAATGAGAATTTTAATGCTTAATTATCGATTATCTTGAATCTCTATGGGATGATCTTAATTTACTATTATACTATTTCTACGGCCCATACACTTACGATGCTTATTTAACATTTAATAGCATCATAAAAAATGTGAAGTTTGAATGGGGAGGCTTTGAAAAGGCACAAGTTCTTTACATTTAGTGTGTGTTTGGTTGGGCTTATTTTTAGATAATAAGTCCTTATTACACAAGCCGAGATAAAACTCTTCTCACATATACTTACCTTGTATACTATGAGTCACGATTTATAAATACTTATTACCTAAAAATAAACTATTCTAAACTATCACTTAACCATTAACCACTACTAGTGTGCAGTAGATGATGCATAGTATATTGTTAATTGGTAGCACATGCCTGTTTGCATAAAAAATGTGAAGTTTGAATGGGGAAGCTTTGAAAAAGTACAAGTTCTTTACATTTAGCCATGGGGAAGCTTTGAAAAAGTACAAGTTCTTTACATTTAGCCATCACCTACTACTATTGTGTGTAGTAGGTGTTGCAGTGGTTGTGGACCCTAAATTTTGACCAACTAACGATTATTAGATTAATATAAAAGACCAAAGCAAACTGTGGTTACTTTTTGACTTAGGGGACCATATTCTTATTTTTAATATTTCTTTTAATCCATAATATAAGACATATTTATCTTCTTTAATTAGATTAAAGAAGTTAAATTATTTGATTAATATGACATGTATTTTTTAAAATATTTTAATCATCTTTCTTAATTTCTCTATTTCTTCTCCTTCTTGATTATTATTAAAAGAGCGTGATAAAGGTAATTTAAAAAAAGATTGATAAATATAAAAATCATGTCTTATATTTAAGATCAATATTAACTCCTAAAATATATCTTATATTAAAAACCTAAATAGTATTAAAAAGTTTAGAAGATGATGAGTTGGGTCTGAGAGGTGATAATATTCAAATTTATGAGGTGTATATATATATGCCTCCATACTAAAAAAATGTTTACAAAAATACTTATGAATTTTCCATCCTCCAGGTTTTCACATTAACAAGAATTATTCAAAGACCTTGTGAGAGTCATGTGCCAAACATCCTTATCAAGTGGATCAATTCTTTCTCTAACTGCTACTTGGGGTCCCTTCTTGGAAAGATTCTTCATTCAAGTTAGCTTCTTTTCTTAGCTCCTCTCCTTTCAGTCGAGTGATTTCATAACTTCACCTCGAAAACTCGGGAGCTCGGTGGTAGATCGGTTGAAAATTCACGTGACTAACCTGTATCGAAAATTAAAGAATGGGAAGAGGCGGCTTTGAAAAAGCATATGTTTATAAATATTTTAAAATAATTTGTTCAATTTTATAAATAAAAACGTGTAGTTTCTCTTTTAGTTAAAGTATTAAATATTTAAAAAAATTATAAAAAATTGAAAACAATTCTATTTTTTATCTATAAAATATTAAAATATCACTCATTCTAAGTAGAATCTAGTTCTAAAAAAAACTAAAAAAAATTGGGGTCCCTGCTCTTTGTCATATTGTCATGTCCATGGGAATATATGTATCGAAGAAAAGTCTGCGATGTACAATGTATACTTGGAATTATTTGTTAATTTCTCAAAAAGTTAACTTATTTGAGAAGTTCATGCACAATTTATTTGTTGTACATTTTATTTTTAAAGAAGTCGAGATTATTATATTCTTTGAAAATAATATACTAATTTTTAACGTTAAAAACACGTAATTTTGCTTTGGATTTTCTTTGGGGGTTCAATTGTAAAAGGTATTTTTGGACATGAAACACTGGGTATGCTATTAAAATATATTAATAATCAGTGCCTAGCTAATTTTGAATTCCTCCTTTCTTGCCTATTTCTTTTTGGGCCAAGTCGTTGTAGTGCATTTCAAATTTGCTCGCTATGATCAAACAAATGGAATTTAAACAATAAGACAAATTCAAACAAAAAAGTTAATCATCTACGTCAATTCAAAAGTTTAGAGAGACTTATTCTCAAGTTTGAAGAATCAAACAAGTTATACAGGATTAGGAGGAAAAAAACACTCTAAGAAGGACTATATATAGTGAAATTTGCAACCAATATTGGACACGGCAACATAGGAGACAAGTGCCAACATGGGAAGTTTAAGGGTTTTCATGTATTTCATGGTTTTTTATGCCATTGTTTCTATCGAAATGACTTGCTGCCAAAGCAAAGTCTGCCTGCCGGAGAAGCAAGCAGCTTTATTCGTATTTGGAGACTCACTATTTGATGCGGGAAACAATAACTACCTCAACACCACACCTTCAGCTCAGGCAAACTTTGATCCATACGGCGAAACCTTCTTCAAGTACCCCACCGGAAGATTTTCTGATGGAAGAGTCATCCCAGATTTTATTGGTACATTTGTGAATTGTAACATTCTAACGCTTAACTCTTAAAATTGTCCACTGTAGCCCTATTAACTCTCAACCTATTTTGAAACTTTGAGAGAAAATGGCTTCAAAGCGAGCAATTTCAAGAAGGCATTACATGAACCATCATCAAAATGCATTCTTTTAGAACTTGTCTCTAAGTTTTTAATTTTGTTGTGGATGCAGCTGAATATGCCAAGCTACCGTTGTCACTACCATATCTGCATCCAGCATCGTCCCTTGATAATTATATATTTGGGGTTAACTTTGCATCAGGAGGATCCGGCGCTCTGGTTGAAACCAGTGAAGGAATTGTATGACATCATTAATTGTCTCATTATATTTTTGTGTTCAAATGTGATCATTTATTAAAGTTGATGACGACACGTTAACCCTTTTTAAGCCATCATTATATATACGAGACATTGCTTAATTATATTATACTACTTTTTAAGATAACAACTGCTTAATTCATTATCTCTAACGTTAATACTACTATATTTACGTTTATATCGTCAGTTTGTAGACCTAAAGACACAGGTGAGACATTACAAGAACGTGAGAGATGTTCTGAGGAAAAAACTTGGGAGTGAAGAAGCCAAAGCATTTTTGTCTAGATCGGTGAACCTATTCAGCGTTGGAGCCAATGACTATGGAGCACGTTTCGTCTCAAATATCAGTGTTCTTCAACGTTACTCCATGCACCAGTTCGTGGATATTGTGATTGGAAACATCACAGAAGCCATCAAAGTGAGTGTGTGTTGCAGAAAGTGATGGCCAAGTTTCTTCCTTTCTTCTATCTTGGTCCTATCCATTTTTTTCAGAATTGTAAAAGTCTATGTTGCTTTACAGGAAATTCACAACCTGGGAGGAAGGAAATTTGCGTTTTTGAATGTTGGTCCCATAGGTTGCACTCCGGGCATTAGGTTTCAGGTAAAAGGATATGAATGTAACGAAGAGATGACAGAATCTGGAAGGCTACACAATGTTGAATTTACTAGAATGCTCCAGAAGCTTCAGAAACAGCTTGTGGGCTTCAAATACTCTGTCTTTGATTTCCACAGTTCACTGTCTCAGTTGATGAAGTACCCTTCTAAATATGGTATGCGTCTTCAAACTCTTATTTTTCAACATTCCATAGCTAAGCAAAATGTTGCCTCAAAAAAGAAAAAAAAAAAACAGAGGAGCCCCTGTTTCAGGATTGAATACTAAGAGGCTGAGAAACTCTCAAATCCCAAGATAATCAAATGTAGAGCATAATTAAAAGCAATATGAAGTATGTTTTCAGTAGCACTTAGTGTTCTAAAGTAATTTTGGTGTAGTCGTCATCCTAAAGAATTTTTTCCTAGAACCCTATATTTTTTAGTATAATTTTGCTCTTAAAGTATTTAGTAGCAATGAACACACTAATTTTAGGATAGTAAGTGCTACTGGAATAACACTTTATGGCATTGAATACACCAAAAATTACTTTAGAATACTGAGTAGAAAAAAATACTTCTAGATATTGAACGCAACTTAATCGAAGCTCGTGATTTGGAGAAGCAAAAACTTTCAAACCCTACGATAATCAAATTTCAAGAAGAATGAAAAGTTCTTTATATATATAGAATCTCGTGGTTGTGACTTGTGGTATATGTTGAAATATATGAATTTTGATGAGCAGGATTCAAAGAAGGGCAAGTGGCATGCTGTGGAGGTGGAGCCTCCAGGGGAGATGATAGCTGTGGGGGTAAAAGAGGAATAACAAAGTATGAATTATGTGAGAAAGTGAATGACTACGTCTTCTTCGACTCTCTTCATCCCACTGAGATGGCTAATAAGTATTTTTCAAGCTTAATGTGGTCTACAAATCTCGCCTTCAATAAGCCTTACAACATGAAACAACTCTTTGAACTTTAAGTTGTGATAGTACTGTTATTTTTTTCTTGAATAAACAAGTTGTTGGGCTTTGATTGCTTAAATAATTATTTTCTTCCATTGTTGTACCTTATTTTTCTTTGTATGAAAATAATGTTGGAGTTTTCTCCCTCCCCAATTACTTGTAAGCTAAGTTACTCGCTTGGATTTAAAATATAAAAAGTTGACAAGGTAATTAATGGCTATTTTCTATTTTAATTCCTAACAAGAGAAACATGACATGGATTAAATGTCTAATTGAAAATCACATTATTCAATAAAGGTAAAATATGTAAATTTTATCAATTTAAGATGCATTAAATAACTTAACTAACATTCCCTAATTTTGTGAATTAGTTAAAAACATTTTTTTAAAGAGTACGACTATAACTCTCTACTGCAAGTCAAAGTCAACAGTTAGAGGTTGACGGCTCTGAAAAATCAGAAGTGAAAAGAGATCTCTCAGTTCACTTTTCAACACAACTTATACACTTATCGGTTCAGACTATAGCGTTGCCCTTACTCCTCATCTATGTCATTATCCATATTCTAACTTACTTATGTATTGAAATCAGCCTACATACTTGACTTGAACCATTATCTCTGGTTATTATAATATTAATTTAAGAGAGAAGCCAAAGCCCAGGAAAGCAAATAATATATGAAACTGATCAGTGAGAAGTTAGTGGCAATATGGCAACTTTAGGGATGATGTATATGTATTTGTGTGTGTTGTTTTTGGGTATTTCTTCTATCCAAATCAGAAACTGTTCTGGGAATAATTCATGCTTGTTGCATGAGAAAGAAGCTGCCTTGTTTGTATTTGGGGATTCACTATTCGATGTAGAAATTAATAACCATCTCAGCCATTCTTTTCCAATAAGCAAGGCTAACTATATATTTCCCTTATATATTGAGTAGGAGGTTTCATTTTGACCTTTCTATTGAGTTAGATTACGGGGGTGTTTGTTTAAGCTTTTTGCACAGTAAAAACGCACTTATTACGCAAGCCGAGAAAAAACTCCTCTCACATACTTACCTCGTATACCGTGAATCACGAATTATAAGCACGTTTTGGACAAAAATAAGCCATTCCAAACGCACACTACAAAGCAAGGCATTCGTTTACCATATAATTCCCGTATATATTGCTGCTTATCCCAAGTAATAATAATATTATAATAAAATGTTCGTCAATGTATAACTTTAATCCGTGAGACTTGAATCTCTTCAAGTAATCATGATTTGTTTTAACTGTTGCTGTGGGGGCAAGAGAGGGATTAAAGAATACGAGTTATGTGAGAATATAATGTTAATGATTTTGTGTATTTTGATTCTGTTCATCATTCGGACAAAGCAGCTCAACATTTTGCCAACCTCGTGTGGACTGGACAAAATCATTTCACTTACCCTGACAATCTCCAACAACTCTTTCAATTTCAAGTTAGAATTGCCCCACGTGGGGAAGGGAATAGCATAAATTTATAACAAGCTTTCCTATGATCGGCAACAATCATATTGCAAGTGTTACTATTTAAAAGATCCATCTGTTCCATGTGTTATAGTTTAGCATAGATCAACAACGACAAAGCTTTTTTTTTTTTTTTTGGGTCAACCAACAACAACAAAGCTTTATCCTATTAGATAGGATTGACTATATGGATTGCACGATGCCATTGCACTCTATTGAAAATCATATTTTTGGACAAATTATTAGACAAATGAGCTCGCTCTATAACCACATTAAGTGTTCACTCCGGTTTTCCTTTACCTCTTTTTAGAGGGCTGATCCATATTGCTTAATCAACACTCCTCACCGTTGCATACAATAGCCTTCTTTGAATGTGTTCAAATCCCCTTAAACAATTTTCTATCATTTCCCTCTCGATAGATGCTATTTCAATTAGTTCGCGCATATGTTAATCATTATAAATTTTATCTTTTCTTATATGACCATATATCCAACTCAGCGTTCTTATCTCGACTACCCCCACTTTATGTTCATATTGTCCCTTTAAAGTATAACATTCACTATGTAGCATTATCGGTTTTATAGCAATACGATAAAACTTTTATCTTATTAATTACTTTCCGATAACAAAAAATTTTAGTAGATTTTTTTTTTTAAAAAAAAATTTATATCACCCAACTTGAATTCAGTATATAATCATTTATTCCTTATTAGTTTGGCATGGATCAAACGTTATTAGTTTATATTTCGCTACGGCATACATTAACAATTAGAATATACCTAGCAAGAAAAGTCTTCGATGGTTAGAATACTAGTGAAAAGCCGTAAGAATATATCATCTATTCTAACATGAATTTATATATATATATATATATATTGGAGAGTGTATCATTGTTTGATCGATACAGGGTCTTGAATCAGACAAAAATCCCTTTTTTTTTTGGAGTGATCATATGTATTTCATAATGAAGCTATTACAGCATGACATCCATTCAGGAAAAAAAACAAGGAAAAACTAGTAAAATAAAAGTAGCTAAGTAAGCATTGTTGATGACAATGTAGACCGTAAGTTTTGACTAATTGTGATTAGGATGAATAGGAAAGACCTGATATTATCTTTTAAGAAAAATATTGGGTTTGAACTTTATAAAAACTATGCTGACATAGCTATATGTCTGTCTCATTTGGATTTGAATTTATTGGAGCTTTTACACACACACACACACACACATCTCACATTTCTTTAATATTAAAAAGTTTAGGTCATGAGTTGGGTCAGAGAGCTGGCTGATACTATTTATAGTATATCTTCATACTCGAAAAGACACTTACTGAAATGCTTATAAATCATCCCCGATCAAGGGTTTTACACCTTTACATCAACAACAAGAATCAATGACCCTATGAGGGTTACATGCCAAATATCCTTACCATGTGAACCAACTTTTATTATTAGATCACATTTTAAATGAAAGAATATTGGATAACAAACAACACCAAACATAGACTAACTTGCCTTGAAAAGTATAGAATAGGAAATTAGAAAAGAGGCGGCTTTGAAAAGTACATGCTTATATAAATGCTTTTAAATGAATATCTGTTAAGGTCCTATTTACCAGCAAAAAATTCAAAATGGGCGAATTCTGCCCCCTTATCTCTACCTTGCTTGTTGTTTGCATAAAGTCTTTTTCAGAACCAGATAGGGCATTGAATGTTCAGTTTTGACCTTTCTCTTGAGCTCAATTACAGAGCAAAAACATTCCATTACTTCTCCCTTTTCTTCCGTTCTCTTTTAGTCTAACAAGACCTTGGATTGATACTTATATCCCAAGCAATATTAATACAAAGTTCGTCAATTTGTAACTTCTTTAATGAGACTGAAGTCTCTACACGCAACATTAGTGATGCTTATCTGACTTATCTGCATATATTAATGTGTTCTTTATTTGATTCTGTTCATCCTACAGATTCTGCTGCTCAACATTTCGCCAACCTCATGGGGACTGCAAATAATGATTTCACTCACCCTTACAATCTCAAACAACTCTTTGATTTTGATCTAGTCTGAATTGTGCTAATTAGGTTTATTGCATAGCTTTCAGTAGAAGGGGAATATCAGTGTTCTTCAACGTTACTCCAACCACCAGTTCGTGGATATTGTGACTGGAAACATCACAGAAGCCATAAGAGTGAGTGTATGTCTGTGTTTTGCAGAAATTAATGACCAAGTTTCTTCCTTTCTTCTATCTTGGTCCTACCCATTTGTTCATAATTGTAAAAGTCTATGTTGTTTTACAGGAAATTTGCGTTTGTGAATATTGGTCCCATAGGTTGCAGTCCGGGCATTAGGTTTCAGGTAAAAGGATATGAATGTAACGAAGAGATGACAGAATCTGCAAGGCTACTGAATGTTGAATTTCCCAGAATGCTCCAGAAGCTTCAGAAACAGCTCGTGGGGTTCAAATACTCTGTCTTTGATTTCTACAGTTCACTTTCTCAGTTGATGAGTTACCATTCCAAATATGGTTTGTGTCTTCAAACTCTTATTTTTCAACATTCAATGGCTAAGAAAAATGTTGCCCAAAGAAACAGAGGAGGCCCTGTTTCAGGATTGAATAATGAGAAGCTGAGAAACTTTCAAATCCCAAGATAATCAAATGTAGAGCATAATGGAGTAATTTTTTTAGCAGCACTTAGTTTCTAAAGTAATTTTGGTGCATTCTTCATCCTAAAGAATTTGTCATAGTATCCAGTATCATAAATTTATTTTTTGAGTAATTTTGCCCTTAGAGTATATAGCAGCAATGAACACTCTAATTTTAGGATAGAGAGTGCTACTAGAAAAACAATTTATAATGTTGAATCCACTGAAATTTATTTTAGAATACTGAATAGGAAAAAATATTTAATGATGCTAAATGCAACTTAGTCGAAACTCATGATTGTGAAAAGAAAAAACTTTCAAACCATAGGATAATCGAATTTCAAGAAGAATTAAAAGTTCTTTATATATATATATATATATATATATATGTTCTCCCCTATTTTATTTATAAGTAATTTTTTCTCTTTTAGGGTTGGTCCTTAATATAAACAACTTTTTGTGTGTGACAAATTACGTTTTCCTTTTTTATTCTATTAAATACACATCTTTATATTAATGAATCATTAATTCTCTTTCATTTGATCATTTATTATTCATTCTCTCTCATATTTTATATTCATTCTCCTTCATATGTTCTTTTCATAAATAAGGGCGCATATAGAAAAGACATGACATTTTTGACACATTTATTGTTTTTAAATAATCTTAACCGACAGTATTTTACGCAATTAGAAAAAATATAGCTTATAAAAAGAACCAAAGGGAGTACACACACATATAAGCTCGTCGTTGTGAGTAGTCATATTTTGTTGAATTATTTGAATTTTTATGGGTAGGATTCAAAGAAGGGCAAGCGGCATGCTGAGAGGGTGCAGCCTACAGGGGAGATGATAGCTGTGGGGGTAAAAGAGGAATAAAAAAGTATGAGTTATGTGAGAATGCGAATGACTACGTCTTCTTTGACTCTCTTCATCCCACTAATGTGACTAATCAGTACTCCCTTCGATCTTATTTATAAAAGCTTAATAATCGAATTACGTGATTTAAAAAAGCGGTTAAAATTAGTTAAAAATAATAAATATATCCAAAATAAACTTTATTTTTAAGTATGCCCTTATTTCTAAGGGGCAAGTAAGAGAGAGAAAAAAAAGTAAATATAAGTATCACCAACCTTTTAATTAATACAATACATATAATTCATAAGGGGTAAAAATAGAAAAAACTCATTAAATGTTTAGACAACTCTTATCGAGCTCTTATAAAAAAGACCAAGGTAATTCAAACTTTAGGCTCTTATAAAAAAGGACCAAAGGGAGTATTTCTAAAACCTAATGTGCTCTACAAATCTCATCTTCAAGAAGCCTTATAACATGAAGCAACTCTTTGAATTTTAACTTGAGTTGTACTTTGATTCATTAAATAAAGGGAAAATTGCTACTAGAGGCAAAGAACAGAATTAATTGTTAGAACTGGCTAACACTCAAGAGGGGGTGAATTGGGTGTAACATAAAAATTTAAGAATTTTGAAAATCTTTTACATTTTAGTGAAAACAACAAGTATGAAGATTATGAATTATAGATTCACAGTTGATTATTCAAATCAAATATTCTAGAATTATAAGAGATAAGGGAAGAGGATATGCAAACTATGATTTATACTGGTTCAGTCTAATCCTTGATAACCTACGTTCAGTCCCTAAGCTCCACTTGAGATTTTCAATCCACCATCTTCTTGTTTAATCCGGGTACAAAAGAAACCACAACAATTCCACAAGTTTAGTCAGGCACTTGCGAAGCCTTTTACAAATCATAGACTCTCAGTATATTCAACATCAACTCCCTCACACCAAGGCAAGAACCCCCCTTACACACCGTAAGGATATAACATCTCTTGATGATAAAAATTACAATGATCTTCTATCTCAGAAGCGAATTAAGATGAACATTAAAGCATAATACAAACAATCTCTTTCTAAAGTAGATTATATAAGCATAGAGAAACATAGAGTAAATTAGTTTGAGAATTTTGGCATATCGACGGTGAAGGCATAAGCTCTCTGTCTTTGGTTTTGAATGTTTCTTCTATTTATAGTTGATGAAGAGTATTTGGCCGTTGAGCATATTTCTTCCTGTTGAGCTTTTCTTCTTCCCGTTGAAGTCCTCAGAATATTATCGTTGGAACTTTTTTGACACAATTTGCTTTTTGGATTTTGAATCTTAATCACCTATAATCTTCATATAAACTTGATTTGTAATGATTAAGAATAATATAATCAAGATTTATATGAGTTTGGAAGAAAATCGTGAAATCTGAAACGATGATTAAAAACTGGGCAAAACACTACTATGAAGAATCACTGTGGTGATGTGGTAGTGATGGAAACACATCACTCGAGTGATCTTATCTTTGAAATATTACAAATTACTCAAGTAGTCACCACAGTGATCTTAGGCATTACTTTCACATCACTGGAGTGATCTTTGCTAGTGATAAACTCATTTTGAATCCAAATCTACCAAACGACCTATCATTGGAAAGTTCTTGAATTCTACGTTCAAAAAAAAAAAAAAAAAAAGCTCAAAATTCATTATATTTTGAAATTTATGATCAAATTTATAACATCTAGTCTGGAGCAACATCTTTATACGATCGAGCACTTCTAAAATTTATATCTCTTCTAGATGACAATCTTTGACATGATCTTAATGTTGTTGAAACACCTCTTGAGTATAGTTTTATATACAACAAGTTTCAGTTCAAAACTCATTGTCTTCTGAAAGTTATGATTTAAAGAATGTCTATTGTTCTAGAATATTGTGAGAACTTCAAGCATCAACTTCCAAGATCCATATCTTTTATGTCTGATAATATTTGAAATTGATCTTAGCTTTTGTGAGACTTATTCTGAGTGTTGCTCATATGCAACAAGTTTCACCTCATTCAAAGTTGTGATGTAGGATATATGTCCAAATTACTGATCCTATTCTGCAATAACGTGACAAATTCCTGTGTCAACTTCCAAAACTCATACCTTTTTCATTTAACATTCTTTGAGCTTGAGCTTGGTGTCGTTGTGTCAAATTTAGAGTCTAATTTCATATAAAACAAGTTTCAAATCAATTAGATATGTGATTTGAGATATATATTCAAAATACCAAACCTTTGTCATACTAAATGAAAACAGAGCACAGAGTGGTCATCACTATGACATCACTAGAGTGATGCCTGCCAATGATGAACAATATCACTTGAGTGGTCACTTAAGTAATCATCTCTAGAGGTGTCACTTAAGTTATCTCTCGAGTAAAGTTGGTATAAATTCCATATAAACCATCTTAACTTTGAAGTGAGTCATTCCTATATCTATTTGCCTATATAGGCTTCTAATATCATATCAAAGGATTTGAATCTTGATATTCTTCTTATATTTTGCAAGTTCTCGTTTCTTCAATCTCTTCTCTTCTTCTTCTTCTTGATTATTCTCCACAACCCATCTTGATAACTTCTTTCTTTTCTTGGCTTATAAGTTCTTCTTTCTTACTTTTAATCCCTTTTCATAATCCAACTTCACAGTTTCTTCCTTTCTTTGACTAATATAATGAATGCTCTTCTTTCTTCACTCTTCCTTCTTCTTTTTCCTCTTGATTATTCTACATAACCTAACTAGATAACTTCTTTATTTTTTTTGACTATCTTCAATCTTCCTTTTTGTTTTTCCTCTTGATCATTCTCAATACTCCAACTCAATAGCTCCTTTTCATGATATGATGAAAGTTCTTCTTTCTTCAATCTTTTTATTGCACACCTTGATCATTCTTCATAGTTGACATTGACATCTTTTTTCTTTGTTTGACTCATCTACAAGATATTTAATCATTAAATGTAGTAGTTAGGCAATGTTGGAGATAAATGCATTATGCAAACTTTTTGCTCTTAATATTTGGCATCATCAAAACTAATCATATATAACATTATCTCCCTTTTTGATGATAGTAAATCCTTTAAGAAAAATAAGTGTGAATATGACAAAAAAATTGAATGTAACATAATGCAATAATATTTTTTTTTGCCTTTCTCCCACCTATTTGGCATCACCAAAAAGTTTGAAGAATATGAAAACAAGTAAGAAGTGCCTTTCTCTCCCTCAATCAAAAAGGCATGTATCATCCTTCACTCTTAATATGATGCAAATAAAAAAGAACATTTTTAAGAAACTTTCTTAATCAATGCTAATCGATACAAAAGAGTGCAAACTATTCATAAAATATAAAGAGAGAGAGGGTTTAGAAATGTTTATTTGGATTCAGCAAGCTAATGATTGATCCATGAAGTCCATTACCTTCTTTTCTTGTTGAATTAGATCCATGATGGTGTGTTCACCACACTTTCGCCGTGCAACTCTGAGGCATATTCATTTCATCTCTGAGTTTCTTGCGTTGAGTTGAGCTTTCTTCCATAAATATCATGTCAAGCTAATTGCTTCTTCGTATTGGCATAGGTGTTTGTTACTTTAAATGTTGCAACAAATATATTTCCCTTGATTGAGCGTCAAAACATTTTTCCTTAAATTTGATAGTTTCTTCTTGTAGTGCATTGAAGAATGCTATTGCACAAAATAAATTCTCCTACCACAAGTGCAAATCTTTCTTCCATAAAGAATGATTAGTGCCATCAAGTATCAAAATTACCCTTTTTAGAAGATATTTGCAAATTAAGATCATGAAAGAACAATATATGAGAAACTCATAATCAAAACTAATCAATTGAGACACTACAAAAAAATGTGATTTAGTAGCGGTTTTTACAACATTAGTAGCGGTTTACAAAATCGCTACTAAATCGTATGTTGCAAGCGGATTTGTAGCAGTTATATAAAACCACTACTCAAGCAAAATAACCGCTACTTTATTTGTAGCGGTTCAATCCCACTGCTACAACATAGCCTTAAGAAGTAAACTTTTTCTGGGATATTTGTAGCGGTTATATACACTACAAATATCACAAAGAAAATTTTCAGGGCGAGAAAAGAAAAATGAATTTTTTTTACTCATTTGTAGCGGTTTATAAATGGCTACTAATATCAATTTCCTATAATTAGTAGCGGTTATAGAACCGTTACTAATTTCATCAAAATTCAAAATTCGCGCAAAAAAAATAATTTCGGTTTGAAAAAGGCGTGTTAATTAGTAGCGGTTTAATAACCGCTACAAAAATTAAGAAAATTTTAAAAAAAAAATACAATCATTTGTTTCAGTCTTTTTGATATTAAATTAAGTAGTTTATTTTTTTTAGTAGTTTAGCTAATTTAATTAGCTTATTATTCAATAGTTTAACTCATTTATAAATTAAAATGAATAATTTAATTTAGTTGGATAAGTATAAAAATTGTATTGATAATATTATTAAGGATACGTAGGTAATAAGGAACTATTATGTTGTCTACTACAATGTAATTGTGTATGAAAATGAGATAAAGCTCTGAAATATCTGAAAAAAATAGTGAGAATAAATTTTATGTGAAAGAAAAAAATATTGAAATAAAAAATTAAAAAACTTGTTACCATATTTGATCTTATTGTTAAGCTCCTCAACTTATACAAAAAAAATTTGTAAATGAGAGAAAATGAAAGAAGGGTAAGGTGAAAAGAAATGGGAAAGTGTTTGAAATGAGTTGTGGTAGGGGTATTTATAGAGATCGGCATAGCATTTGTAGCGGTTAATGTATCCATTTTGTAGCGATTTTTAATTAGTAGCTGTTATTTTTATTTTTGTAGCGGTTTAAAAACCTCTACAAATATTATTTTATTTTATTTTTAAATATATTTTTTCCAGTTTTTTTTAAAGACAAAAACATAATTTGAATTTGATCACTCATCCTCGCCATCCTTACAGAAATTATTTAGAAAAATTATTGTTAGTGATGTATTATTAAATTAAAAAAATTTAATTTAAATGATGTGGACTTAAAAAAATGCATCGCAGTAGAGGTAAATTGTCATCGCCTTCAGGGAAGTAGTTTTCAAAATCGGCTGGTTGAAATGGCTCACTCTCGTAGGCGATGTTATCGCCTTCACCCATGTCGTAAAGGTCTCATGGCTTTAAATGAACGACCATGTGTCAATCTCTGTGCCTCTGAAGCAAGAATATATGGCTCATCATCTTAAGAAATACTAGTATGAATCGGCCTTGAGAAATTGACTGATGTGATCCCTAAGTCATCAGTTGTCAGTCCCCGAGAAGTAGTGATATTTACGCACAAACACTTGAACAGCGTCACGGTGAAACGGCCTTGATAATTAAGTTCGACTACATCAAGAAGCTTTCCATAGTAAGGGACTCCTCCGAACTGCATGTTGGCGTCACTGCTTCTCGCATAACTCCTTGTCCCAAATGTGTCATAAACACTCGAATTTTGAGTTTGCAATCTTTGATCCCGTGAAACCATACAAAACTTGAAACCATTAACACTGTACGCTGTAAACCTTTTTGCATGATCAATAGGGCCGATTGCGAGAGCTCTAAAATCTGATGAGTGTGGGTTGTGGTCATTCAATATTCTGGTGCAAACCAGGTCAAAAATTCTCTATGGACCTTTTTGTCAACTTTCGAGGATGTTTGTGTACGGATCCTGAGTTGACGCTTAACATGACTTCTAAATTCCCTGCAATTAATAATGGAAAGGCAATAGTGAAATGAAAATGAAAAATGTTACAAAAGATATAGAATAACATGTGAGTGTACAATTCTTACTGTATGAAAGGTTCAACTTGAGTGCAATTAATCAAGATATGTCTATGTGCTTGCAACTTCTCAGTTGCCGTTAGTTTGAACTTCTCAATTCCTCCAACTAGTTTACCAACACGAGGGATAAATTCTCGTGATGTTGGAGTAGGTTCAGGACAATCGTCAATACGAGGTGGGCGGTTGAAAGCCGTCTCAAGGTCATCAAAGTACCTTGAACAAAAATACAGCACCTCATCCCTTATATAGCCTTTAGCTATAAAACCTTCTGGTCACGCCTTATTCCTTACGTAAGATTTTAATTTCCCAAGGAATCTATGAAGTAAAGAAGAGAAAATTGATACTAAATGCTGAAAAGGATGACTAGCAAATATAAGAACTAAAATGAAGCACATATTTAAAATGAGTACCTCTTAATCGAATACATCCATCGATATTGTACTGGGCCAGCAAGCTTTGTTTCATGAACGAGGTAGACTGTAAGGTGAACCATCATAGTAAAAAAGAATGAAGGAAAGATCATCTCTAAATGACAAAGTATAACAATGATTTTGAACTACAACTGATCGAGCTCCTCAACGATTAAAACCTTAGAACACAACTTCTGAAAAAAAGAACAAAGTTTCACCAAAATGATGGAAACATCGGGAGGAAGTGCGTTCTTTATAGCCATAAGGAGTAACTGTTGCATAAGAACATGTGAGTCATGACTCTTCAGGCCAGCAAACTTTCGAGCCTGCAAGTCAACATATCGAGAAATGTTGCTTGAATACCCATCAGGAACTTTTAATTTCTTCAACGTCGCAAGGAAGACTTCCTTGTTTGGTTTTGTGAGGGTAAACTTTACCGGCTGAAATTTGTCATGCTCATCTGGCCAAGCGTCTTCACAAACTCCTATGGCGCATAAATCTTTCCTCGCTTAAAGGTGATCTTTTGTCTTGCCGGGTTCGTTAAGCAGCGTATATAGCACATTATCGCAAACATTCTTTTCAATGTGCATGACATCAAGACTGTGGCGAAGTAAATTATATCTCTAATATGGAAGAGTGAATAAAATACTTATCTTCTTCCACTGCTGAGGCGTCGAAGTCCTACGCTTCTTTTGGCGAGTTTATGCTGAATCGTTGCTTTTTTCAAACTCGAAGTCAACATGCTCAAGTTACTGTAAGATATCTTTACTGGAAAAAGTCTGAGGTGGTCCTCTTTTTTCTAGTTTCCCATTGAAGCGATTCCGTTGTAATATGAACTTATGCCTTTCATCGAGAAACCTCCGATGCCCCATAAAGCACTACTTTCGGTTGTGGGGAAGGCGCACTGCGTCAGAATCAAAATTGCAAGCTGGACACGCCGACCCAGTACGCACATTCCAACCAGATAATGTGCCAAGGCTAGGAAAGTTACTAATCGTCCATATTAAGGCTGCACGCAAGTTAAACAAAGTCTTCCCATAAGCGTCGTATGTCTCTATGTCGACATTCCACAAGTCAAGCAATTCCGCAATAAGCGGTTGGAGATACAGATCGATGTCATTACCTGATGCCTTTTTGCCTGGAATGATCATAGACATAATGAAAGAGCTTTGTTTCATACACATCTAGGGGGTAAGTTGTAGGGAACTAAGACTACCGGTCAAATACTGTAACTTGTGCTAAGATTCCCGAAAGGATTGAAACCGTCGGTCACCAACGCAAGCCGAACATTTCTGGGGTCAGTCGCAAAATCTGGAAAGTCATTGTCAAACGTTTTCCAATCATCTGCATCCCGGGGAGGTCTTAATTTACCATCTTCATTCTTATCAACGGCATGCCACCTCGTGTTCTCCGCAGTTTTAGACAATATAAATAATCTTTATAGGTGAGGTTTCAAAAGGAAATACCTGAGAATCTTTGCAGGTTTCCTCTTCTACTTTTTCCCCTTCTTAATTGTCTTATACCTCGATGTGTGGCATCTCTTACAAGTCTCCCTGTTGGAATCGTCTCCCCAATACAGCATACAATCATTGGGGCATGCATCAATCTTTTGATAGTTCAACCCTAACCTGTTGATAATCTTCTTGGCCTCGTAGAATGTTGTGGGAATCTCAGCATTGGGGAATGCATCTTGTAATAATTCGAGCAATATCGACATTCCCTTATATGTGATTCCATACAAGCAGTTGATATGATACAATTTTATCAAAAAAAGATAATTTAGAATATTTTTGACAACCTTGATATAAAGGATGATCTGCTTCATCCATCAAGCTGAAAAAATCCGAAGCTACTTCATTCCTCATGAACAGCGGCTCAGAACCGCGCACTTCTTCATTGAAGTTGTTGCCTTGAAATCCAAATGCATCACGCACAGCATCATTCATAGAATCATCTTCATCTAGTTGAATGCCTACTTAAGAACTTTGAGGAAGAGTATCATCATATCTAATACCGGCCTTTTCACCATAAATTTCCCAGAACGTATAGTCCTCCGGGAAAGGCTTCATAAGCAAATATTCCTTAACAACATTTCATGTATATCACTTCTTGAACTTGCATCTCTAACACGGACAGACGATCTTACCGTTACAGCTAGTGTGAGTGAATATGAAATCCAAGAAACTGTTTAATCCGTACAAATATTCCGAAGAATTGCGTGGCAACTGATCCATGACTTATCCATAGCTACTAGTGACAGAGAAGAAAGTATAGTGAAGAACATGAGTGAATAGAGAATGAAGAGTACTTAGAACCTTATATTCTGAATTTCCAACATTTAATATTTTGTAGCAGTTAAAAACCGCTATAGTAACCGCTACTAATATACATTTATAGCGGTTATATATAAGTAACCGCTACAAATTTGCAAAAATTGGGTGAAAATTCAAAATTAAAAAGTTGAGTATTTGTAGCGATTATTTATATAACCGCTACAAATAGTCAACAATTCAATTTTGAATTTTGCCACGCACATGTCTTTGCATTTGTAGCGGTTTTTGCATTAACCGCTACAAATAAGGAACTATATTTCAAATATATATATATATAACCGCTATAAATAGTCAACAATTCAATTTTGAATTTTGCTGCGCACATGTCTTTACATTTGTAGTGGTTTTTGCATTAACCGCTATAAATAAGGAACTATATTTCAAAAAAAAAATATATATATATATATATATATATTTGTAGCAGTTATATTATTAAACCACTACAAATATAATAAAATTACATATCTAGCGGTTCTTGTGTTAACTGCTACTAATATATATATATATATATATTTGTAGCGGTTTTATAATATAACCGCTACAAATATATATATTATTTTTTTTAGAAATATAAATAATACTGTTACAATTAATTCACAAATTCAACAACACAGTCTAAGAATATAAATATAACTATTGTAAACGTAATAAGAATTTAAGTTCTGAAATAAAAAATTATATATATTTATTTACAAATGTTTCAACAAGAAAAAATAAATATGTCCTAAACTAAGTAGCTAGGGGTTGATCATCTGGTGCTCCCTCAGGTGCTGCTGGATCGGGGCGCTGGGCAGAGTTAACGCATCATCATCATCAGGAGGAGGAGGAGGAGGAGGAGGAGGAGTCTAGAGGATGTACCAAGGGACAAGGGGAACCTATGGATACTGCTCGTCCGAGAACAGGCGACTCCACGACCTCTCGAGTATGTTGTTTGTGACATCACGCCACTGCGTCTGCTGAGCGTAGATGAGATCGGGCTGCTGCTGCTACTGAGCCACTGCAGCCTGTGTCCGCTCCAAATATGACCGCAGTTGCTCAACAGACTCGTCCCTCGGACGTCTGACCCCTCTAGAGCTGCCAGCCTCAAAGGCGGCCCTCCTGCCGTAGACCATGCTAGGTTTGCAATAATTTATTAAATAAAAAAATTTATTTACCTTAGACCTGCACCTCAAACCAGTAGACCGCGAAGACGACCCTCGTGGGTTGTTCTGCTCCCGTGCCTCCTCCTCATTGAGGAACTACTCCATCTCTCTGATCCCAATCGGGATGTCGAAGTCCTCAGTCGTGTCATAGTCCTCGACACTGATATCTGCCTTCCCCAAATCAGGCACCTCTGGTGCGGTCATCTCCTGTGGGATTGTCTGCGATGCCTGTGGTAGGGCTAACTCCTGTGGGGGATGGGCTGAAATGCCGCAGTCACCACCCTTCCGCGCTGCCCCTTCCCTCTGCCCCCTACTCTACTACTGTCACCCCGTAAAATCGGTCTGGAGACCTCGGGCTCCTTACCCTTATCCTGTCTTGAAGCCATATCAACTACAAAAATTAAGAAAAAACATTTTAGTCACATTATTATGCAAAAATATAATAAAAATACAAATAAAATACGTTTTATCCCCTTACCACAAGTATAAATAATGAGAAATACTGCAGTAAAAACTCTTCCACAGACGTCTGAATGCTCAAATCTAAAAGAAAACACTCAGAGAAACTTTAGGAAACAAAATGGCCAAACGGAGGAGTGAAAGGGGGCGGGTGCCTTATATAGGCGTGGAATTTGTAGCGGTTCTTCAAATAACCGCTACACTAACCACTACAAATAATCTAGGGCTTCTAAATTTTGTAGCGGTTCTATAATAACCGCTACAAATTACAAAAAGTTTGAAGTTCTGTAGCGGTTATGGTATAAAACCGCTACAAATTTTGGGACCTCTGAAATTATGTAGCAATTATAACTTTATAACCGCTACAAATAGGCAACCTTTCGCATTTTGTAGCGGTTTAACCAATTAAACCACTACAAATAACCGCTACACTGTTGGCGTGTTTTGGTCGCGCCAAGTGGCGGTAACTTTGTAGCGGTTATTATTTATTAACTGCTACAAGTTTCGGCGGGAATTGCGTGCCATATTTGTAGCGGTTTTTTATACTTAACCGCTACAAAAAAACGTTGCTAATCTGCCGCCCTACTTGGCGCGTAGGTTTTAACCGCTACAAATGGTAATATTTATAGCAGTTAATTGTAACCACTACAAAATACCATTTTTTTTGTAGTGAGAGTGAATGCAGATAAGTATGTTATAAAGATTTTCTTCAAAAAAAGATGAGTTTTTAATATATAAGACACATGTGAATGTGAAGCTCCTCCTTAATGAATGCATGGCCTAAAAAATTATTATGAGGAATAGAGTTAGGAACCCTCTCAGATTTGAAAAACCATTAGAAACTTTGTAAAGAAAATGAGTATGAAAGCTTGAAGATCAAGTTTTGAAAATGATGATGCTATTCATGGGTTTTAATAGCTATAACCCAATATCACTCAAGTGGTCACTCGAGTCTCAAAGAATTTGAATTAAGAAGGAATACAATACCCCACTCAAGTAATGTCGTAATTACTCGAGTATAGTCCTCTGAAGTCTATTGAGGCATCACTGGTTGCTCATTATCTGGAGATGTGATCAGTATTGAAGGGCTTTGAGGGTGTGGTAGTTCCTCAGAGGGTTGAGTCTCTAAAGCAATAAGCAATGAAGGCATCCCAGGAGCATAAATCCTTAAATAATATTTGAATAGGATCTCAAAATAAATCAGTCTTTGCTCATAGCTTCTTATTAGGCTAGTATGCTCTTGTATCATCTTGATTTAAGCCTCTACTGCTCAAATAGAACTTTGAAGTTCTGGTCCACGAAGTCACACAGCTGCCTTATCTTATCATTCACTGAAGTGATGAACTTAGCATTGTTTATAGCAAGCTTAGTATGAAATTGATGAAGCCCCTTTCTCAGATAGCCCTAGATAGATGTACCAAAGAATATAGGGCCAAGGGGACTAACTTTAGTAGAATATTATGTCTCATATATCCTTGAAGTCTCAGCTTCCATCCTTTGCACCTCTGATCTTGTTGAGTAAACAGGATTCACCAAGCACATAACTCTATCATCCACCATCTCAATAAGCTTTTCATTGGAACTGGTAATCTCAGAAGTGACAACTTTTAGAGCTCAGTCTATATGAATGGTGGATCCAATGAATTAGAGTCCAAGTGATCTAGCTCTAGCTGAGAATTATGCTTCATTATCTCCAGATGCCTTAGTCTTTACTCTCTGTTTCTTTCTAGGACCACCCACTATTGATAAGTGTATCTTCACCCTCTAGATATGCAACCTCTTTAAACATAGGCATCCACACAAGGGGCTCATTTGGTTCCAAGTACTAAATCATGTTTGAATTCAGAAACAGTGAAACCAACTGAGGATAAGTAATAGGAGTGGAGTTGATAGATGTATATCTATATCTTTTGATCTCAGAGACGATAATTTCTCCAAAGTTCCTCTCCTCTTTACTGGTAGTTGTAGCCATTTTGTGATAATAATATATTTCTTGATGAAGTGAGTGAAGTTATTGGCCTTGTTCACCATAGCTTTAATGTAGATGTATCATTCAGTGAAGATCAGATATAGAGATAGGATTGAAATTGAGAATCCCAAGTGTCACTTTTGGCTTGATATTTTGATACATCTCCGATTCAAAGAATTCCCTAAATGGTTCAGTGGAAGGCTTGTTGATACCCAACCACTCATTAATCTTTGAAACTGGGATGGTGACCTCCTAACCTTTGATTATTGTCTCCAACGTCTCCTCAATTACTGTGCCCTCCCCAGAGCATCTTTGTTGGCTCCATATCATAGTAAAAGTGTCTGACCACCTTGGGACCATAAGGAAAATGGGTAGGTAACAAAGGTCATAATGGCTAGACTTATTCTTGGCCTTGAGCTGCTTTGAAATGAAACTCAGCTAGGGCCACCTAAGAGGTCCTCCTCCTATTTCTCTTTATCTGTCTCTAACTGCAGCACTAACTAGTCACTTGCCACTGATGGGGTGTCACTTGAGTGATACCATAAATTCTACTTCTACTCATACTGCCAATGAGACCTACTTTTTTAGCCTCTATTATGTGTACCAGAAAGCAAAGCATTTTGGTCAACTCCTGTAAAAATATAAGTACATGTTCTTTAGTACCCAACTTCCCTTAGGTCCACACAATATTAGACATAACAAATTTATGCTCTTATACAGTTAAACCATGTGATATTTGAGCAAAGAGTATAAAACCAACAAAGACCAAAGTAGTTTTACCCAATTAGTAAAATTCAAGTCAGTGAATCATAAAGGGTAACGAATGATAGCAAGAATGATGTTTTTCAATGATCAATAACAATTTGTAAATATACTTTATGAAGAAAAGATGTCATTAATAAGAATGCATGTAAGTTTGATCAAAGAGAATATAAAGTCTATGCATAATGAAAAGCATTTATCAAATAATAGTTCATGAATAAGATCAAGTTTTTTAAGAATGATAATGAAATATGCAAATTGTTTCAAAATCTCAAATGTTCTTTTGAATCATGAATATGCATTATGATATTAAGATTTTGAATGCATGATAACTCATTTATAAAGTTATTTAAATATCGATGTTCATGCTAACATGGTGGAAGTCAATAGTTTTATATATATATATATATATATATCAGAAAGCTTTACTTTGGAGGTCAACTAAGACAACATATTAGACTCTGGGGTTAACATGTTTTGAGAATTTTCTCAAGATCAAATGTCATAGGGAAAATGAATTAGCCAAAAAAAAACTAAGCACGATAGAAACATATAAACAAAATGACTTTGCTATTGATTAAGAGATATCTTACCTCTTAGAGTTGTGTCTCGAAATATATAAACATTCAAGGCAAAGATTCAAATTCAAGACTATAGCTACTCGAAGATAGATGAGACAATTGTTTCATGTATTCAAACAACAAGATAAGTACAAGGATTTATGGATGATGAAGCACATACTCGTTAATCTAAATGACTAAAGTTCTAGAATATTATCTTAGCAAGTTGCCTTGTTCATATTTGGAGACTCACAATTTGATGTGGGAAACAATAACTACATCAATACCACCACCTTAGCTTAGGCAAACTACAATCCATACGGCGAAACTCTGAAGATATTCCAAGGGAAGGGTCATCCCAGATTTCCTTGGTATATATGAGTGATCGTCTCAATAGGGTTTAGGGTTTTTGTCACATACCTACAAGTGTATGGATTTTTGTGACTATATATATATATTCATGTTAATGTTAAAGTGTCAAGCTTTTTTGAGTTAACTTTTTTTGTGGATGCAGCTGAATCTGCCAAGTTGCCACTGTTACTACCATATCTGCACCCAGCATCGTCCCTTGATAATTATATCTTTGGGGTTAATTTTGCATCAGCAGGATCTGGAGCTCTGCTTGAAACTCGTCAAGGAACTGTATCTATCATCAGTCTCGTTATATATTAATTATTGTAGAGAGCATATATATATAGTGGATTATGATAATTTTATTATTTTATTACTCATTTTTATTGGGTGATAGACCTGAAAACTCAGGCAAGTTACTTGAAACAAGTTAGCAAGGTATTGAAGAAGAAACTAGGAGATGGCGAAGCCAAGGAATTTCTGGCAAATGCTGTGTACATTATTGCAGTTGAAGACAATGATTATGGCGTTGCTTTGTTCTCAAACTCAAGTACTACTGTTGTTAATATTCAATACCCACAAGAATTTGTTGACCTTGTGATTGGAAACATATCAAGCGTCATCCAGGTATATATAAAAATGATCCCAAATTTATTCGCTTTTATGATTGAGAATTACTCACTCTTATCCTTCTAATAAGAGTCAGTTGACTCTTATTAGAAAGATTAAGGAAGCCAAATAAGTTAAATTCAAATGTTTACATTTATCATTTTAATTTCTCTAAACTAATTTGTCTGATTTATAAGCTGATATATGATCTAATGATATACAACATATATTATGATTAAGTAATTCACTTTGCTTCCTTAATTTTGTCCAAAAAAAAAAGTCAACTAACTCTTATATTAAGGATTGGATGTAGTATTCCTTTCAGTCCTAAGTATAAGATCCAATTAAATTTTTTAAGGAAATTTAGTTAGCTTTCTTGATATCTAAAAAAAAAAAGCAAAAAGTCAACTGGCTTTTAGAGGTAGTATTATTTTGCATCTAGTTAGCACTCCTAGGTCTCTTTGTATTATAAATCACAGGATATTTACCAGCAAGGTGGAAGAAAATTCGGATTGCTTAATGTGGGTCCTATTAATTGCTATCCAATGGCAAGGATCTTTATGAATGGAAGCAGCTTAATTAGATGAGTGCCAGAAAGAAGAAGCTTCGGCAATTGCAAGATTACACGGAAGAGCTCTTCCCATAATGCTTCAGAAGCTGCAGAAAACAACTTGAGGGATTCAAATACTCTCTCACTGACTATTACGGTGTTCTTATTGAAGTTACACTACAAAAAAAATGAAAAATTTCCTATGGATTTTATATTCCGTGGCTAATTTTGTCACAAAAATTTTGCGGGAAAAGTTTCCGACGACAGAAAAATTTAGTGGCTAATCCCATAGGAAAAATTAAAAAATTATTATTATTTAATTAAATTTAATTTTTAAAAAAATATATTTATAAAAATTAAAATTATGATATTATTAGCCATATAAATATTTAAAAATTTGGGTTAATACCATCTTTCATCCCTCAAGTTTTTTCTTATTTTGGTTTTGACTCCTCAAATTTCCAACCATAGGTTTTGGTCCATATAGGAGCAAAATGGTCATATAAAAATTTATTTATAAAAAATAAAATTTATTAGTTATTAATTAATATTAATAAAAATTATTATTTATTAATTAATGTTAATAAAAAAATTAATTTTAGAAATTAGACAAAAATATAGTCATATGAAATTTATTTAAGATGTAAAATTTTTTAATTTGAAGTTAATTTATATTAAAAATTATAAGAATATATAAAATTATTTTATATTATTATTACATTTATATATAAGAAACAAATATATATTTATAAATAATTGATTATATATAATAAGATTATATATATAATTGTGTAATAATAAAACGTCAAAGCAGTCAAGCCCATCCAGTAAGGCATCGTGCGCGTACAGATGAGGTCGTGGGTTGGAACCAAAGGAGGGCAAGTTGAGTTGCATTTTCAGGAAAAAAGAGGTTGCGACATGTGGCGGAGCAAGGCTGTACCACGTGGGGGCTCTGGGCGCCGGCGATAAGGTGGCAGTCGCCGGAGCTGCCACGCACCACCGATGACGATGAGGTGGCGGCCTCCGAAGTTGCCACATGACTTTTTAAAATTTTAAAAATAAAAAATAATTTTGTAAGGGAATTTCCGACGGAATTGAATTTCCGTCGGAAATTACGATGGAAAATTTCCGTCAGAAATTCTGTCTTCCGACAAATTCATTTCCTACGGAATTGAATTATGTCAGAAATTCCCTCACAAATTTTTGACAGAATTCAATTTCGGCACAAATTTCCTAGATATATTTCATCGGTAATTGCAATGGAATTAATTTTGTCTGAAATTTGTGACGGAATTTGAATTCCGTCGGAAATTGGTTTGTCATACTATTATTAGCGACGGAATGCATTCCATCAGAAACTCTGAATTCCGTGGCAAATTCTGTTAGAAATTCAGTATTTTTTTGTAGTGTTATGAGATACCTTTACAGGTACAGTATGCCCTTAACTTATAATATGCCCTTACCTTACACAATAAAATCAAATATTATGCGGCTATTAGAGGGGAAATTTTAATCTTAGAAGACATGACTATTCAAAAAACTTTTAAATAAAATTTGAATGCTTATAAATACGTCCTAATTAATATACTCCCTTTGATCCTTAATATAAGACATATTTACCTAATTTAATTAGATTAAGGAAGTTAGTTAATATAATATGTATTTTTCAAAACACGTGAATCATCTTCCTTAATTCCCTCATCCCCTTTCTTCTTTAATTATTACCGAGAGAGCATCAATATAGATAAATTAGGAAAAGATTGGTAAATATAAAAATTATGTCTTATATTTAGTACTAAGATCAACTCCTCAAATATATCTTATATTAAGAACTAGAGGTAGTGTATAGTTTGAAGCAGTTTTATCTTAAACATATTATTACCTCAGTCCCTAATAAAAGACATGGTTGACTAATTTGAGGAAATTTAAAAGGTTGAATAAATTACTTAATTATAATATATATTATATGATCTCTCTAAAATACTTATATATATCATTAGACTGTAGACTAGTTTATAACTTTGATAAAATAATTTGGATAAAAATGATAAACAAAAAAAATTCAGAGTAATTTATTTAAATTTCTTAATCTTTTCAAATTAAATTAGTTAGTTGAGTTTTATATTAAAGACGAAGGTACTAAAATATATCAAGCCTAAAGGACTTGTGTGCGTGTGCGTGTGCTTGTGCGTTCCCCGTTTGTTGGGAAGGTTTCAAAGAAGGGGAGGCGGCTTGCTGTGGAGGAGGCTCATATGTAATACCCCGAAATTTAGGATTTGAGGCTTGGGAATAAGCCTAAATTAAGTGGACTGCTAAGCCCCAATTTAGCATGAGCCCAAATTTATCCCCTAATGATTTCTATATCTTTGGGGTATTAAGAAACTAAAATGGTGAATTTTGGAGAATATAATTATGTTTTTGGTGAAATCACCTATGAGGTAGTGAGCTTGTCATATGATTTTGAATGATCAAATGATGAGTAAAAATTATGGAATTTTACAGGATGAAATTAGACATCCTAAGCTTTAATTTGATAGGTCATATGAATCAATTAGAGCTATACACAAAAAATATATGAATTTTTGAAGTCAACACAGAAAAACTGTGAAATTTCTGGAACAGTATGCATAGATTGAAATTCTGGAAATTTTGTGATTCCATTCAGCAAAATTTTATATTTTTCCTTAAAACTAGACTCAATAAGGGTTCTATAGGCTTTGGAATCACTCCAATTCGATTTTTCTAGAATTATTTATGATTTTTCAAAGTTTGGGCAGAAATCTGCCAAAACTTTGTAAAAATCCGAAAATTTTGAAAAATTATTAAATAATGAAATATGACATCATCCTAATATTAAAACACCTTTTCTTCATCTTCCTTCCTCCAAACCGACGCAGTATGCAGTGGAATAGAGAGAGAATGTTTGAGAGCTTGTAGAGAGAGAAAGGAGAAGAGAAATCATAAGGTAAGCCGATTTCTCCAATGATTTAACTCCTAACGCGTATAACTCCGATCCTAAGCTACTCATTTATGTTCTTTAAGGCTTGGAACCTCAGTTTTCATGGTTAAGGAGGTTAGGGTTTCATCAAAGAAGAGAAAAAGTCGGAGGGAGCTTGAGGTAACTCCCAAATCTTCGTATATTGACTATTCTAGCTGCTGTGAGCAATTTAATCGGTGAAATTTCGCCGGATTGCCATTGGTTGTAAAAATAGAAAATGGGTTTTTCTAGGGGTTATGCTGCCCAAATTGATACTAAATGGTAGTTTTAACCTAATGGAATAGTCAATAAAGTGGTTAGGAGTAGAAAGGAACGTGTTTACGGAGCCGAAACCGAAAAACCCCGATTTTCCCCTTAAAACCTATATATTTCGGCCAGCATTGTAAATGGGTCTTAGAGTTGGATTTTCAATGATTTGATGATTCCATTGGATTCAGTGGGCGAAAATAGGTGGGGTTACAGTTGGGCACTTTTTCGGAAAAAGCCTAGAAAGCATAATTACGGAAACGCCCCTAAAACCCTAAAAGTAGGGCTGTCAAGGGCAATTTTGTAATTTGACATTGAATTTGATAATTCCGAGTCCGGAAATGGATTCCTTGGGTGAAAATATGTAAGAATAGCCCATGTCAAAATTTCAGGAAAAGTATAGCCGGACCGGGTACAACGGGGCCGGGCCGGGTCCCCGGGGGTATTTTAGTAATTTTTCACGATAGACTCATATAACCCCCAGAAACACTATGAAAGTGTCTAAATAGTACATTTGACATTGTAGGATCGAATATGGAGCCTGAGTTGCTGGCACGCAAAGCGAGGAGAAAAGCTGGAGGTAGGGGACTTACCTTGCATGTATTTGATATCTTTGCTTGTGTAATGTATGTGATTGCTTTACTTGATTGTGTAGAGCATATGTGAACAAATGAAGCTCTGTTTCTGTTTTCGCTGTGGCCATAGTCTTGTTGTATGAAACATTGAGCATGCAGAAATGTCATTATGGGGCATACATTTAGATAAAGCTAACATGTCATACACATAGCATCAATCATGCATGCATTATGGTATCTGTTTCCTACTGAGATTCTCTCGAATCTCACCCTCCCTTAGCAACAATTTAAACAGGAGATGACAGAAGATATGCAAACAACAATGCAGAGTACCGTACAAGGGGATTACAGTAGTGGAACGAAGACGGGAAGAAGTCTCTGTTTCACTGGGACAAGTTTAGACACCCAAGTAGCCCTGTGCGGCTACACTAATTGTAATTATCATGTACGAATCCCTAAGGGGAATTTCCTTAATCATGTACATATTATCAGTATAGTTATACTATTCCTGTGTTGCCTACCGAACCGCATATCGTTTTCCGTAAATACTCTGAAAAAGGTTGAAATTGAGATAAGGGTGTGACATCATATAGGGGAGATTTTAGCTGAGGATGCAACCAAGGGATTAAAAAAAAAGAGTTATGTGAGAATGTTCATGATTTTGTGTATTTTGATTCTGTTCATCATACGGACGAAGCAGGTCAACATTTTGCCAACCTCGTATGGACTGGACATAATCATTTCACTTACCCTTACAATCTCAAACAACTCTTTCAATTTCAAGTTAGAATTGCCCTACATGGGGAAGAGGATAGCATAAACTTATAATAAGCTTTCCTATGATCGTTAACAATCATATTGTAAGTGTTACTATTTAAAAGATCCATCTGTTCCATGTGTTATAGTTTAGCATAGATCAACAACAACAAAGCTTTTTTTTTTTTTTGGGTCACTACTACAAAAAGATTGAAAGGTGGCGCATATTTTGTGGCACTTCTTTAAAGAAGTGCCACAGCTGCCCATTTTTTTTTTTTAATTTTTTTTTAATTTTTGGGACCAGCTGTGGCGCCTGGTGCACCAGGGGCCACAGCTGGTGGGGACAATTGTGGCGCCTGGCAAGGCAGGCGCCACAATTGGCCAGCTGTGGCGCCTGGTGGACCAGGCGCCACAGCTGGTCACACCCAAAGGTGGCGCCTGCCTTGCCAGGCGCCACAATTGGGTCCTAACAAAAAAAAAAATTAAATAGAAAAAAAAAGGGGCAGCTGTGGCACTTCTTTAAAGAAGTGCCACAATTGGCTGAATAATGAATTTTTTCAACTCTCCCGCCAATCAGATTTCCCTCCTTTAACTTTACTTTTTATCTTTTCCCTCCCTTTTTCCTTTTTATTCCCTCTTCCTTAGCTCATGTTGACGCCTCTCCCCCGTAAAAGATATCACTTTCTCTTGCACAACAAAAACACACACTCGTCTTCTTCATTAAATTCTCTTGTCCCTTTTTCCATTTTGTTTCGTCTGTCCCCACTTTTGTTCCTAGTTGTTCCCTTTTCTTCATACTCTCTGTCTCTCTTCCTCTTTTGAACCCCACTACAGTTGATCCCTACTCCACTCCACAGCTCACATTTGCTCATCCTCGTCACTCAAGCTAGCGTCACCAACGTAAGAAGAAGATTGTTTCATTCTAGCTTGCTTTGTTTAAATTTTTTTAGTAATCTTTTAATTTACTTAATCAGTTGTTGATGTACTGTGTTCACATATCAAGTTCTTGTATTGTGATATTTTTTATGTTAGCTTTGGAGAGTATTAATGTAAGAACATTATTGTTGAGGAAATGACAATAAATATATTGTTGTGTAAAAAAATTATTGTTGGGGAACTTGAATTTTAAATGTGAAAATTATATATATATATATATATATATAATAGGTTGAAATATAAAATAGAAAGATTGAAAATTTGAGAGATGATAAACATGAAAGCAACTCATTATAAAATAAAGCTTCACAATCAGGAAGCAAAAAAAAAAAGGCCACAAGAAAGAAAAGAAAAAGAAAACGCAAAAAAAAAAAAAAAAAAAAAAGGCCTTTTGTGGCGCCTGGTCAGCCAGGCGCCACAGGAGGGATGCCTCCTGTGGCGCCTGGTTGATCAGGCGCCACAGGAGGCTATTTAAAAAAAAAAAATTTAAATAGCTGTGGCGCTTCCAAGCGCCACAGCTTTTTTTAGTAGCGTTAAGATAGGTGGCATTTCGCAAGCGCCACAGCTAATGCAATTATAAGCGCCACAAATTTGGTTTTTTGTAGTAGTGGGTCAACCAACAATAACAAAGTTTTATCCCATTAGCTATATTAACAATTAGAATGTACCGCACAAGAAAAGTCCTCGATGGGTAGAAAACCGGTGAATAACTATAAGAATAATTTAGGAAAAATAGTACTTAGGTCCCAATAACTAGAAAAAATATCAAAAAAGTTTTAGTATAGATTCCATCTAAAAACTCCTGGGGGACCTTAATGATATAGATTCTAAATATAAAATTACCTTATTGCCCCTATTGATTAAAAAAAAGGAAAAGAGAAGCAGATTGAAGGGCTTGTCAATAACGATTCTATAACTTGTAAATATAAACAGATACACTTATCAACATGAATTGTTTTAAATTGTATAGGAAGAATGGCATTAGTTAAAATAAATGAGCTTGTCAATGGTAACTTTATGACTTATCAATATAGGCAAATACACTTGTCAACTGTAGTTATTTTAAATTAAATAGGAAAAAAGGTGTTATTAAACATGGATAGACTTATTAGTATATGCACATACACTTGTCAAATGAGGTACATACACTTGCCAATGTATAACTTGTCATTATAGGCACATAACTTATCAATACACTTGCCGATATATACCTTGCCAATATAGGCACATAAACTTGTCAAAAGAGGTACAAACACTTGCTAATGTATAACTTATCAATATATGCATATAAATTAGTCAAAACATGCACATACACTTGCCAACCTAAGGGCAAACTGACTTCAAATATCAATTACTAAGGACAATAATGTAATTTTACATTTAGAATCTATATCATTGAGATCTCTAAGAATTTTTTAGATAGAAGAATCTACACTGTGACATTTTTTTTATATTTTTTCTAGTCCATGGGACCTGAGTGTGATTTTCCCAATAATCTATTATGACATGAAAATATATAAATTATTTGGAGAGTTCGTCTTTAATTGTTTGGTACAAGTGTTTGACTCAGACAATAATTCTTTTTTGGAGTGATCTTATGTATTTCATAATGAAGCTATTACAGCCTGACATAAAAAAACTAGTAAAATAAAAGTAATTAGCATTGTTGTAGACATTGCAGAACGTAAATTTTGGCCAACAGTGATTAGGATGAATAGAAAAAACGTGATATTATTATTATCTTTTAAGAAAGATATTGGGTTTTAACTTTGTAAAAACTATGCTGACATAATGTCTCATTTAGATTTGAATTTATTAGATCTTATATATATTATATCACTTTCCTTTAATGTGAAAAAGTTCAGATGACGAGTTGGGTCTGGGGGCTGATAATATTCAGATTTCAGAGCATGCCTCAATGTTCAAAAAATGCTTACAAAATTTCTTATGAATCTCCCTTCAACAAGGTTTGCATATTAACGACAAGAATGGAAGACCTTGTGAGAGTTATCTACCTAACATCCTTATCAAGTGGAGCAATTTTTATTATTAGATCACATTTTAAATATAAGCTAATTACAATACCTAATATAGACTAACTTGCATTGAAAATTAAAGGATTGGAAGTTTGAAAAGAGGCGGCTTTAAAAAAAGGACATGTTTATATATATGCTTTTGGCTGGAATGTCTAATAAGTTCATATTTAATTACCAGCAAGATATTGAAAATGGGTGGATTCGGCCCCCTTATCTCTATTTTGCTTGTGGTTTGCATCTGTAGTAGGAGTCTTTTTAAGAACCAGATAGGTTATTAAACTGGTTAAGATATTAGTCTAAGACTTTTATGGTTGGACCGGTTTTAATCAAATTAATATAATTTCAAGAATATATATAATAGTCCTATATGTAGTTATGTACTAAACATTTCTCCAAATATGATTCTTGGTGCATGTAATAATTATTATAGAGTCATGCATTCAATGAGGGTAAAGGTGTAAAGACAAATTTTCATTTTTAGATAAAGAGAATTTGTTACTTATAAAAGGATCATACCCAAAAGAAATAATGTTACTTATAAAAAGGACTGGAAGGAGTATAAAACTAAAGAAAGACCCATTAGTACTTTTCTAATTCTCTATATATATATTGCAAGTGTTAATATAAAAGACCAAAGCAAACTGTGGTTACTTTTTATTTAGTGGGCCGGCATTATTATTTTTAATACTCTTTTTTCTTTTTAATATAAAGCATATTTACCTACTTTACTTAGATTGAGAAAGTTAAATTATTTGATTAATACGACATACATTTTTTAACATATCATAATCATTTTCTTTAATTCACATATTCCCTCTTCTCTTTGATTATTGTTGAGAGAGCGTCAATAAAGATAATTAAAATAGGAAAATATTGAAAAAAATGAAAATTATGTCTTATATTTAGTACTAAGATTAATTCTCATAATATGTCTTATATTAAATACCCAAAGAATATATAAAAGATATGTCTTATATTTAGAGTTTTTGTATAAAAGATTAGATGCCTCCCGATCACAATTGCAGGTCAAGGCTTTTAGGCAAATGTTGCATAATGATATGACGATAGGAGCTTTTTCTCATTCAGTAGCATCCAGTAGGAAAGCTTCATAAAGATTTGCCAGATGTTCCAGTATATGCTCGAGTTATGTTTCCTCGTTACAGTTTAAATGAAGTAGAGGCAGTTTGCCATTATTATTTAAGGTTGGTTCTCAAAATCTCCTCCATCAATTTTTGTTGTTCGGTTTTCTTATGTTAAAAGTATCTTGCTATGATTGGGCGTTTTGTATGTTATAATATTTGATTTTTTTTTATTGATTGGCTAACTCATGCCTCAATTTGTTTTTTCCGCCACTAAATTGTATATTGTAAGCAATTTTGTAACAGTTAAAAATGGATATTAGTAGCGGTTTAAACCCCTACAAACAACATTAGTAGCGGTTAATAAAACCGCTACTAAATCGTATGTTGCAAGCGGTTTTGTAACGGTTATCTAAAACCGCTATTCAAGGAAAATAACCGCTACTTACTTTGTAGCGGTTGAACCCAACCGCTACAATATCCCTATAAACCGTAAATTTTTTCGGAAATATTTATTGTGGTTATATAACCGCTGCAAATAAAAAAAATTGAAATTTTCAAGATGAGAAAAGAAAAATTAAATTTTTTTTTATTTTGTAGCAGTTAATAAACCGCTATTAATTTGAAATTTTTATGAAATTCGTAGCGGTTATACAACCGCTACTAATTTCATGAAAATTCAAAAATGGCACCAAAAAATTAATTTCAATTTAAAAAGGAGCTTTAAATAGTAGCGGTTTAATATTAAATTAAATAGTTTATTTTTTTAGTAGTTTATCTAATTTAATTAGCTTATTATTCAATAGTTTAACTCATTTATAAATTAAAAGGAATAATTTAATTTAGTTGGATAAGTATAAAAATTGTATTGATAATATTTTTACGGATACGTAGGTAATAAGGCACTATTATATTGTTTACTACAATGTAATTGTGTATGAAGTTGGCAAAAAAATTGTGTATGAAAAATAGATGAAAATAAGATAAAGCTCTGAAATATCTGAGAAAAAAAATGGTGAAAATAAATTTTATGCGAAGGAAAGAAGTATTGAAAAAAAAATTAACAAATTTATTACCATGTTTGATTGTATTGTTCAGCTCCTCAACTCATACAAAAAAATTTGTAAATGAGAGAAAATGAAAGAAGGGTAAGGTGAAAAGAAATGGGAGTGTTTGAAATAAGTTGTGATAAGGGTATTTATAGAGATCCATGTACCATTTGTAGCGGTTAGTGTATCCATTTTGTAGTGGTTTTTAATTAGTATCGGTTATTTTTATTTTTGTGGTGGTTTTAATTAGTAGCGGTTATTTTTATTTTTGTAGCGGTTATTATATTATTTTATTATTTTAAAAAAATTCAGTTTTTTTAAGACAAAAACATAATTTGAATTTGATCACTCATCCTCGTCATCCCTACATAAATTATGTAGAAAAAATTATTGTTATGGATGTATTACTAAATTTTAAAAATTTAATTTAAATGATGTAGACGTAAAAAAACTCACTGTGGTAGAGGTAAATTATCATCGCCTTCAGGGAAGTAGTTTTCAAAATCGGCTAGTTGAAATGGCTCACTCTTATAGGCGATGTTATCGCCTTCACCTATGTCGTAAAGGTCTCATGGCTTTAAATGAACGACCATGTTCCAATCCCTGTGCCTCTCGTCCTCGACATAATAAACCTGATGTGCCTCTGAAGCAAGAATATACGGCTCATCATCTTGAGAAATACCAGTATGAATCGACCGTGAGAAATTGACCGATGTGATCCCTAAGTCATTAGTTGTCAGTCCCCGAGAAGTAGTGGTATTTGCCCACATACACTTGAACAGCGTCATGGTGAAACAACCTTGATAATTAAGTTTGACCACATCAAGAAGCTTGCCATAGTAAGGGATGCCTCCGAACTGTATGTTGGCGTCACTGCTGCTCGTATAACTCCTTGTCCCAAATGTGCCATAAACACCTGAATTTTGAGTTTGCAATCCTTGATCCCGTGAAACCGTGCAAAACTTAAAACCATTGACATTGTATGCTGTAAACATTTTTGCATGATCAAGAGGACCGATTGCGAGAGCTCTGAAATCTGGTGAGTGTGGGTTGTGGTCATTTAGTATTCTACGAGCAAACCAACTCAGGAATTCTCTGTGGACCCTTTTGTCAACTTCCGAGGATGTTTGTGTACGGATCCTGAGTTGACGCTTAACATGACTTCTGAATTCCTTGCAATTAATAATCAAAAGGCGATAGTGAAATGAAAGTGAAAAATGTTACAAAAGATATAGAAGGAAATGTGAGTGTACAATTCTTACTGTATGAAAGGTTCAACTTGAGTGTAATTAAGCAAGACATATCTATGTGCTTGCAACTTCTCAGTTGCCGTTAGTTAAACTTCTTAGTTCCTCCAACTGGTTTACCAACACGAGGGATAAATTCTCCTGATGTTGGCACAGGTTCAGGACAATCGTCAACACGAGGTGGGCGGTTGAAAGCCATCTCAATGTCATCAAAGCACCTTGAATAAAAATACAGCACCTCATCCCCTATATAGCCTTCAGCTATAGAAGTAAGATATATGTACCGGACATTGTTTGAGGTGGTCCTCTTTTTTCTGGTTTCCCATTGAAGCAATTCCGTTGCAATCTGAACTTATGCCTTCCATCGAGAAACCTATGATGCCCCATAAAGCACCACTTTCGGCTGTGGGGAAGGGGCACTACATCAGATTCAAAATTGCAAGCTGGACACGCCGACCCAGTAGGCACATTCTAACCAGATAATGTGCCAAAGCCAGGAAAGTCACTAATCGTCTACATCAAGGCTGCACGCAAGTTGAACAAAGTCTTCCCATAAGCGTCGTACGTCTCCACGCCGACATTCCACAGGTCAAGCAATTCCACAATAAGCGGTTGGAGATACACTTCGATGTCATTGCCCAGTGCCTTTTTGCCTGGAATGATCATAGACATAATGAAAGAGCTTTGTTTCATACACATCCAGGGGGTAAGTTGTAGAGAACAAAGACTACCGGCCAAATACTGTAACTTATGCTAAGATTCCCGAAAGGATTAAAACTTTCGGTCGCCAACGCAAGCCGAACATTTTTAGGGTCAGTCGTGAAATATGGAAAGTCATTGTCAAACGTTTTCCAAGCGACTGCATCCTGGGGATGTCTTAATTTACCGTCTTCATTCTTATCAACGGCATGTAACCTCATGTGCTCCGCAGTTTTAGACAACATAAATAATCTTTGTAGGAGAGATTTCAAAGGGAAGTACCTGAGAATCTTTACAGGTTTCTTCTTCTGCTTTTTCCCCTTCCGAATTGTCTTGTACCTCGATGTGTGGCATCTCTCACAAATCTCCCTGCTGGAATCGTCTCCCCAATACAGCATACAATCATTGGGGCATGCATCAATCTTTTGATAGTTCAACCCCAACCTATTGATAATTTTCTTGGCCTCGTAGAACGTTGTGGAAATCTCAGCGTCGGGGAATGCATCTTGTAATAATTCGAGAACAATCGACATTCCCTTATCTGTGATTCCACACAAGCACTTGATATAATACAATTTGATCAAGAAAGATAATTTAGAATATTTTTGACAACCTTGATATAAAGGACGATCTGCTTCATCCATCAAGCTGAAAAAATCCCGAGCTGCTTCATTCCTCATAAACACAGGTTCAGAACCGTGCACTTCTTCGTTGAAGTTGTCGCCTTGAAATCCAAATGCATCACGCACAGCATCATTCACAGGATCATCTTCATCTAGTTGAACACCTACTTAAGAACTTCGAGGAAGAGCATCATCATATCTAATGCCGTTCTTCTCACCATGAATTGCCCAGAACGTATAGTCCTCAGGGAAAAGCTTTAGAAGCAAATGTTCCTTAACAACATTTCATGCATGCCACTTCTTGAACTTGCATCTCCGACAAGGACAAACGATCTTGCCGTTACAGCCGGCATGAGTGAATGTGAAATCTAAGAAAATGTTTAATCACTACAAATATTCTGGAGAATTGCGCAGCAACTTGATCCATGACTTATCCATAGCTACTAGTGAGAGAGAGAAAAGAATAGTGAAGAAGATGAGTGAATAGAGAATGACGAATGCCTAGAACCTTATATTCTGAATTTCCAACGTTTAATATTTTGTAGCGATGTAAAAACTGCTACACTAACCGCTATGATACTAGACATTTGTAGAGGTTATATGTATAAAACCGCTACTAATTTTCAAGTCATTGGAAATTTGCACAAAGCGGGGGGAAATACAAAAATGAACCATTGAGTATTTGTAGCGGTTATATGTATAAAATCACTACTAATATTAAAGCTATTGGAAATCAAATTAAAGAATAGGTTTTAAACTTGTAGTGGTTATACATAATTAACCGCTACAAATTTGCACAAAGGCGAGCAATTCAAAATTCAAATATTGAGTATTTGTAGCGGTTATTTATCTATAACCGCTACAAATTTAAAATCAATTCTTCAATTTGATTTCCAACGGCTTTAATGTTAGTAGCGGTTTTTTACATATAACCGTTACAAATACTCAACGGTTCATTTTTGTAGCGGTTATAAAACAAAACCGCTACAAATATGTATATTTGTAGCAGTTTTGTTGTAAAACAGCTACAAATATATATATAATTGATTTTTTTAAGGTTTAAAAATATATAAATAATATTGTTGCAATTAATTCACAAATTCAACAGCGCGGTCTAAGAATATAAATATAACTATGGTAAACGTAATAAGAATTTAAGTTTTGAAATAAAAAATTACATATATTTATTTACAAATGTTTTAACAACAAATAAAAAAAAGATGTCCTAAACTAAGTAGCTAGGGGCTGATCATCTGGTGCTCCCTCAGGTGGGGCTCCCTCAGGTGCTGTTGGATCTGGCCGTTAGGTGAAGTTAACCGCACCATCATCATCAGCAGGAGGAGGAGGAGGAGTAGTCTGGACGACGAACCGAGGGACAGGCGGAACCTGCGGATACTACTCATCTGGGAATAGGTGACTCCATCCGCGCTCGAGCATGCTGTTCGTGATATCATGCTACTACCTCTGCTGAGCGTAGATCAAATCAGCATGCTGCTGCATCTACTGCTACTGCTGCTGAGCCACGGTAGCCTGTGTCCGCTCCAAATCTAACCGCAGCTGCTCAACAAACTCGTCCCTCGGACGTCTGACCCCTTTAGAGCTGCCAGCCTGCAAGGCGGCGCTCCTACCATAGATCATGCTGTGGAAGAGACGGTTCCTCCTGTTGCTCAAGCTGTCACCCATCTTCATCAGGGTGTACCTCTTTCAGTTGGCCCGGACGGTAAACCGCAGCTGTAAAAAAATTATTTAAATATCAATAATTATAAAAATCCTATTAACAAATATTAATTAAATACTATTAATTACCTGCACCACATCCTCCCAAGCCAGGTCCTTCGGCCCCTTCGAAACGTGCCTCCACGTCCTGAAGTGAATGGGGAACCGCATCCAATTCGAGCCTAGCTCATTCAGGAAGCGGTTGAACAGGTGACCCCCATTGTCAATGGGCTGATCCGTGCCCTCATTCCACGGCACTATAACTCGCAGTGTCCGGTCTATGTTGTTCAGACCGACCATGTCCAGCCTCCTCGTCGACACATTCCCCTGCTCATCTGCACAATTTACCTTACGTTAGATAAATTATAATTCAAATTTAACATTTCGAATTTAAATAAATAATTTATTAAATAAAAAAATTTATTTACCTTGGACCTGCACTTCAAACCCAGTGGACCGTGAAGACGACCCTCGTGGGTTGTTCTGCTCCTGAGCCTCCTCCTCATCGAGGAACTGCTCCATCTCCCTGATCCCAATCGGAATGTCAAAGTCCTCTGCTTCATAGTCCTCGACCCTAATATCTGCCTCCCCTAAATCAGGCACCTCTGGTGCGGTCGTCTCTTATGGGATCGTCTGCGATGCCTGTGGTAGGGTCGACTCCTGTGGGGGGATGGGCTACAATGCCACAATCGCCCTCCCTTCACGCTACCCCTTCCCTTTACCTCCTGATCTGCTGCTGCCACCCCACAAAATCGGTCTGGGGACCTCAAACGCCTTCCCCCTATCCTCTCTTGAAGCCATATCAACTATAAAAATTCAAAAAAATATTTTACTCACATTATTATGCAAAAATAGAATAAAAATACAAATACAAATAAAATACATCTTATCCCTGTATCTCAAGTACAATACTGAGAAATACTGCAGCAAAAACTCTTTCACAGACGTCTAAACACTCAATCTAAAAGAAAACACTCAGAGAAACTCCAGAAAACAAAATGAGCAAACATAAGAATGGAGAAGGCGGTGTGCATATATAGGCCACAAATTTGTAGCGGTTATTGTAATAACCGCTACATAAACTGCTACAAAGCACCTAGGGTGGCTAAAATTTATAGCGGTTTTACAGTAACCGCTACAAAGTACAAAAACCTTTGAAGTTCTGTAACGGTTATGGTATAGAACCGCTACAAATTTGGAAACCTCTGAAATTCTGTAGCGGTTAGAACCTTATAACCACTACAAATACGCAACGTTTGGAATTTTGTAGCGGTTTTGTTGGTCAAACCGCTACAAATAACCACTACACTATTTGCGCGTCTTGGTCGCGGCATGTGGCAGGAATATTCTAGCGGTTTTTATTTATTAACCGCTACAACTGAACCGCTACAAGTTTTGGCGAAAAATTCGCGCCATATTTGTAGCCGTTTTTTCTACCTAACCGCTACAAAAAAAGCTACCAATCTGTCGCGCCACTTAGCGCGTAGTTTGCCGCTACAAATTTGTAGCGGTTTTGGTTAAAACCGCTATAAATATTAAAATATGTAGCGGTTATTTAAAACCGCTACAATTCCACAACTACAAAATGCCATTTTTTTTTAGTGAAAAGAGAAGCAGATTGAAGGGCTTGTTAATAGCCATTCTATAACTTTAAATATAAACAGATGCACTTATCAACATGAATTGTTTTAAATTGTATAGGAAGAATGGCACTAGTTAAAATAAATGAACTTGTCAATGGTAACTTTATGACTGGTCAATATAGGTAAATACACTTGTCAACGGTAGTTATTTTAAATTAAATAGGAAAAAAGGTGTTATTAAACATGGATAGACTTATTAGTATATGCACATACAATTGTCAAAAGAGGTACATACACTTGCCAATGTATAACTTGTCATTATAGGCACATAACTTATCAATACACTTGCCGATATATACCTTGCCAATATAGGCACATAAACTTGTCAAAAGAGGTACAAACACTTGCTAATGTATAACTTATCAATATATGCATATAAATTAGTCAAAACATGCACATACACTTGCCAACCTAAGGGCAAACTGACTTCAAATATCAATTACTAAGGACAATAATGTAATTTTACATTTAGAATCTATATCATTGAGATCTCTAAGAATTTTTTAGATAGAAGAATCTACACTGTGACATTTTTTTTATATTTTTTCTAGTCCATGGGACCTGAGTGTGATTTTCCCAATAATCTATTATGACATGAAAATATATAAATTATTTGGAGAGTTCGTCTTTAATTGTTTGGTACAAGTGTTTGACTCAGACAATAATTCTTTTTTGGAGTGATCTTATGTATTTCATAATGAAGCTATTACAGCCTGACATAAAAAAACTAGTAAAATAAAAGTAATTAGCATTGTTGTAGACATTGCAGAACGTAAATTTTGGCCAACAGTGATTAGGATGAATAGAAAAAACGTGATATTATTATTATCTTTTAAGAAAGATATTGGGTTTTAACTTTGTAAAAACTATGCTGACATAATGTCTCATTTAGATTTGAATTTATTAGATCTTATATATATTATATCACTTTCCTTTAATGTGAAAAAGTTCAGATGACGAGTTGGGTCTGGGGGCTGATAATATTCAGATTTCAGAGCATGCCTCAATGTTCAAAAAATGCTTACAAAATTTCTTATGAATCTCCCTTCAACAAGGTTTGCATATTAACGACAAGAATGGAAGACCTTGTGAGAGTTATCTACCTAACATCCTTATCAAGTGGAGCAATTTTTATTATTAGATCACATTTTAAATATAAGCTAATTACAATACCTAATATAGACTAACTTGCATTGAAAATTAAAGGATTGGAAGTTTGAAAAGAGGCGGCTTTAAAAAAAGGACATGTTTATATATATGCTTTTGGCTGGAATGTCTAATAAGTTCATATTTAATTACCAGCAAGATATTGAAAATGGGTGGATTCGGCCCCCTTATCTCTATTTTGCTTGTGGTTTGCATCTGTAGTAGGAGTCTTTTTAAGAACCAGATAGGTTATTAAACTGGTTAAGATATTAGTCTAAGACTTTTATGGTTGGACCGGTTTTAATCAAATTAATATAATTTCAAGAATATATATAATAGTCCTATATGTAGTTATGTACTAAACATTTCTCCAAATATGATTCTTGGTGCATGTAATAATTATTATAGAGTCATGCATTCAATGAGGGTAAAGGTGTAAAGACAAATTTTCATTTTTAGATAAAGAGAATTTGTTACTTATAAAAGGATCATACCCAAAAGAAATAATGTTACTTATAAAAAGGACTGGAAGGAGTATAAAACTAAAGAAAGACCCATTAGTACTTTTCTAATTCTCTATATATATATTGCAAGTGTTAATATAAAAGACCAAAGCAAACTGTGGTTACTTTTTATTTAGTGGGCCGGCATTATTATTTTTAATACTCTTTTTTCTTTTTAATATAAAGCATATTTACCTACTTTACTTAGATTGAGAAAGTTAAATTATTTGATTAATACGACATACATTTTTTAACATATCATAATCATTTTCTTTAATTCACATATTCCCTCTTCTCTTTGATTATTGTTGAGAGAGCGTCAATAAAGATAATTAAAATAGGAAAATATTGAAAAAAATGAAAATTATGTCTTATATTTAGTACTAAGATTAATTCTCATAATATGTCTTATATTAAATACCCAAAGAATATATAAAAGATATGTCTTATACTTAGAGTTTTTGTATAAAAGATTAGATGCCTCCCGATCACAATTGCAGGTCAAGGCTTTTAGGCAAATGTTGCATAATGATATGACGATAGGAGCTTTTTCTCATTCAGTAGCATCCAGTAGGAAAGCTTCATAAAGATTTGCCAGATGTTCCAGTATATGCTCGAGTTATGTTTCCTCGTTACAGTTTAAATGAAGTAGAGGCAGTTTGCCATTATTATTTAAGGTTGGTTCTCAAAATCTCCTCCATCAATTTTTGTTGTTCGGTTTTCTTATGTTAAAAGTATCTTGCTATGATTGGGCGTTTTGTATGTTATAATATTTGATTTTTTTTTATTGATTGGCTAACTCATGCCTCAATTTGTTTTTCCCGCCACTAAATTGTATATTGTAAGCAATTTTGTAACAGTTAAAAATGGATATTAGTAGCGGTTTAAACCCCTACAAACAACATTAGTAGCGGTTAATAAAACCGCTACTAAATCGTATGTTGCAAGCGGTTTTGTAACGGTTATCTAAAACCGCTATTCAAGGAAAATAACCGCTACTTACTTTGTAGCGGTTGAACCCAACCGCTACAATATCCCTATAAACCGTAAATTTTTTCGGAAATATTTATTGTGGTTATATAACCGCTGCAAATAAAAAAAATTGAAATTTTCAAGATGAGAAAAGAAAAATTAAATTTTTTTTTATTTTGTAGCAGTTAATAAACCGCTATTAATTTGAAATTTTTATGAAATTCGTAGCGGTTATACAACCGCTACTAATTTCATGAAAATTCAAAAATGGCACCAAAAAATTAATTTCAATTTAAAAAGGAGCTTTAAATAGTAGCGGTTTAATATTAAATTAAATAGTTTATTTTTTTAGTAGTTTATCTAATTTAATTAGCTTATTATTCAATAGTTTAACTCATTTATAAATTAAAAGGAATAATTTAATTTAGTTGGATAAGTATAAAAATTGTATTGATAATATTTTTACGGATACGTAGGTAATAAGGCACTATTATATTGTTTACTACAATGTAATTGTGTATGAAGTTGGCAAAAAAATTGTGTATGAAAAATAGATGAAAATAAGATAAAGCTCTGAAATATCTGAGAAAAAAAATGGTGAAAATAAATTTTATGCGAAGGAAAGAAGTATTGAAAAAAAAATTAACAAATTTATTACCATGTTTGATTGTATTGTTCAGCTCCTCAACTCATACAAAAAAATTTGTAAATGAGAGAAAATGAAAGAAGGGTAAGGTGAAAAGAAATGGGAGTGTTTGAAATAAGTTGTGATAAGGGCATTTATAGAGATCCATGTACCATTTGTAGCGGTTAGTGTATCCATTTTGTAGTGGTTTTTAATTAGTATCGGTTATTTTTATTTTTGTGGTGGTTTTAATTAGTAGCGGTTATTTTTATTTTTGTAGCGGTTATTATATTATTTTATTATTTTAAAAAAATTCAGTTTTTTTAAGACAAAAACATAATTTGAATTTGATCACTCATCCTCGTCATCCCTACATAAATTATGTAGAAAAAATTATTGTTATGGATGTATTACTAAATTTTAAAAATTTAATTTAAATGATGTAGACGTAAAAAAACTCACTGTGGTAGAGGTAAATTATCATCGCCTTCAGGGAAGTAGTTTTCAAAATCGGCTAGTTGAAATGGCTCACTCTTATAGGCGATGTTATCGCCTTCACCTATGTCGTAAAGGTCTCATGGCTTTAAATGAACGACCATGTTCCAATCCCTGTGCCTCTCGTCCTCGACATAATAAACCTGATGTGCCTCTGAAGCAAGAATATACGGCTCATCATCTTGAGAAATACCAGTATGAATCGACCGTGAGAAATTGACCGATGTGATCCCTAAGTCATTAGTTGTCAGTCCCCGAGAAGTAGTGGTATTTGCCCACATACACTTGAACAGCGTCATGGTGAAACAACCTTGATAATTAAGTTTGACCACATCAAGAAGCTTGCCATAGTAAGGGATGCCTCCGAACTGTATGTTGGCGTCACTGCTGCTCGTATAACTCCTTGTCCCAAATGTGCCATAAACACCTGAATTTTGAGTTTGCAATCCTTGATCCCGTGAAACCGTGCAAAACTTAAAACCATTGACATTGTATGCTGTAAACATTTTTGCATGATCAAGAGGACCGATTGCGAGAGCTCTGAAATCTGGTGAGTGTGGGTTGTGGTCATTTAGTATTCTACGAGCAAACCAACTCAGGAATTCTCTGTGGACCCTTTTGTCAACTTCCGAGGATGTTTGTGTACGGATCCTGAGTTGACGCTTAACATGACTTCTGAATTCCTTGCAATTAATAATCAAAAGGCGATAGTGAAATGAAAGTGAAAAATGTTACAAAAGATATAGAAGGAAATGTGAGTGTACAATTCTTACTGTATGAAAGGTTCAACTTGAGTGTAATTAAGCAAGACATATCTATGTGCTTGCAACTTCTCAGTTGCCGTTAGTTAAACTTCTTAGTTCCTCCAACTGGTTTACCAACACGAGGGATAAATTCTCCTGATGTTGGCACAGGTTCAGGACAATCGTCAACACGAGGTGGGCGGTTGAAAGCCATCTCAATATCATCAAAGCACCTTGAATAAAAATACAGCACCTCATCCCCTATATAGCCTTCAGCTATAGAAGTAAGATATATGTACCGGACATTGTTTGAGGTGGTCCTCTTTTTTCTGGTTTCCCATTGAAGCAATTCCGTTGCAATCTGAACTTATGCCTTCCATCGAGAAACCTATGATGCCCCATAAAGCACCACTTTCGGCTGTGGGGAAGGGGCACTACATCAGATTCAAAATTGCAAGCTGGACACGCCGACCCAGTAGGCACATTCTAACCAGATAATGTGCCAAAGCCAGGAAAGTCACTAATCGTCTACATCAAGGCTGCACGCAAGTTGAACAAAGTCTTCCCATAAGCGTCGTACGTCTCCACGCCGACATTCCACAGGTCAAGCAATTCCACAATAAGCGGTTGGAGATACACTTCGATGTCATTGCCCAGTGCCTTTTTGCCTGGAATGATCATAGACATAATGAAAGAGCTTTGTTTCATACACATCCAGGGGGTAAGTTGTAGAGAACAAAGACTACCGGCCAAATACTGTAACTTATGCTAAGATTCCCGAAAGGATTAAAACTTTCGGTCGCCAACGCAAGCCGAACATTTTTAGGGTCAGTCGTGAAATATGGAAAGTCATTGTCAAACGTTTTCCAAGCGACTGCATCCTGGGGATGTCTTAATTTACCGTCTTCATTCTTATCAACGGCATGTAACCTCATGTGCTCCGCAGTTTTAGACAACATAAATAATCTTTGTAGGAGAGATTTCAAAGGGAAGTACCTGAGAATCTTTACAGGTTTCTTCTTCTGCTTTTTCCCCTTCCGAATTGTCTTGTACCTCGATGTGTGGCATCTCTCACAAATCTCCCTGCTGGAATCGTCTCCCCAATACAGCATACAATCATTGGGGCATGCATCAATCTTTTGATAGTTCAACCCCAACCTATTGATAATTTTCTTGGCCTCGTAGAACGTTGTGGAAATCTCAGCGTCGGGGAATGCATCTTGTAATAATTCGAGAACAATCGACATTCCCTTATCTGTGATTCCACACAAGCACTTGATATAATACAATTTGATCAAGAAAGATAATTTAGAATATTTTTGACAACCTTGATATAAAGGACGATCTGCTTCATCCATCAAGCTGAAAAAATCCCGAGCTGCTTCATTCCTCATAAACACAGGTTCAGAACCGTGCACTTCTTCGTTGAAGTTGTCGCCTTGAAATCCAAATGCATCACGCACAGCATCATTCACAGGATCATCTTCATCTAGTTGAACACCTACTTAAGAACTTCGAGGAAGAGCATCATCATATCTAATGCCGTTCTTCTCACCATGAATTGCCCAGAACGTATAGTCCTCAGGGAAAAGCTTTAGAAGCAAATGTTCCTTAACAACATTTCATGCATGCCACTTCTTGAACTTGCATCTCCGACAAGGACAAACGATCTTGCCGTTACAGCCGGCATGAGTGAATGTGAAATCTAAGAAAATGTTTAATCACTACAAATATTCTGGAGAATTGCGCAGCAACTTGATCCATGACTTATCCATAGCTACTAGTGAGAGAGAGAAAAGAATAGTGAAGAAGATGAGTGAATAGAGAATGACGAATGCCTAGAACCTTATATTCTGAATTTCCAACGTTTAATATTTTGTAGCGATGTAAAAACTGCTACACTAACCGCTATGATACTAGACATTTGTAGAGGTTATATGTATAAAACCGCTACTAATTTTCAAGTCATTGGAAATTTGCACAAAGCGGGGGGAAATACAAAAATGAACCATTGAGTATTTGTAGCGGTTATATGTATAAAATCACTACTAATATTAAAGCTATTGGAAATCAAATTAAAGAATAGGTTTTAAACTTGTAGTGGTTATACATAATTAACCGCTACAAATTTGCACAAAGGCGAGCAATTCAAAATTCAAATATTGAGTATTTGTAGCGGTTATTTATCTATAACCGCTACAAATTTAAAATCAATTCTTCAATTTGATTTCCAACGGCTTTAATGTTAGTAGCGGTTTTTTACATATAACCGTTACAAATACTCAACGGTTCATTTTTGTAGCGGTTATAAAACAAAACCGCTACAAATATGTATATTTGTAGCAGTTTTGTTGTAAAACAGCTACAAATATATATATAATTGATTTTTTTAAGGTTTAAAAATATATAAATAATATTGTTGCAATTAATTCACAAATTCAACAGCGCGGTCTAAGAATATAAATATAACTATGGTAAACGTAATAAGAATTTAAGTTTTGAAATAAAAAATTACATATATTTATTTACAAATGTTTTAACAACAAATAAAAAAAAGATGTCCTAAACTAAGTAGCTAGGGGCTGATCATCTGGTGCTCCCTCAGGTGGGGCTCCCTCAGGTGCTGTTGGATCTGGCCGTTAGGTGAAGTTAACCGCACCATCATCATCAGCAGGAGGAGGAGGAGGAGTAGTCTGGACGACGAACCGAGGGACAGGCGGAACCTGCGGATACTACTCATCTGGGAATAGGTGACTCCATCCGCGCTCGAGCATGCTGTTCGTGATATCATGCTACTACCTCTGCTGAGCGTAGATCAAATCAGCATGCTGCTGCATCTACTGCTACTGCTGCTGAGCCACGGTAGCCTGTGTCCGCTCCAAATCTAACCGCAGCTGCTCAACAAACTCGTCCCTCGGACGTCTGACCCCTTTAGAGCTGCCAGCCTGCAAGGCGGCGCTCCTACCATAGATCATGCTGTGGAAGAGACGGTTCCTCCTGTTGCTCAAGCTGTCACCCATCTTCATCAGGGTGTACCTCTTTCAGTTGGCCCGGACGGTAAACCGCAGCTGTAAAAAAATTATTTAAATATCAATAATTATAAAAATCCTATTAACAAATATTAATTAAATACTATTAATTACCTGCACCACATCCTCCCAAGCCAGGTCCTTCGGCCCCTTCGAAACGTGCCTCCACGTCCTGAAGTGAAGGGGGAACCGCATCCAATTCGAGCCTAGCTCATTCAGGAAGCGGTTGAACAGGTGACCCCCATTGTCAATGGGCTGATCCGTGCCCTCATTCCACGGCACTATAACTCGCAGTGTCCGGTCTATGTTGTTCAGACCGACCATGTCCAGCCTCCTCGTCGACACATTCCCCTGCTCATCTGCACAATTTACCGCACGTTAGATAAATTATAATTCAAATTTAACATTTCGAATTTAAATAAATAATTTATTAAATAAAAAAATTTATTTACCTTGGACCTGCACTTCAAACCCAGTGGACCGTGAAGACGACCCTCGTGGGTTGTTCTGCTCCTGAGCCTCCTCCTCATCGAGGAACTGCTCCATCTCCCTGATCCCAATCGGAATGTCAAAGTCCTCTGCTTCATAGTCCTCGACCCTAATATCTGCCTCCCCTAAATCAGGCACCTCTGGTGCGGTCGTCTCTTATGGGATCGTCTGCGATGCCTGTGGTAGGGTCGACTCCTGTGGGGGGATGGGCTACAATGCCGCAATCGCCCTCCCTCCACGCTACCCCTTCCCTTTACCTCCTGATCTGCTGCTGCCACCCCACAAAATCGGTCTGGGGACCTCAAACGCCTTCCCCCTATCCTCTCTTGAAGCCATATCAACTATAAAAATTCAAAAAAATATTTTACTCACATTATTATGCAAAAATAGAATAAAAATACAAATACAAATAAAATACATCTTATCCCTGTATCTCAAGTACAATACTGAGAAATACTGCAGCAAAAACTCTTTCACAGACGTCTAAACACTCAATCTAAAAGAAAATACTCAGAGAAACTCCAGAAAACAAAATGAGAAAACATAAGAATGGAGAAGGCGGTGTGCATATATAGGCCACAAATTTGTAGCGGTTATTGTAATAATCGCTACATAAACTGCTACAAAGCACCTAGGGTGGCTAAAATTTATAGCGGTTTTACAGTAACCGCTACAAAGTACAAAAACCTTTGAAGTTCTGTAACGGTTATGGTATAGAACCGCTACAAATTTGGAAACCTCTGAAATTCTGTAGCGGTTAGAACCTTATAACCACTACAAATACGCAACGTTTGGAATTTTGTAGCGGTTTTGTTGGTCAAACCGCTACAAATAACCACTACACTATTTGCGCGTCTTGGTCGCGGCATGTGGCAGGAATATTCTAGCGGTTTTTATTTATTAACCGCTACAACTGAACCGCTACAAGTTTTGGCGAAAAATTCGCGCCATATTTGTAGCCGTTTTTTCTACCTAACCGCTACAAAAAAAGCTACCAATCTGTCGCGCCACTTAGCGCGTAGTTTGCCGCTACAAATTTGTAGCGGTTTTGGTTAAAACCGCTATAAATATTAAAATATGTAGCGGTTATTTAAAACCGCTACAATTCCACAACTACAAAATGCCATTTTTTTTTAGTGAAAAGAGAAGCAGATTGAAGGGCTTGTTAATAGCCATTCTATAACTTTAAATATAAACAGATGCACTTATCAACATGAATTGTTTTAAATTGTATAGGAAGAATGGCACTAGTTAAAATAAATGAACTTGTCAATGGTAACTTTATGACTGGTCAATATAGGTAAATACACTTGTCAACGGTAGTTATTTTAAATTAAATAGGAAAAAAGGTGTTATTAAACATGGATAGACTTATTAGTATATGCACATACAATTGTCAAAAGAGGTACATACACTTGCCAATGTATAACTTGTCATTATAGGCACATAACTTATCAATACACTTGCCGATATATACCTTGCCAATATAGGCACATAAACTTGTCAAAAGAGGTACAAACACTTGCTAATGTATAACTTATCAATATATGCATATAAATTAGTCAAAACATGCACATACACTTGCCAACCTAAGGGCAAACTGACTTCAAATATCAATTACTAAGGACAATAATGTAATTTTACATTTAGAATCTATATCATTGAGATCTCTAAGAATTTTTTTGATAGAAGAATCTACACTGTGACATTTTTTTTATATTTTTTCTAGTCCATGGGACCTGAGTGTGATTTTCCCAATAATCTATTATGACATGAAAATATATAAATTATTTGGAGAGTTCGTCTTTAATTGTTTGGTACAAGTGTTTGACTCAGACAATAATTCTTTTTTGGAGTGATCTTATGTATTTCATAATGAAGCTATTACAGCCTGACATAAAAAAACTAGTAAAATAAAAGTAATTAGCATTGTTGTAGACATTGCAGAACGTAAATTTTGGCCAACAGTGATTAGGATGAATAGAAAAAACGTGATATTATTATTATCTTTTAAGAAAGATATTGGGTTTTAACTTTGTAAAAACTATGCTGACATAATGTCTCATTTAGATTTGAATTTATTAGATCTTATATATATTATATCACTTTCCTTTAATGTGAAAAAGTTCAGATGACGAGTTGGGTCTGGGGGCTGATAATATTCAGATTTCAGAGCTTGCCTAAATGTTCAAAAAATGCTTACAAAATTTCTTATGAATCTCCCTTCAACAAGGTTTGCATGTTAACGACAAGAATGGAAGACCTTGTGAGAGTTATCTACCTAACATCCTTATCAAGTGGATCAATTTTTATTATTAGATCACATTTTAAATATAAGCTAATTACAATACCTAATATAGACTAACTTGCATTGAAAATTAAAGGATTGGAAGTTTGAAAAGAGGCGGCTTTAAAAAAAGGACATGTTTATATATATGCTTTTGGCTGGAATGTCTAATATAAGTTCATATTTAATCACCAGCAAGATATTGAAAATGGGTGGATTCGGCCCCCTTATCTCTATTTTGCTTGTGTTTTGCATCTGTAGTAGGAGTCTTTTTAAGAACCAGATAGGTTATTAAACTGGTTAAGATATTAGTCTAAGACTTTTATGGTTGGACCGGTTTTAATCAAATTAATATAATTTCAAGAATATATATAATAGTCCTATATGTAGTTATGTACTAAACATTTCTCCAAATATGATTCTTGGTGCATGTAATAATGTTGCTTATAAAAAGGATTGGAAGGAGTATAAAACTAAGGAAAGATCCATTAGTACTTTTCTAATTCTCTATATATATATTGCAAGTGTTACTATTTAAAAGATCCATGTGTTATCGTTTGGCATAGATCAGGCGTTATTAATTTAAATTCCGCTACGTCACATATTAACAATTAGAATATACCTTCTGTTTTTTAATATAGGACATATTTATTAAAATTATATTAAGAAAGTCAGTTAATTTGATATGTATATTTTAAAACACATTAATAATTTTCTTTAATTTTCTCATTCCCTATCCTTCTTATTTTTTTTGGGTAAAATACGAGACATTTTCTCCTTATTTATTGTTGAGGGATCCTCAATAAAGATAAATTAAAAAATATTGAAAATTATAAAAAATATATATTATATTTAAGATTAAAATCAACTATTAAATATATCCTATATTAAAATTAAAGACAGGATCTCGTACGCTTCAATGGTTAGGATACTAGTGAATAGCTGTAAGAATAATCTATTTTAACATATATATATATATATATATATATTATTTGAAGAGTCTGTCCATGTTTTATACAAGGGTTTGACTCAGACAAAAACTATTTTTTGAGTGATCATATGTATTTCATAATGAAGCTAGTACATCATGTCATCCAGTCTTTAAAAAAAAAAAAAACTGGTAAAATAAAAGTAAGCATTGTTGTAGACATAGCGGACCGTGAATTTTGACCAAAAATGATTATTGTATTAATATAACAGACCAAAGCAAACTGTGGTTACTTTTTATTTAGTGGGCCCGCATTATTATTTTTAATACTCTTTTTTCTTTTTAATATAAAGCATATTTACCTACTTTACTTAGATTAAGAAAGTTAAATTATTTGATTAATACGACATACATTTTTTAAAATATCATAATCATTTTCTTTAATTCACACATTCCCTTTTCTCTTTGATTATTGTTGAGAGAGCATTAATAAGGATAAAATAGAAAAATATTGAAAAATATATAAAATATGTCTTATATTTAGTACTAAGATTAATTCCCATAATATGTCTTATATTAAATACCCAAAGAATATATGAAAACTATATCTTATATTTAGAGTTTTTGTATAAAAGATTAGATGGCTCTCGATCACAATTGCAGGTCAAGGCTTTTAGGCAAATGTTGCATAATGATATGACTATAGGAGCTTTTTCTCATTCAGTAGCAGTAGGAAAGCTTCATAAAGATTTGCCAGATGTTCCAGTATATGCTCGAGTTATGTTTCCTCGTTATAGTTTAAATGAAGTAGAGGCAGTTTGCCATTATTATTTAAGGTTGGTTCTCAAAATCTCCTCCATCAACTTTTGTTGTTCAGTTTTCTTATGTTAGAAGTATCTTGCTATGATTGGGCGTTTTGTATCTTATAATATTTGATTTTTTTTTTTATTGATTGACTAACTTATGCCTCAATTTGTTTTTCCAGTGACAATCCAACCACTGCCACGGGAGAGGGGCCTCTCCACTTCCCTTACCGTCAACTTCCCTCCACTTCTTTATTCTCACCGTCAGATTAATTCTGAACGGTTGAGATTCAATATCCTATACAAATTAAAAATTATACATAAAATACGCTAACAAAAGTATAAAGATACGAACAGTTATATCAAATTTAAATTTATTTATATACATTTTTGTTATTTAATATTATAATAATATTTTTATAGAATATTAAATCTCAACCATTCAGAATTAATCTGACGGTGAGAATAAAGAAGTGGAGGGAAGTGGATGGTAAGGGAAATGGAGAGGCCCCTCTCCCCCACTGCCACCCCTAGACCTCTCAACAAAAGAATGATGGTTCTTGGATAGTTTAGCAATTTATGAGACTATTTGTTGGAGCTATTTTTCTTGATGTATTCATGTTTCAGTTGGATAATTTTTATAGTCCCTTTAATGAAATTGAATTATTTTGATGGTTTCCAAAAATTGTATGGATTTTGTTACTTAAAATATTATTTATTCCCACATATGATGTATATTTTTATTTTAATTCAGGTGTTTATTGTTTTATTTTCATATTTATTAGAATATAAATTTTAATTTCAACAATTTAATTTATATAAAAAAAAAATATTTCTAACTTTCAGTGGCGGCAATAGTCGCCACTGATACAAGAATTAGTGGCACAAAAAATTCGCAGCTAATGCTATTTTCAGTGGCAACACTTAGTCGCCGCTAAAAAGAACATCAACGGCGACACATTTTGTCACCGTAGATATTGCTTTTAGCAATGACTATTGTCGTTGCCAATATTCTACCTTCAGCGGCGACCTACCATTTAAAGACAATTTAAAGACAATTGGCTTTATTTTCAGTGGCGACTAGTAGTCGTCGCTAAAAGTCTACTTTCAGCAGCGGTATTGAAAAGTCGCCACCAAAACTTTTAGCCACAGTCGTTATGCCAATGACCTGGCGGCAACTTTTTGTTGCCGCTGAAACTTTTCAGCAACATCTTTAAGATTTTCAGTCTCAACTTTTGTCGCCGTTGAAAATCATTTCTTTTTATAGTGAGTTGGGTCTCGCATGTGATAATATTCAAATTTATGAGTGCCAGGAGTATTAGAAAGTTTAGATGCTGATGACTTGGGTCAAAGAGACGATACTGTTTAAATTTATGAGTATATATATGCCTCCAAGCTAAAAAAAGACACTTACAAAAATACTTATAATTTTTTCATCGATAAGATTATCACATTAACAAGAATTATGCAAAGGCCTTGTGATAGTCATGTATCAAACATCCTTATCAAGTGGATCAACTTTTTTAATTTTAGATCACATTTTAAATGTAAGAATATTAGATAAAAACACCACATATAGACTAACCTGCATTGAAAATTAAATAACAGGAAGTTTGAAAAGAGATGGCTTTTCTGATAAAAAAGAAAAAGATGCGGCTTTGAAAAAGTACGTGTTTATAAATATTTTAAAATAATTTATTTAACTTCATGATGAAAGCGTGTAGTTTCTCTTTGTTAAAGTATTAAAATTTTTAAAAATAATAAAAAATTAAAAACAACTTTGACTTTTACCTATAAGATATAAAAATGTCATTTATTTTAGGTAGAATCTAATCATAAAAAAAAAACTGAAAAAAAATGGGGGCAGCAGGCGGGGCACCCCTTCTCTACATCATGTCCATTGGAATATACTCCCTCTTATCCTAATTATAAGATAAAGTTGACTTTTTTGGAGAAATTAAGCAAATTAAATTAATTAAATTACTTTAGAGTATTTACATTTTCATTTTTTTCTTCAAACTAATTAGTTTGACTAATAAATTAATATATAATCTAATGATACATAATATATGATATGATTAAGTAACTTATTTAACTTCCTTAATTTCTTCAAAAAAAATCAACTTTGTCTTATAATTAAGACCGGAGGTAGTATGTAGCAAAGAAAAGTCTGCGATGTACAATGTATAATTGGAATTGTTTGTTAATTTCTCAAAAAGTTAACTTATTTGAGAAGTTCATGCACAATTTATTTGTTGTACATTTTATTTTTCAAGAAGTCGAGATTATTATATTCTTTTGAAAATAATATACTAATTTTTAACGTTAAAAACACATAATTTTGCTTTGGATTTTTTTTGGGGGTTCAATTGTAAAAGGTATTTTTGGACATGAAATACTGGGGAAGTCGTTTACTGGGGATGCTATTAAAATACATTTTCCCAATGTTTAACTGGGGATGTCACTTATTAGCCCCAATTGGTCATCATTGACACAAACAAATTATGACATTGGAATATAATAATCGGTGCCTAACTAATTTTGAATTCCTCCTTTCTTGCCTATTTCTTTTTGGGCCAAGTTGTTGTAGTGCATTTCAAATTTGCTCGCTATGATCAAACAAATGTAATTTAAACAATAAGACAAATTCCAACAATAAAGTTAATCATCTACGTAAATTCAAAAGTTTAGAGAGACTTATTCTCAAGTTTTAAGAATTAAACAAGTTATTTGGAGATAACTCAAAATTCAGGAGACAATACAGGATTGGGGGGGGGGGGGGGGGGGACCCTAACGAGGACTATAAATAGTGAAATTTGCAACCAAATCTTGGACACGGCAACATAGGAGACAAGTGCCAACATGGGAAGTTTAAGGATTTTCATGTATTTCATGGTTTTTTATGCCATCGTTTCTATTCAAACGACTTGCTGCCAAAGTAAGGTCTGCCTGCCGGAGAAGCAAGCAGCGTTATTCATATTTGGAGACTCACTATTTGATGTGGGAAACAATAACTACCTCAACACCACACCTTCAACTCAGGCAAACTTTGATCCATATGGCGAAACCTTCTTCAAGTATCCCACGGGAAGATTTAATGATGGAAGGGTCATCCCAGATTTCATTGGTAATTACGTGAATTGTAATATTTCAGCACCTCATTTTAAAATTTGTATACTTTTGAGGCCACTACCTCCCTACATGTTTTAAAACAATGAGTATAATGGCCCTAAAGCAGACAATTTCGAAAATGAAGTGTTAAGATGGTACCTAAATACATTCTTTTAGAACTTGTCTGATTTCTTGAAGTGTTTTTTTTAATATAATTTTGTTGTGGATGCAGCTGAATATGCCAAATTGCCGCTGTTACTACCATATCTGCATCCAGCTTCGTCCCTTGATAATTATATATTTGGGGTTAACTTTGCATCAGGAGGATCCGGAGCTCTGGTTGAAACCAGTCAAGGAATTGTATGACGTCGTTAATTAGTCTCATTAAATTTTTGTGTCCAGATGTGGTCGTTTATTGAAGTGGATGACGACATTTCATTATATATACAAGACATTGCTTAATTATATTATAATCAGCTGCTTAATTAATTATCTGTAACGTTAATACTGTTATCTTTACGTTTATCCTCAGTTGGTAGACCTCAAAACACAGGTGAGATATTACAAGAATGTGAGAGATGTTCTGAGGAAGAAACTTGGGAACGAAGAAACCAAAGCATTATTGTACAGATCAGTGAACCTATTCAGCGTTGGAGCCAATGACTATGGAGCACGCTTCGTCTCAAATATCAGTGTTCTTCAACGTTACTCCAAGCACCAGTTCGTGGATATTGTGATTGGAAACATCACAGAAGCCATAAAAGTGAGTGTGTGTTGCAGAAATTAATGACCAAGTTTCTTCCTTTCTTCTATCTTTGTCCTAGCCATTTGTTCATCATTGTTAAAGTTTATGTTGTTTTACAGGAAATTCACGACCTGGGAGGAAGGAAATTTGCGTTTGTGAATATTGGTCCCATAGGTTGCTCTCCGGGCATTAGGTTTCTGGTAAAAGGATATGAATGTAACGAAGAGATGACAGAATCTGCAAGGCTACACAATGTTGAATTTCCCAGAATGCTCCAGAAGCTTCAGAAACAGCTCGTGGGCTTCAAATACTCTCTGTTCGATTTCCACACTTCAGCTTCTCAGTTGATGAATTACCCTTCCGAATATGGTATGTGTCTTCAAACTCTTATTTTTCAATTTTTCATAGCTAAGCAAAATGTTTCCCCAAAAGAAAAAACAGAGCAGCCCCTGTTCAGGATTGAATACTAAGAAGCTGAGAAACTTTCAAATGTAGAGCATAATATGAAGCACCATGAAGTATTCTTATCCATAGCACTTAGTGTTCTAAAGTAATTTTGGTGCATTCATTGTCCCAAAGAATTTTTTCATAGCACCCAACATCATAAAGTAATTTTTGGTGCAACTTTGCTCTTACAGTATTTAGTAGCAATGAACACCCTAATTCTAGGATAGCAAGTGCTACTAGAAAAACACTTTATGGTATTAAATGCACCGAAAATTACTTTCGAATACTGAGTAGGAAAAAATACTTCATGTTAAATGCAACTTAATTAAAGCTTGTGATTGTGGGAAGCAAAGCCTTTCAAATCTCAGGATGATCAAATTTCAAGAAGAATTAAAAATTCTTTATATATATATATATATATATATAGAGAAGCTCGTGGTTGTGACTAGTGATATTTGTTGAATTATTTGAATTTTGATGAGCAGGATTCAAAGAAGGGCAAGTGGCATGCTGTGGAGGTGGAGCCTACAGGGGAGATGATAGCTGTGGGGGTAAAAGAGGAATAAAAAAGTATGAGTTATGTGAGAATGTGAATGATTACGTATTCTTCGACTCTCTTCATCCCACTGATATGGCTGACAAGTATCTCTCAAACCTAATGTGGTCTGCAAATCTCACCTTCAATAAGCCTTACAACATGAAACAACTCTTTGAACTTTAAGTTGCCATGCTTTTTTATTTTGAATAAATAAGTTGTTGCACTTTGATTGATTAAATAAATATTTTCTTCCATTCATGTATCTCATTTTCCTTTGTATGAAAATAAATTTGGGGCTCCCTCTGCAATTACTTGTAAGTTACTCCATTGGGTCCAAAATTTAAGAGGTTGAAAGGGTAATTTTAAGTTGTTGTACTTTTTATTCATTAAATAAATATTTGCTTCCACTCCTGTTCCTCTGTTAAAAATAAATTCAGAGTTTTCTCCCCCAGCTGCAATAAATAAATATTTGCTTCCACTCCTGTTCCTCTATGAAAAATAAATTCAGAGTTTTCTCCCCCAGCTGCAATAAATAAATATTTGCTTCCACTCCTATTCCTCTATGAAAAATAAATTCAGAGTTTTCTCCCCCAGCTGCAATTACTTGAATGTTACTTTTCAACACTACTTATACACTTGTCAGTTCTGACTCTGTTGCCTTGCTCTTAATTCTCATCCATGTATGTCATTATCCATATTTAAACTTACTTAAGAGAAAGTGTATTGAAACCAGCCTGCAAACTTGACTAGAAGCATTATCTCTGGTTATTATATTCAAACCAAAGCCCAGGAAAGCAAATAATATATGAAACTGATCAGTGAGAAGCAAGTGGAAATATGGCGACTTTAAGGATGACGTATGTGTATTTGTGGGTGTTGTTTTTGGGTATTTATATCCGAATCAGAAACTATTCTGGGGATAATTCATGCTTGTTGCATGAGTAAGAAGCTGCCTAGTTTGTATTTAGGGATTCACTATTCGATGCAGGAATTAATAACCATCTCAGCCCTTCTTTTCCAGCAAGCAAGGCTAACTATCCCCCATATAGTAAAACCTTCCTCAACAAGTGTTTGACTCATATTTTCCATATATGTGTTGCGCGTCCAAGCGATCATCTACAACAATGTTAGCCTTTGAGAAAAATATGACAGGAGTGATTTTCGTTTTTCTAGAATTTTATGTAAACCCCTTTGAGATAAATAGTTTTTTCTGTGTAATTCTAAATGTGAAGTAAGTCTTCATATTTATTGATGAAATTGAATATTTGAAATTCAATGGGTCTAGGATTTTCTTCTTTTTTTCCTTGTGAAATAATAAATATAAATGATTTTTTTACCATAAAAAAATGAAAATACAAGTGTTTGACTCAGACAATAATTCTTTTTTGGAGTGATCATATGCATTTCACATTGAAGCAATTACAGCATGACATCCATTGTAAAAAAAACTAGTAAAATGAAAGAAAGCATTGTTGTAGACATTGCAGACAGTAAATTTTGACCGACAGTGATTGGAATGAATAGAAAAGACCTGATATTATCTTTTAAGAAAAATATTGGGTTTGAACGTTATAAAAATTACGCTGACATAGCTATGGCTCATTTGGATTTGAATTTATTAGAGTTTATATATATATATATATATATATATCACATTTCTTTCATATTAAAAAGTTTAGGTGGTGAGTTGGATCCGAGAGCTGATAATATTAAGGAATGCCTCCAGATTTAAAGAATGTTTAAAAAATTACTTATGAATTTTCCATGGATAAGGTTTTCACATCAACATTGAGAATCAACGACCTGATGTGAGCTAGGTGTCAAATATCCTTACTAAGTGATCAACTTTCATTATTAGATCGCATTTTAAATATACGCACATTAGATATCAACACTAAATATAGACCAACTTGTATTGAAAATTAAAGAATAGGAAGTTTGAAACTTGAAAGGAGGCGGCTTTGGAAAAGTGCATGTTAATATGTATGCTTTTATTAGAATCAATGTTTTAAAAGTCGGATTGGATGTCGAGCCGGAAAGGTCAACATATCATGATTTAACCTGTTGGAATGGTTGAACTGTTCGATCGGACTGGTGACGTAATAATTAAATTTAAAAATAATATATATTATATATTACAATTAATTTTCAATCTAATTTCATATGAAGTTAATAAAGTTACAAAATTCCATTTAAGGAAGAACATTAAATCAATTATCAACCTAACAAAATACAATAACAATAATGATTTCATGACTTGTCAAATATTGGTGGCTCTTGATTGATCCAAGCATGAGTTTCTTGAAAGACATTTGGACCATACCACTCTAGTCCTATTTATAAGTCCTTTTTAACAAACAAAAAATTGGTCATATTTATAGGTCCAGTTTCAGTGTAATAAATGAGATTATGACAATTTTACCCCTATTTATTGTACAAATGAAGAAATAATTTAAATATAGATAGTGTAACATCCCAAATTTTATATCCACAAAAAATATATTGTAATTATTTGATTAATTCAATAAAATGATGAATATTCATGAAAATTAGATCTTGTGAATTTTGAAATATTCATATTCATAAGGAAATGAGCAAATTAATTCAAGAATCGAATTAAATTACAAAGGTGATAGCAAAATCATAATTTTGCCAATTTAGCCCAAAATTTATTATTTTCTAATTAATTGAAGTTAATTTCAATTAATAAAGGAAAATAAAGGAAAATGTATAGTTGGATTATTCTTGATGAAATAAATCAAGAATTGTGAAATTAGAGGGAATTATACATAATTCATTTAATTGAATTATGTAATTAATGAAATGCATATTATTTCCTTTCTCTTCCATAATTTCGCCCAACACATGAAAATAAGGGAGAAAAATCAAATTCCAAGAGCACATGCTAAAACGCTACATGAAGTTAAGTGCTAGTTTGGTTAGTTGGGTGAAGAAATGGGTTTGGTTAGAGTAAAGAGGAGGGGGGACGGTTTGTGTAACAAGAAGGGAATCTAGTCCAAATCCAATTGAAGCAAAATGATGAGGGGGTATGGCATCAAGTGAAGAAGGCATGGTTAGAGGTATGGGAGGAGGAATGGTGCAAGACAAGTGTTGAGATCTCAGTCCTTGATGAGATCAAAGGCTAGGAAGAAAGAAGACTAAATTAATAAACACATTCTCCTTCCTTTTTCATGGAACATTTCGGCCAAGTAAGGAGCAAAAAGAGAGAGAGTGAGCTTAAGAGGTCTTTGAAGATTAGAGAGAAGGAGGAGGAAGATTAAAGTAAGTAAGTGTTGATTTAGTGATTTGGTTACCTATTCTTGTGTAACACTTCCTCTAAGGTTCTCTTCTTCATGTATTAATGTGTTTAGCAAGATAAATCTCCAAGGAAGAGAAGGAGTTAAGGTGCTAAGCTTGGAAGCAAGAGGGTAATTTCATAAACTTGCTCTCTTATGGTTGTGGTGTTGTTGTTAGTGATATTTCTTGACTTTTCAAGTTTCTTGGTTGAGTTGAAGAATGGGAAAAGCTATAATCCTAAAGGGTTATGCTGCCCAAATTTCTTTGAATCATAGTTAAGAAATGTTTAAATGAGTTAATAAAGGATTAGAAGTGGAAAAGTACAAGTTTTAGAAGCTAAAACACAAAACTATTTTTTTTCCCATTTTTCTTCAATATTTTGGCCAGCACTGTTCCAAGGGGTAGGAGTTGGATTTTCATGAAATAAATGGTTCTATTAGATTCAGTGGGCAAAAATAGGTGGGGTTACAGTTGGTCACCTTTTTGGAAAAGACCGGAAAAGTATAATTACGAAAACGCCATTAAAACTTGAATTAGGGGCTGTTAAGGGTATTTTTGTAATTTGACAGTGAATTTGGTAATTTTAAGCTTGTAAATAGATTCCTTGGGCAAAAATAAGTTAAAATATCCTTAGTCAAATTTTTGGGAAAACATGCCATCGGGCCAGGGTCCCAGGGGCATTTTGGTAAATTTTCATCATAGACTAATATAACCACAAAAAACACTATGGAATAGTTTAAAATAATACCTGGATAGTTTAAAATAATATAACCAAAATTTGTCTCTCAGTTTAAATTGCGTTTGTTTGATCATAGCAAGCAGATTTGAAATGCATTTTCAATGACTTTTTTTTTATATTGTCACGGGCTCCACTTTTCTCCTTAAATCCAAATAAGGTAATATCCCTTTTCCCCTCCATTCTCCCTCGACTTTTCTCCTCCCCAATTTTCAATCCATCCCAACATGGTTGTCTCCACTAAACCATTTTTCCCACTTCATCTCCATTAATTTTTTTGCTATTAGATTAGCTTTTAATGATGGAAACTTTATATTATATTAAAAATATTATTGTAATATTAAATATTGAATTATAATAATATTTTTACAAAACAAATCTCAATTATTAAAAACCAATCTAATTATGAAGAAATTAAGTAGAGAGGAATTGGAAAGGGGTGTTAGTGGAAACACCCTTTTTTCCCTTATCTTGCATTCTCATTTAATCTAAAAAGACATTGGATTCTTTCGGAAAAAAAGAAAAAAGACATTGGATTGATACTTATATCCCAAGAAATTATAAAAAGTGTGTCAATTCAGAACATTTTTTAATGAGACTTAAGTCTCTACAAGCAACATTAACGATGCTTATCTCTGTGTTATCCAAATAATAAGAATCAATGTAGCTAATATCTTCTTTTTTTTTTAATTAGTAATCTTGTAAGCAATAAAATTATGACTTTTAATTGTTATTGGGAAGGTATCAAAGATGAGGCTCGTTGTGAAGATTATGAGTTATATGCGAGAATGTTAAGGAATATGTGTTCTTTGATTCGATCTGGTCATCCTACAGATTCTGCTGCTCGACATTATTTCTCCATCCTCATGCTATCTTTATTTCCGTCTCAACAAATTCTTTTCTTTTTTATCATAAGGGATTGTGAGATGTCTTTTTATGGAATCATTGGTCTCTTTATTAGCTCTTATTTATGATGTACAATTTTGTGGATTATAGGTAGTGGTTATGATCGATTCAAAGTAGTGATGATTCCACTCACCCTTACAATCTCAAATAACACTGTGATTTTAAATTAATGTTTGAATTGTGCTCATTAGTTTATTGTATGGCTGTGAGTAGAAGGGGAATATAAACTAGTAATTAATAAGCTTTAATTTCCTATGACTCAAATCATAGGATTAACTAAATGTATACTCTTTGAAGTTTGACTTAGACGGTAGTAATCAAGGAACGAAAAATCGGACCGGGCAATGAACCGGTCACAGCACAGGTTTAAGGGTTAATGGGTCAACCGGTGTCTAACCAATAATTGAACCGGTAGTTAAACTGATCATATTAAAATATTATAATTTATTAGTGGCAATATATTAATATATTTTTAAACTTCTATAGATAAAAATGAAGATTTTTAGAAAAAAATACTTAAAATCTATTAGTATGAGTTATAATGCTTATACTTTATGCAATGATATCTCCTTTTCTATAATTATTATATCTTTTTAAATAATTTTTTTCATTATCTTCTTCATTTTTTTTAGATTTGTTCTTTCTTTACCTATTTTTCTCTTCATTATGGTCTTCAACTTCCAATTTTTCCCTAAAAAAAAATTGAAACCAGTTCAACCGGTTGAACCACCAGTTTTGACCGGTTCCCCGGTTTAACCATCAAACCAAAACCGGATCACTGGTCAATTCCCGATTCAACCGGTCGAACCGGTCGGTCCGATCCGATTTTCCATACAATGGTAGTTGGTAGTAATTGTATGTCGTGTCCATTGGAATGCATGTCGTAAAGAGAAGTATTCGATGTACAATTTATAATTGAAATTATTTGTTAATTTCTCAAAAAGTTATTCCCTTATGTCCTTAATATAAGATATATATAGAGAGTTGATCTTAATCCTAAATATAAGAGATAATTTTCATATTTGTCAACCTTTTCCTAATTCATTTCTATTGATACTTCCTCAACATTAATCAAGAAAGAGAGGGAATGAGGGAATTAAGGAAGATGACTAGTGTGTTTTAGAAAATACATGTTGTATTAACTAAATTCCTTAATCTAATCAAATTAGGTAAATATATCTTATATTAAGGATCAGAGGAGTATCTTTTTTGAGAAATTCTTGCAAAATTTATTTGTTTAACATTTTATTTTTCTAGAAGTTTTTCTTTTTTTTCCCATATTTTTCTAGAAGTTGAAATTATTCTTTTAAAAATAATATACTAATTTTCAATGTTAAAAACACAGTTTTTCTTTGGATTTGGGGGTTTATTAATTGTAAAAGGTATTTTTGGAAGATTGGCATGAAACAATGAGGGGTCATTTACTGGGGAAGTTATTAAACTATATTTTCCCAACAACCATATATTTGTGTGTTTAGAACAGTAATTGTTAATTGGGTTTGTTTCAATTTTATTTTTTATAATATTACTTTTGATAAAAGCCAGATTGTGTATTGTGATTTTTGTTTGGATTGGCGGTTGTATAAATGACTTTTGTAAAAGTAAAACTTGTTTGGATTAATTTAAGTACAAGTGACTTTTATGATAATGGTAAGAGAGAGTAGGTGAAAAAATATTTAAAAAATCAAGTGAATGTTTTAAAATTACTTTAAAATATTTAATAAATCAGTATTCTAAGTTTTGGGGTGCTCTTTACTATTAAAAAAAAATACATTAAAGGTAAAATTGTAGTCAGTCTCCTAAGACTGAGTACAACTGAAAAATTATTTTAAAGAGTTAAAAACACAAAAAGATATTTTAAAGTAATTTTTGGAGCTGAAAAAGTACATTAAAAGTAAAATTGCAATCAATATGATAAAACATTAGATACGATTAGAAAAATATTTGAAGGGGTTACAAACACCAAAAAAATTTTAAGGTTAAAAACACCAAGAAATATTTTAAAGTAATTTTTGGAGCTGCAAAAGTACATTAAAGGTAAAATTGCAATAAGTTTGATAACACACTAGGTACAACTAAAAAAATATTTTAAGGGGTTAAAAACACCAAAAAAATATTTTAAAGTAATTTTTGGAGCTGAAAAAGTACATTAAGGGTAAAATTATAATCACTATGATAGCACACTAGGTAGTGGGTACAACTAGAAAAATATTTTAAAGGGTTAAAAACACTCAAAAATTATTTTTTGATACTAAATACTATTTAAAAAACATTTTATGAGAAAAGCTAATATCATATAATTAATTTTCAGACAACCCAATTTAACATAAAATGCCATTAACTTTTAATAAAAGTTTCATTCTCCAGCTTCTCACAATTGAGTGTTCACCAATCTGAATTTGGCAAAAGGTCAATTACATGCAAGCCTCCCCAAACATTAAAAAAAAAAAAAAAATGATAACTGCCTATCAAGGTTATAGTTGTCAATCGGGCTCAAGGGCCCTCACCAAACACCCACTATGTTTTATTAGGGAAGACAAGACGCTTATTCGTCTCCCTCAAATTCATCATCAATGACACAAACAAATTATGACATTTGAATGTAATAATCAGTGCCTAATTTTGAATATTCTTCCTTTTGTTGTCTATTATTTCTCTTTTTGGCCAAGTCATTGTAAGTGCACTAACATAGAGTTGGTCTATCAGTGTAAGACCACGTTAAGTCCCTCTAAGTTTTAAGTTCAAATCCTAAAAGAGATACTTGTGTCGGAAGAGGTAGCCACAGACCCTAAACCGGATACCCGTGACAATATAAAAAAAAGTCATTGAAAATGCATTTCAAATCTGCTTGCTATGATCAAACAAACGCAATTTAAACTGAGAGACAAATTATAACAATAAAGTTAATCATCTACGTAAATTCAAAAGTTTAGAGAGATTTCTTCTCAAGTTTAATTAAGAATTAAACAAGTTGTTTGAAGATAAATCAATATTCAGGAGATTATACAGGATTAGGGGGGGGGGGGGGGGGAGTCCTCAAACGAGAACTATAAGTAGTGAAAATTCCAACCAAATATTGGACACGGCAACATAGGAGACAAGTGCCAACATGGGAAGTTTAAGGGTTTTCATGTGTTCCATGGTTTTTTATGTCAGTGTTTCTATTCAAATAAGTTGCTGCCAAAGCAAAATTTGCCTGCCGGAGAAGCAAGCAGCTTTGTTCATATTTGGAGGCTAACTATTTGATGTGGGAAACAATAACTACTTCAACACCACACCTTCAGCTCAGGCAACCTTTGATCCATACCGCAAAACCTTCTTCAAATATCCCATCGGAAGATATTCTGATGGAAGGGTTATCCCAGATTTTATTGGTAATAAGTGAATTGTAATATCTTAATGTCTAACTCTTAAAATTGTGCGCTTTATGGCCCTAGTAACTCAGAACGTTTTAAAAACTTGAAAGGACGTGGGCTTCAAAGCGGACAATTTCAATAGCGAAGCACTGATATATTACACGAATCATCATCAAAATACATTCTTTTAGAACTTGTTTGGTCTTGTCAAGTGGTTGTTTTTTCTTTTCTTTTCTTTTCTTTTCTTTTTTGTTTTTGTTTTTGTTTTGAGTTAAATTTTGTTGTGGATGCAGCTGAATATGCCAAGTTACCACATTTACTACCATATCTGCATCCAGCATCGTCCCTTGATAATTATATCTTCGGGGTTAACTTTGCATCAGGAGCATCCGGAGCTCTTGTTGAAACCAGTGAAGTAATTGTATGTCTTCATAATTAGTCTCATAATTATTGTGTCAATGTGGTCATTTATTAAACTTGATGACGACATTAACTCTTTTCAAGATATCAGTTGCTTAATTATCTCTAACGTTGATACTACTACTCTTTATGTTTACCATCAGTTCGTAGACCTTAAAATACAAGAATGTGAGAGATGTTCTGAGGAAGAAACTGGGGAATGAAGAAGCCAAATCATTCTTGTCCGGATCAGTGAACCTATTCAGCGTTTGATCCAATGACTATGGAGCACGTTTTCTCTCAAACATCAGTGTTCTTCAACGTTACTCCAAGCACCAGTTCGTGGATATTGTGATTGGAAACATCACAGAAGCCATAAAAGTGAGTGTATGTGTGTGTTTTGCATAAATTAATGACCAAGTTTCTTCCTTTCTTCTATCTTGGTCCTACCCATTTGTTCATGATTGTTAAATTTTATGTTGTTTTACAGGAAATTCATGACCTGGGAGGAAGGAAATTTGCGTTTGTGAATATTGGTCCCATAGGTTGCACTCCGGGCGTTAGGTTTCAGGTAAAAGGATATGAATGTAACGAAGAAATGACAGAATCTGCAAGGCAACACAATGTTGAATTTCCTAGAATGCTCCAGAAGCTTCAGAAACAGCTCGTGGGGTTCAAAAACTCTGTCTTTGATTTCAACAGTTCACTTTCTCAGTTGATGAAGTACCCTTCTAAATATGGTATGCGTCTTCAAACTCTTATTTTTCAACATTCCATAGCTAAGCAAAATGTTGCCCCAAAAAAAAAACAGAGGAGCCCCTGTTTCAGGATTGAATACTAAGAGGCTAAGAAACTCTCAAATCCCAAGATAATCAAATGTAGAGCATAATTAAAAGCAACATGAAATATGTTTTTAGTAGCACTTAGCGTTCTAAAGTAATTTTGGTTCATTCATCATCCTAAAGAATTTTTTCCTAGAACCCAATAATTTTTTGTATAATTTTGCTCTTAAAGTATTTAGTAGCAACAAACACTCTAATTTTAGGATAGTGAGTGCTACTGGAATCACACTTTATGGAATTGAATACACCAAAAATTACTTTAAAATACTGAATAGTAAAAAATACTTCTAGATATTAAATGCAACTTAATCGAAGCTCATGATTGTGAGAAGCAAAAACTTTCAAACCCCAGGATAATCAAATTTCAAGAATTAAAAGTTCTTTATATATATAGAATCTAGTGGTTGTGACTTGTGGTATATGTTGAATTATATGAATTTTGATGAGCAGGATTCAAAGGGCAAGTGACATGCTGTAGAGGTGGAGCCTACAGGGGAGATGATAGCTGTGAGGGTAAAAGAGGAATAACAAAGTATGAGTTATGTGAGAATGTAAATGCCTACGTCTTCTTCGACTCTCTTCATCCCACTGAGATGGCTAACAAGTATTTTTCAAACTTAATGTGGTCTGCAAATCTCAACTTCAATAAGCCTTACAACATGAAGCAACTCTTTGAACTTCAAGTTGTGGTAATACTTTTATTTATTTTTTGAATAAACAAGTTGTTGCGCTTTGATTGCTTGAATAAATATTTTCTTCCATTCTTGTATCTTATTTTTCTTTGTATGAAAATAATTTTGGAGTGTTCTCTCCCTCAATTACTTGTAAGCTAAGCTACTCACTCGGATTTAAAATATAAAAATTTGATAAGGTAATTAATGATTGTTTTGTATTTTTATCCCTGGTAACAGAAATACGATAGAGATTAAATGTTTAATTGAAAATCACATTGTTCAATAAGGGTAAAATATGTAAATTTTATCAATTGAAAACCCATTAAATAACTTAACTATGATTCCCTAATTTTGTGAATCAGTTAAAAACTTTTTTTTTTTTTTGAAGAATACGAGTATAACCCTTTACTGTGAGTCAAAGTCAACACTTAGAGGCTGACGGCTCTGAAAAATCAGAAGTGAAAATAGATCTCAATTTACTTTTCAACACAACTTGCACACCGTCAGTTCAGACTATAGCGTTGCCCTTACTCCTCATATATGTCATTATCCATATTCTAACTTATTTGAGAGAAAGTGCAATGAAATCAGCCTACATACTTGACTAGAACCATTATCTCTGGTTATTATAATATTAATTTAAGAGATAAGCCAAAGCCTAGGAAAGCAAATAATATATGAAACTGATAAGTGAGAAGTAAGTGGCAATATGGCAACTTTAAGGATGATGTATGTGTATTTGTGGGTGTTGTTTTTGGGTATTTCTTCTATCCAAATCAGAAACTGTTCTGGGAATAATTCATGCTTGTTGTATGAGAAAGAAGCTGCCTTGTTTGTATTTGGGGATTCACTATTCGACGCGGGAATTAATAACTATCTTAGCCCTTCTTTTTGAGCAAGCAAGGCTAACTATCCCCCTTATGGTCAAACCTTCTTCAATTACCCAACTGGTAGATTCTCTGATGGATGTGTTATCCCAGATTTCATTGGTACGCTATTTAAGTTCTGTGTCTGGATCAAACATTTTTGTTATCTTAAAAATGCCTGCAGATTGCCAACATGCATTAGTCCTAATAAAAGTGTTTTGGTTGTTTAAACATGAGGTCTTGAATTTAAGTCCATGTAAATGTCAAAAAAAGTGCCTTTAGCAAGCTACCCCAAATGAACCAGATGATGACCCAGTTAGATGACCATAAAATGGTGGTTAAGTGCACAAGAGGGTGGTTAAGCGCACAAGGCTCCCATTAGGTGGGGTATAGGAAGGATAGATGTATACAATTTTACCCTCACAATTAGAAAAGCTGTTTCTAGGATTAGAACTTGTGAACTTTAGGTCACATGGTAGTAATTTTACCACTGTACCAAGGTTCACTGTCTACCCTCTACCCAGTTAAATAGTAATATATATATATATATATATATATAAGATGCCTGAAGATTAACCGCAGTGGCTATTTTTTAAGATTTTTTTTGTTGCATGATATAGATAGTAATTGAAATTACTTGAATTGAATTGTTGTTGTTGCAGCTGAATATGCTAAGTTGCCCCTGATATTTCCATACCTGCATCCAGATTCTGAAAATTACTGTGTTTATGGGATAAATTTTGCATCAGCTGGAGCTGGTGCCTTGATTGAAACTGCTCCTCCCCAATATGTGAGATCAATTTACCCTCTACCAGAACCATATATATATATATATATAGTCACGACTTGATCATGTTATCAAGGAAAATGTAAGAAATCCTTAGTTACTTGCCTTTTTGCAGGTGATAGACCTGAATACGCAGGTGAGTTATTACAAGAATGTAAGTAATGCTCTGAGGAAGAAACTGGGGAATGCAGAAGCTAAAGTATTGTTGTACAAAGCTGTACACTTGATTAGCATTGGAGCCAATGATTATGGAGCACGTTTTATCTCAAATTCAAGTGTGTTTCTTCGTTATTCTCAACAACAATTCATTGATATTGTCATTGGCAATCTAACAGACGCCATCAAAGTAACGTTATAACAGCTGATTAAACTTCAAAGTTTCTTACTTTATCCTCTTCTGCTACTTCCCTTTTGTTCATATAGTTCTAAAAATTCATGGTAACTTTGATTTCAGGAGATTCATACTATAGGTGGAAGGAAGTTTGGGTTTGTTAATATGGGTCCTGCTGGTTGTTCTCCTGTAATGAAAATACTCTTGAATGGAACCAAAGGTGATTGCCATGAAAAACTGTTAGAAGTTGCAAAGATTCATAACAATGAACTCTCGAAGATGCTTATGAAGCTGGAGAAACAGCTCGACAAATTCAAATATTCAGTCTTTGACTTCTACAATTCGGCTCTTCATGTGATGAAATACCCTTCAAAATATGGTATGCCTTGAAACTGTTTGTGAAAATTGCTCTTAGAAAGCCGTTGCTACAGTATCACCCACGGGAAGGGGGGAGAAATATCAGAGTTGAGCAAAATATGCTATAGGGTACTGAATACCAACATACCTAGGCTCTAGCTTACATATTATTTATAATTCCAGGGCAAAATTGCTCATCAAAAAATTTCTAGATACCCAGTGCTCTTAAATGGATACTACCGGGGCAAAATTTCATAGTAACCCTTTATAATATCATAATAATGGTACATGAGGTAAAGTAGCATTACAATGAGAGCCACACACGTGTCTAACATTCTTGGGCATGAAATATGGATGTCCATTTCTAAAGTAAACTGGTTATCTGGTCAAATCATAACATGCACTTGAACCTTTTTAGAAGATTGAATTTCTGATATTAAGATATAAAAGCGATCAAATGATTTAGATTGTTGGCTTTTTCCAACCAATTTTGCTGATCTCTGGTTTGATGAAAGGTTTCAAAGAAGCTAGTGTGGCTTGTTGTAGAGGTGGCCCTTACAGAGGAGATAGGAGCTGTGGAGGCAAGAGAGGGATAAAGAAATATAAATTATGTAAGAATGTGAATGAATATTTGTTCTTTGATTTTGCTCATCCTACAGATAAGGCCAATAAGCTTTTCTCACAGCTGATGTGGAGTGGAAATCTCACAGTCAATAAGCCTTGCAATCTAAGACAACTATATGTACTTTGAATAATGAACAGAACACTATCGGTTTCCCAGCTCTGTTATTGGCTAATCACATGAATGGCTTCTATGTTACGACTCTTCTCTGTTCAATATTTTCATGAAATAAATTCTGAGTTTTTTTTTATGCCCTTCAATTTGTATTTTCTTCCTCTGTATCTTCTCATTCTTCAGATACATCAAGTCAATTTAGCTCCATATGAAGCTACATGAGTTTACTGTGGCTACAGTCAGATGTCCAACATGTTGACAGATGAAAATAATTGTGTCTATCTTTTATAGATTAGAGTAGAATTTCATTAAATTCTATATGGATGTGCCCAAATTAAAGAAGAACAGCAAAACAAAATTGAAAATTAATTCTCATTACTGATATGTTAATACAAAGAAAACTGACATGATACATGAAACAGAATAATAAATATAAACATGATGCATATAATTTAATAAGAAGATTTTAGTTGAGTAGCTTACTCATTTCATGCTTTGAATTTATTTGTATGGTTCAAAAACGCACACCAATGCAACTCAAAACTAGAGAAAATGGTTAAATTTGTAGATATATGTGAAGGCTGAGGTTATCTTTCTATCAAAATGACTAAAGCCAATTGATAGGACATACATTTAATTTAATGCCTAACTATTCAGTGTGGGACATATTCCAATAAAAATAACCAGAGACTAGAGAGAAACAGTGCAAATCAAGGACTTGATGACGGCTATTAAACCTATTTAGGAATCATACAGTTAAAAAGTTTATACATTTTGAAGAAGACAACCAAAAGGAAAGAAACTTTAATACTTTGACCAGTAAAAGTTGAAAGCATTGGGCTACTTCATCATGTTTCAGAGGTTGACGTTAATTGTAGACTCATGTTGAATTAAAGTTTGAAAGAGACAATCCGCTAATAATAAGGCAATGGCTTATATCAGCAAGAACTTGCCCTGAAACTGTACCAGGTCCAATTTGAAAATGGATGAGCTATTCCTATATAAATAGCAGATGCTAAATAGGAAATATAGATGAGAAGAAAAAAACATTAATCAAATACAGAATGGCAAATTCAAGATTCAGATTTGTTTCTTGGTCCTCAGTGACAGCCTTTATATCAGCCATGGCTTCTTTTGTTTGCCAAAAGAACATGTGGTCCTGTTCATATTTGGAGACTCAATATTTGATGTTGGAAACAATAACTACATCAGCACAACACCTGATTTCCAAGCAAATTTCTAGCCCTATGGGAATACTACTTTTAAGTATCCTTCTGGAAGACCTTAGAATGGACACCTGATTCCAGATTTTTTTGGTAACAGATTTGACACGCTCACATGTTGATTCATAACTAATGTAAGCTAAATCTATTGAGGAATATTTCTTATTTTTGAAAATGAGTTTGTCTAACATTGAACCATTTTTCTCAGCTGAATATGCAAAGCTGCTGTTTATACCACCAACCTACAACCTGATTTTCATCCATATACTGATGGTGCAAATTTTACATCAGCTGGTGGTGGTGCTCTTGTTAAAACCAATCAAGGGTTTGTATGTGGTTCTCCCTTTAAAAGCTAAATGCCTGTCTATTACTCCTCTGGTTCTTAATGTAAGACTTAATTAATTGACTTGATTAGATTAAGGAAGTTAATTAATTTAGTTAATATGATATGTTTTTTCTAATACACCCTAATCATCTTCCTTAATTCTCTCCCTCTCTCTCCTACTTGATTATTGTTGAGGAAATATCAATAGAGCTAATTTGTGAAAAAAAATTGCTAAACATGTGATACAAGTCTTACATTTAGGTTTAATATCAACTCTCTAATTAGGTCCTACATTAAGAACTGGAGGAGTACAATTTAGCATAGGAAGATGGACTTTTAATCTTTGAAAGTAGAGCTTATCAGGACAAAATTATATGCTCTGGTAAATAAGCATAACAAAAATAATTATGGAAAAATCATTGAAAAAGTGAATTGTTGACTCTGTATTGAACATTTTATCAGGTGATAGACCTTAATGGTCAACTCAAGTATTTCAATAATGTCGTGAGATTACTGAAGCAGAGCTTGGGAGATGAAGAAGCCAAGAGATTATTGTCCAAAGCCATCCTCTTGTTTAGCATAGGAACCAATGATTACTTTGTACATTTCAATTCTAATTCTTCCAAGTTTCTTCAGACTTACCCTAAAGAAAAATATGTTGACATGATGATAGGCAACATGACCACTATTATCAAAGTAAGTACTTATCAGTTCTGAACATTTTTTTAATCTGTCTGATTCACAATTTGAAGGTATCAATCCGAGATTGAACAATTTAATTTGTTTTTAATAAAGGAAATATATAAGAAAGGAGGAAGAAAGTTTGGATTTTTAAACCTGCCTCCTCTAGGATGTCTTCCAGTAATGAAAGCACTTATCTCACCGGCTCAAGATGGCTGCGTTGAAAAGGTTACAGAAGTTGTAAAATCACATAATGAAGCACTCAGTGAAGCCCTCCATGAACTTGAAGCTCAGCTACAAGGGTTTAAATATTCATACATTGATTTTTACACTTCTCTTACTGAAAGAATAAAGTCACCATCAAAATATGGTACTGCATCTTCCTTTTTAAAGCAATCTTCAAACTTATTGATCAGTATTATTGGTTGTGATGCTTAAAAGGATTCAAGGAAAGCAAAATAGGATGCTGCGGTGGTGGTCCATACAGAGGAAGGCAAAGCTGTGGAGGGAAAAGGACAGTGAAAGAGTATGAAGTGTGTAATGAAGTGGCAGATTATTTGATATTTGATGCTCTTCATCCTACTGAAAAAGCTTACCATCAAATCTCTGAGCTAATTTGGATTGAAGATGATCACAATGTGGCACAGCCTTACAATCTCGAGGAATTATATCAACTTTAAACATTCATATGTACGGAGCTTGTGTTATATATGACTGATGAGATAAATCTTGGACCTTGTTCAGTGCTTGGAATGTATAGCTAGACCTTTAAGTAATAAAGTATCAGAGCCAAGTTATGCTCTTCTGTGATAGTAAATCGGCCACCCACATAGCCACTAATCCTGTCTTCCATGAACATACAAAACATATTGAAGTAAATTGTCAAATTATGAAAGAGAAACTCTTGGCTAGAATGATAGAGTTCAAGCACGTGAAATCAGGAAGACAACATGCAAATATATTGACTAAAGTTCTTGGGAGTGCACAACATGAATACATTCTTGGTAAGGTGCGCATTTATGAACATAGAGTGCCCAATTTGAAGGAAGTGTCAAGTGTATTTAAATGTTAATAACAGGTATGTTATTTATTAGTTAGATAATTTGGTGTGTGTAATTGTGTATTGGTGAAGACTGCTAGTAATGGGTGGCCACCTATAGCGGCGGTTGATGGCGGTGGCCAATCGATAGGGACGGCAATGGAGGCTGGTGGTGGTGAGTGATGATGGGTGACGGCAATAAGCACATCAATGTTCAAACACCCTGCTATAAGCTTTTAGGGACTAAATGTAGTTTCTAGTACTCCTCGCTGCTCAATATAAGTAGAGAACAAAAAATCGGACCGGACCGGCCAGTTCGACCGGTTGAACCGGGAACCGGTCCATGGTCCGGTCTAGTTTGCTGATTCAACAGTCAAACCGGTGGAACCGGTTGGACCGGTCAGAACCGATTAAAACTGGTTGAACCGGTTTCATTTTTTTTAAAATTTTCTAATTTTTTATTTTGTGCTTTTTAGGGGAAAATGGAAGGTTGAAGACTAAAATGAAGAGAAAAATATATAAAGAAAGAACAAATTTAAAAAAAAAATGAAGAAGATAGTTAAAAAATTATTTAAAAAGATATAATAATTATAGGAAATGAGATATAATTGCATAAGTATAGGCATTAAACTAATACTAATAGATTTTAAGCTTTTTTTCTAAAAATCTTTATTTTTATTTATAGAAGTTTAAAAATATATTAATATATATATTATCACTAATAAATCATAATATTTTAATATGACCGGTTCAACTACCGGTTAGACCCCGGTTGACCCATTAACCCTTAAACCTGTGCTGTGACCGGTTCATTGCCTGGTCCGATTTTTCGTTCCTTGAATATAAGACATATTTGTCCAATTTGATTAGATTAAGGAAGTTAGTTGAATTAGTTAATATGACATGTATTTTCTAAAATATCCTAGTTATCTTTCTTAATTCTCTCATTCCCTCTCTCCCTTAATTATTATTTAGGGAGCATAAACAAAGGTAAATTAGGAAAAGATTGAAAAATATGAAAACTATGTTTTATATTTAGTAGGATTAAGATCAATTCTCCAAATATGTCTTATATTAAGGACGAGATGAAGTATTAAATTTGGGGAGAATTTAGAAAATAAGCATGGTGTGGAACAAATTTTAATGTGTGTTTGGATTAGCTTTTAGAGAATAGATTTTTTGATGTACGAAGTAAGTAGTGAGAGAATTTTTATCCCAATTCACAGAAAATAACTTTTAAAACCAGGATTTGGGACTTACCCAAACTAGAAGGCAAACTAGCTTTTCACTAGTTTAGTGAGTACTATTTAGTATTTACGACTAGTTAAAGTTAACAGTGATAGAATATTCCATTTTGTAAGGATCCTGTTTCGCATGCCACTCATTGACTACCCTTGGTGCCTTTTCTCTGTCTTTCTCTTGCTGACTCTGCTGTGCAGAAAAACCAGTACATGTGGTGATAAGAAACACTATCACTGCAATCAAGTTACTATAGTACATATTGTACCAAAAAAAAAAAAAAAGTAAATATAGTGCATGAGGAGATAAGAAACATTATCCTGGCAAAAAAAAAAAATAATAAGAAACTTTATCAGTGTAATCCATACACTGTGGTTTGGTAAGGTAGACAGAAAGTGTCAACACCTTTAAGTTAAATATATGTTTGGGAATACTTATTTTTTGAATATAAATGCTTATTACGTAAGTCGAGATAAAACTCCTCTCACATACTTACCTCGTATATTGTGAATCACGATTTATAAGTATTTATTGCCCAAAAATAAACTATTCCAAACCAACAACAAGACAACAACCTCAAATAAAGCTAATATATTTTGATCTTGAAGGAAATGAATGGAGAGTAGTTATAAAGGAAAAGAGTGAGGTTTGTGAGTCTCACCAAACATGTGCCGCTAGTTCACTAACGACGTTAGGATCCAAGAAAATTGCATTTGAGACACGCAAGGATCCATCTGAATACTTGTGGTTTGATAGAGCACACTACTGAAAAGGCCAACATCCAACTGTCTCATTTAATATGGTAGGGAGGATCACTCAATATTACCTACTCTTCCAGCTTTGATCTTCAGTTGTATTTTACACACACACACACACACCCTACCTTGGGTTCTAATTAACCCTGCCTTGCACTTTCGCTGCTTCATTCTATGTTTGCCATAGAGTTATATCCTAAATAAGCCCATTTGCATCCATACTGTTGTATGGGTCTGGGCATGACCTCTTGTTCTCATCATTTGTTCCTAAGTAAATCAACTATTGTTTTAAGTTAATATGCTTCTTCTTTATGTTTGTTTGTTACTTGACTTGTGTTGAATCATAGTTTGAACAGATCAAACAATCTGCTAATAACGCAATGGCTTATATCAGCAACCGTTTGCCCTGAAATTGTAGCCTTTTGTGAAACCAAAAACTGTATCAGGTTCGATTTGAAAATAGGTTTGCCTTTACATTCTTTCTAATTTAAACTTGTGAACTCCTTATTTCAACTTGTCAATTCTTTATATGAAATCAGGAATTCTTTATTTAAATTTGTGAATGACCTTAGAAAGTAAGTGAATTTTTTACTTAAAAAACGAAAGTTGTGAATTCTTTATCTGAACTTATAAATTTTTTATCTCAATTTGTCAATTCCTTATCTAAACTTGTTAGTGGGTTTGATTAAAGATCAAAGGCTAATACTCCCTCTGATCCTAATTATAGGACATATTTACCTAATTTTGGGGAAATTTAGGATAGTAGTTAAATTAGTTAATCATATTTATTTTTCTAAAATACCTTTATTTAAAATTTAAAATGGCATCTAGTTGAATTTTAAATGTATAGATTCACTACCCGGTCCGGATTCATGAACCTTGATAAAACCTCAAATATAATAAGTACTGATGGCTTGAATTTCCTCTAGAAGAACATGGATGGAGTGTAGTTATGAAGGAAAACAGTGAGGTTTGTGAATTTTCTACATTTCTTTGGCGAAAAAGGAAACCGAGGAGAAAACTGCTAAAAAACCTATTATTGCAAAATTTATTATCCAAAGGTACCTAAGGGTGTGTTTGTTTCAACGGATGTTAGGCTAAGTGAAGTTTACTTAAGTTAGGATAGAGGAAGTTATAATGTTGTTTAGTTCAAACAGATGGTAGGTGAGATTTGATATCTTATTTGATTCAGGAGGTTAGGTTAGGTGAGTTAATTATAAGTGGACAAAAATGCCCTTCTACATATTTTTCTTCTTCTTTTACAATGTATTTATTAATAATAATTATTTGTAAAATTATTATTTATAAAATAATTATTCTGATAATTATATATACTTCTTTCACATATTCTTCTGTTTTTATAATACGAATCATTCCAATAATCCCAAGACTTCAAAGGAGTTCTGGAAAAAAAAAAGAACATAAAATATGAAAAAGGATAGTGAATGAATGAAATAGAAAGCAGGTCGTCTTACAAGTTTAGTGCGACTCTCAGCTTGCCCAGAATACAAGACTATTCTCAATTCTTCATCATTTCTTGGCTGGCCAAAAGGGGATTGTATTTTACTTTTTTCAAACGAAAACCCAGGGTAAATGGAGATCGATAAAGCAATCAGGGAGAGTGATGATAAAACGCTTTGCACCAAATACAAGAAGTCAATCGGCATTTTTCAAAGAGCTTTATCTTCATACTCAATAGAGGAGCTTGCCTTTTAGCTTCAATGGTGGAAAGGATTCAACAGTTTTGTTACACCTACTCAGAGCTGGACAGTGACGACTTATAGGGAGGGTAGTTCTGAAATTTTAAAAAATTGTCATGGGCAATTTAGTTACAATTGGAAACAAAAATTCTCTCACATAGAAAAAACCTCAATTTTGGTGGATTCACAACTTAGGTTAGATGACCACTAGAAGATAAAAAAAACATCTCACATCTAACCTAACCTCCTTCCAACCAAACACTTATTTTTAATCTTCAACCCCACCCCAACCTAACCTAACTTAATAAAACCTCCAACTAAACAAAACTTAAAGGTGCCTAAGAGCCCATGTCTAAAAGTTGGTTCAACTAATCTTCAACATGGGTGCAACTTTTTTTTTTTATCTCTTTGCAACATATATATCTTCAACTATGTGCAAAATAAAAGATATTTGCTCATAGTTGAAAATAGTTTGCACCTACTTAAGATATATAATTGCAAATTTTTGGTACGTACTTTTTAACAATAAATTTTATAATAAGAAATTTTTTAGCAATTTTTTTTTTTTTTTTTGAAAAAAGGATCATTTATACACACAATGAATTTCCTATCTACAATGCACAAGCTTGTTCACGATCATTTCTATTTTCTACCCTTCCTTGGCCAAAAGAGGGGACCATTTCCACCCTTCAATACGCCTCTAGAATTGAAATTTAAAGTATTTTATTATTAGTATAAACATACACACCCAGACACATACATATTGGAGGAAGATATAGAAAGTGTACGAAGAAGTAGAGATCGATTACGTGATATGGCAAACCTTGCTTATGTATTGTGTTCCTTACTCAGCATTTTCATCAACTTTGAGACTTGTTTTGTTCAGTACAAGCAGCAGCCTCCGCAAGCAGTGAATGACCACCACAAGGCCTTGTTTGTTTTCGGAGATTCTTTGTTTGATCCTGGAAATAACGTTTACGTTAAAACTTCTCTGAAATTGCCTTCCATTTATTGGCCTTACGGCGAAACTTTCTTCCACCATGCCACTGGCAGATTCTCAGACGGACGCCTCGTCCCTGACTTCATCGGTAACTTTAATTCCTCACATTTTTATAATATAATTAATCACTGTTTTGCCTTCTATTTCTCTTTGCATATACTCATAATCAAACAACTTGTCATGTTCTTATTTATTGTGTTGAACACAGCTACATTTGCAGGCTTGCCTATCCTTCCTCCATATCTGCAACCAGGACCCCATGTGTTCACTGATGGAGCTAATTTTGCTTTTGCTGGATCCGGTGTCCTTTTTAGTTCATCTGAATATGTATGTTCCGTAGCTAGTTACTACCGCATCGTTGTAAATATAAGACTTAATTGAATTTTCTAGAAAAAATTAAAAAAACTAAAGTTGCATGATCATATCGTATGTTGTGTATGATTAAATTATATATTAATTTATAAGTAAGATAAATTAGTTTGAAAAAAAAAGATAAATATAAATTCTTTGAAGTAATTTAATTAACTTCTTTAATCTTTAAAAAAAATCAACTAGATCTTATATTTAAGACCGGAGATAGTACAACATATCAATTATCTATGTAGCTACTGATATCGATGAACTAATCAAGCTCATTGAATCTTCGGTTTGTCATATATGTGTGTGCGTGTGTAATTTTTGTGTGTTTCAGATAGATTTACCAACCCAGGTGATCTACTTCAAGCGTGTGGTAGAGTTATTGAAAGAACAAGTTGGTGAAACTGAAGCCAAGAGGATTCTGACCGATGCTGTCTATTTATTCAGCACTGGGGGTAACGATTATGTCGAATTTTACAAGAAGCATCCAAATGCTAATGAAGAAAGCATGAAGGCTTTTGTGAAACTAGTGACTGGACGGTTGCATAATTATCTCCTAGTAAGAATATAATTACGATAATGATGATGTCCAAGTAATATATTATTGTGATTTGGTTTGTTCTTGTCGTCGTCATGTATTAATATTATTGTTATCTATATATTTGCAGGAAATAACGAGGTTAGGAGCCAAGAAAATTGCATTTCAGAACGTGGGACCCATGGGATGCATTCCAAGCAACAGAAGATCAGATGGGCAGTGTAATGAAAAGGAAAATTTACTGGCAAGAGAACACAACAAAGCTCTGATACAAGTAATGAAGCAGTTAGAGAGGGAGGTTCCTGGATTTAAATACTCTATATTGGATTACTATACAGCATTGAAAGACAGAATCTTCAACCCTCATAAATACGGTAAGCCTCTAATTAACTTAATATAGAGATTTCATAAGATTCTCTCTTTCTCTCTCTCTATTTCATGAGTCATGAGTATCTCTTACCTTGAAGAAAAGGCCTTATAAGGCCTTGGGCTTTACAACTCTAATAACTAGCTTTTAGGGTTTACTTTTCTCAAGAACCTATGCTCCTTACAATGATACTTTTATTAAGAGTCTGATGTTCATAAAGAGGGCTACCCACATGGAGAGTTCTGACCGGCAAGAGGTCAAATGAAGTATCATGGGTTGAAGCCTTTGGGAAAGTCAGCTCTCAAAAAAAATGTATTGTTTTAAATCTCACATCAAGTAGCCTCACAAGTAAAATATAATTTATAAGTTCAGGGCCCTCTTCCTAACAAGCTAATCTTTTGAAATTGAGCTTTTTCTTTAAACTTGTATTCATACTAACGATGATACTATAGACGAAGATTATACATATATATATATATATATATGAACGACATTGTTGTGGGGAAATGATGTGAAGGATTTAAGGAGGGGCAAGTAGCATGCTGTGGAGGAGGGGCATTCAGGGCAAAATTTGTGTGTGGAGGATATGGAAAGTACCCATTTGAGTTATGCAAAAATCCATCCGAGTACTTGTGGTTTGATGGAGAACACACTACTGAAGAGGCCAACTCACAACTGTCTCGTTTGATATGGGAAGGAGGGGCACTCAACATTACCTATCCTTACACTGTTCAACAACTCTTCCAACTTTGATCTTCAGTTGTATTTTACACACACACACCCACCCTTCCTATGTTTACCATTTGCGTCCATATTGTTGTAAGGGGATGTGGGTACTCTTGGACCTCTTTGTTCTCATCATCATTTGTTTCCCAGTAAATCAACTGTTGTTTTAAGTTAATGCGCTTCTTCCTCATGTTTGCTTGTTTGCTTTTGTTCATAACTACCTTTGCTATCAATAAATAAATGATGTATTCGTCATTGTAGTGTTATCAGGATTTTAATTCTAGACTTCTACTTTGTATTTATTCCTTTTTTCTTATTTTATATTATAAAATATCTTTAGCTTATAATTTGATGTTTCTACATTATTTGTGGTTGTATATTAAGGTTGATAATTATTGAAGTTGAAGGACTAAATCAAAAGTATAAAAAATAAATAAATTAAAACTACATATGTGTGTGAATGAGACTTTGTTTCATGCGGATTATGCTTCTCTTTTAATTTTGTGGCCCCATTTCTCCATGTAATTTAGAAACTATTTTTTTTATTATAATAAGGCAAAATGATATTAATATAATAAGAATATTACAAAGTACCAGTTATTACCTGTCCGAACAAATTTACTACATTATAGAATGAGGAGGCCGTGAATAAGGCAAAATTTAGAAACAACTTGACATATTACGAGTCTATGAAATAATTCATACTATTTAATAGAGTCTCCGGTCCAAAATGTAGGAGCTACTGGAGGAGTATTTTTTAGTAGTGCAAAATGATTTTATTTTATATAATGTAATGATGATTCAAAATATGGTTTGATGATATTCTCCATTCAGCGTTTTACCCTTTACAATTTTTAGCATGTTTGGTTTAACTTATTTTTTAAAAATAAACACTTATCACATAAATCGAGATAAAAATCATCTCACATACTTACCTTGTATACCATAAAGCACAATTTAAAAGTACTTATAGGCCAAAAATAAGTTATCCCAATGTTAGAGAGAAATCTCATGCTTTCAGCTTGAGGTTTCTCAAACACACACATCAACACTCACAAAGTATGAGATTCTGATATTGGGTTTATGAGAAAATTATGAACACGGAGAAATGCTTGCAGTCATAAGAAAACACAGATGCCACTTCCAAACTTAGAGAACCATTTGGACATTTTCTGCAAGCTATGAGACCAATTAATGAACATTTGCTACTACCCAACGATTTCACTGAAAAGCTTGTGAGACAATTTCGAAATTAGGAGACTAATTTGAGACACTTCAAACTTAGAGAACCAATTGGACACATTACTTAAAAGATCGGAGTTCTAATTCTTTCTTTCAGACCAGGACCTAACCAAGTTTGCCAAGTCTACGAAAAAAGCCACTTTAAAACTGAAGTCGAGTGAAAATACATTAATAAATATAATACATTTGACTAGCCCTGATCTGCAATGCAGTTAAAGCTCACTTTACTGCAATATAAGAGTGGAGGAAGAGAGAATCATAGCAATCGGAAGCAAAAAAAATTTTTACCAAGGTCTATTCAAGAACTTGTGCCTTATAACAAATATTTGACAAGTTCTCAGGGATTGGGGCAAGTTAAAAGGCTCAGAAACTTAAACTGCCGCAGCAAGAAGGATTCCTTGTACCACAGATCAGAGAAAATTAAAATTTCACATCAGTTGTCCATGTACCTTGCAGACTGGGATGTTTGGTTACATGTCTAGTCCTCAGTTTCAAAACTTTTCTGCCTAATGCATTCCTTAGCCTGGTCGCATGGAGAAGTATGTCTTCTGGATCCATATTCTTCACACATATCACCATCTGGTTATGGTTCTCTGCATTTCATAACAGAGTCTTCCAATTAAAACTTGACAAAAGTTGAAGCATTTAAGTTGCAACTTACAAGTGTGCTTCAAAGTCTTACTGTAGAAGCCCTTCAGATGGGGATGCTGACCACGGATAAGTTCTGTAACTACCTCTAGTTGAGGATTCTTCTCCTTAAAAACTGGCAACTGGGACTCCATAAATGCCCTTACACACATTGAAAATGAGAAAAATTCCTCTTCAAACCAGAAAAAAGTCTGAGAAAGACGCTTGATAATAGAATTTAGGACCCGCACACAAGGGCAACAGGAAGGAGAAATGAATCACCAAGAAGTAGCATAACTATAAATCCTACATCTAACTGAATTTTAAAAGCTAAAATGCAATATTTCCATGTTCAAAGTCACTAACAATAAGACAATAAAATATATTGCTAATAGATATTGACAGTAAAAGCACCATTCAAGCAAGAACTACTTGTCATTGAAAAACACTGACCAGCATCTCTTTAAGAAATGGCGGATGCTCAATGTAAGTAATGAGAAGAATACCCAATTCCTCTGCTACTTCCACCCCAATCGCCATAGCTCACAATCAGCTTCTGCAGTTGCCAAACACCTCGCAAAGCCATCTGATAGATTCAAAAAGAAAAGCGTTTAAGAGAAAATTAAATGGTTAAAAAAGATGAGACGTCGAGAAGAGAGATGTTTAAACAGAATCAAGGACCCTAATTTCTTTGGGGCTTTATTTTAATATCTATTTCATTGTCCAGTAAAAGCCTATAACCCCTTGCCCTCTCCACATTTCCTCCAGCGAACTAGTAAACCACCTACCATTAACACAAACCAACATATGAAGTTTGACAGATGTTTCATGTCATCAGAATACCCAAAATAACGCAAGACATAATGCAAGATATGAAAAACCAGTATTTAGAATTATTAATCTAAAAAGCTTCTCTGCCACTACCAGAGCCCATAATCAATGCATTGAAGCTACTTTTTCCCTTCAAGGCCTCTACAAAGAGCTACATATTTTAAAATTACAAAAGCTAGTCAGGATTTACATAGTAGAAGAAATTACCTGAAGGATTTAGCCTAGAAAGATAGAGGTGGATGGAGAATATCACCAACTCACCGGGATCCAGCTTTCCTCCTTTGCAAAGAAGAAAAGGAGGGTCCGTTGCAGCATCTGGACCGTTAGATCAGATCTCAATGGTCCAGATGTTGCAGCGGACCCTCCTTTGCAAAGGAGGAAAGCCGGATCCGCCGCGGGCACCTGGGGAAATGAGGAAAAGGGGACTAGGATTGATAGTGTGCGAATGGAAAAAATGACGTCGTGCAGCAAAGGCGTTGTATTGGATTGAAGCCCATTTGGTTGTTAGGCTTGGCCCATGGGCTTTACAATCTAATTGAAACCCTTGTACTCACTGGGTTAGAATACTGTTGAGAAAGTGGGTTCAAATGGGTTCACATTACGTGTAAGTGCAAACAACTGAACAAGTTTGGGCGTTGTGTGTGATTAAACTCTCCTTCCACTTTGTCGTTTTTCATTTTATTAGTAGCTTCGTTAACTTGAATCCTGTGGGAAAATGATAAATTAAGTTCACCTTCTCAAGTTGTCAAATCTTCTAAGTCACAAGTCGACCCTCCCCATCCATCATTGAATAACTTATAAAAGTACACTTTCCACCTATTCTTAATATCTCCATCGGCAACCAATACTTTGACTTCTTCATCCTTTATACATCTCGCTCGGTCTCGGCCTCTCAATTTTCTCTCCTTGTTCTGTTGCAGTCTTGTAAATTTTACGCTCTCCAGCCTTTGTCTATAACTCCTTAAAAAACTTCTCATATGCTTTAGCACGAGCTTTACTCACTGTCTTCTTAATCTCCTTTTTAGTCAAATGGTTCCTCACCCAATTTTCAGCATTAGTACACAACTGTATAGCTTTAAAACAATTTTTCTTATTCTTGGCTCTCTCTTGAACAGGCTCAATCCACCACCAAGTCTCTTTATCTGGCTAATTAAAACCTTTTAATTCTCCTAAAATTGCTTTAGCGACTTTCTGGACCTTCTTAGCCATATCATCGCACATAATATTAGCATTTCCTTGTGGCTCCCCTACACCCCCTCCTCCAAAAAAAATTCTCTTGAAAATGTCCCACTTCTCCTCCTCTAACCACCACCACCAAACCCTTCGATTTAAAACTTGACGGCGTTATTATTTTGTATACTTAATACGCACATCAAGGAGCAAAACCCTTTGTTGTGATGTCACACTATCCCTAGGTATCACTTTGCAATTAGTATAAAGTCTTCTGTTAGGATTCATTACCAAAAAGAAGTCCATCTATGTCCTACTTCCTCCACTCTTGTATGTGATTAAATGCTCCTCCCGCTTCTTAAAGCAAGTGTTGACAATCTTAAAGTTATACCCTAAGAATAAATCAATAATAGATTGATCTTTACCATTAAGCTCCCCAAAACCAATACCACCATGAGCCTTTTTACATGCATTTCTGCCTCCTTTCCAACATGTCCATTAGGATCTCCACCAATGAAAATCTTTTTGGTTAGCAAAATGCTCTTAATCGGCCCTTCCTTATCCTCCCAAAATGTTTCCTTAAGATGCGCTTTTGCCCCTAGTTAAGGTGTATATGAACTGATAATGTTAATAGTATCCTTCCCAACAATCATTCTTAAAGATATGATTCTATCCTCAATCCTCTTAATTTCCACCACATTCTTCCTCCATTCTTTATCAACAATGATACCAACACCATTCCTTGCATTTATATTTCCTGTGTACCAAAGCTTGAAACCATTAATTTCCTGAGACCTTTCTTCCATCCATTTAGTCTCCTAGAGAAACAAGATGTTAATCTTACGATTTACCATTACTCCCACCACTTTCATATACTTGTTTGTCAGAGATCCAATGTTCCAAGTACCAAATCTAATCTTTTTCTCGTGAACAAGTTTCTTTAGCCTCCTCCATTTATAAGAGAATGGTAGCCTTTACTCATTTAACACTACACTTAGGCGATGATGCAACGGCTCTCACTCACTTCTCACTGTACTTGAGCCATATAGTGTGTTACTCATAGACAACAACTTAGTATTAGCACAATTTCTTCATTGATTCATGTTATATAAAAAATTCAATAGATTTTTGCGTTAGCTATCTAGGGCTTAACACAACCCTCCTTCAAAGCTCAGCAAAATGTTTCCAAAAAAGAAACAGAGCAGTCCATGTTTCATAATTGAATATGAAGAAGCTGAGAACCTTTCAAATCCCAAGGTAATCAAATGTAGAGCATAATTAGAAGCACCATGAAGCATTTTTATCCATAGCATTAGTGTTCTAAAGTAATTTTGGTGCATTCATCGTCCCAAAGAATTTTTTCATAGCACCCAGTATCATAAAGTAATTCTTGATGCAACTTTGCTCTTACAATATTTAGTAGTAATGAACACCCTAATTTTAGGACAGCGAGTGCTACTAGAAAAACATTTTTTGGTATTGAATACACCAAAAAATTACTTTTGAATACTGAGTAGGACAAAATACTTTAAGATGCTAAATATAACTTAATCAATGCTTGGATTGTGAGAAGCAAAAACTTTCAAATCCCAGGATAATCAAATTTCAAGAAGAATTAAAAATATTTTATATATATATATAGAAGCTCGTGGCTGTGACTAGTGACTAGTGACATTTGTTGAATTATTTGAATTTTGATGAGCAAGATTTAAAGAAGGGCAAGTGGCATGCTGTGGAGGCGGAGCCTACATTGGAGATGATAGTTGTGGGGGTGAAAGAGGAATAAAAAAGTATGAGTTATATGAGAATGTGAATGACTACCTATTCTTTAACTCTCTTCATTCCACTGATATGGCTAATAAGTACTTGTCAAATCTAATATGGTTTGCAAATCTCACCTTCAATAAGCCTTAAAACATGAAGCAACTCTTTGAACTTTAAGTTGTCGTACTTTTTTATTTTGAATAAATAAGTTGTTGTGCTTTGATTGATTAAATAAATATTTTCTTCCATTCATGCATCTCATTTTTCTTTGTAAGAAAATAAATTTGGAGTTTTCTCCCCCTACATTTACTTGTAAGTTACTCCCTCGGATCCAAAATTTACGAGGTTGACAGGGTAATTTTAAGTTGTTGTACTTTTGATTCATTAAATAAATATTTGCTTCCACTCATGTTCCTCTATGAAAAATATGTCAACACCCATTTCCATTTTGATATGCGCAGGGCAATAATGAACAAGTTTCATAGGCAAATAGAAAAGTACAATTATACTGATAATAAGCATTTGTTTACAGACAGTCATTAACAGAGCAGACATCGATAATAATAACAAATATGTACAGTATGTTCCAAAACTATTTCACATACAAACTATATACAACCACTGTATTCATCTTAGGAAACGTGCCCGTCAGTTTACCTTCTCTGCATCCTTGGCTTTCAAGCCATTGGCACCCGCTGAGACATTTGGATTAGAAAAATGGGTGAGATTCCAAGGAATCTTAGTAGAAACATACGATCAACATATAAAATGCGAAAATTAAATATGCAATACACCATATCTAATAAAATGAAAACTCATATCATCCGTGTGTGTACACAAAATTCAAAGCCAACTAACCTGTTGAAACCCCTACATGTACCTCAGCTGAGTCCTTGGCTATAGCTAGATAAGACTAGTGTACCTCAGCTAGGTCCTAGACCATAGATAGGTAATGTGCCTTCAGCACGTGTTCAAGTCACAAAATACAGTAACACACATCATACAAATAATCACATAGTATATGAGAGATAGTAGTTCCTACCTCGAAGTTCTATCGACCCCTTTTTGTGTGCCTCGTGAAACGTGTCAATTTTTGACTCCCGATTCGGTCCTAAAATATTAAATATACAAGAAATAGGTCATAACCTATCCAAGTATCATTTTAGACACTTCCATAGTGTTTCTTGTGATTATATTAGCCTATGGTGAAAATTTACCAAAATGCCCTTGGACCCCAGCCCGGCCCCGGCTTACCCGGCCCGATGACACATTTTCCCAAATTTTTGACTAGAGTTATCCTGACGTATTTTCGTCCAAGGAATCTATTTCCGAACTCAAAATTACTAAATTCAATTTCAAATTACGAAATTGCCCTTGGCAGCCCTACTTTTAGGGTTTTAGGGGCGTTTTCGTAATTATGCTTTCTCGGCCTTTTCTGAAAAAGTGCCCAACTGTAACCCCAACTATTTTTGCCCACTGAATCCAATGGAATCATCAAATCATTGAAAATCCAAATCTAAGGCCCTCAAACATCCCTGGCCGAAATAATGGTGTTCTCCGGGAAAAATCGGGGTTTTACGATTTCGGCTCCGTAAACGCATTCCTTTCTACTCCTAACCACTTTATTAACCATCTAATTGAGTTATAACAACTATTCAAACTAAAATTGGGCAGTATAACCCTTCTAATGTCACATTTCCAAAATTTACAAACAAAGACAATCCGGCGAAATTTCACCGATTAAATTGTCTACAGCAACCGGAATAATCAATATACGAAGGTTTGGAAGTTACCTCAAGCTCCCACTAGCTTTTCTTGCTCTTGGCTGAAAACCCTAACTTTTAGAACACCAAATTTGAGATTTCCAAACCTTAAAGAACAAAGAGGAGTATCTTAGGATCGGAGTTATACGCATTAGAAGCTAAATCGTCGGAGAAATCGGCTTACCTTGTGAGATTTCTTCTTCTCTCTCTCTCTCTAAAACTTGAACGTCTCTCTCTCTCTCTCTCACTTTCAGGTCTGTTGTGTGCGTGAAAATGGGCTGAAGATAAAGATGCAACATATGTTTTATAATATATAACATTATGCTTTAATTGTTTAACAATTTTTCCAAAATTTCAAAAATGAAGTTTTATGTACATAAACCTTATGTACATGTAACCATGCTCATTAAACCCAACTAATATTTTCTTATTTATGCCACATGTAGGAGATACCTAGGGGTCCCTCCCTATGGTCTCAATTGGCTTCACAACTTGTTCCAGTTACGTATACACGTATAGTCTCAATTTTGATCAAAATTGCACTTTTTGCTCAAATTTTCCATAAATTCCTATTAAATTGATCAAAATATTCTAAATATATTTTTCACCTTCATTTTCCTTAATTAATTGAAATTAACTTCAATTAATTGGAAAATAATTAATTTTGTGATATTTTTGCAAAATTACGATTTTGCCATTACCTTTTTAATCCAATTTCTTCTCTTATTTTTCTTTGGCCAATTTCCATATATTTTTGGACCAAATACTTTCTCTAATATTTATTCATTTTTGAACCTTAATATTGGGCTTTTTAAATTACCCAAATTAATTCCATAATTATTTTGCCCATTTTCTCATGAAAATGAACATTTATAAAATTCATAAATTCCAAATTTATGAATATTTACAATATTTTTGGTGAATATAAATTTTGGGGTGTTACAAAATAAATTCAGAGTTTTCTCCCCCAGCTGCAGTTACTTGAATGTTACTTTTCAACACGATTTATACACTTGTCGGTTCTGACTCTACAGCCTTGCCCTTAATTCTCATCCATGCATCAGCATGTCATTATCCATATTTAAACTTATTTAAGAGAATGTGTATTGAAACCAGCCTACAAACTTGACTAGAAGCATTATCTCTGGTTATTATATTCAAACCAAAGCCCAGGAAAGCAAATAATATACGAAACTGATCAGTGAGAAGCAAGTGGAAATATGGCGACTTTAAGGATGACGTATGTGTATTTGTGGGTGTTGTTTTTGGGTATTTATATCCAAATCAGAAACTGTTATGGGAATAATATATGCTTGTTGCATGAGAAAGAAGCTGCCCTTGTTTGTGTTTGGGGATTCACTATTCGACGCAGGAATTAATAACCATCTTAACCCTTCTTTTCCAGCAAGCAAGGCTAACTATCCCCCCATATGGTCAAACATTCTTCAACAAGTGTTTGACTCATATTTTCCATATGTGTTGCGCGTCCAAGCGGTCATCTACAGCAATGTTAGCCTTTGAGATGAATAAGATAAGAGTCGTTTCTGTTTTCCTAGAATTTTACGTAAACCCCTTTAAGATAAATAATCTTTTCTGTACAATTCCAAATGTGAAGTAAGTTTTTGTATCTTTTTGGTGAAATTGAATACTTGAAATTCAATCGATCTCTTGTGTTTACCCTGTTTTCCTTGTGAAATAATGGATATAAATGTTTTTTTTTTGCCATAAAAAAAATGGAAATATAAGTACAATAATTCTTTTTTGGAGTGATCATATGTATTTCATATTGAAGGGATTACAGCATGACATGCATTCTAAAAAGTAAGCTTTGTTGTAGACATTGCAAACCGTAAATTTTGACCAATAGTGATTAGGATGAATAGAAAAGACCTGATATTATCTTTTAAGAAAAATATTGGGTTTGAACTTTATAAAAACTACGCTGACATAGCCATGGCTCATTTGGATTTGAATTTATTAGAGCTTATATATGTATATATATTATCACATTTCTTTAATATTAAAAAGTTTAGATGGTGAGTTGGATTTAGGAGCGGATAATATTAAGGTATGTCTCCAGATTCAAAAAATGTTTAAAAAATCACTTATGAATTTTTCCATCGATAAGGTTTTCACGTCAGCATTGAGAATCAACGACCTAATGTGAGCTAGGTGTCAAATATAAGTGATCAATTTTCATTATTAGATCGCATTTTAAATGTATGCATATTAGATATCAACACTAAATATAAACCAACTTGCATTGAAAATTAAAGAATAGGAAGTTTGAAAGGAGGCGGCTTTGGAAAAGTACATGTTTATATGTATGCTTTTACTGGAACTGATAAAGTCATGTTTGCCAGCAAGAAATTGAAAATGGGCGATTTCTACACCCTTGTCTCTATTTTGCTTGTGGTTTGCATCTAGAGTAATTTTTAGAACCAGATAGGGTATTGAACCGGTTAAGATACTACGAGTGGTTTAAGATTTTATAGTCGGACCAGTTTTAATTAAATTAATATAATTCCAAGATTATGTATAAAAAGTAGTCCTATACCTAGTACCAAACACACTGTCTTCAGAATATGCTTGATTTTAGGAACTATAGAGGAAAATACGTAAAAGATTCAGTTTTGACATTTGAGTTCAATTCCAAAATAAAAGCAGTCCTTTATCCCATGGATGAAGAGAAAATTAGGAGGAAAAGAAAATAGTGGGAGGAGAAAAATGAAGTGATAATATTATCCTTCATTGTGTTTGGACTGAGAGGAGAAAAAAGATACGAGAGAAAATGTATGAAATTTACAATGACAATAACATGCTTTTTAAATTTATACCCATTTTTTAAGTGATGACGTGAAAAACAAACTCAAAGAAAAAATGAGCACCAAATTAAAGTGAATAAAATTATTTTTCATTAAAACCAAGATATTGAGCAAAATATATATTTTTTCATAGACTAAAATAATAAAAAGATAGTGAAAATAAAAATAAACAAGTCACAATAATAATAATAATAGTTTTATATCTTGATTCATTGAAATCAAAATAAAAATTTCTTTAAAAAAATTCAAGCGATTTTTATTTTATTTATAATTTATAATTATAATGTTGTTATAATTTATTTGAGAATTTTATTAATATTTGTAAAAAAAAAGATATAATTTCACTCCTCATTTATAATAGAGGTATGTTAAGGAAGCCTAATATTATAAATTTTTTGAAAAATTGAAAATGCGGATAGGATATATATATAGATAATAATATTCTAACACGTTGATGAATTTTAGCAACAGTTTTGAATGGCAATGAGGTTTTTAAATATGATGAGCAGATATCTAAGGATTGGGTGGACTGAGGGATCACAAAAGTGAGGGTATAAGACAAGGGTAAAGCTTGGAAAATTAGTTTTCTCCCCAAATCTCTCCAATTTTAGGGAGAGTGTATGAGGTAAAACTATTGGGCTCCACATCATTTTTTATCTCTCCACTTTTCTCCTCCCCGTATTTTGTTCCTCCAATTCAAAAGACGTAATATCCCTTTCACCTCCATTCTCCCTACTTTTCTCCTCCCCAATTTTCAATCCATCCAAACACAATGTTACTTCTCCCTTATCTTGCATTCTCATTTAATCTAAAAAGACATTGGATTCTTTCAGAAACAAAAGAAAAAAGATTCTTATTTCATTTCAAGCTAACAAATATATATACATGCCTCTATTTATAAGGCCCCAATATTAAAGATCAACCCTATGAATTACAATACATAAATAAGACAATTAAGCAATATAAGTGTACCATTGGATGTTACAAAGATTAAAGGTTAAAAACTCTTTATTTTGGGGGTTCAATATGGATGGAACGTGAAGAGCTTTATTATTGGATATTATGGACATCCATACAATTATAATATTCATAACACTCCCCCTTAGATGTTCATAAGCAAATATTGTGCTTCATTAAAATCTTACTAGAGAAAATCCATTGGGACAAAAACCTAATGAAGAAAAAAGAATGTGTTAAACCTCATGTTTTGATGATAACAAAAGTATGGTTCGAAAAGGAAATGATTAATAATCAAGTTTGAACTAAGTAATGACAGGAACAAGCTTTACTTGAAGTTAGCAAGGAAGTAATGAAGATTGGCCATGAGAAAATGCTGAGGAACTTGATCAGAAGCAAATGTTCTAAAGCATTACTCGAGGAGCTACTCGAGTAATGAGACAAAACTTGAAGTAACCAAGAGACAACTTGCAGTAACATGCCACCATTACTCGAGGCGCTACTCGAGTAACCAGGTAAAAACTTGGAGTTGCTCTCGGCCTGCGAATGTTACTCGAGGAGGTACTCGAGTAACCAAGTGAAAACTTCCAGTTGCCTTCAAGTTTTCCCAATGATACTCGAGGAGCTACTCGAGTACCTGTGTTTCTTAAAATGTGGACCTCTCGGCACTTTGTACCACTGCCAATGTTACTCGAGGAGCTACCCGAGTAACATACTAAAGTAAGTGAAAACTTGAGGTTGGTACCCGATTAACCTGATCTCTCTTTATTTCATCTTCCTCGAGTACTTACTCTAGTATACAAGTTTTTCATGCTTTATTTTAAGAGAATTCCTCGAGTAAGTACCCCAGTATGCAAAAATATTTTCAAAGTAAACTTCAAGTCATTACCAGGGTAAGTTATGCTCAAAAGTCTTAGTTACTCGAGGTGGTACCCGAGTAACCAATGCAAAAATGAGTGCATTACTCGAGTCCCTACTCGAGTAACAAGGTAATTGCTCTCGGCCTTGAAATCCTGCCAACATTACTGGAGTAGAGCATCAAGTAATCAAAAGTTTTTTAAAGGATTACTCGAGGTGTTACCCCAGTAATCTATGAAGTTGCAAAAGCATTACTGGAGTAGCTACCCGAGTAAATAACTATTCCCAAAGGTTTGAAATTTAGTTTACTCCATGCACTACCCGAGTAATCTTATATTTATTCATTGACTTGCAGTTGAACAATGATTTCTCGATGTTACTCGAGGAGCTACTCGAGTAAACTTCAAGGGTTACTCGAGGAGCTACTCGAGTAAGCACACTCAGAAATTTAGAAATCATTCAAACTTTCATTATATTGTTTCCTATATGATTAACCTTTCATTGTATTAGTATTTTTAGTCTATTTATAGAGAAACAATGAAGAAATCATTTCAAGAGATGGAAGTCAAAAGAAACATTCAAATGCCAACCACCGCCAACGGATATTTTTCAAAAACTTGAAAAGTCAATAGTGGCTGCGCACTCACCAACGGACGAAAGGAAATGTCCCAACGGTCATCAACAACTTACCTATATATATGGGAACCTTCAAACAGAGAAAACACAATCAAGCACACATACGAACGTATCATTAAGTTCATTGCTCTGTTTTCACGTTGAAATTGTATTTCTATGCTTCAGTGATTATCATTTACCCTGTAAGAGAGATATTTCATTCAAACTCAATATTTGTTATTGAGATAACTTAAGGTTGTGGAACCTTAAGTTGGGATTGGATTAGAGTGTCCAGGTGAAAGGAACTTGCTTGTACTGAGGTGCCAAGAACCCACTGAATCTTGGAAGCTATAGTGAAACTCTCAGAGAAGCTCTGAGGACTGGACGTAGGTCAAAGTGGTTGTGACCGAACCAGTATAACTCCCGGTGTACACTTCGGTGATATTTCTCCTTACTCATTACTGTTTTAATTCCTTTGTCAAAGTTTTATATTTTCGAAAGAAATTTCAGTATCACCCAATTCACCCCCCCTCTTGGGTGAAACGCTTGATCTAACAGAATGCACATTACATACTGAAACTGTCTCATTAAAAACTTTATCAGGAAAACCCTGTGGGATAAAACCTTAATCAAAGAAAAGAGTACAGCATGGTACATACTCCCCTTATATGGTGATAATATCAAGTTTAATTTTCCACTTTTCTCCTCCCCATATTTTTTCCTGCAATCCAAACAAGGTAATATCCCTTTTCCCCTCCATTCTTCCCCTACTTTTCTCCTCCCCAATTTTCAATCCATCCAAACACAATGTTACTTCTCCCTTATCTTGCATTCTCATTTAATCTAAAAAGACATTGGATTCTTTCGGAAAAAAAAGAAAAAAGACATTGGATTGATACTTATATCCCAAGAAATTTAAAAAAAAAAGTGTCAATTTAGAACATTTTTTTAATGAGACTTAAGTCTTTACACGCGACATTAATGATGCTTATCTGTGTGTTATCTAAATAATAAGAATTAATGTAGCTAATATCTTTTTTTTAATTAGTAATCTTGTAAGCAATAAAATTATGATTTGTAATTGTTATTGGGAAGGTATAAAAGATGAGGCTCGTTGTCAAGTGGTTTTTTTTTTGTTGAGCTAAACTTTGTTGTGCATGCAGCTGAATATGCCAAGTTACCACATTTACTACCATATTTGCATCCAGCATCGTCCCTTGATAATTATATCTTCAGGGTTAACTTTGCATCAGGAGCATCCGGAGCTCTTGTTGAAACCAGTGAAGGAATTGCATGGCTTCATAATTAGTCTCATAATTTTTGTGTCAATGTGGTCATTTATTAAAGTTGATGACGACATTAACTCTTTTCAAGATATCACTTGCTTAATTATCTCTAGCGTTGATACTACTACTCTTTATGTTTACTGTCAGTTCTTAAACCTTAAAATACAAGAATGTGAGAGAGATGTTCTGAGGAAGAAACTGGGGAATGAAGAAGCCAGATCATTGTTGTCCAGATTAGTGAACCTATTCAGCGTTTGATCCAATGACTATGCAGGGCGCTTTCTCTCAAACATCAGTATTCTTCAACGTTACTCCAAGCACCAGTTCGTAGATATTGTGATTCGAAACATCACAGAAGCCATAAAAGTGAGTGTATGTGTGTGTTTTACAGAAATTAATGACCAAGTTTCTTCGTTTCTTCTATCTTAGTCCTACCCATTTGTTCATAATTGTACAACTTTATGTTGTTTTACAGGAAATTTACAACCTGGGAGGAAGGAAATTTGGGTTTGTGAATATTGGTCCCATAGGTTGCACTCCGGGTATTAGGTTTCAGGTAAAAGGATATGAATGTAACGAAGACATGACAGAATCTACAAGGCTACACAATGTTGAATTTCCCAGAATGCTCCAAAAGCTACAGAAACAGTTTGTGGGCTTCAAATACTTTGTCTTTGATTTCTACCGTTCAGTTTCTCAGTTGAAGTACCCTTCTAAGAATTTTGGTATTATACCAAGAATTTTGGCACTTGGTGGGTGATTCTATTTGCTCTTTGGTTTCTAAATTCTTTTAGGATCCTTCCAGGGTCCAGGAGATCAACAATACCAATATTGTCCTCATACCTAAGAAGGAGAACCCAGAAACAATTATGGAGTTCAGGCCTATATCCTTATGCAATGTGAGCTATAAGATAATCACCAAGATCATTAGTCGCAGGCTGCGAGATATAATGGGGAAACTTGTGGGGAAGCATCAATGCAGTTTCATCGCAGGGAGACAAAGTAGTGACAATATTATAATTGCTCAGGAAGTTTTTCACTCCATGAGGTCTAAACCGCAAGCTAATGGTTGGATGGCTGTCAAGGTGGATCTTGAGAAGGCTTATGATCAGCTTGAATGGCCTTTTATTCTTGATACTCTCAGAGTTATTGGTTTCGAGGAAAAATTTTGTGAGATTATCATGGCTTGTATTACGAGTTCAACATTCCAAGTTTTATGGAACGGTGAGGCCACGGAAACTTTTACTTCATCAAGGGGCATCAGACAAGGGGATCCAATTTCCCCTTATATTTTTACTCTGTGTATGGAGCGCTTACATCATATAATCAAAGATGCAATTGATGAAGGATCTTGGGTATCGATTCAATTGAGTAAGGGTGGCCCTCTTATTTCTCACCTCTTCTTTGCGGATGACCTTATCCTATTTGGCGAAGCTTCAACAAGCCAGGTAGAAAGTATGTTACAAAGTATACATGATTTTTGTGAGGTGTCGGGCTAGAATATGAATAAGAGTAAGACAAGAATATTTTTCTCCAGTAATGTGCATGCCTCTAGAGCTCTGAATTTAAGTCGTATCATGGGTGTTCGATTAACTAGAGATTTAGGTAAGTATTTGGGAATTCCCTTGATCCATAAGAGGGTTTCTAGAATCACATTTGCTCCTATTCTGGAGAAAACGAAGAAGAAGTTGGCTAGCTAGAAAAGAGGATGTCTTAATTTAGCTGGTCGTACTATGCTTATTATGGCAGTTCTATCTGCATTACCTTCTTATTACATGCAAACGATGCTCCTTCCTAAGGGCGTGTTGAAAGAACTGGAAAGGAAAAGTCGTAGTTTCCTTTGGGGTGAAAAAGAGGATGAAAGGAAGCTTCACCTTGTATCATGGGATCATGTTACAAGAGAAAAAAAGGATGGTGGCCTAGGGATAAAAGATCTTAGAAAACAGAATGAGGCGTTCATTATGAAGCTGTGCTGGAATCTTATATGTAATCGTGATGCTCTATGGGTCCAGGATTGAGGCATAAATATTGGTGTGGTTTAGCATACATGCCGAAAGTCAACAAGAAAAAAGTAGCCTCATTTACTTGGAGAGGAATCTGTGCAGTTTGGGATAAGTTTCAAAAAGGATTAGGGGTCAAAGTTGGAAATGGTGAAGTGGCTTCGTTTTGGTATGACAACTGGTCTGAGATGAATAGACCTTTGATTGAACTCATTCCGGGGTTGGAAGCCTTGGCGGACAAGAATGTGAAAGTTAGTGAGTATGTTACCCATTGGGGTGAGTGGGATATTCATAAGTTGAGCGGGTGGTTCCATCCTCATGTGGTCGAACAAATTCGGCGTGCTCATCCACCCAGAGAGGATAGGGGAAAGGATAAATACTTTTGGAAACATTCTTCTAACGATCAATTTTCTGTTAGCTCTACCTATCATTTTCTTTTTGCAGGTATCCATAATGTGGGAGAACCGATTTGGAAGACGTTGTGGAAATGGAAGGGCCCGGAGAAGATCAAATCCTTTATGTGGCTGTTTGCGCACGGTCGAGTTCATACTAGCCAACTGAGAGCTACTAGAGGTGTTGCTGATTCTGCAGACTGCCCTTTTGGATGTCACCAAGAAGAGGATTTGATGCACCTTGTGCGGAACTGCAGTAATGCAAGGGAGAGATAGATATCCATTGTTAAGCCAGAATTATGGGAGAAGTTCAGCTCTCTATCAGATACAGAGTGGCTATTATGGAACCTGAATCATAAGGCAAGAAGGGACTTCACTAAAAAAGTCAGATGGGACACTCTTTTTGGATATGTCTGTTGGGACATCTGGGTAAGCAGGTGCAGGAAGCTGTTTGATGAAGATGACGAGATAAGTTGCCAAAATGCTCTCTCTAGTTTATTTAGAGCAAGTTGGGACCAGGATCTCGTGTCCCAGTGTCAATTCTACAGCCATCATCTACGTCAACCTAAGGTGGGCCGTCTCTTAGTCCCAGGCTTTATCTCTCTGGAAGTTGATGGCTCAGTTTTAGAAATAGGACAAAGTGTATGCGGAGGAGTGATTACATCTGAAGAAGGACACTGGGTTTGCGGATTTAAATGTAAGCTCACACCAGTGCCCCCGGCCGTTACTGAGATTATTGCGATTGTTCAGGGTTTACAGCTATGTTGGAACAAAGAATACAGGAAAGTAGTTATCTTCACTCATTGTATTGAGGCTATAAACTTACTTATGAGAAGGTGTGATGACTGCCACCCTTTTAGTGATATCATAGCAGATGCTAGATTATGGATGCCTAAATATTGGCAGGTTTTTATTAAACATCGGCCTAGGGAGCTTAATATAAAAGCGGACTCCCTAGCCAAGTCAGCTCATAGTATGCACGAGAATTTTGTCATCCTTCATAACCCACCAGCTTCATATATAGAGGTGGTTGGTACTGAAGGATGAGGCTTTGCTGCTAGGTCAAAGTTTTCTTTGTTTGGTTTTGTATTGTGTAGGTTGGTACACATTTGTAACTTTTCTTGTGAAGTTATAATGGATATACAGTTTCATTCAAAAAAAAATCACATTCTTCAATAAGGATAAAATATGTAAATTTTATCAATTTAAGATGCATTAAATAACTTAACTAAGATTCTTTAATTTTGTGAATTAGTTAAAAATGTTTTTTTTTTGGAAGAGTACAACACTCTACTGCGAGTCAAAGTTAACACTTAGAGGCTGAGGGCTCTAAAAAATTAGAAGTGAAAAGAGATCTCTCAGTTTACTTTTCAACATAACTTGTACACTTGTCGGTTCAGACTAGCCTTTGCCCTTACTCCTCATCTATGTCATTATCCATATTCTAGCTTATTTGAGAGAACGTGCATTGAAATCAGCCTACATACTTGACTAGAACCATTATCTCTAGTTATTATAATATTAATTTAAGAGAGAAGCCAAAGCCCAGGAAAGCAAATAATATATGAAACTGATCAGTGAGAAGTAAGTGGCAATATGGCAATAAGGATGATGTACGTGCATTTGTGTGTGTTGTCTTTGGATATTTCTTCTATCCAAATCAGAAACTGTTCTGGGAATAATTCATGCTTGTTGCATGAGAAAGAAGCTGCCTTATTTGTATTTGGGGATTCACTATCCGACGAATTAATAACTATCTCAGCCCTTCTTTTAAAGCAAGCAAGGCTAACTATCCCCCATATGGTCAAACCTTCTTCAGCTAGCCAACTGGTAGATTCTCTGATGGACGTGTTATTCCATATTTCATTGGTACGCTATTTGGGTCAAACATTTTTGTTATCTTAAAGATGCCTACAGATTGCCAACATGCATTAGTCCAAATAAAATTGTTTTGGTTATTTAAACACGAGGTCTTGAATTTGAGTTCGAATAAATGCCAAAAAAAGTACCTTTAGTAGGTTAGCCTAAATGGACCAGATGCTACTCGAATATGCCAAGTTGCCCCTGATATTTCCATACCTGCATCCAGATTCTGAAAATTACTATGTTTATGGGATAAATTTTGCACCAGCTGGAGCTGGTGCTTCGATTGAAACTACTCCTCTCCAATATGTGAGATCAATTTACCCTCTACCAGAACCATATATATATATATATATATAGTCAGGACTTGATCATATTATTAAGGAAAATGTAAGAAATCCTTAGTTACTTGCCTTTTTGTAGGTGTTAGACATGAATATGCAGGTGAGTTATTGCAAGAATGTAAGTAATGCTCTGAGGAAGAAACTGGGGAATGCAGAAGCTAATAAAGCATTGTTGTCCAAAGCTGTACACTTGATTAGCATTGGAGCCAATGATTATAGAGCGCGTTTTGTCTCAAATTCAAGTGTTTTTCTTCGTTATTCTAACAACAATTCATTGATATTGTCATTGGCAATCTAACAGCCGCCATCAAAGTAACGTTATTGAAACAGAACAGAGAGAATGTGAACAGAGCAGCCAACGTTGACATGAGAATATTGCATATGATGTATGCACTGACGTTGTGAATGGTTGCCAAGGCTGACTATTGCATTATTTTAAGAAATTATAAGGTTGTGGTTTTAGTATAAATAGGTGTGAGTTTTTCATTGTAATGCATCTGAGTTTTGAATAAATACATTTAAGTTTGGTTTCTATACCATTTTGGTACCAGAGATGAGTTCTAGAGAGCCAGAGAGCGAAAGAGTGAGGAGTGGGTGAGAAACAAAAAACGTGAGAAAAAGGGGGTGTCGGATTTTCACTCTCAGAGTGTTTTTTGAAGAAATCGACCTCACCATCGTGTTCAGAAGGCCGAAAAACCTAGGAATAGCCTCGTTCACCGTCGCGAAACACCTCCACGTGCCTCCACGGACGTCGCCGGAAAGTCGCTGGAAAGTCGCCGGAATTTCAGACAGTCGCCGGAGTTCAGAGGTTGAAGACGACCCAGTCAGCTGCCACATCATCACTGTTGACCAGTCAGCGCCACGCTGTCCAATCAAATTGCGCCACGTGTCTATCGCCACGTTAGCATCACCGTCAGCATTGCCACGTCACCCAGTCCAATCAGCATCCACGTCATCGGTCAACGCAACGTGGTCCAATCACGGACTGCCACGTGTCACTCTGGCCACGTCAGCATAACGGTCAGCTAGAATTTTGTTAAAATTACCATTTTGTGCCCTAAATTCTGCGATATTTACATTTACACCCCTTAACTTTCTGAAATTTCATTTTGACCCCTAGAATTTGCCAAAATTACATTTCAGACCCCTGAACTTTCTGAAATTACATTTTTGATCCCCCAGATTCTGCCAAAATTACATTTCAGACCCCCAAACTTTCTGAAATTACATTTTGACCCCAGATTCTTCCAAAATTACATTTTAGACCCCCAAACTTTCTAAAATTACATTTTGACCCCCAGATTCTGCCAAAATTACATTTCAGACCCCCAAACTTTCTGAAATTGCATTTTGACCCCAAATTCTGCCAAAATTACATTTCAGACCCCCAAACTTTCTGTAATTGCATTTTTAACCCCCTAATTACCCAAATTTCCTATTTTACCCCTGACTTTTCCATAGACACAAATCCTTCCCCTACCCTTCTACCTTGTACCTAATAACGCGTACTCAAAGTCATAACCAGTGAGACAAACTGTAAAATGCCTCCAAGACGCAGAAATAGACATGAAATTGAGATGGAGGAAATGAGATGCCAGATTCAAGAACTAGAGGCCACTATAGCAAAACAGCAAGCCTTGCTCGAAACTCGTAGAGACCACTCAGAAGATGATTTGAATAGCCACAGTTCGTCATCCTCTGACTACCGTCATCGTCCTCGCCAACAACCATTTCGCTTTAATGACATTAAGGTAGACATTCCTGAATTCGAAGGAAGACTCCAACCGGACGAATTCATTGACTGGTTACAAACAGTTGAACGAGTCTTTGAGTACAAAGAGATTCCAGATGAGCAGAAAGTTAAAATTGTTCCCATCAAATTAAAGAAACATGCCTCCATATGGTGGGAGAATCTCAAAAGAAGATGTGAAAGAGAGGGAAAGAGCAAGATACGAATGTGGGACAAGATGCGACGCGAGCTCTCACGTAAGTTTCTTCCAAAAAATTATTATCAAGATAATTTCCTTCAGTTACATAATCTTCGCCAAAAGGCTATGTCTGTAGAGGAATATACCAGGGAATTATGATGAAATGTGATATACAAGAAAGGGAGGAGCAAACAATAGCTCGTTATCTCAGAGGGTTAAATACAAACATCGCCCATCCAGTACAACTCCAGCAATACTGAACTCTGGATGACGTCATCCGTTTAGCCATCCGTATTGAGAAGCAGATGCCCAGGAGGCCTCCATACCAACCGTCATCCCCAACCAAAATTCCTTTTGAAGGGAATAAGTCACAAATACATCATCCTAGCTCTTCAAATGCGCCTCCACCAAAGGCTACTAGGGAATTCAACTCCAAAGCACCTAAGTGCTTCAAATGTCAAGGATTCGGTCATATCGCTTCTAACTGTCCTAACCGTAGAGTTGTCACTATTATGGAAGGAGAAGCTTCTATAGTATTTGATAAAGGGAGCCTATGCCAGAAACGGAGCCAATATTTGATGAGGAGCCAATATTTGATGAGGAAATTACTCCTGCAGATCACGGTGAATCACTTGTTATTAGGAGAAGTCTGCATACAGCCACTGTGAAAGAAGAACCTTGGCTACGTCGCAACATTTTTCATACCCGCTGCACAACTCAGGGTAAAGTCTGTGATGTCATTATTGACAACGGAAGCTGTGAAAATGTAGTCTCCAACTACATGGTAGAAAAATTACAACTACCGACTCACAACCATCCGAGCCCTTACAAGCTTCAATGGTTTAACCAGGACAGCGAGGTAAAAGTTTTGAAATGATGCCTTATTACTTTTTCTATCGGTAAAAGGTATCATGATGAAGTTTGGTGTAATGTTGTTCCAATGGACGCTTGTCATCTTCTTTTGGGGAGACCTTGGCAATATGATCGACATGTTCTGTATGACGGTCACGCAAACACGTATTCCTTCAAGAAGGATGGCGTGAAAATTCAACTTGCTCCTTTGCCACCTGATAAACACAATAAAGGCAAAAATGAATCCAAACCATTAGTGTCTTTAGTCGAGAAGGTGACCAAAACAGAAAGCCAAGTAATGGGTTTTCTTCTATTGCTCGTGACAAATAACGGAACTGTCATTCCACCTGAAGTGCAGCCATTGTTAGAAGAGTTTCCTGATGTGATTCCAGATGAAATTCCGTCAGGATTACCACCCATGCGAGACATTCAACATCCTATGGATTTTATTCCAGGAGCAGTAATTCCTAACTGACCAGCTTACAGAATGAGTCCTCAAGAACATGCTGAAATTCAAAGCCAAATTGAAGAATTGCTTAAAAAAGGATTGATCTGTGAAAGTGGCAGCCCTTGTGCCGTACCTATACTCCTAGTTCCCAAGAAAGATGGAAGCTGGAGAATGTGCATAGATTGCCGTGCAGTCAACAAGATCACAATTAAGTATCAGTTTCCGATACCCAGGCTTGATGACATGCTCAACCAGTTATATGGCTCTACCATCTTCTCTAAGATTGACCTTCGTAGTGGATATCATCAAATCCAAATTCATCCCGGAGATGAATGGAAGACCGCTTTCAAAACCAGAGATGGGTTGTACGAATGGAATGTGATGCCATTTGGGTTGACAAATGCTCCTAGCACGTTTATGCGCCTGATGAACCAGGTCCTTCGTCCTTTCATTAGCAAGTTTGTTGTTGTCTATTTTGATGACATTCTTATCTACAGTAAGAGCATAGCAGATCACTTAGAGCACTTACGTCAAGTATTGCAAGCTCTTCGTGAACAAAAACTTTATGCCAACTTGAAGAAATGCACTTTCTTGACAAATGAAGTCATTTTTCTGGGTTACATTATCACTGCAGAAGGTGTACGAGTGGATCCAAGCAAAATTGAAGCTATTAACAGTTGGCCAACTCCACAATCTATCCAAGAAGTTCGGAGCTTCCATGGATTAGCTTCCTTCTATAGGAGGTTCATTCGAAATTTTAGTTCCGTTGCTGCACCCCTTACAGATTGCATCAAGGGAGACAAGTTCCAATGGATAGAAAAGGCTCAATTAAGTTTTGAAGAACTGAAGAAACGCTTGACAGAAACTCCTGTGCTAGCTCTTCCTAATTTTGACCAAGTGTTTGAGGTTAGTTGCGATGCCTCTAACTCTGGGATTGGTGCTGTTCTGAGTCAAGAAGGCCACCCAATTGCTTTCTTCAGCGAGAAACTTAATGATGCTAAGCTCAAATATTCTACCTATGATAAAGAATTCTATGCTATTGTTCGAGCTTTGCAACATTGGAGCCACTACCTATTGCATAAAGAGTTTATTCTCTATTCTGATCACGAATCACTCAAGCATTTGAATTCTCAACAGAAGATCAATCGAAGGCATGCCGCTTGGAGTGAAATGTTGCAGACCTATCCATTTTTACTCAAACATAAGGCTGGAATCCTAAATTCAGTAGCTGATGCGCTTAGTCGTCGCCATGCTTTGTTAACAACTATGCAAACCAAAGTAGTGGGCTTTAAAACTATAAAAGAGTTGTATCAAGATGATCCAGATTTCCAGGGTGCCTGGAGTGCCACTGAATTTCAACCATTTCAACAGTATTACAGGGAAGAAGGATTTTTATTCAAAGGAAAAACTCTTTGCATTCCTCGTTGCTCACTACGAGAAGCTATAATTTGGGAAGCACATAATGGCGGACTAGCTGGTCATTTTGGTAGAGATAAAACTGTAGCCTTAGTAAAGGAGAACTTCTATTGGCCAAGACTTGAACGGGATATCAACAAGCATATCCAAAGGTGCAGAACATGCCACCTGGCTAAATCCAAAAGCCAAAATATTGGGTTATACATGCCATTGCCAGTACCCAAAGCACCTTGGGAGAATGTGAGTATAGATTTTGTCCTCGGGTTACCTCGGACCCAGAGACAAAAGGACTCTATAATGGTGGTTGTTGACCGTTTTTCAAAAATGGCTCACTTCATTCCTTGCCAGAAGACTAATGATGCGGTTTAAGTTGCAGATTTGTATTTCAAGGAGATTGTTCGTCTCCATGGAATTCCAAAAACCGTCACCTCTGATAGAGACATCAAGTTTGTAAGCCACTTCTGGAGGACTTTATGGAAAAAGATGGGAACAAAACTTCAGTTTAGCAGTGCTAGCCATCCACAAACTGATGGACAAATAGAAGCTGTTAACAGAATTCTTGGAAATCTTTTACGAAGTTTTGTTGGAAAGAACTTGAAGCAGTGGGATCTTATTCTTGCTCAAGTTGAATTTGCTTACAACAACTCAATCAATCAAGCAACTGGAAATTGTCCATTTGAAGTTGTTTATGGCACCCATCCTCTCAGCCCACTTGATTTGACACCATCTTCTGATAAGCAACAATATAGTGTCAATGCGGACCAGCGGGCCAAGGAAATTAAGAAATTACATGAGCAGGTCTGTAATAAGATTCAGAAGCAGAATTTGAAACTTAAGGCACAACGAGACAAGCATCGAAAACATCAAGTCTTTAATATGGGGGATTTGGTCTGGATACATTTGAGGAAGGAACGTTTTCCTAAACAACGAAACGCCAAGTTATCTCCAAGAGCCGATGGACTATTCAAGATAGTACAGAAAATTAACAATAATGCTTATAAAGTGGAATTGCCTGGTGCCTACGGTGTTTCTGCCACTTTCAATGTTGCGGATCTAACTCCGTATATTGATGATGTTGATTTTGATTTGAGGACGAGTTCTGTCCAACCCTGGGGGAATGAAACAGAACAGAGAGAATGTGAACAGAGTAGCCAATGTTGACATGAGAATATTGCATATGATGTATGCACTGACTTTGTGAATGGTTGCCAAGGCTGACTATTGCATTATTTTAAGAAATTATAAGGTTGTGGTTTTAGTATAAATAGGTGTGAGTTTTTCATTGTAATGCATCTGAGTTTTGAATAAATACATTTGAGTTTGGTTTCTATACCAGTTATAACAGCTGATTAAACTTCAAAGTTTCTTACTTTATCCTCATCTGCTACTTCCCTTTTGTTCATATAGTTCTGAAAATTCATGGTAACTTTGATTTCAGGAGATTCATACCATAGGTGGAAGGAAGTTTGGGTTTGTTAATATGGGTCCTGCTGGTTGTTAATTTGTAGTGCAAATTGCACTACAAACTTTGTTCTATATTTAGGACCAGAGGGAGTATAGTTGAGTAAAATATGCTATAGGCTCTGGCTTACATATTATTTATAATAGGGTTAAGGTGCAATTTTCCCCAAAGTAATCACATAGTAGGGTTGGGTATCCGGAAGTTTTTGAACGATGCCCTAACAATTAAAAAACTAACATTGAAATTTGTGAGATTTTACGGCTCTTCTCTGTTCAATATTTTGATGAAATAAATTCTGAGATTTTTTTTTTATAATTTGTATGCTCTTCCTCTGTATCTTCTCATTCTTCAGATACATCAAGTCAATTTAGCTCCATATGAAGCTACATGAGTTTACTGTGGCTACAGTCAGATGTCCAACATGTTGACAGATGAAGATATTTGTGTCAATGTTTTATAGATTAGAGTAGAATTTCATTAACTTCTCTATGGATGTGCCTAAATTAATGAAGAACAGCAAAACAATTGAAAATTAATTCTCATTACCGGTATGTTAATACAAATAAAACTGACATGATACGTAAAACAGAATAATAAATATAAACATGATGCATATAATTTAATAAGAAGATTTTAGTTGAGTAGCTTACTCATTTCATGCTTTGAATTTATTTGTATGGTTCAAAAACGCACACCAATGCAACTCAAAACTAGAGAAAATGGTTAAATTTGTAGATATATGTGAAGGCTGAGGTTATCTTTCTATCAAAATGACTAAAGCCAATTGATAGGACATACATTTAATTTAATGCCTAACTATTTAGTGTGGGACATATTCCAATAAAAATAACCAGAGACTAGAGAGAAACGGTGCAAATCAAGGACTTGATGACGGCTATTAAACCTATTTAGGAATCATACAGTTAAAAAGTTTATACATTTTGAAGAAGACAACCAAAAGGAAAGAAACTTTAATACTTTGACCAGTAAAAGTTGAAAGCATTGGGCTACTTCATCATGTTTCAGAGGTTGACGTTAATTGTAGACTCATGTTGAATTAAAGTTTGAAAGAGACAATCCGCTAATAATAACGCAATGGCTTATATCAGCAAGAACTTGCCATGAAACTGTACCAGGTCCAATTTGAAAATGGATGAGCTATTCCTATATAAATAGCATATGCTAAATAGGAAATATAGATGAGAAGAAAAAAAACATTAATCAAATACAGAATGGCAAATTCAAGATTCAGATTTGTTTCTTGGTCCTCAGTGACAGCCTTTATATCAGCCATGGCTTCTTTTGTTTGCCAAAAGAACATGTGGTCCTGTTCATATTTGGAGACTCAATATTTGATGTTGGAAACAATAACTACATCAGCACAACACATGATTTCCAAGCAAATTTCTGGCCCTATGGGAATACTACTTTTAAGTATCCTTCTGGAAGACCTTAGAATGGACACCTGATTCCAGATTTTTTTGGTAACAGATTTGACACGCTCACATGTTGATTCATAACTAATGTAAGCTAAATCTATTGAGGAATATTTATTATTTTTGAAAATGAGTTTGTCTAACATTGAACCATTTTTCTCAGCTGAATATGCAAAGCTGCTGTTTATACCACCAACCTACAACCTGATTTTCATCCATATACTGATGGTGCAAATTTTACATCAGCTGGTGGTGGTGCTCTTGTTAAAACCAATCAAGGGTTTGTATGTGGTTCTCCCTTTAAAAGCTAAATGCCTGTCTATTACTCCTCTGGTTCTTAATGTAAGACTTAATTAATTGACTTGATTAGATTAAGGAAGTTAATTAATTTAGTTAATATGATATGTTTTTTCTAATACACCCTAATCATCTTCCTTAATTCTCTCACTCTCTCTCCTACTTGATTATTGTTGAGGGAATATCAATAGAGCTAATTTGTGAAAAAAAATTGCTAAACATGTGATCCAAGTCTTACATTTAGGTTTAATATCAACTCTCTAATTAGGTCCTACATTAAGAACTGGAGGAGTACAATTTAGCATAGGAAGATAGACTTTTAATCTTTGAAAGTAGAGCTTATCAGGACAAAATTATATGCTCTGGTAAATAAGCATAACAAAAATAATTATGGAAAAATCATTGAAAAAGTGAATTGTTGACTCTGTATTGAACATTTTATCAGGTGATAGACCTTAATGGTCAACTCAAGTATTTCAATAATGTCGTGAGATTACTGAAGCAGAGCTTGGGAGATGAAGAAGCCAAGAGATTATTGTCCAAAGCCATCCTCTTGTTTAGCATAGGAACCAATGATTACTTTGTACATTTCAATTCTAATTCTTCCAAGTTTCTTCAGACTTACCCTAAAGAAAAATATGTTGACATGATGATAGGCAACATGACCACTGTTATCAAAGTAAGTACTTATCAGTTCTGAACATTTTTTTAATCTGTCTGATTCACAATTTGAAGGTATCAATCCGAGATTGAACAATTTAATTTGTTTTTAATAAAGGAAATATATAAGAAAGGAGGAAGAAAGTTTGGATTTTTAAACCTGCCTCCTCTAGGATGTCTTCCAGTAATGAAAGCACTTATCTCACCGGCTCAAGATGGCTGCGTTGAAAAGGTTACAGAAGTTGTAAAATCACATAATGAAGCACTCAGTGAAGCCCTCCATGAACTTGAAGCTCAGCTACAAGGGTTTAAATATTCATACATTGATTTTTACACTTCTCTTACTGAAAGAATAAAGTCACCATCAAAATATGGTACTGCATCTTCCTTTTTAAAGCAATCTTCAAACTTATTGATCAGTATTATTGGTTGTGTGATGCTTAAAAGGATTCAAGGAAAGCAAAATAGGATGCTGCGGTGGTGGTCCATACAGAGGAAGGCAAAGCTGTGGAGGGAAAAGGACAGTGAAAGAGTATGAAGTGTGTAATGAAGTGGCAGATTATTTGATATTTGATGCTCTTCATCCTACTGAAAAAGCTTACCATCAAATCTCTGAGCTAATTTGGATTGAAGATGATCACAATGTGGCACAGCCTTACAATCTCGAGGAATTATATCAACTTTAAACATTCATATGTACGGAGCTTGTGTTATATATGACTGATGAGATAAATCTTGGACCTTGTTCAGTGCTTGGAATGTATAGCTAGACCTTTAAGTAATAAAGTATCAGAGCCAAGTTATGCTCTTCTGTGATAGTAAATCGGCCACCCACATAGCCACTAATCCTGTCTTCCATGAACATACAAAACATATTGAAGTAAATTGTCAAATTATGAAAGAGAAACTCTTGGCTAGAATGATAGAGTTCAAGCACGTGAAATCAGGAAGACAACATGCAAATATATTGACTAAAGTTCTTGGGAGTGCACAACATGAATACATTCTTGGTAAGGTGCGCATTTATGAATATAGAGTGCCCAATTTGAAGGAAGTGTCAAGTGTATTTAAATGTTAATAACAGGTATGTTATTTATTAGTTAGATAATTTGGTGTGTGTAATTGTGTATTGGTGAAGACTGCTAGTAATGGGTGGCCACCTATAGCGGCGGTTGATGGCGGTGGCCAATCGATAGGGACGACAATGGAGGCTGGTGGTGGTGAGTGATGATGGGTGACGGCAATAAGCACATCAATGTTCAAACACCCTGCTATAAGCTTTTAGGGACTAAATGTAGTTTCTAGTACTCCTCGCTGCTCAATATAAGTAGAGAACAAAAAATCGGACCGGCCGGTTCGACCGGTGGAACCGGGAACCGGTCCATGGTCCGGTCTAGTTTGCTGATTCAACAGTCAAACCGGTGGAACCGGTTGGACCGGTCAGAGCCGATTAAAACTGGTTGAACCGGTTTCATTTTTTTTTAAAATTTTCTAATTTTTTATTTTGTGCTTTTTAGGGGAAAATGGAAGGTTGAAGACTAAAATGAAGAGAAAAATATATAAAGAAAGAACAAATTTAAAAAAAATGAAGAAGATAGTTAAAAAATTATTTAAAAAGATATAATAATTATAGGAAATGAGATATAATTGCATAAGTATAGGCATTAAACTAATACTAATAGATTTTAAGCTTTTTTTTCTAAAATCTTTATTTTTATTTATAGAAGTTTAAAAATATATTAATATATATATTATCACTAATAAATCATAATATTTTAATATGACCGGTTCAACTACCGGTTAGACCCCGGTTGACCCATTAACCCTTAAACCTGTGCTGTGACCGGTTCATTGCCTGGTCCGATTTTTCGTTCCTTGAATATAAGACATATTTGTCCAATTTGATTAGATTAAGGAAGTTAGTTGAGTTAGTTAATATGACATGTATTTTCTAAAATATCCTAGTTATCTTTCTTAATTCTCTCATTCCCTCTCTCCCTTAATTATTATTTAGGGAGCATAAACAAAGGTAAATTAGGAAAAGATTGAAAACTATGTTTTATATTTAGTAGGATTAAGATCAATTCTCCAAATATGTCTTATATTAAGGACGAGATGAAGTATTAAATTTGGGGAGAATTTAGAAAATAAGCATGGTGTGGAACAAATTTTAATGTGTGTTTGGATTAGCTTTTAGAGAATAGATTTTTTGATGTACGAAGTAAGTACGTGAGAGAATTTTTATCCCGATTCACAGAAAATAACTTTTAAAACCAGGATTTGGGGCTTACCCAAACTAGAAGGCAAACTAGCTTTTCACTAGTTTAGCGAGTACTATTTAGTATTTACGACTAATTAAAGTTAACAGTGATAGAATATTCCATTTTGTAAGGATCTTGTTTCGCATGCCGCTCATTGACTACCCTTGGTGCCTTTTCTCTGTCTTTCTCTTGCTGACTCTGCTGTGCAGAAAAACCAGTACATGTGGTGATAAGAAACACTATCACTGTAATCAAGTTACTATAGTACATATTGTACCAAAAAAAAAAAAAGTAAATATAATGCATGAGGAGATAAGAAACATTATCCTGGCAAAAAAAATAATAATAAGAAACTTTATCAGTGTAATCCATACACTGTGGTTTGGTAAGGTAGACAGAAAGTGTCAACACTTTAAGTTAAATATATGTTTGAGAATACTTATTTTTTAAATATAAATGCTTATTACGTAAGTCGAGATAAAACTCCTCTCACATACTTACCTCGTATAGTGTTAATCACAATTTATAAGTAATTATTATTTAAAAAATAAACTATTCCAAACCAACAACAAGACAACAACCTCAAATAAAGCTAATATATTTTTATCTTAAAGGAAATGAATGGAGAGTAGTTATAAAGGAAAAGAGTGAGGTTTGTGAGTCTCACCAAACATGTGCCGCTAGTTCACTAACGTCGTTAGGATCCAAGAAAATTGCATTTCAGAACGTGGGGCCCATGGGGGGCCTTCCGCAGAACAGATTGTCAGATGCAAGGCGTAATGAATTGGAAAGTTTAATGGCAAGAGAACACAACAAAGCTCTCATACAAGTAATGAAGCAATTAGAGAGGGAGGTTCCTAGATTTAAGTACTCAATATTTGATTACTATACAGTAGTGAAAGACAGAATTTTCCACCCCACAAATATGGTCAGCCTCTAATTAAACTGATATGGAGATTTCCTAAGACTCTCTCTCTCATCCAAAAATGTTACCTTGAAAGAAGGGCCTCATAAGAAGTGACCTCTTTAGCTCCAATAACTAACGTCTGGGATATAATTACTTTTGACATATAATTCTGAGAGACTTGTACTCATCACAATAATGATACTTTTATTGAGAGCCCAATATTCACAAAGAGAGCTACCCATGAAAAGTTTTGACCTGAAAAAGGCTAGTTGAGGTGCCGTGGGGTGGAATAGTTGGGGACATCAACTCTAAAAGAAGATACATTTGTCATTAGTCCCATATCAGGGGTCTTCACAAGTGAAGTATGTGATTTATAAATTTAGGGATAGTGGTGGGAATTCGGGCTAACCCTCCCCAACCTGCGAGCTAAATAGGTACACCCGCCCCTTCGCACCAAAGCGGGTTGGCAAGCTAGCCTGCCTATTTTTTTTTAAAAAAAAAATATATTTCACTCCTTTTTTTTAAATTCTCACTCCCTTTCTCTTTCACTCACTTATATCACATTTTCTTTCTTTTATACATTTGTATTAAAAAGTCAGTTTTATTTTTACTTTTCTTTTTTTTCATCTACTCACATAATAAAAACATATAAACATATCTCTTTAAAATTCAATAATAGTAAAATAAATAAATAAAATATGAAAATAAAAGTGTCAAATAAAAAATATGAGAAAATAGTTAAACATAGCATCAAAGGAAAGGCGATAAGAGTATTTGGATTTATTTTATAAAAAAAATTAAAAACAAAAAACTTAAGTGGGCCAGCCCGCTGTAGCCTGCAGGCTAGTGTAGCCCGCCAAGCAGTCCAAGCCTGCCATTTTTTGCTGGCAGCAGGTCCAACCTATTTTACTGATTATATCAAGGACCTCCCTCCTAACAAACTAGTCTTTTAAATTGGGTGGACTTATGTTCATAACAAAGATATTATATGAAGATTATGCAGACGCACACACACTGACGCACACATACATACATATATAAAAATGACATTGTTGCGGTGAAATGATGTGAAGGATTTAAGGAGGGGGTATTCAGGGTAAAATTTGTGTGAGGAGGATATGGGGAGTACCCATTTGAGACACGCAAGGATCCATCTGGGTACTTGTGGTTTGATGGAGCACACACTCTTAAGTGCCCGTTTGGATTAGCGGTGGAGAAGTAGCTTTTTTTTCCATTTGACTTTTGAAAAAGTAAGGTAGGATTAAAAGTGAAAATGTAAATGTGATTTGTGTTTGGATTAGCGGTGGCAGAAGTGACTTTTTTTTCTAACTTTGAACCTGTTTGGATTAGAGTTTGAAAAGCCGTTTAGATGCAAAATGACTGAAAAGGGCATAGATGTTATTGAATATTACATACATACAATTCAATTTATTTAAAAAATAAAAAGATGTTGAAAACGTTTTCAACTCATATTCAATTGCTAGCAACATATCTTCAGGCAAGTATAATTGTTTTCCAATTTTCATATAGTTAAAAATAAGAAGCATAAACCAGCGCCTTTAGGCGACATGGTTATAGAAGTGCCTTTAAGGCACTTCTCCCCCCTCCCCCATCCGGGTTCGATCCCGGCCTTGTTGTATCAAAAAAAAAAAAAAAAAAGAAGCATACATTTAAAGAATTGTACCGGTTGAGATCGATTGCACTTGAGTTATTAAACAAATTTTATGTATTTTTTTAGAAATAAAGCCAATAAAACTTTATACAACTAGATCAATTATATATTTAGAAAGAAAATATAAATATTATATATATATATATATTGAGAGAGAGATGGGGGGAGAAAATATAAATATTATAGATAAAAAATATAATAAACGTTTCCCATCTTTGAATTTTCATTTTTATGGTGGTCCCCACTTTCGTTTTTGTTTTTTCTCACGCCTCTCTCATACTCTCACTCTCCCTTTTCTTGCTTTATTCCTACGGTAGTGAGAAAAGCTACATCAATGAGCTTTTAAAAAAAGTAAGGTAGTGAGAAAAGTATCAAGGAACGAAAAACCGGACCGGGCAATGAACCGGTCACAGCACAGGTTCAAGGGTTAATGGGTCAACCGGGGTCTAACCGGTAGTTGAACCGGTCATAACCGGTCATATTAAAATATTATAATTTATTAGTGATAATATATATTAATATATTTTTAAACTTCTATAGATAAAAATAAAGATTTTTAGAAAAAAAAATGTTTAAAATCTATTAGTATTAGTTATAATACCTATACTTATACAAAGATATCTCATTTCTTATAATTATTATATCTTTTTAATTAATTTTTTTCATTATTTTCTTCATTTTTTTAGATTTGTTCTTTCTTTATCTATTTTTCTCTTCATTTTAGTCTTCAACTTTCCATTTTGCCCTCAAAAAACACAAAATAAAAATTTAAAAATTTAAAAAAAAAAAAAAGAGGAAGAAACCGGGTCAACCGGTCGGACCACTGGTTTTACCGGTTCTGACCGGTCCGACCGGTTCTGACCGGTTCGACCGGTCTGACCGGTTTTTGATCAAACCGGACCGGACCAAGGACCGGTTCCCGGTTCAACCGGTCGAACCGGCCGGTCCGGTCCGGTTTTTTGAAACATGAAAAGTACAGTGAAATCTCATGCTTTTCCAAACGGTGCTGCGATAGGCTAATGTGCTTTTTTAAAACAAACTTGCGGTGAGGCATTTGCACCGCTTTGCCAAACAGACCCAACTGTCTTGTTCAGTGTGTATTTGGATAGAGGAAAAAAGTGTTTTTTTGGGTAAAACCATGGTTTTATAAAAAAATATTCAAATACTATATTTTTACCCATAATCCCTTTTCTTGTCAAAACCATGGTTTTGATAAAGTGTTTTTGGGGTAAAACCATGGTTTTGTAAAAAAATATCCAAATATTACATTTTTACCCATTATCCCTTTTCTTGCCAAAACCATTTGGGTGGGTAATCTATTTTTCTTCTTCTTTTTTTTCATGTTGTGGGCCCCACCCCCTCTATCTCATTTATCTTTTTATTTGTTGGTGGGTCGCATGCCACACTCTTTCTCATCTTTTTTTTTTAAGAATTTCAAAATTTTCCCTCTATCCCTTTTTTTCTTTTTTGTAAATTTCAAAATTTTAATACTCCCTTCTATCATTAATATAAAACATATTTATCTAATTTGATTATATTAGAAAAATTAGTTAAGTTAATTAATATCATATATAGACAAACTTATTTCATTTTTGGTATCTTCCAAAACTTATTTGTACCAGACGCCCCTCAAGAAAAATTTGGTTGTTAAATTTGCTCCTAACCCTTAAATAATGCATAAAATATAATCTTATCCTTTATATATAATTATCACAAAAGCTAATGTCCTATTTAGTAATTTGACCATGAAAAAATCTATTTTAATCACAATATCCAAACACTCTCATTTTATCAAAATCATTTTTTTCCCATAATCTATTCTGATCATAATATATTCTCTAAAAGCTATTTTTCACTTTTTCTCCAGAAGTTATTCTCCAAAAATTAATCGAGACACACTCTTAATATGATAGGGAAGGCCACTCAATATTACCTACCCTTACACTGTTCACCAACTCTTCCAGCTTTGATCTTCAGTTGTATTTTATATATATATATATGTACATGTATTTACCCTACCTAGGGTTCTAATTAACCTTGGCTTGCACTTTCACTGCTTCATTCTATGTTTACCATAGAGTTAAATCCTAAATAACCCCATTTGCATCCATATTGTTATATGGGTCAGGACATACTCTTGGACCTCTTTGTTCTTATCATTTGTTTCTAAGTAATTAAATGAACTGCTGTTTTAATTTAATATGCTTCTTCCTTATGTTTGTTTGTTTGTTCCTGGACTCGTGTTGAATCAAAGTTTGAACAGATCAGACAATCTGCTAATAACGCAATGGCTCATATCAGCAACCGTTTGAAATTGAAGCCTTTTGTGAAACCAAAACTGCATCAGGTCCCATGTGAAAATTTGTGTAAGCTTAGTATATTTGATCAACTACAACCATAGTTAATTAGAATAATGACAGTGGAAACATTGCTATAATTAGGAAATTAAATTTTCGGAAGCACATTGAACCAAAAAAAAAACCTATATTTATTACTGGAGGTGGTAATAGATTGTCAGATGGGCGACGTAATGACATGCAAGAGTACAATTTTGTTTTAATTTTAAGCCACACAGTACAACACAGCTCTCACACAGCTGGTGATGGAGGGCATTTAAACAGGGTGGGATCTGCATTTAATTTAAAGGGTTAAAAGTTATTTTTGTCCTAAAAATATTTATTGGGGGTTAATTTTGTCTTGAAAGTTTCTTGAGGGCCAATTTTGTTTTAGAAATTTTAAATTTGGAAAAATTTTACTCTGACCGTTATCCCAATTAAGTTTGACCATTAATTGACCAAGTTTTAGGAAAATTTGCTCCGAATTAAAAATTTCAGGGTAAAATTGTACTTTGACAAAAATGAAATGGACGACAAAATTGCCCTAAAAGTTTTAACTTTGGAGTAAATTTGCCTAAAATTTGATCAACTAACGGTTAAATTTAACTGGGATAACGGTCAGAGCAAGATTTCTCCAAATTTAAAATTTTCAGGGCAAAATTGGCACTCGAGAAACTTCCAAATGCTTCTGGAGTAAAAGTAAGCTTTAACCCTAATTTAAATGTACGTACTATCACCAATGGGTAGATGAAAAATAAATATTCCAATAAAAAGATATTATGAAAAAGGACCTTTTTTTCTTGGAAATAAGAGTGAACCAGATCTTTTATCTAAAACTAAATCAAAACTCCAGATCTGATACTTAAGACTGGATGAAGAAACACCCGATATTGGATTATTATCCAGCACTGAGGATAGAAATTTTGGAAAGATTAGAAGTGCCTGTCTGAAGCACTTTTTGGATATCATTAGAAAAGCCTTTTTTGGGATGAAACCATAATTTGGTAGAAAAACTATCCAAACACCTGAAAAAAATTCATAATCATTTTTTTTTCTAAAACCATAGTTTTGGACCTTAAAACCATTATTTTAAAAAATCTTCTTCTTTTTCCCCACTTTTTCCTCCCTTTCCCCCACCTTTTTTTTCTTTCTCTTTCCTTTTTTTTTTTCAACTATTGTTGTGCTTTTCCTTAAAACCATAATTCCGCTCGCTGAAGAGAGAGAAAAAAGGAAAAAGGGAAGAGAAAAATATTAAAAAAAATTCAAAATTAATATTTTACATATACGGAAATGACAAAATAAAAAATAAAAATAAAATATATATAGAAATAAAATTTTAAAAAGGATAAAGAAATAAAAAATTAAGCAATAGAATAATTTCATACACATAAAAATTTTATTTCATTTTTGTTATTTATTATAAAATTTCATGTTAAATAATACATAAAATATCATTTTATCCTTTATATGTAATTATCACAAAAGTTAATGTTCTTTTTAGTAATTTGACCATGAAAAAAAAGTAATTCTAATCACAATATCTAAACATTATCATTTTATCAAAATCATTTTTTTAAAAATATATTCTCTAAAATCACTTTTATCAATTTTATTAGAAGTTATTCTCTTAAAATTAATCCAAACACACTCATGATTTTGAGCCCAAAACCATGATTTTAGATCGAAAGTGCTTCTCCAATTTTTTCAAGTGTTTGAATGATTTTTCAACAAACCATGATTTTAAGTATAAAAGTGTTTTTTTTTTTAATTTATCCAAACAGCCACTAAGAGGGAGTAATTAGAAGAGTAGTACATGTGGTGATAAGAAACCTTATCATTGCAATCTAGTCACGTTAAAATGGTACATGAGGTGATAAGGAACGGTGGATAGAAAGTCACCACACATTCAATTCAAGACAACAACCTCATATTGATAATATTGTAAGTCCGGATGGGCTTGAATTTCCTCTAGAAGGACATCAAATATAGATAATAATATATATGTTCGGTTTAGCTTTTAAAAAATAATTTTTATGATTTATGAGATAAATATATAAGAAAAATTTTATCTTAATTTATGAAAAAATGTTTTTGAAACCATGATTTCAGCGCGGGTGACAGGTATAACTTTTTTTTAGATATTTGCAATATGTATATATATATATATGTATTTCTTTAAGTATGTGCAAATATTTTGCACTGCTTAAGCATCTAAATTCTTAAATAAATTTTAGATTTTTCGATAATAAATCTTATAAAAAGAAATTTTTCAGGATTTTTTTTTTTTTTAAAAGGGATCATTTCTACGCACAATGAATTTCCTATCCACAACGTACAAGCTTGTTCACGATCTTTTCCACCCTTCTTGGGGGGAAAAAAGGGACCATTTTTAGTTTTCTACCCTTCAAACAGCCTCTAGCTGGAGTTGAATTTATTTGAACCAAAAAAAAAAAGAGTTGAATTTAAATTAAATGATTGGTACAAACATACACACACCTAGACTGGGTGAGCAAAACGCCCGCAACCCGCCCGTTCACCCGCAACCCGTCTATTTTTCCCCGTTTAAGCCCGCCCAGAATTGGGTCTGTAACGAGTACGGGCTACCCGTACCCGTTTATGTTAAACGGGGCGGGTAACGGGTTTACCACGGGGCACCCGTTAACCATATATTTTTTTTATATTTTATATATATATAAACAATAGATATATTATTTTAGTTCTTCTCCACCAACATAATCATAGCTCTTGGTCTGGTGGTTGACGATGAAAGATTGTTTTTTAAATCATTAGATCCCAACTTCGATTCCCCCACGCAGCCACGCCCCACATCTTAAGTTTTCAATTTTTTTTTTTATCCAGTTTTATATAGCATTTTAAGCTTTAAAAGACTAAAATTACAAAAACCCCTTTACCCTCTTCTTCATTTTCCCGACAGTGACGAACTGACGATGGCTGGGTTTCTTTTTTTTTTTTTTTTTTTGCCTTGATGCCGCCTCCTTCTCCTCCCATACTCATCATCGTCTCTCTCACTCTCTCTATGATTTATCACCTTTCTCGCGTCGCCGTAGTCTCGCGTCGCCGTAGTTCGTGGTCATCTCCTCATCCGTTATCGTTGCGACGAAGACAAGTCGACTTCATGCTTCTTCTTCTCAGATCTGTATGATCGCATCTGAAATCTCACCATCTCATCTTAGATATGTGTTTTTTTGGTTGAAAATCTCAGATCTGTTTGCTCTCTCGTCGGGCATATGGATTTTTCAGATCTTGCTGTCGCATTTCTCACATCTCACATCTCTCGTCGGGCATATGGATTTTTTTGGTCCTCTTCATGTTCTGATTCTTCTTCTTCTTCTTTGTTGGTAATGGCTGTGACTGGTGTGAGGAATAAGGAAGAGGGACTGATTCTTTATTTTATTTTTTTTAAAGTGATGACGGGTTCCCGGAACCCGTCAAGACCGCCTGTTCTTACCCGAACCCGTTTATCACAGGTTAAACGGGTTATGCTACGGGTACGGGCTAACCCGTACCCGTGTATTATAAACGGGCGGGATACGGGTTGGGCCACGGGCAGCCCCTCCCGCCCGTTGCTCAGCCTGCCTAGACACATTGGGGAAAGATAGATGGGAAGTGTACGTAGAAGTAGAGATCGATAAGGCGATGGCAAGCCTTGCTTATGTATTGTGTTCCTTGTTCAGCATTTTCATCTACTTTGAGACTTGTTTTGTTCAGCATAAGCATCATCATCCTCAAGTGAATGGCCACAATAAGGCCTTGTTTGTTTTTGGAGATTCTTTGTTTGATCCTGGAAATAATGTTTACCTCAAAACTTCTCGGAAATTGGAGTCCAATTATTGGCCTTACGGCGAAACTTTCTTCCACCATGTCACCGGCAGATTCTCAGATGGACGCATCGTCCCTGACTTCATCGGTAACTTTAATTCCTCACTTTTTTATATATCATTAATTAATTACTCTTTGCATAATCAAATAATTTGTCCTTTTTTTTTTGTGCGTTGGACACAGCTACATTTGCAGGCTTGCCTTTCCTTCCACCATATCTGCAACCAGGACCTCATGTGTTCACTGAAGGAGTTAATTTTGCTTCTGGTGGATCCTGTGTTCTTTTTAATTCTTCTGAATATGTATGCTCCCTAGCTGGTAGTTACAACTTGAAACACATCCACATATCAATTATCTCTCTCTCTCTCTATATATATATCTAGTGATCGATGAACTAATCAAGCTGATTGAGTAATCTTGGGTTTGTCATATTATTTCAGATAGATTTACCAATCCAGGTGATCTACTTCAAGAATGAGGTAAAGTTATTGAAAGAGCAAGTTGGTGAGGATGAAGCCAACAGGATTCTGGCCGATGCTGTCTACTTATTCAGCAGTGGCGGTAACGATTATGTCGAATTTTACAAGAAGCATCCAAATGCTAATGAAGAAAGCATGAGGGCTTTTGTCAAATTAGTGACCGGACAGCTGCATAAATATCTCCTGGTATGATTAATTACGATGATGATGCCCAAATAATACTCTACCCTGACGAGTTCTTAATATAAGATCTAGATTGTGATTTCTTATATTAAAGCCAGGAGGATGTAGTGTATTATATTGTGATTTCTTTTGTTCTTGTTGTGCTCATGTATTATTGTAATCTATATATTGCAGGAAATAACGAGGTTAGGAGCCAAGAAAATTGCTTTTCAGAACGTGGGGCCCATGGGATGCATTCCGAAAGACAGAATATCAGATGGGCAGTGCAATGAGAAGGAAAATTTATTGGCAAGAGAACACAACAAAGCTCTGATACAAGTAATGAAGCAATTAGAGAGGGAGGTTCCTAGATTTAGGTACTCAATATTGGATTACTACACAGCATTGAAAGACAGAATTTTCAACCCTCACAAATATGGTAACCCTCTAATTAACCTGATATAATGATTTCCTATGACTCTCTCTCTCTCTCATGAGTCTCGCACATGAGGAAGGTGGATTAGGCCTTGTGCTTTTCAATTACAATAGCTAACTTTTGAGGTATAGTTTTGTAGGGATTTGTACTCGTTACAATGGTACTTTCCCTGAGAGCCCAATATTCATAAAGAGAGCTATTTACAGAGAGTTTTGATTGGAAAAAGGCCAAGTGAGGTACTGTGGGGTGAAGCTATTGGGAAGTCGAAGAAGATACATTGTCATGAGTCTCACATCAGGGATCCTCATAAGTAAAAAGTAAAGTGTGATTTATAACTTCAAAAAGCCCTCCCTCCTAATAAGCTAGTCTTTTGAGATGGGGTAGATTTGTATTCATAACTATATATGAGAATTATATATATATATATATATATATATATGACATTGTTGTGGTGAACTAATGTGAAGGATTTAAGGAGGGGCAAGTAGCATGCTGTGGAGGAGGGGCATTCAGGGCAGAATTTGTGTGTGGAGGATACGGAGAGTACCCATTTGAGTTATGCAAAAATCCATCTGAGTACCTGTGGTTTGATGGAGCACACACTACTGAAGAGGCCAACTTACAACTGTCTCGTTTGATATGGGAGGGAGGGCCACTCAATATTACCTACCCTTACACTGTTCAACAACTCTTCCAGCTTTGATCTTCAATTGTATTTTATATGTATATATATTTACCCTGCCTAGGGTTCTAATTAACCCTGCCTTGCACTTTCATTGATTCATTCTATGTTTACCATAGAGTTAAATCCTAAAGAAGCCCATTTGCATCCATATTGTTGCATGGGGCTGGGCATACTCTTGGACCTCTTGTTCTCATCATTTGTTTCTAAGGATCTATTTGGGAAAGTAGTGGAAAAATATGTTTATGTAAATCGAGACAAAACTCTTCTCATAAACTTATCTCATATATCATAAATCATATTGTAAAAGCAGTTTCTACCGTTAATTCAAACAGGCACTAAGTAAATCAACTATTGTTTTATGTTAATATGCTTCTTCCTTATGTTTGTTAGTTACTTGACTCGTGTTGAATCAAAGTTTGAACAGATCAAACAATTTGCTAATAACGCGATGGCTTATATCAGCAACCGTTTGCCCTGAAATTGTAGCCATTTGTGAAACCAAAAACTGTATCATTTGTACTCGTCTTCAGCGTGGGTGCAACTATATTTGAATTGTAAATTATTTGTGGTACTTGTATTATGACTCATGAGATTAGTCTAGATCTTATTCAGTGCTGGGAGAGTACTGTGAAACCTTTAAGAAATAAAACTATTCAAAATTGGATACTTATTTATATTTGGTTAAAGGAAGGACAAAAAAGCACATTAAGCGGATAAGCTTAATTATCTATCCTTTTTATTTATAGATCCCTTGATTGAAACATATTAACATGCCCAATCGTATATATAGATATTTTAGGGCTTGTTTGATATGAGGGGAGAAACCTTATTACTGTAATCAATAGTTATTATAGTTTGGCATGGTGGATAGAAAATTACAACAAGAGTTCAATTCAAGACAATAAAACCTCAAATATAGCTAATATTATAAGTCTGGATGGGCTTGAATCTCCTCTAGAAGAACATGGATGGAGTGTAGTTATGAAGGAAAACAGTGAGGTTTGTGAATTTTCTACATTTCTTTGGCGAAAAAGGAAACCGGGGAGAAAACTGCTAAAGAACCCATTATTGCAAAATTTATTATCCAAAGTACCTAAGACCCTATGCTAAAAGTTGGTGCAACTAATCTTCAGCGTGGGCGCAACTTTTTTTTCCATCTCTTTGTATATATATATATATCTTCAATTATATGCAAATATATTTCATTTTACACATAGTTGAAGATAGTTTGCATCCACTTTCGATAATTGCAAATTTTAGGTACTTTTTAACAATAAATTTTATAATAAGAATTATTTTAGCATTTTTTTCTTTTTTATTTGAAAAAAGGATCATTTATACACACAATGAATTTCCTATCTACAATGCTCAAGCTTGTTCACGATCATTTCTATTTTCTACCCTTCTTTGGCCAAAAAGAGGGGACCATTTCTACCCTTCAAAACGCCTCTAGAATTGAAATTTAAAGTACTTTATTATTACTATAAAAGCACACACCCTGACACATACATATTGGAGGAAGATATAGAAAGTGTACGAAGAAGTAGAGATCGGTTACGTGATATGGCAAACCTTGCTTATGTATTGTGTTCCGTACTCAGGATTTTCATCAACTTTGAGAATTGTTTTGTTCAGTACAAGCAGCAGCCTCCGCAAGCAGTGAATGACCACCACAAGGCCTTGTTTGTTTTCGGAAAGTCTTTGTTTGATCCTGGAAATGACGTTTACGTCAAAACTTCACTGAAATTGCCTTCCATTTATTGGCCTTACGGCGAAACTTTCTTCCACCATGCCACCGGCAGATTCTCAGACGGACGCCTCGTCCCTGACTCCATCGGTAACTTTAATTCCTCACATTTTTATAATATAATTAATCACTGTTTTGCCTTCTATTTCTCTTTGCATATACTCATAATCAAACAACTTGTCATGTTCTTTTTTATTGTGTTGAACACAGCTACATTTGCAGGCTTGCCTATCCTTCCTCCATATCTGCAGCCAGGAACCCATGTGTTCGCTGATGGAGCTAATTTTGCTTTTGCTGGATCCGGTGTCCTTTTTAGTTCATCTGAATATGTATGTTCCCTAGCTAGTTACTACCTCCACATTCTAAATATAAAATCTAATTGACTTTTTTTAAAAAAAAATTAAAGAAACTAAATAAGTTATTTAATCATATTATTTATTGTATATGATTAAATTATATATTAATTTATAAGTTAGAAAAATTAGTTTGGAAAAAAGATATATATAAATTTTTTGAAGTAATTTAATTAACTTCTTTAATCTCTAAAAAAAATCAATTGGATCTTATATTTAAGACCGGAGATAGTACAACATATCAATTATCTATGTAGCTACTGATATCGATGAACTAATCAAGCTGATTGAATCTTCGGTTTGTCATATATGTGTGTGCGTGTGTAATTTGTGTGTTTCAGATAGATTTACCAACCCAGGTGATCTACTTCAAGCGTGTGGTAGAGTTATTGAAAGAACAAGTCGGTGAAACTGAAGCCAAGAGGATTCTGACCGATGCTGTCTATTTATTAAGCACTGGGTTTAACGATTATGACAGTTTCTACAATGAGCATCCAGATGCTAATGAAGAAAGCATAAAGGCTTTTGTGAAACTAGTGACTGGACAGTTGCATAATTATCTACTAGTATGAATATAATTACGATAATGATGATGTCCAAGTAATATATTATTGTGATTTGGTTTGTTCTTGTCGTCGTCATGTATTAATATTATTGTTATCTATATATTTGCAGGAAATAACAAGGTTAGGAGCCAAGAAAATTGCACTTTAGAACGTGGGACCCATGGGATGCATTCCAGGCAACAGAAGATCAGATGGAAAAGGAAAATTTACTGGCAAGAGAACACAACAAAGCTCTGATACAAGTAATGAAGCAGTTAGAGAGGGAGGTTCCTGGATTTAAATACTCAATATTGGATTACTATACAGCATTGAAAAACAGAATCTTCAACCCTCATAAATATGGTAAGCCGCTAATTAACCTAATATAGAGATTTCTTAAGATTCTCTCTCGCTCTCTCTTTTATGAGTCATGAGTATCTCTTACATCAGAAAAGTTATCTTGAAGTATGTTTTTCTCAAAAACGTATGCTCATTACAATGGTACTTTTATTGAGAGTCTGATATTCATGAAGAGGACTACCCACACAGAGAGGTTTGACTAGCAAGAGGTCGAGTGAAGTATCATGGGCCGAAGCCGTTGGGAACGTTAGCTCTCAAAATGAGCGCATTGCCATAAGTCCCACATCGAGTAAGCTTACAAGTAAAGTGTTATTTATAAGTTCAGGGGTCCTCATCCTAACAAACTAATCTTTTGAAATTGAGCTTTTTCTCTAAACTTGTATTCATAACAATGATGATACAATAGATGAACAACGATGATACTATAGATGAAGGTTGTAATGATGATACTATGTGTGTGAAAGCAAACATGAGGAAGAAGCATATTAACTTAGAACAACAGTTGATTTACTGGAAAACAAATGATGATGAGAACAAAGGTAATATTGAGGGGTCTTTTCTCCTATATCAAACGAGACATTTGTAAGTTGCCCTCTTTAGTAGTGTGTACTCCATCAAACCACAAGTATTCAGATGGATTCTTGCATAACTCAAATGGGTACTCTCCATATGCTCCACAGCATGTAGCATGCTATGGAGGAGGGGCATTCAGGGCAAAATTTGTGTGTGGAGGATGTGGAGAGTGCCCATTTGAGTTATGCAAGAATCCATCTGAATACTTGTGGTTTGATGAAAGACACACTATCGAAGAGGGCAACTTACAAATGTCTCGTTTGATATGGGAGGGAGGACCCCTCAATATTACCTTTGTTCTCATCATCATTTGTTTCCCAGTAAATCAACTGTTGTTTTAAGTTAATATGCTTCTTCCTCATGTTTGCTTGTTTGCTTTTGTTCATAACTACTTTTGCTATCAATAAATAAATCATGTATTCATCATTGTAGTGTTATCAGGATTTCAATTCTAGACTTCTACTTTGTATTTATTCGTTTTTTTCTTATTTTATATTATAAAATATCTTTAGCTTATAATTTGACGTTTCTACATTATTTGCGGTTGTATATCAATGTTGATAATTATTGAAGTTGAGGGATTCAATCAAAAGTATTAAAAAAATTAAATTAAAACTACATATGTGTGCAAAATGATTTTATTTTATATAATGTAATGATGATTCAAAATATGGTTTGATGATATTCTCCATTAAAAGATCGGAGTTCTAACCAAGTTTGCCAAGTCTACGAAAAAAACCACTTTAAAACTGAAGTCGAGTGAAAATACATTAATAAATATAGTACATTTGACTAGTCCTGATCTGCGATGCAGTTAAAGCTCACTTTACCGCAATATAAGAGTGGAGGAAGAGAGAATCATAGCAATCGAAAGCGACAAATTTTTTTACCAAGGTCTATTCAAGAACTTGTGCCTTATAACAAATATTTGACAAGTTCTCAGGGATTGGGGCAAGTTAAAAGGCTCAGAAACTTAAACTGCCACAGCAAGAAGGATTCCTTGTACCACAGATCAGAGAAAATTAAAATTTCACATCAGTTGTCCATGTACCTGCAGACTGGGATGTTTGGTTACATGTCTAGTCCTCAGTTTCAAAACTTTTCTGCCTAATGCATTCCTTAGCCTGGTCGCATGGAGAAGTATGTCTTCTGGATCCATATTCTTCACACATATCACCATCTGGTTATGGTTCTCTGCATTTCATAACAGAGTCTTCCAATTAAAACTTGACAAAAGTTTAAGCAATTAAGTTGCAACTTACAAGTGTGCTTCAAAGTTTTACTGTAGAAGCCCTTCAGATGGGGATGCTGACCACGGATAAGTTCTGTAACTACCTCTAGTTGAGGATTCTTCTCCTTAAAAACTGGCAACTGGGACTCCATAACTGCCCTTACACACATTGAAAATGAGAAAAATTCCTCTTCAAACCAGAAAAAAGTCTGAGAAAGACACTTGATAATAGAATTTAGGACCCGCACACAATGGCAACAGGAAGGAGAAATGAATCACCAAGAAGTAGCATAACTATAAATCCTGCATCTAACTGAATTTTAAAAGCTAAAATGCAATAATTCCATGTTCAAAGTCACTAACAATAAGACAATAAAATATATTGCGAATAGATATTGAAAGAAAAAGCACCATTCAAGTAAGAACTACTTGTCATTGAAAAACACTGACCAGCATCTCTTTAAGAAATGGCGGATGCTCAATGTAAGTAATGAGAAGAATACCCAATTCCTCTGCTACTTCCACCCCAATCGCAATAGCTCACAATCAGCTTCTGCAGTTGCCAAACACCTCGCAAAGCCATCTGATAGATTCAAAAAGAAAAGCGTTTAAGAGAAAATTAAATGGTTAAAAAAGATAAGACGTCGAGAAGAGAGATGTTTAAACAGAATCAAGGACCCTAATTTTTTTGGGGCTTTATTTTAATATCTATTTCATTGTCCAGTAAAAGCCTATAACCCCTTGCCCTCTCCACATTTCCTCCAGCGAACTAGTAAACCACCTACCATTAACACAAACCAATATATGAAGTTTGACAGATGTTTCATGTCATCAGATACCCAAAATAACGCAAGATATGAAAAACCAGTATTTAGAATTATTAATCTAAAAAGCTTCTCTGCCACTCCCAGAGCCCATAATCAATGTATTGAAGCTACTTTTTCCCTTCAAGGCCTCTACAAAGAGCTACATATTTTAAAATTACAAAAGCTAGTCAGGATTTACATAGTAGAAGAAATTACCTGAAGGATTTAGCCTAGAAAGATAGAGGCGAATGGAGAATATCACCGACTCACCGAGTGAGATTGAACGGAGGACCAAAGCAAGATTGAAAGAGAACGCAGCGGCGGGTTCGACGGAAGCAGCAGGAGTGAAGATCAGAGACTCACGCGACATCGTCTCCTAGTGAGAGTGAAGGTGCCGCCGGCACCTGAGGAAATGAGGAAAAGGGGACTAGGAGTCAGAGTGTGCGAATGGAAAAAACGACGTCGTGCTGCGAAGGCGTTGTATTGGATTGAAGCCCATTTGGTTGTTAGGCTTGGCCCATGGGCTTTACAATCTGATTGAAGCCCTTGTACTCACTGGGTAAGAATACTGTTGATAAAAGTGGGTTCAAATGGGTTCACATCAGGTGTAAGTGCAAACAACTGAACAAGTTTGGCGTTGTGTGTGATTAAACGCTCCTTCCACTTTGTCGTATTTCATTTTATTAGTAGCTTCGTTAACTTCACTAACTTGAATCCTATGCGAAAATGATAAATTAAGTTCACCTTCTCAAGTTGTCAAATCCTCTAAGTCACAAGTCAACCCTCCCCAATCCATTATTGAATAACTTATAAAAGTACACTTTCCACCTATTTTTAATATCTCCATCGGCAACCAATACTTTACCTTCTTCGTCCTTTATACACCTCGCTCGGTCTCGGCCTCTCAATTTTCTCTCCTTGTTCTGTTGCAGTCTTGTAAATTTTGCGCTCTCCAACCTTTGTCCATAACTCCTTAAAAAACTTCTCATATGCTTTAGCACGAGCTTTACTTACTGTCTTCTTAATCTCCTTTTTAGTCAAATGGTTCCTCTCCCAATTTTCAGCATTAGTACACAACTATATAGCTTTAAAACAATTTTTCTTATTCTTGGCTCTCTCTTGAACACGCTCAATCCACCACCAAGTCTCTTTATCTGGCTGATTAAAACCTTTTAATTCTCCTAAAATTGCTTTAGCGACTTTCTAGACCTTCTTAGCCATATCATCCCACATAATATTAGCATTTCCTTGTGGCTCCCATACACCCCCTCCTCCAAAAAAGTTCTCTTGAAAATGTCCCACTTCTCCTCCTCTAACCACCACCACCAAACCCTTCGATTTAAAACTTGACGGCGTTATTATTTTGTATACTTAATACGCACGTCAAAGAGCAAAACCCTTTGTTGTGATGTCACACTATCCCTAGGCATCACTTTGCAATTAGTATAAAGTCTTCTGTTAGGATTCATTACCAAAAAGAAGTCAATCTATGTCCTTCTTCCTCCACTCTTGTATATGATTAAATGCTCCTCCCGCTTCTCAAGGCAAGTGTTGACAATCTTGAAGTTATACCCTAAGGATAAATCAATAATAGATTGATCTTTACCATTAAGCTCCCCAAAACCAAAACCACCATGAGCCTTTACATGCGTTTCTGCCTCCTTTCCAACATGTCCATTAGGATCTCCACCAATGAAAATCTTTTCGGTTAGCAAAATGCTCTTAATCAGCCCTTCCATATCCTCCCAAAACGTTTCCTTAAGATGCGCTTCTGCCTCTAGTTAAGGTGTACATGCACTGATAATGTTAATAGTATCCTTCCCAACAATCATTATTAAAGATATGATTCTATCCTCAATCCTCTTAATTTCCACCACATTCTTCCTCCATTCTTTATCAACAATGATGCCAACACCATTCCTTGCATTTACATTTCTTGTGTACCAAAGCTTGAAACCATTAATTTCCTGAGACCTTTCTTCCATCCATTTAGTCTCCTAGAGACACAAGATGTTAATCTTTCGATCTACCATTACCCCCACCACTTCCATATACTTGTTTGTCAGAGATCCAATGTTCCAAGAACCAAATATGATCTTTTTCTCGTGAACTAGCTTCTTTAGCCTCATCCGTTTACAAGAGAATGGTAGCCTTTACTCATTTAACACGACACTTAAGCGATGATGCAGCGGCTCTCACTCACTTCTCACTGTACTCGAGCCATACAATGTGTTACTCATAGGCAACAACTTAGTATTAGCACAATTTCTTCATTGATTCATGTTATATAAAAGATTCAATAGATTTTTGCGTTAGCAATCGAGGGCTACCCTCCTTCAAAGCTCAGCAACATGTTTCCAAAAAAGAAACAGAGCAATCCATGTTTCATGATTGAATATGAAGAAGCTAAGAACCTTTCAAATCCCAAGATAATCAAATGTAGAGCATAATTAGAAGCACCATGAAGCATTTTTATCCATAGCATTTAGTGTTCTAAAGTAATTTTGGTGTATTCATCATCCCAAAGAATTTTTTCATAGCACCCAGTATCATAAAGTAATTCTTGGTGCAACTTTGCTCTTACAATATTTAGTAGCAATGAACACCCTAATTTTAGGACAGCGAGTGCTACTAGAAAAACACTTTTTGGTATTGAATACACCCAAAAATTACTTTTGAATACTGAGTAGGACAAAACACTTTAAGATGTTGAATATAACTTAATCAATGCTTGGATTGTGAGAAGCAAAAACTTTCAAATCCCAGGATAATCAAATTTCATGAAGAATTAAAAATTCTTTTTATATATATAGAAGCTCGTGGTTGTGACTAGTGATATTTGTTGAATTATTTGAATTTTGATGAGCAGGATTCAAAGAAGGGCAAGTGGCATACTATGGAGGCGGAGCCTACATTGGAGATGATAGTTGTGGGGGTGAAAGAGGAATAAAAAACTATAAGTTATGTGAGAATGTGAATGACTACCTATTATTTAACTCTCTTCATCCCATTGATATGGCTAATAAGTACTTGTCAAATCTAATGTGGTCTGCAAAACTCACCTTCAATAAGCCTTAAAACATGAAGCAACTCTTTGAACTTTAAGTTGTCGTACTTTTTTATTTTGAATAAATAAGTTGTTGTGCTTTGATTGATTAAATAAATATTTTCTTCCATTCATGCATCTCATTTTTCTTTGTATGAAAATAAATTTGGAGTTTTCTCCACCAGCTGCAGTTACTTGAATGTTACTTTTCAACACGATTTATACATTTGTCGGTTCTGACTCTAGAGCCTTGCCCTTAATTCTCATCCATGCATCAGCATGTCATTATCCATATTTAAACTTATTTAAGAGAATGTGTATTGAAACCAGCCTACAAACTTGACTAGAAGCATTATCTCTGGTTATTATATTCAAACCAAAGCCCAGGAAAGCAAATAATATATGAAACTGATCAGTGAGAAGCAAGTGGAAATATGGCGAATTTAAGGATGACGTATGTGTATTTGTGGGTGTTGTTTTTAGGTATTTATATCCAAATCAGAAACTATTATGGGAATAATATATGCTTGTTGCATGAGAAAGAAGCTGCCCTTGTTTGTGTTTGGGGATTTACTATTCGACGCAGGAATTAATAACCATCTTAGCCCGTCTTTTCTAGCAAGCAAGGCTAACTATCCCCCCATATGGTCAAACCTTCTTCAACAAGTGTTTGACTCATATTTTTCCATATATGTGTTGCGCGTCCAAGTGGTCATCTACAGCAATGTTAGCCTTTGAAATAAATAAGATAAGAGTAGTTTCTATTTTCCTAGAATTTTACATAAACCCCTTTAAGATAAATAATCTTTTCTATACAATTCCAAATGTGAAGTAAGTTTTTGTATCTTCTTGGTGAAATTGAATACTTGAAATTCAATCGATCTCATGTGTTTACCCTGTTTTCCTTGTGAAATAATGGATATAAATGTTTTTTTTTTTTTGCCATAAAAAAATGGAAATATAAGTACAATAATTCTTTTTTGGAGTGATCATATGTATTTCATATTGAAGGAATTACAGCATGACATGCATTCTAAAAAGTAAGCTTTGTTGTAGACATTGCAAACCGTAAATTTTGACCAATAGTGATTAGGATGAATAGAAAAGACCTGATATTATCTTTTAAGAAAAATATTGGGTTTGAACTTTATAAAAACTACGCTGACATAGCCATGGCTCATTTGGATTTGAATTTATTAGAGCTTATATATGTATATATATTATCACATTTCTTTAATATTAAAAAGTTTAGGTGGTGAGTTGGATTTAGGAGCTGATAATATTAAGGTATGTCTCCAAATTCAAAGAATGTTTAAAAAATCACTTATGAATTTTTCCATCGATAAGGTTTTCACGTCAACATTAAAAATCAACGACCTAATGTGAGCTAGGTGTCAAATATAAGTGATCAATTTTCATTATTAGATCGCATTTTAAATATATGCATATTAGATATCAACACTAAATATAGACCAACTTGCATTGAAAATTAAAGAATAGGAAGTTTGAAAGGAGGCGGCTTTGAAAAAGTACATGTTTATATGTATGCTTTTACTGGAATTGATAAAGTCATGTTTGCCAGCAAGAAATTGAAAATGGGCGATTTCTACACCCTTGTCTCTATTTTGCTTGTGGTTTGCATCTAGAGTAATTTTTAGAACCAGATAGGGCATTGAACCGGTTAATATACTACGAGTGGTTTAAGATTTTATGGTCGGACCAGTTTTAATTAAATTAATATAATTCCAAGATTATGTATAAAAAGTAGTCCTATACCTAGTACCAAGCACACTGTTCAGAATATGCTTGATTTTAGGAACTATAAAGGAAAGTACGTAAAAGATTCAGTTTTGACATTTGAGTTCAATTCCAAAATAAAAGCAGTCCTTTATCCCATGGATGAAGAGAAAATTAGGAGGAAAAGAAAATATTGGGAGGAGAAAAATAAAGTGATAATATTATCCTTCATTGTGTTTGGACTGAGAGGAGAAAAAAGATACGAGAGAAAATGTATGACATTTACAATGACAATAACATGCTTTTTAAATTTATACCCATTTTTTAAGTGATGACGTGAAAAACAAACTCAAAGAAAAAATGAGCACCAAATTAAAGTGAATAAAATTATTTTTCAATAAAACCAAGATATTGAGCAAAATATATTTTTTTTTCATAGACTAAAATAATAAAAAGATAGTGAAAATAAAAATAAACATGTCACAATAATAATAATAGTTTTATATCTTGATTCATTGAAATCAAAATAAAAATTTCTTTAAAAAAATTCAAGCGATTTTTATTTTATTTATAATTTATAATTATAATGTTGTTATAATTTATTTGAGAATTTTATTAATATTTGTAAAAAAAGATATAATTTCACTCTACATTTATAATAGAGGTATGTTAAGGAAGCCTAATATTATAAATTTTTTGAAAATTTGAAACTGCGGATAGGATATATATATATATATATATATAGATAATAATATTCTAACACGTTGATGAATTTTAGCAACAGTTTTGAATGGCAAAGAGGTTTTTAAATATGATGAGCAGATATCTAAGGATTGGGTGGACTGAGGGATCACAAAAGTAAGGGTATAAGACAAGGGTAAAGCTTGGAAAATTAGTTTTCTCCCCAAATCTCTCCAATTTTAGGGAGAGTATATGAGGTAAAACCATTGGGCTCCACATCATTTTTTATCTCTCCACTTTTCTCCTCCCCATATTTTGTTCCTCCAATTCAAAAGAGGTAATATCCCTTTCACCTCCATTCTCCCTACTTTTCTCCTCCCCAATTTTCAATCCATCCAAACACAATGTTACTTCTCCCTTATCTTGCATTCTCATTTAATCTAAAAAGACATTGGATTCTTTCGGAAAAAAAGAAAAAAGACATTGGATTGATACTTATATCCCAAGAAATAAAAAAAAAAGTGTCAATTTAGAACATTTTTTAATGAGACTTAAGTCTTTACACGCGACATTAATGATGCTTATCTGTGTGTTATCTAAATAATAAGAATCAATGTAGCTAATATCTTTTTTTTTAATTAGTAATCTTGTAAGCAATAAAATTATGATTTGTAATTGTTATTGGGAAGGTATGAAAGATGAGGCTCGTTGTCAAGTGGTTTTTTTTTGTTGAGCTAAATTTTGTTGTGGATGCAGCTGAATATGCCAAATTACCACATTTACTACCATATTTGCATCCAGCATCATCCCTTGATAATTATATCTTCGGGGTTAACTTTGCATCCGGAGCTCTTGTTGAAACCAGTGAAGGAATTGCATGGCTTCATAATTAGTCTCATAATGTTTGTGTCAATGTGGTCATTTATTAAAGTTGATGACGAAATTAACTCTTTTCAAGATATCACTTGCTTAATTATCTCTAGCGTTGATACTACTACTCTTTATGTTTACCGTCAGTTCGTAGACCTTAAAATACAAGAATGTGAGAGATGTTTTGAGGAAGAAACTGGGGAATGAAGAAGCCAGATCATTGTTGTCCAGATCAGTGAACCTATTCAGCGTTTGATCCAATGACTATGGAGGGCGCTTTCTCTCAAACATCAGTGTTCTTCAACGTTACTCCAAGCACCAGTTCGTGGATATTGTGATTCGAAACATCACAGAAGCCATAAAAGTGAGTGTATGTGTGTGTTTTGCAGAAATTAATGACCAAGTTTCTTCATTTCTTCTATCTTGGTCCTACCCATTTGTTCATAATTGTACAACTCTATGTTGTTTTACATGAAATTTACAACCTGGGAGGAAGGAAATTTGGGTTTGTGAATATTGGTCCCATAGGTTGCACTCCGGGCATTAGGTTTCAGGTAAAAGGATATGAATGTAATGAAGACATGACAGAATCTACAAGGCTACACAATGTTGAATTTCCCAGAATGCTCCAGAAGCTACAGAAACAGTTTGTGGGCTTCAAATACTTTGTCTTTGATTTCTACCGTTCAGTTTCTCAGTTGATGAAGTACCCTTCTAAGAATTTTGGTATCATACCAAGAATTTTGGCACTTGGTGGGTGATTCTATTTGCTCTTTGGTTTCTGAATTCTTTTAGGATCCCTCCAGGGTCCAGGAGATCAACAATACCAATATTGTCCTCATACCTAAGAAGGAGAACCCAGAAACAATTATGGAGTTCAGGCCTATATCCTTATGCAATGTGAGCTATAAGATAATCACCAAGATCATTAGTTGCAGGCTGCGAGATATAATGGGGAAACTTGTGGGGAAGTATCAATGTAGTTTCATTGTAGGGAGACAAAGTAGTGACAATATTATAATTGGTCAGGAAGTTTTTCACTCCATGAGGTCTAAACCGCAAGCTAATGGTTGAATGGCTGTCAAGGTGGATCTTGAGAAGGCTTATGATCGGCTTGAATGGCCTTTTATTCTTGATACTCTCAGAGTCATTGGTTTCGAGGAAAAATTTTATGAGATTATCATGGCTTGTATTACGAGTCCAACATTCCAAGTTTTATGGAACGGTGAGGCCACGGACACTTTTACTTCATCAAGGGGTATCAGACAGGGGGATCCAATTTCCCTTTATATTTTTACTCTGTGTATGGAGCGCTTACATCATATAATCGAAGATGCAATTGATGAAGGATCTTAGGTACCAATTCAATTGAGTAAGGGTGGCCCTCTAATTTCTCACCTCTTCTTTGCGGATGACCTTATCCTATTTGGCGAAACTTCAACAAGCCAGGTAGAGAGTATGTTACAAAGCATACATGATTTTTGTGAGGTGTCGGGCCAGAATATGAATAAGAGTAAGACAAGAATATTTTTCTCCAGTAATGTGCATGCCTCTAGAGCTCTGAATTTAAGTCGTATCATGGGTGTTCAATTAACTGGAGATTTAAGTAAGTATTTGGGAATTCCCTTGATCCATAAGAGGGTTTCTAGAATCACATTTGCTCCTATTCTGGAGAGAACGAAGAAGAAGTTGGCCGGCTGGAAAAGAGGATGTCTTAATTTAGCTGGTCGTACTATGCTTATTAAGGCAGTTCTATCTGCATTACCTTCTTATTACATGCAAACGATGCTCCTTCCTAAGGGCGTGTTGAAAGAGATGGAAAGGAAAACTCGTAGTTTCCTTTGGGGTGAAAAGGAGGATGAAAGGAAGCTTCACCTTGTGTCATGGGATCATGTTACAAGAGAAAAAAAGGATGGTGGCCTAGGGATAAAAGATCTTAGAAAACAGAATGAGGCGTTCATTATGAAGCTATGCTGGAATCTTATATGTAATCGTGATGCTCTATGGGTCCAGGTATTGGGGCATAAATATCGGTGTGGCTTAGCATACATGCCGAAAGTCAACAAGAAAAAGGTAGCCTCGTTTACTTGGAGAGGAATCTGTGCAGTTTGGGATAAGTTTCAAAAAGGATTAGGGGTCAAAGTTGGAAATGGTGAAGTGGCTTCGTTCTGGTATGACAACTGGTCTGAGATGAATAGACCTTTGATTGAACTCATTCCGCGGTTGGAAGCCTTGGCGGACAAGAATGTGAAAGTTAGTGAGTATGTTACCCATTGGGGTGAGTGGGATATTCATAAGTTGAGCAGGTGGTTCCATCCTCATGTGGTCGAACAAATTCGGCGTGCTCATCCGCCCAGAGAGGAGAGGGGAGAAGATAAATACTTTTGGAAACATTCTTCTGACAGTCGATTTTCTGTTAGCTCTGCCTATCATTTTCTTTTTGCAGGTATCCATAATGCGGGAGAACCGATTTGGAAGACGTTGTGGAAATGGAAGGGCCCGGAGAAGATCAAATCCTTTATGTGGCTGTTTGCGTACGGTCGAGTTCATACTAGCCAGCTGAGAGCTACTAGAGGTGTTGCTGATTCTGCAAACTGCCCTTTTGGATGTCACCAAGAAGAGGATTTGATGCACCTTGTGCGGGACTGTAATAATGCAAGGGAGAGATGGATATCCATTGTTAAGCCAGAATTGTGGGAGAAGTTCAGCTCTCTATCAGATACAGAGTGGCTATTATGGAACCTGAATCATAAGGCAGGAAGGGACTTCACTAAGAAAGTCAGATGGGACACTCTTTTTGGATATGTCTGTTGGGACATTTGGGTAAGCAGGTGCAGGAAGCTGTTTGATGAAGATGACGAGATAAGTTGCCAAAATGCTCTCTCTAGTTTATTTAGAGCAAGTTGGGACCAGGATCTCGTGTCCCAGTGTCAATTCTACAGCCATCATCTACGTCAACCTGAGGTGGGGCGTCTCTTAGTCCCAGGCTTTATCTCTCTGGAAGTTGATGGCTCAGTTTTAGAAACAGGACAAAGTGCATGCGGAGGAGTGATTACATCTGAAGAAGGACACTGGGTTTGCGGATTTAAATGTAAGCTCACACCAGTGCCCCCGGCCGTTGCTGAGATTGTTGCGATTGTTCAGGGTTTATAGCTATGTTGGAACAAAGAATACAGGAAAGTAGTTATCTTCACTGATTGTATTGAGGCTATAAACTTACTTATGAGAGGGTGTGATGACTGCCACCCTTTTAGTGATATCATAGCAGATGCTAGATTATGGATGTCTAAATCTTGACAGGTTTTGATTAAACATCGGCCTAAGGAGCTTAATATAATAGCGAACTCCCTAGCCAAGTCAGCTCATAGTATGCACGAGAATTTTGTCATCCTTCATAACCCACCAGCTTCATATATAGAGGTGGTTGAGGCTTTGCTGCTAGGTCAAAGTTTTCATTGTTTGGTTTTGTATTGTGTAGGTTGGTACACATTTGTAACTTTTCTTGTGAAGTTATAATGGATATACAGTTTCATTCTTCATTAAGGATAAAATATGTAAATTTTATCAATTTAAGATGCATTAAATAACTTAACTAAGATTCTTTAATTTTGTGAATTAGTTAAAAATGTTTTTTTTTGGAAGAGTACGACACTCTACTGCGAGTCAAAGTTAACACTTAGAGGCTGAGGGCTCTGAAAAATTAGAAGTGAAAAGAGATCTCTCAGTTTACTTTTCAACACAACTTGTACACTTGTCGGTTCAGACTAGCCTTTGCCCTTACTCCTCATCTATGTCATTATCCATATTCTAGCTTATTTGAGAGAACGTGCATTGAAATCAGCCTACATACTTGACTAGAACCATTATCTCTGGTTATTATAATATTAATTTAAGAGAGAAGCCAAAGCCCAGGAAAGCAAATAATATATGAAACTGATCAGTGAGAAGTAAGTGGCAATATGGCAATAAGGATGATGTACGTGCATTTGTGTGTGTTGTCTTTGGATATTTCTTCTATCCAAATCAGAAACTGTTCTGGGAATAATTCATGCTTGTTGCATGAGAAAGAAGCTGCCTTGTTTGTATTTGGGGATTCACTATCCGACGCAGGAATTAAAAACTATCTCAGCCCTTCTTTTAAAGCAAGCAAGGCTAACTATCCCCCATATGGTCAAACCTTCTTTAGCTACCCAACTGGTAGATTCTCTGATGGACGTGTTATTCCATATTTCATTGGTACGCTATTTGGGTCAAACATTTTTGTTATCTTAAAGATGCCTGCAGATTGCCAACATGCATTAGTCCAAATAAAATTGTTTTGGTTATTTAAACACGAGGTCTTGAATTTGAGTTCGAATAAATGCCAAAAAAAGTACCTTTAGCAGGTTAGCCTAAATGGACCAGATGCTACTCGAATATGCCAAGTTGCCCCTGATATTTCCATACCTGCATCCAGATTCTGAAAATTACTATGTTTACGGGATAAATTTTGCACCAGCTGGAGCTGGTGCTTCGATTGAAACTGGTCCTCTCCAATATGTGAGATCAATTTACCCTCTACCAGAACCATATATATATATATATAGTCACGACTTGATCATATTATTAAGGAAAATGTAAGAAATCCTTAGTTACTTGCCTTTTTGTAGGTGTTAGACATGAATATGCAGGTGAGTTATTGCAAGAATGTAAGTAATGCTCTGAGGAAGAAATTGGGGAATGCAGAAGCTAATAAAGCATTGTTGTCCAAAGCTGTACACTTGATTAGCATTGGAGCCAATGATTATGGAGCGCGTTTTGTCTCAAATTCAAGTGTTTTTCTTCGTTATTCTAACAATAATTCATGGATATTGTCATTGGCAATCTAACAGCCGCCATCAAAGTAACGTTATAACAGCTGATTAAACTTCAAAGTTTCTTACTTTATCCTCGTCTGCTACTTCCCTTTTGTTCATATAGTTCTGAAAATTCATGGTAACTTTGATTTCAGGAGATTCATACCATAGGTGGAAGGAAGTTTGGGTTTGTTAATATGGGTCCTGCTGGTTGTTCTCCTGTAATGAAAATACTCTTGAATGGAACCAAAGGTGCTTCCCATGAAAAGCTGTTAGAAGTTGCAAGGATTCATAACAATAAACTCTCGCAGATGCTTATGAAGCTGGAGAAACAGCTCGACGGATTCAAATATTCAGTCTTTGACCTCTACAATTCGGCTCTTCATGTGATGAAAGACCCTTCAAAATATGGTATGCCTTGAAACTGTTTGTGAAAATTGCTCTCAGAAAGTCTTTGCTACAGTATCACCCACGGGAAGGGGAGAGAAAAATATTACTACCTCCGGTCCTAAATATAGGACAAAGTTTGTAGTGCAAATTGCACTACAAACTTTGTCCTATATTTAGGACAAAGTTTGTTGCATTACAAACTTTGTCCTATATTTAGGACCGGAGGGAGTATAGTTGAGTAAAATATGTTATAGGCTCTGGCTTACATATTATTTATAATAGGGTTAAGGTGCAATTTTCCCCAAAGTAATCACATAGTAGGGTTGGGTATCCGGAAGTTTTTGAAAGATGCCCTAACAATTAAAAAACTAACATTGATTGTTTAAAAATTAATGTTGACCGTTAACATTTTTAACAACAAGGGGTTAAATTGCTACGTTTTGGCTATTTTCAGGACAAAATTGTTCATCAAAAAACTTCTGAATACCCAATGCTCCTGAATGAATACTACCGGGGCAAAATTGCACATTAACCCTTTATTATATCATAATAATGATACATGAGGTAAAATAGCATTACAATGAGAGCCACGCACGTGTCTAGAGTACAGCTGTATAGATCCTATGATTTCAATTATAATTCTAATTTAATTAGTCTCTAACATTCTTGGACATGAAACATGGATGTCCATTTCTAAAGTAAACTGGTTATCTGGTCAAATCATAACATGTGAATGAACCTTTTTAGAAGATTGAATTTCTGATACGAAGATATAAAAATGATCAAATGATTTAGATTGTTGGCTTTTTCCAACCAATTTTGCTGATCTCTGGTTTGATGAAAGGTTTCAAAGAAGCTAGTGTAGCCTGTTGTGGGGGTGGCCCTTACAGAGGAGATAGGAGCTGTGGAGGCAAGAGAGGGATAAAGAAATATAAATTATGTAAAGAATGTGAATGAATATTTGTTCTTTGATTCGACTCATCCTACAGATAAGGACAATAAGATTTTCTCACAGCTGATGTGGAGTGGAAATCTCACAGCCAATAAGCCTTACAATCTAAGACAACTATTTGGACTTTGAATAATGAACAGAACACTATCGGTTTCCCAGCTCTGTTATTGGCTAATCGCATGAATGGCTTATATGTTACGGCTCTTCTCTGTTCAATATTTTCATGAAATAAATTCTGAGATTTTTTTTTTATAATTTGTATGCTCTTCCTCTGTATCTTCTCATTCTTCAGATACATCAAGTCAATTTAGCTCCATATGAAGCTACATGAGTTTACTGTGGCTACAGTCAGATGTCCAACATGTTGACAGATGAAGATATTTGTGTCAATGTTTTATAGATTAGAGTAGAATTTCATTAACTTCTCTATGGATGTGCCTAAATTAATGAAGAACAGCAAAACAATTGAAAATTAATTCTCATTACCGGTATGTTAATACAAAGAAAACTGACATGATACGTAAAACAGAATAATAAATATAAACATGATGCATATAATTTAATAAGAAGATTTTAGTTGAGTAGCTTACTCATTTCATGCTTTGAATTTATTTGTAAGGTTCGAAAACGCACACCAATGCAACTCAAAACTAGAGAAAATGGTTAAATTTTTATATATATGCGGTGGCTGAGATTATCTTTCTATCAACATGATTTAAGCCAATTGATAAAACATACATTTAATTCAATGCCTAACTATTCAATGTGGAACATATTCCAATAAAAATAACCAGGGACTAGAGAGAAACAGTACAAATCAAGGACTTAATGGCGGATATTAAACCAATTCAGGAATCATACAGTTGAAAAGTTTATACATTTTGAAGAAGACAACCAAAAGGAAAAGAAAAGAAACTTTAATACTTTGACCGGTAAAAGTTGAAAGCATTGGGCTACTTCATCATGTTTCAGAGGTTGACGTTAATTGTAGACTCATCTTGAATTAAAGTTTGAAAGAGACAATCTGCTACTAATAACGCAATGGCTTATATTAGCAAGAACTTGCCCTCAAACTGTACCAGGTCCAATGTGAAAATGGATGAGCTATTCCTATATAAATAGCAGATGCTAAATAGGAATTATAGATGAGAAGGAAAAAAACATTAATCAAATACAGAATGGCAAATTCAACGACTCAGATTTGTTTCTTGGTATTCAGTGGCAGCCTTTATATCAGCCACGGCTTCTTTTGTTTGCCCAAAGAACATGTGGCCCTATTCATATTTGGAGACTCAATATTTGATGTTGGAAACAATAATTACATCAACACAACACCTGATTTCCGCAAATTTTAAGTATCCTTCTGGAAGACCATCAAATGGACGCCTGATTCCAGATTTTATTGGTAATAGATTTGACATGCTTACATGTTGATTCATAATTAATGTAAGCTAAATCTATTTAGGAATATTTCTTATTTTTGAAAATGAGTTTGTCTAACATTGAACCATTTTTCTCAGCTGAATATGCAAAGCTGCCGTTTATACCACCATACCTACAACCTGGTTTTCAACAATATACTGATGGTGCAAATTTTGCATCAGTTGGTGTTGGTGCTCTTGTTGAAACTAACCAAGGATTTGTATATAATTCTCCCTTTAAAAGCTAAATGCTCGTATATTACTCCTTTAGTTCTTAATGTAAGACCTAATTAATTGACTTGATTAGATTAAGCAAGTTAATTAATTTAGTTAATATGATATGTTCTTTCTAATACACCCTAATCATCTTCCTTAATTCTCTCCCTCTCTCTCCTACTTGATTATTGTTGAGGGAATATCAATAGAGCTAATTTGTGAAAAAAATTGTTAAACATGTGATACAAGTCTTACATTTAGGTTTAATATCAACTCTCCAATTAGGTCCTACATTAAGAACTGGAGGAGTACAATTTAGCATAGGAAAATGGACTTTTAATCTTTGTAAGTAGAGATTATCAGGACAAAATTATATGCTCTGGTAAATAAGCATAACAAAAATAATTATGGAAAAATCATTGAAAAAGTGAATTGTTGACTCTGTATTGAACATTTTATCAGGTGATAGACCTTAATGGTCAACTCAAGTATTTCAATAATGTGGTGAGATTAGTGAAGCAGGGCTTGGGATATGAAGAAGCCAAGAGATTATTGTCCAAAGCCATTCTCTTGTTTAGCATAGGAACCAATGATTACTTTGTACGTTTCAATTCTAATTCTTCCAAGTTTCTTCACTTACCCTAAAGAAAAATATGTTGACATGGTGATAGGCAACATGACCACTGTTATCAAAGTAAGTACTTATCAGTTCTGAAAATTTGTTTAATCTGTCTGATTCACAATTTGAAGGTATCAATACGAGATTGAACTATTTAATTTGTTTTTAAAGGAAATATATAAGAAAGGAGGAAGAAAGTTTGGATTTTTAAACCTGCCTCCTCTAGGATGTCTTCCAGTAATGAAAGCACTTATCTCACCGGCTCAAGATGGCTGCGTTGAAAAGGTTACAGAAGTTGTAAAATCACATAATGAAGCACTCAGTCAAGCCCTCCATGAACTTGAAGCTCAGCTACAAGGGTTTAAATATTCATACATTGATTTTTACACTTCTCTTACTGAAAGAATAAAGTCACCATCAAAATATGGTACTGCATCTTCCTTTTTAAAGCAATCTTCAAACTTATTGATCAGTATTATTGGTTGTGTGATGCTTAAAAGGATTCAAGGAAAGCAAAATACAGAGGAAGGCAAAGCTGTGGAGGGAAAAGGACAGTGAAAGAGTATTAAGTGTGTAATAAAGTGGCAGATTATTTGATATTTGATGCTCTTCATCCTACTGAAAAAGCTTACCATCAAATCTCTGAGCTAATTTGGAATGAAGATGATCACAATGTGGCACAGCCTTACAATCTCGAGGAATTATATCAACTTTAAACATTCATATGTACGGAGCTTGTGTTATATATGACTTATGAGATAAGTCTTGGACCTTGTTCAGTGCTTGGAATGTATAGCTAGACCTTTAAGCAATAAAGTATCAGAGCCAAGTTATGCTCTTCTGTGATAGTAAATCGGCCACCCACATAGCCACCAATCCTGTCTTCCATAAACATACAAAACATATTGAAGTAAATTGTCAAATTGTGAAAGAGAAACTCTTGGCTAGAATGATAGAGTTCAAGCACGTGAAATCAGGAAGACAACATGCAAATATATTGACTAAAGTTCTTGGGAGTGCACAACATGAATACATTCTTGGTAAGGTGCGCAGTTATAAATATAGAGTGCCCAATTTGAAGAGAGTGTCAAGTACATTTAAATGTTAATAACAGGTATGTTATTTATTAGTTAGATAATTTGGTGTGTGTAATTGTGTGTTTGTGAAGACTGCTAGTAATGGGTGGCCACCTATAGCGGTGGTTGATGGCGGTGGCCAATCGATAGGGACGGCAATGGAGGCTGGTGGTGGTGAGTGATGATGGGTGACGGCAATAAGCACATCAATGTTCAAACACCCGGCTATAAGCTTTTAGGGACTAAATGTAGTTTCTAGTACTCCTCGCTGCTCAATATAAGTAGAGAACAAAAAATCGGACTGGACCGGTCGGTTCGACCGGTTGAACCGGGAACCGGTCCATGGTCCGGTCTAGTTTGCTGATTCAACAGTCAAACCGGTGGAACTGATTGGACCGGTTAGAACCGATTAAAACTGGTTGAACCGGTTTCATTTTTTTTTAATTTTCTAAATTTTTATTTTGTGTTTTTTATTGGAAAATGGAAGGTTGAAGACTAAAATGAAGAGAAAAATATATAAAGAAAGAACAAATTTAAAAAAAATGAAGAAGATAGTTAAAAAATTATTTAAAAAGATATAATAATTATGGGAAATGAGATATAATTGCATAAGTATAGGCATTAAACTAATACTAATAGATTTTAAGCTTTTTTTTTCTAAAAATCTTTATTTTTATTTATAGAAGTTTAAAAATATATTAATATATATTATCACTAATAAATCATAATATTTTAATATGACCGGTTCAACCACCGGTTAGACCCCGGTTGACCCATTAACCCTTAAACCTATGCTGTGACCGGTTCATTGCCTGGTCCGATTTTTCATTCCTTGAATATAAGACATATTTGTCCAATTTGATTAGATTAAGGAAGTTAGTTGAGTTAGTTAATATGACATGTATTTTCTAAAATATCCTAATTATCTTTCTTAATTCTCTCATTCCCTCTCTCCCTTAATTATTATTTAGGGAGCATAAACAAAGGTAAATTAGGAAAAGATTGAAAAATATGAAAACTATGTTTTATATTTAGTAGGATTAAGATCAATTCTCTAAATATGTCTTATATTAAGGACGAGATGAAGTATTAAATTTGGGGAGAATTTAGAAAATAAGCATGGTGTGGAACAAATTTTAATGTATGTTTGGATTAGCTTTTAGAGAATAGATTTTTTGATGTACGAAGTAAGTACGTGAGAGAATTTTTATCCCGATTCACAGAAAATAACTTTTAAAATCAGGATTTAGGTCTTACCCAAACTAGAAGGCAAACTAGCTTTTCACTAGTTTAGTGAGTACTATTTAGTATTTACGACTAGTTAAAGTTAACAGTGATAGAATATTCCATTTTGTAAGGATCCTGTTTCGCATGCCGCTCATTGACTACCCTTGGTGCCTTTTCTCTGTCTTTCTCTTGCTGACTCTGCTGTGCAGAAAAACCAGTACATGTGGTGATAAGAAACACTATCACTGTAATCAAGTTACTATAGTACATATTGTACCCAAAAAAAAAAAAAAGTAAATATAGTGCATGAGGAGATAAGAAACATTATCCTGGCAAAAATAATAATAATAAGAAACTTTATCAGTGTAATCCATACACTGTGGTTTGGTAAGGTAGACAGAAAGTGTCAACTCCTTTAAGTTAAATATATGTTTGGGAATACTTATTTTTTGAATATAAATGCTTATTACGTAAGTCGAGATAAAACTCCTCTCACATACTTACCTCGTATATTGTGAATCACGATTTATAAGTATTTATTGCCCAAAAATAAACTATTTCAAACCAACAACAAGACAACAACCTCAAATAAAGCTAATATATTTTGATCTTGAAGGAAATGAATGGAGAGTAGTTATAAAGGAAAAGAGTGAGGTTTGTGAGTCTCACCAAACATGTGCCGCTAGTTCACTAACGACGTTAGGATCCAAGAAAATTGCATTTCAGAACATGGGGCCCATGGGGGGCCTTCCGCAGAACAGATTGTCAGATGCAAGGCGTAATGAAATGGAAAGTTTAATGGCAAGAGAACACAACAAAGCTCTCATACAAGTAATGAAGCAATTAGAGAGGGAGGTTCCTGGATTTAAGTACTCAATATTTGATTACTATACAGCTGTGAAAGACAGAATTTTCCACCCTCACAAATATGGTCAGCCTCTAATTAACCTGATATGGAGATTTCCTAAGACTCTCTGTCTCTCTCATCATAAAATGTTACCTTGAAAGAAGGGCCTCATAAGGAAGAGACCTCTTTAACTCCAATAACTAACGTCTGGGATATAATTACTTTTGGCATATAATTCTGAGAGACTTGTACTCATCACAATAATGATACTTTTATTGAGAGCCCAATATTCACAAAGAGAGCTACCCATGAAAAGTTTTGACCCGAAAAAGGCTAGATGAGGTGTCGTGGGGTGGAATCGTTGGGGACACCAACTCTCAAAGAAGGTACATTTGTCATTAGTCCCATATCAGGGCTCCTCACAAGTAAAGTTTGGGATTTATAAATTCAGGGATAGTAGTGGGAATTCGGGCTAACTCACCCCAACCTACGAGCTAAATAGGTACACTCACCCCTTCGCAGTTTCGCACCAAAGCGGGTTGGCGGGCTAGACTGCCTATTTTTTTAAAAAAAAAAAATTCACTCCTTTTTTTTTTAATTCTCACTCCCTTTCTCTTTCATCAACTCACATCACATTTCTTTTTTTTTTTTATACATTTGTGTTAGGAAGTCAATTTCATTTTTATTTTCCTTTTTTTTTTAATCTACTCATATAACAAAAACATATAAATACATCACTTTAAAATTTAATAATAGCAGAATAAATAAATATAATATGAAAATAAAAGTGTCAAATAAAAAGTATGAGAAAATAGTTAACCATAACATCAAAGGAAATGCGATAAGAGTATTTGGATTTATTTTATAAGAAAAACTAAAAACAAAAAATTTAAGCGAGCCAGCCCGCTGTAGCCTGCAGGCTAGTGTAGCCCGCCAAGCAGCCCGAGCCTGCCATTTTATGCAGGCTGGCGGGCTCAACCCATTTTACTGACTATATCAAGGGACATCCCTCCTAACAAACTAGTCTTTTAGGATTGAGTAGACTTGTGTTCATAGCAATGATATTACTCCCTCCGGTCCTAATTATAGGACATATTTACCTAACTTTGGAGAAATTAAGGATAGTAGTTAAATTAGTTAATTTTATTTATTTTCCAAAAATGCCCTTATTTAATAGGGGTGATTTAGAAATATTACAAGAGTCTACCATGAGACAATCCAACCATTATCTAAAGCAATGTGGGTATTTTGGGAACAAATTGACAAAAATTAAAATTTTGTCCTATAATTAGGACCAAGATCAACTTCCAAATGTTATCCTATAATTAGGACCGGAGGGAGTATATGAAGATTATGCAGACCCACACACACTGACGCACACATACTTACATATATAAAAACGACATTGTTGCGGTGAAATGATGTGAAGGATTTAAGGAGGGGCATTCAGGGCAAAATTTGTGTGTGGCGGATATGAGAGTATCCATTTGAGACACGCAAGGATCCATCTGAATACTTGTGGTTTGATACAGCACACTACTGAAAAGGCCAACATCCAACTGTCTCATTTAATATGGTAGGGAGGATCACTCAATATTACCTACTCTTCCAGCTTTGATCTTCAGTTGTATTTTACACACACACACACACACACCCTACCTTGGGTTCTAATTAACCCTGCCTTGCACTTTCGCTGCTTCATTCTATGTTTGCCATAGAGTTATATCCTAAATAAGCCCATTTGCATCCATACTGTTGTATGGGTCTGGGCATGGCCTCTTGTTCTCATCATTTGTTCCTAAGTAAATCAACTATTGTTTAAAGTTAATATGCTTCTTCTTTATGTTTGTTTGTTACTTGACTTGTGTTGAATCATAGTTTGAACAGATCAAACAATCTGCTAATAACGCAATGGTTTATATCAGCAACCGTTTGCCCTGAAATTGTAGCCTTTTGTGAAACCAAAAACTGTATCAGGTTCGATTTGAAAATAGGTTTGCCTTTACATTTTTTCTAATTTAAACTTGTGAACTCCTTATTTCAACTTGTCAATTCTTTATATGAAATCAGGAATTCTTTATTTAAACTTGTGAATGACTTGAGAAAGTAAGTGAATTTTTTACTTAAAAAACGAAAGTTGTGAATTATTTATCTGAACTTATAAATTTTTTATCTCAATTTGTCAATTCCTTATCTAAACTTGTTAGTGGGTTTGGTTAAAGATCAAAGGCTAATACTCCCTCTGGTCCTAATTATAGGACATATTTACCTAATTTTGGGGAAATTTAGGATAGTAATTAAATTAGTTAATCATATTTATTTTCTTAAAATACCCTTATTTAAAGTTTAAAACGGCATCCAGTTGAATTTTAAATGTATAGAAATATTTTTTTTATATTTTTTCCATGGATTTTTTCAAAAAAAAAAATTTTCTATCAAGAAGACGTCTATTTAATTGGGCATAATACAAATGCAAGGTTTTTTTTTTTTGCCAAGGAAAAAAGATAATGAAATTAATATTTTATTAGGTTATTTTTAGCGAAAAAATCAATCACTTTGGACGAATAGTTACAGGAACATAAGTGTGTTATTATTAAAATTATTTCATTTAAAAATAAAAAAAGAAAGTAGAATCTCTCACTTGATAGAATATAAGTGTGTTATTAAATTAATTATTGTGGTGGAAGTATTAGTAGGGGTGATTTAGGAAAAATATGACAAAAATTGCTCAAAATTATTTTATTAAAAAAACAATAGAATTGAGATGTATGTGGTATTAATGAATTGCAAGCATTAGAAAAAGTATCAATAGGGGGTATTTTGGAAAGAAATTGATAAAAATTAGAATTTTGTCTTATAATTGGAACCAAGATCAACTTCCAAATGTTGTTCTACAATTAAGACCGGAGGGAGTATATATATATATATATATTTACATTATCTATGTTAAAGAGTATTTGTGGCCCAATGGTCATGCACTTTTAATTTCAGTAAAGACAATTTGGACCTAACATCTTTTTAAAATTATGAATATTCGAAACACCTTTTTGTCTTTTAATATTGTTAAAGTTCTTTATTAGGGATTTTCCCTTTTTATTTATAGGAACTATCCCTTGATTTTGAAACATTAACATGCACAATCATATATAGATACTCTATGGCTAGTTTGGTATGAGGGGAGAAACCTTATCATTGTAATCAATAGTTACTTTAGTTTTGTATGGTGGATAGAAAGTTACAACACGCATTCAATTCAAGACAATAAAACCTAGGGTTCATGAATCCGGACGAGACCGGCCGGTTCGGCCAAGAAACCAGCGAACCAGCCGATAGACCTGTCAGGTTTCCGGTTCGGTCCGGGTTCCTATTTTTTAAAAAAATTAACTTTTCTTTAGAATTTTATATTAATAAGTCTAAAATCTTCAATTTCTCACCGGTTTGGCCCCTGTTTGCTTCGGTTTGGCCCCAATCTAACCCAGTACCCCGACAGGTTCAATACCCGGTCTGGGTTCATGAACCTTGATAAAACCTCAAATATAATAAGTACAGATGGCTTGAACTTCCTCTAGAAGAACATGGATGGAGTGTAGTTATGAAGGAAAACACTAAGGTTTGTGAATTTTCTACATTTCTTTGGCGAAAAAGGAAACCGGGGAGAAAACTGCTGAAAAACCTATTATTGCAAACTTTATTATTCAAAGGTACCTAAGAGCCGATGTCTAAAAGTTGGTGCAACTAATCTTCAACATGGTTGCAACTTTTTTTTTCATCTCTTTGCAACATATATATCTTCAACTATGTGCAAAATAAAAGATATTTGCTCATAGTTGAAGATAGTTTGCACCTGCTTAAGATAATTGCAAATTTTAAGTACTTTTTAACAATAAATTTTATAATAAGAAATTTTTTAGCTTTTTTTTTTTTTTTTTTTGAAAAAAGGATCATTTATACACACAATGAATTTCCTTACTTATTTATAATAAGAAGTAGAGATCGATTACGTGATATGGCAAACCTTGCTTATGTATTGTGTTCCTTACTCAGCATTTTCATCAACTTTGAGACTTGTTTTGTTCAGTACAAGCAGCAGCCTCCGCAAGCAGTGAATGACCACCACAAGGCCTTGTTTGTTTTCGGAGATTCTTTGTTTGATCCTGGAAATGACGTTTACGTCAAAACTTCTCTGAAGTTGCCTTCCATTTATTGGCCTTACGGTGAAACTTTCTTCCACCGTGCCACTGGCAGATTCTCAGACGGACGCCTCGTCCCTGACTTCATCGGTAACTTTAATTCCTCACATTTTTATAATAGAATTAATCGCTGTTTTGCCTTCTATTTCTCTTTGCATATACTCATAATCAAAAAACTTGTCATGTTCTTTTTTATTGTGTTGGACACAGCTACATTTGCAGGCTTGCCTTTCCTTCCTCCATATCTGCAACCAGGACCTCATGTGTTCACTGATGGAGCTAATTTTGCTTTTGGTGGATCCGGTGTCCTCTTTAGTTCATCTGAATATGTATGTTCCCTAGCTAGTTACTACCTCCACGTTCTAAATATAAGATTTAATTGATTTTTTTTAGAAAAAATTAAAGAAACTAAATAAGCTACTTGATCATATCGTATGTTGTGTATGATTAAATTATATATTAAATTATAAGTTAGACAAATTAATTTGGAAAAAAAAGATATATATAAATTCTTTAAAGTAATTTAATTAAATTCCTTAATCTCTCTAAAAAAAAAATTAACCGGATCTTATATTTAGGACCGGAGGTAATACAACATATCAATTGTCTATGTAGCTACTGATATCGGTGAACTAATCAAGCTGATTGAATCTTGGGTTTGTCATATGTGTGTGTGTGTGTAATTGGTGTGTTTCAGATAGATTTACCAACCCAGGTGATCTACTTCAAGCGTGTGGTAGAGTTATTGAAAGAACAAGTTGGTGAAACTGAAGCCAAGAGGATTCTGACCGATGCTGTCTATTTATTCAGCACTGGGGGTAACGATTATGACAGTTTCTACAATGAGCATCCAGATGCTAATGAAGAAAGCATGAAGGCTTTTGTGAAACTAGTGACTGGACAGTTGCATAATTATCTCCTAGTAAGAATATAATTACGATATTGATGATGTCCAAGTAATATATTATTGTGATTTGTTTTGTTCATGTCGTCGTCATGTATTAATATTATTGTTATCTATATATTTGCAGGAAATAACGAGGTTAGGAGCCAAGAAAATTGCATTTCAGAACGTGGGACCCATGGGATGCATTCCAAACAACAGAAGATCAGATGGGCAGTGTAATGAAAAGGAAAATTTACTGGCAAGAGAACACAACAAAGCTCTGATACAAGTAATGAAGCAGTTAGAGAGGGAGGTTCCTGGATTTAAATACTCAATATTGGATTACTATACAGCATTGAAAGACAGAATCTTCAACCCTCATAAATACGGTAAGCCTCTAATTAACTTAATATAGAGATTTCATAAGATTCTCTCTCTCTCTCTCTCTATTTCATGAGTCATGAGTATCTCTTACCTTGAAGAAAGGACCTTATAAAGCCTTGGGCTTTACAAGTCTAATAACTAGTTTTTGGGGTTTACTTTGCTCAAGAACCTATACTCCTTACAATGGTATTTTTATTAAGAGTCTGATGTTCATGAAGAGGGCTAGCCACACAGAGAGTTCTGACCGGCAAGAGGTCAAGTGAAGTATCATGGGTTGAAGTCGTTGGGAAAGTCAACTCTAAAAAAAAATGTATTGTTTAAGTTTCATATCAAGTAGCCTCACAAGTAAAATATAATTTATAAGTTCAGGGCCCTTTTCCTAACAAGCTAATCTTTTGAAATTGAGCTTTTTCTTTAAACTTGTATTCATAATAACGATGATACTATAGACGAAGATTATACATATATATATATATATATATGAATTACATTGTTGTGGGGAAATGATGTGAAGGATTTAAGGAGGGGCAAGTAGCATGCTGTGGAGGAGGGGCATTCAGGGCAAAATTTGTGTGTGGAGGATATGGAGAGTACCCATTTGAGTTATGCAAGAATCCATCTGAGTACTTGTGGTTTGATGGAGGACACACTACTGAAGAGGCCAACTTACAACTGTCTCGTTTGATATGGGCGGGAGGGGCACTCAATATTACCTACCCTTACACTGTTCAACAACTCTTCCAACTTTGATCTTCAGTTGTATTTTACACACACACACCCACCCTTCCTATGTTTACCATTTGCGTCCATATTGTTGTAAGGGGATGTGGGTACTCTTGGACCTCTTTGTTCTCATCATCATTTGTTTCCCAGTAAATCAACTGTTGTTTTAAGTTAATACGCTTCTTCCTCATGTTTGCTTGTTTGCTTTTGTTCATAACTACCTTTGCTATCAATAAATAAATGATGTATTCGTCATTGTAGTGTTATCAGGATTTTAATTCTAGACTTCTACTTTGTATTTATTCGTTTTTTCTTATTTTATATTATAAAATATCTTTAGCTTATAATTTGATGTTTCTACATTATTTGTGGTTGTATATTAAGGTTGATAATTATTGAAGTTGAAGGACTAAATCAAAAGTATAAAAAATAAATAAATTAAAACTACATATGTGTGTGAATGAGACTTTGTTTCATGCGGATTATGCTTCTCTTTTAATTTTGTGGTCCCATTTCTCCATGTAATTTAGAAACTACTTTTTTTATTATAATACGGCAAAATGATATTAATATAATAAGAATATTACAAAGTACCAGTTATTACCTGTCCGAACAAATTTACTACATTATAGAATGAGGAGGCCGTGAATAAGGCAAAATTTAGAAACAACTTGAAATATTACGAGTCTATGAAATAATTCATACTATTTAATAGAGTCTCCGGTCCAAAATGTAGGAGCTACTGGAGGAGTATTTTTTAGTAGTGCAAAATGATTTTATTTTATATGATGTAATGATGATTCAAAATATGGTTTGATGATATTCTCCATTCAGCGTTTTCCCCTTTACAATTTTTAGCATGTTTGGTTTAGCTTAATTTTTAAAAATAAGCACTTATTACGTAAGTCAAGATAAAATTTCCCTCACATACTTACCTCGTATACCGTAAAGCACAATTTAAAAATACTTATAAGCCAAAAATAAGTTATCCCAATGTTAGGGAGAAATCTCATGCTTTCAGCTTGTGGTTTCTCAAACACACACATCAACACTCACAAAGTATGAGATTCTGATATTGGGTTTATGAGAAAATTATGAACACGGAGAAATGCTTGCAGTCATAAGAAAACACAGATGCCACTTCCAAACTTAGAGAACCATTTGGACATTTTCTGCAAGCTATGAGACCAATTAATGAACATTTGCTACTACCCAACGATTTCACTGAAAAGCTTATGAGACAATTTCGAAATTAGGAGACTAATTTGAGACACTTCAAACTTAGAGAACCAATTGGACACATTACTTAAAAGATCGGAGTTCTAATTCTTTCTTTCAGACCAGGACCTAACCAAGTTTGCCAAGTCTACGAAAAAAGCCACTTTAAAACTGAAGTCGAGTGAAAATACATTAATAAATATAATACATTTGACTAGCCCTGATCTGCAATGCAGTTAAAGCTCACTTTACTGCAATATAAGAGTGGAGGAAGAGAGAATCATAGCAATCGGAACCAAATATCTGATAAGTTCTCAGGGATTGGGGCAAGTTATAAGGCTGAGAAACTTAAACTGTCACAGCAAGAAGGATTCCTTGTACCACAGATCTCGGTAAATTAAAATTTCACATCAGTTGTCCATGTACCTTGCACACTGGGATGTTTGGTTACATGTCTAGTCCTCAGTTTCACAACTTTTCTGCCTAATGCATTCCTTAGCCTGGTCGCATGGAGAAGTATGTCTTCTGGATCCATATTCTTCACACATATCACCCTCTGGTTATGGTTCTCTGCATTTCATAACAGAGTCTTCCAATTAAAACTTGACAAAAGTTTAAGCATTTTAGTTGCAACTTACAAGTGTGCTTCAAAGTCTTACTGTAGAAGCCCTTCAGATGGGGATGCTGACCACGGATAAGTTCTGTAACTACCTCTAGTTGAGGATTCTTCTCCTTAAAAACTGGCTACTGGGACTCCATAAATGCCCTTACACACATTGAAAATGAGAAAAATTCCTCTTCAAACCAGAAAAAAGTCTGAGAAAGACACTTGATAATAGAATTTAGGACCCGCACACAAGGGCAACAGGAATGAGAAATGAATCACCAAGGAGTAGCATAACTATAAATCCTGCATCTAACTGAATTTTAAAAGCTAAAATGCAATAATTCCATGTTCAAAGTCACTAACAATAAGACAATAAAATATATTGCGAATAGATATTGACAGTAAAAGCACCATTCAAGTAAGAACTACTTGTCATTGAAAAACACTAACCAGCATCTCTTTAAGAAATGGCGGATGCTCAATGTAAGTAATGAGAAGAATACCCAATTCCTCTGCTACTTCCACCCCAATCGCAATAGCTCACAATCAGCTTCTGCAGTTGCCAAACACCTCGCAAAGCCATCTGATAGATTCAAAAAGAAAAGCGTTTAAGAGAAAATTAAATGGTTAAAAAAGATGAGACGTCGAGAAGAGAGATGTTTAAACAGAATCAAGGACCCTAATTTTTTTGGGGCTTTATTTTAATATCTATTTCATTGTCCAGTAAAAGCCTATAACCCCTTGCCCTCTCCACATTTCCTCCAGCGAACTAGTAAACCACCTACCATTAACACAAACCAATATATGAAGTTTGACAGATGTTTCATGTCATCAGAATACCCAAAATAACGCAAGACATAATGCAAGATATGAAAAACCAGTATTTAGAATTATTAATCTAAAAAGCTTCTCTGCCACTACCAGAGCCCATAATCAATGCATTGAAGCTACTTTTTCCCTTCAAGGCCTCTACAAAGAGCTACATATTTTAAAATTACAAAAGCTAGTTAGGATTTACATAGTAGAAGAAATTACTTGAAGGATTTAGCCTAGAAAGATAGAGGCGGATGGAGAATATCACCAACTCACCAGGATCCAGCTTTCCTCCTTTGCAAAGAAGAAAAGGAGGGTCCGTTGCAGTATTTGGACCGTTAGATCAGATCTCAACGGTCCAGATGCTGCAGCGGACCCTCCTTTGCAAAGGAGGAAAGGCGGATCCGCCGCGGGCACCTGGGGAAATGAGGAAAAGGGGACTAGGATTCATAGTGTGCGAATGGAAAAAACGACGTCGTGCAACAAAGGCGTTGTATTGGATTAAAGCCCATTTGGTTGTTAGGCTTGACCCATGGGCTTTACAATCTGATTGAAGCCCTTGTACTCACTGGATTAGAATACTGTTGAGAAAGTGGGTTCAAATGGGTTCACATTACGTGTAAGTGCAAACAACTGAACAAGTTTGACGTTGTGTGTGATTAAACTCTCTTTCCACTTTGTCGTTTTAATTTTATTAGTAGCTTCGTTAACTTGAATTCTGTGGGAAAATGATAAATTAAGTTCACCTTCTCAAGTTGTCAAATCCTCTAAGTCACAAGTCGACCCTCCCCATCCATCATTGAATAACTTATAAAAGTACACTTTCCACCTATTCTTAATATCTCCATCGGCAACCAATACTCTGCCTTCTTCATCCTTTATACACCTCGCTCGGTCTAGGCCTCTCAATTTTCTCTCCTTGTTCTGTTGCAGTCTTGTAAATTTTGTGCTCTCCAACCTTTGTCCATAACTCCTTAAAAAACTTCTCATATGTTTTAGCACGAGCTTTACTCACTGTCTTCTTAATCTCCTTTTTAGTCAAATGGTTCCTCTCCCAATTTTCAGCATCAGTACACAATTGTATAGCTTTAAAATAATTTTTCTTATTCTTGGCTCTCTCTTGAACAAGCTCAATCCACCACCAAGTCTCTTTATCTGGCTGATTAAAACCTTTTAATTCTCCTAAAATTGCTTTAGCGACTTTCTAGACCTTCTTAGCCATATCATCCCACATAATATTAGCATTTCCTTGTGGCTCCCATACACCCCCTCCTCCAAAAAAGTTCTCTTGAAAATGTCCCACTTCTCCTCCTCTAACCACCACCACCAAACCCTTCGATTTAAAACTTGACTGCGTTATTATTTTGTATACTTAGTACGCACGTCAAGGAGCAAAACCCTTTGTTGTGATGTCACACTATCCCTAGGCATCACTTTACAATTAGTATAAAGTCTTCTGTTAGGATTCATTACCAAAAAGAAGTCAATCTATGTCCTTCTTCCTCCACTCTTGTATGTGATTAAATGCTCCTCCCGCTTCTTAAAGCAAGTGTTGACAATCTTGAAGTTATACCCTAAGAATAAATCAATAATAGATTGATCTTTACCATTAAGCTCCCCAAAACCAAAACCACCATGAGCCTTTACATGCATTTCTGCCTCCTTTCCAACATATCCATTAGGATCTCCACCAATGAAAATCTTTTTGGTTAGCAAAATGCTCTTAATCGGCCCTTCCTTATCCTCCCAAAATGTTTCCTTAAGATGTGCTTCTGCCCCTAGTTAAGATGTATATGAACTAATAATGTTAATAGTATCCTTCCCAACAATCATTCTTAAAGATATGATTCTATCCTCAATCCTCTTAATTTCCACCACATTCTTCCTCCATTCTTTATCAACAATGATACCAACACCATTCCTTGCATTTACATTTCTTGTGTACCAAAGCTTTAAACCATTAATTTCCTGAGACCTTTCTTCCATCCATTTAGTCTCCTAGATATACAAGATGTTAATCTTACGATCTACCATTACCCCCACCACTTCCATATACTTGTTTGTCAGAGATCCAATGTTCCAAGTACCAAATCTGATCTTTTTCTCGTGAACTAGCTTCTTTAGCCTCCTCCATTTATAAGAGAATGGTAGCCTTTACTCATTTAACACTACACTTAGGCGATGATGCAGCGGCTCTCACTCACTTCTCACTGTACTTGAGCCATATAGTGTGTTACTCATAGACAACAACTTAGTATTAGCACAATTTCTTCATTGATTCATGTTATATAAAAAATTCAATAGATTTTTGCGTTAGCTATCTAGGGCTTAACACAACCCTCCTTCAAAGCTCAGCAAAATGTTTCCAAAAAAGAAACAGAGCAGTCCATGTTTCATGATTGAATATGAAGAAGCTGAGAACCTTTCAAATCCCAAGATAATCAAATGTAGAGCATAATTAGAAGCACCATGAAGCATTTTTATCCATAGCATTTAGTGTTCTAAAGTAATTTTGGTGCATTCATCGTCCCAAAGAATTTTTTCATAGCACCCAGTATCATAAAGTAATTCTTGGTGCAACTTTGCTCTTACAATATTTAGTAGCAATGAACACCCTAATTTTAGGACAGCGAGTGCTACTAGAAAAACACTTTTTGGTATTGAATACACCCAAAAATTACTTTTGAATACTGAGTAGGACAAAACACTTTAAGATGTTGAATATAACTTAATCAATGCTTGGATTGTGAGAAGCAAAAACTTTCAAATCCCAGGATAATCAAATTTCAAGAAGAATTAAAAAATTTTTATATATATATAGAACCTCGTGGTTGTGACTAGTGACATTTGTTGAATTATTTGAATTTTGATGAGCAAGATTTAAAGAAGGGCAAGGGGCATGCTGTGGATGCGGAGCCTACATTGGAGATGATAGTTGTGGGGGTGAAAGAGGAATAAAAAAGTATGAGTTATATGAGAATGTGAATGACTACCTATTCTTTAACTCTCTTCATTCCACTGATATGGCTAATAAGTACTTGTCAAATCTAATATGGTTTGCAAATCTCACCTTCAATAAGCCTTAAAACATGAAGCAACTCTTTGAACTTTAAGTTGTCGTACTTTTTTATTTTGAATAAATAAGTTGTTGTGCTTTGATTGATTAAATAAATATTTTCTTCCATTCATGCATCTCATTTTTCTTTGTAAGAAAATAAATTTGGAGTTTTCTCCCCCTACAATTACTTGTAAGTTACTCCCTCGGATCCAAAATTTACGAGGTTGACAGGGTAATTTTAAGTTGTTGTACTTTTGATTCATTAAATAAATACTTGCTTCCACTCATGTTCCTCTATGAAAAATATGTCAACACCCGTTTCCATTTTGATATGCGAAGGGCAATAATGAACAAGTTCCATAGGCAAACAGAAAAGTATAGTTATACTGATAATAAGTATTTATTTACAGACAGACATTAACAGAGCAGACATCGATAATAATAACAAATATGTACAGTATGTTCCAAAACTATTTCACGTACAGACTATATACAACCACTGTATTCATCTTAGGAAATGTGCCCGTCAGTTTCCCTTCTCTGCATCCTTGGCTTTCGAGCCATTGGCACCCGCTGAGACATTTGGATTAGAAAAAGGGGTGAGATTCCAAGGAATCTCAGTAGAAACATACGATCAACATATAAAATACGAAAATTAAATATGCAATGCACCGTATCTAGTAAAATGAAAACTCATATCATCCGTGTGTGTACACAAAATTCAAGTCCAACTAACCCATTGAAACCCCTACATGTACCTCAGCTGAGTCATTGACTATAGCTAGGTAAGACTAGTGTACCTCAGCTAGGTCCTAGACCACAGCTAGGTAATGTGCCTTCAGCACGTGTTCAAGTCACAAAATAAAGTAACACGCATCATACAAATAATCACTAGTATATGAGAGATAGTAGTTCCTACCTCGAAGTTCTATTGACCCCTTTTTGTGTGCCTCGTGAAACGTGTCGATTTTCGACTTCCGATTCGGTCCTAAAATATTAAATATACAAGAAATAGGTCATAACCTATCCAAGTATCATTTTAGACACTTCCATAGTGTTTCTTGTGGTTATATTAGCCTATGATGAAAATTTACCAAAATGCCCCCGGGACCCCGGCCCGGCCCCCTCCGTACCCAGCCCGATGGCACATTTTTCCAAATTTTTGACTAGGGCTATCCTGACGTATTTTCGTCCAAGGAATCCATTTCCGGAGTCAAAATTACCAAATTCAATGTCAAATTACGAAATTGCCCTTGGTAGCCCTACTTTTAGGGTTTTAGGGGCGTTTCCGTAATTATGCTTTCTCGGCCTTTTCTAAAAACGTGCCCAACTGTAAACCCACCTATTTTTACCCACTGAATCCAATGGAATCATCAAATCATTGAAAATCCAACTCTAATGCCCTCAAACATTCCTGGCCGAAATAATGGTGTTCTCCGGGAAAAATCGGGGTTTTACGATTTCGGCTCCGTAAACGCATTCCTTTCTACTCCTAACCACTTTATTAACCATCTAATTGAGTTATAACAACTGTTTGAACTAAAATTGGGCAGCATAACCCTTCTAATGTCACATTTCCAAAATTTACAAACAAAGACAATCCGGCGAAATTTCAACGATTAAATTGTCTACAGCAACCAGAATAGTCAATATACGAAGGTTTGGAAGTTACCTCAAGCTCCCACTAGCTTTTCTTGCTCTTGGCTAAAAACCCTAACTTTTAGAACACCAAATTTGAGATTTCCAAACCTTAAAGAACAAAGAGGAGTATCTTAGGATCGGAGTTATACGCGTTAGGAGCTAAATCGTCGAAGAAATCGGCTTACCTTGTGAGATTTCTTCTTCTCTCTCTCTCTAAAACTTGAACGTCTCTCCCTCTCACTTTCAGGTCTGTTCTGTGCGTGAAAATGGGCTGAAGATGAAGATGCAATATATGTTTTATAATATATAACATTATGCTTTAATTGTTTAACAATTTTTCCAAAATTCCAAAAATGAAGTTTTATGTACATAAACCTTATGTACATGTAACCATGCTCATTAAGCCCAACTAATATTTCCTTATTTATGCCACATGTAGGAGACACCTAGGGGTCCCTCCCTATGGTCTCAATTGGCTTCACAACTTGTCCTGGTTACGTATACACGTATAGTCTCAATTTTGATCAAAATTGCACTTTTTGCTCAAATTTTTCATAAATTCATATTAAATTGATCAAAATATTCTAAATATATTTTTCACCTTTATTTTCCTTAATTAATTGAAATTAACTTCAATTAATTGGAAAATAATTAATTTTGTGATATTTTAGCAAAATTACGATTTTGCTATTACCTTTTTAATCCAATTTCTTCTCTTATTTTTCTTTGGCCAATTTCCAAATATTTTTGGACCAAATACTTTCTCTAATATTTATTCATTTTTGAACCTTAATATTGGGCTTTTTAAATTACCCAAATTAATTCCATAATTATTTTGCCCATTTTCTCATGAAAATGAACATTTATAAAATTCATAAATTCCAAATTTATGAATATTCACCATTTTATTGAATTTCCCAAATATTTACAATATTTTTTGTGAATATAAATTTTGGGGTGTTACAAAATAAATTCAGAGTTTTCTCCCCCAGCTGCAGTTACTTGAATGTCACTTTTCAACACAATTTATACACTTGTCGGTTCTGACTCTACAGCCTTGCCCTTAATTCTCATCCATGCATCAGCATGTCATTATCCATATTTAAACTTATTTAAGAGAATGTGTATTGAAACCAGCCTACAAACTTGACTAGAAGCATTATCTCTGGTTATTATATTCAAACCAAAGCCCAGGAAAGCAAATAATATACGAAACTGATCAGTGAGAAGCAAGTGGAAATATGGCGACTTTAAGGATGACGTATGTGTATTTGTGGGTGTTGTTTTTGGGTATTTATATCCAAATCAGAAACTGTTATGGGAATAATATATGCTTGTTGCATGAGAAAGAAGCTGCCCTTGTTTGTGTTTGGGGATTCACTATTCGATGCAGGAATTAATAACCATCTTAACCCTTCTTTTCCAGCAAGCAAGGCTAACTATCCCCCCATATGGTCAAACATTCTTCAACAAGTGTTTGACTCATATTTTCCATATATGTGTTGCGCGTCCAAGCGGTCATCTACAGCAATGTTAGCCTTTGAGATGAATAAGATAAGAGTCGTTTCTGTTTTCCTAGAATTTTACGTAAACCCCTTTAAGATAAATAATCTTTTCTGTACAATTCCAAATGTGAAGTAAGTTTTTGTATCTTTTTGGTGAAATTGAATACTTGAAATTCAATCGATCTCATGTGTTTTCCTGTTTTCCTTGTGAAATAATGGATATAAATGTTTTTTTTGCCATAAAAAAAATGGAAATATAAGTACAATAATTCTTTTTTGGAGTGATCATATGTATTTCATATTGAAGGAATTACAGCATGACATGCATTCTAAAAAGTAAGCTTTATTGTAGACATTGCAAACCGTAAATTTTGACCAATAGTGATTAGGATGAATAGAAAAGACCTGATATTATCTTTTAAGAAAAATATTGGGTTTGAACTTTATAAAAACTACGCTGACATAGCCATGGCTCATTTGGATTTGGATTTATTAGAGCTTATATATGTATATATATTATCACATTTCTTTAATATTAAAAAGTTTAGATGGTGAGTTGGATTTAGGAGCTGATAATATTAAGGTATGTCTCCAGATTCCAAGAACGTTTAAAAAATCACTTATGAATTTTTCCATCGATAAGGTTTTCACGTCAGCATTGAGAATCAACGACCTAATGTGAGCTAGGTGTCAAATATAAGTGATCAATTTTCATTATTAGATCGCATTTTAAATGTATGCATATTAGATATCAACACTAAATATAGACCAACTTGCATTGAAAATTAAAGAATAGGAAGTTTGAAAGGAGGCGGCTTTGGAAAAGTACATGTTTATATGTATGCTTTTACTGGAACTGATAAAGTCATGTTTGCCAGCAAGAAATTGAAAATGGGCGATTTCTACACCCTTGTCTCTATTTTGCTTGTGGTTTGCATCTAGAGTAATTTTTAGAACCAGATAGGGTATTGAATCGGTTAAGATACTACGAGTGGTTTAAGATTTTATAGTCAGACCAGTTTTAATTAAATTAATATAATTCCAAGATTATGTATAAAAAGTAGTCCTATACCTAGTACCAAACACACTGTCTTCAGAATATGCTTGATTTTAGGAACTATAGAGGAAAATACGTAAAAGATTCAGTTTTGACATTTGAGTTCAATTCCAAAATAAAAGCAGTCCTTTATCCCATGGATGAAGAGAAAATTAGGAGGAAAAGAAAATAGTGGGAGGAGAAAAATGAAGTGATAATATTATCCTTCATTGTGTTTGGACCAAGGAACGAAAAACCGGACCGGTCAATGAATCGGTCACAATATAGGTTCGAGGGTTAATGGGTCAACCGGGGTCTAACCGGTAATTGAACCGGTCATATTAAAATATTATAATTTATTAGTGATAATATATATTAATATATTTTTAAACTTCTATAGATAAAAATAAAGATTTTTAGAAAAAAAAAACTTAAAATCTATTAGTATTAGTTATAATGTCTATACTTATGCAATTATATTTCATTTTCTATAATTATTATATCTTTTTAAATAATTTTTTTCATTATCTTCTTCATTGTTTTTAGATTTGTTCTTTCTTTACATATTTTTCTCTTCATTTTAGTCTTCAACCTTCCATTTTCCCCTCAAAAAACACAAAATAAAAATTTGGAAAATTTAAAAAAATGAAACCGGTTCAACTGGTTCGACCACCAGTTCTGACCGGTCCAACCGGTTTCTGACCGGTTCAACCGGTCTGACGGTTTAATCAGCAAACCAGCCCGGACCATGGACCGGTTCCCGGTTCAACCGGTCGAACCAGCCGGTCCGGTCCGGTTTTTTGTTCTATGGTTTGGACTAAGAGGAGAAAAAAGATACGAGAGAAAATGTATGACATTTACAATGATAATAACATGCTTTTTAAATTTATACCCATTTTTTAAGTGATGATGTGAAAAACAAACTCAAAAAGAAAAAATGAGCACCAAATTAAAGTGAATAAAATTATTTTTCAATAAAACCAAGATATTGAGCAAAATATATATTTTTTTCATAGACTAAAATAATAAAAAGATAGTGAAAATAAAAATAAACATGTCACAATAATAATAATAGTTTTATATCTTGATTCATTGAAATCAAAATAAAAATTTCTTTAAAAAAATTCAAGCGATTTTTATTTTATTTATAATTTATAATTATAATGTTGTTATAATTTATTTGAGAATTTTATTAATATTTGTAAAAAAAAAAAAGATATAATTTCACTCTACATTTATAATAGAGGTATGTTAAGGAAGCCTAATATTATAAATTTTTTGAAAAATTGAAACTGCGGATAGGATATATATATATATATATATATACAGATAATAATATTCTAACACGTTTAGCAACAGTTTTGAATGGCAATGAGGTTTTTAAATATGATGAGCAGATATCTAAGGATTGGGTGGACTGAGGGATCACAAAAGTGAGGGTATAAGACAAGGGTAAAGCTTGGAAAATTAGTTTTCTCCCCAAATCTCTCCAATTTTAGGGAGAGTATATGAGTTAAAACTATTGGGCTCCACGTCATTTTTTATCTCTCCACTTTTCTCCTCCCCATATTTTGTTCCTCCAATTCAAAAGAGGTAATATCCCTTTCACCTCCATTCTCCCTACTTTTCTCCTCCCCAATTTTCAATCCATCCAAACACAATGTTACTTCTCCCTTATCTTGCATTCTCATTTAATCTAAAAAGACATTGGATTCTTTCAGAAACAAAAGAAAAAAGATTCTTATTTCATTTCAAGCTAACAAATATATATACATGCCTCTATTTATAAGGCCCCAATATTAAAGATCAACCCTATGAATTACAATACATAAATAAGACAATTAAGCAATATAAGTGTACCATTGGATGTTACAAAGATTAAAGGTTAAAAACTCTTTATTTTGGGGGTTCAATATGGATGGGACGTGAAGAGCTTTATTATTGGATATTATGGATGTCCATACAATTATAATATTCATAACACTCCCCCTTAGATGTTCATAAGCAAATATTGTGCTTCATTAAAATCTTACTAGAGAAAATTGATTTAAAGCCTTTAGTCGCCTCAGGTTAAATCAAAATAAACTAAATTATGCAGTGAAGGGCACAACTCGGGTCGTATTCTCTTGAGGAGCCTTTTATTTAATTCCTAATCTAAACTAAGTGGCAAAAATATTAAGATGGGTTTTAAATTGATTTTTTTTCTTTTTAATAATGGAAAATAAACTAGACTACTATTTTTTTGGATTTTTGAGAAATTGTTGAGATAACTAATGAAATTCTGATTTAAACAAATTAATGATGAATGCTTCTTGGAAAAATGGAATATAGGTTATCCTTGCTCAAATTGAATTGGGAATTAAACACTCACTAAGTCAAAAATTAAACCTTAACAACTCGTTAAGTCTAGTATATTAATTGGTGATTACCCCTAGAACTCTAGCTAGATAATTACCTCTTAATACACTATTAAATACCACTTAGTGTGCAATTTAGGATTGGATTTATGCAACTTATTCCTCTAAACAATGAACACTCAACTAAGATATTCAAACAAGATCAAAGTAATCATAATACTCATTCAAACTATGAAAGAATAGCACAACCACATTAATCCAAAAAGGGAATATAGAAATTTAAACCTCAAATCACATAATCCAATTTAAATCACAATTGTTCAATCCAAACTAAGATAAACAACTCGCAATCTCAGTAAATTAACCACATAACAAAAGAAAATCCTAACTCAGGAAATCTGTTACATAGTTAAATAAAAAGATTAAAACAAATAACTCCCCTGAATGTGTCTCTGGAGCTCAAACCAATCTTCCATCTCCAAGAAGCAAGAAAGAATTTAGCCTCTCATCATGAAATTCATCACAGCTTCAAGGAGTTGCAGCCACCAAGAACCCATAAATTAAGATGGAAAGAAAAGATTAGAGAAGGAGGAGACGTTGTTGAAGAATCGACGGTAGTGCTGGTGTAGGTAGCGATTCTCGTCTGCGGCTGCTCCTCTGATCTCGTCTCTGCCTGCTGTTCGCGTCTGTGGTGTCTCCGTTTGCGTCTGTGGTCTGCGGCTGTGCGTCCGTGTCCCCTTTCTAATTTCCCATCCCTTTTATTAATTTCCTTTTCTATTTGAATCTAGGTCAAATCTCTCAAAGGATAAAATCTTCCAAGGATTATATTTAGATCTGATTTTTTTCTAAATATCCTGTATGAGAATCCATGGAAACAAATCAGTTCCAGAGGTTAAAAGGCGCTGATTTTCGGATTTGGAGACCAAAATAGCAATTTTTGAATTCGGGGTTCTGTTCTGTAATTTTTTCTGTGGCCAAGTGAATCAATCCAGCGGTGATCTTCGGATTTTGGGACCCAACTGGCGTTTTGCAAATTCGGGGTACTTTTCTGTAATTATTTCTGATATTTTCCCACCTGAAATTGAGAGATAATATTACAGAAAAGTACCATGTTTCCTGTCAAAATTTCCTTATAGCCACATGCAGAGTTTTATTTTCTGTTGCAGTCCTTGAAAATCTTTACAATTTAGTCCCTCAGCTCTATAGCTGGGAATCAGGGCCGGCCCGGCCCTACAGGGCTGGCCCTTGACGGGCCAGGGCCTAACAGGGCCGGCCCTAAAGGGCTCGGGGTCAGGAAAATTGCGGTTTTTCAAAGCCCGGCCCGAGAGCATCAGGGCCAGGGCTAGCCCGCAGGGCCGAGAAATCCTTTTCACAATATTTAACAATTTTTCCTGCGTATTTTCCCCAAAGAAATATAATTAATAAATAACAACGATTAAAGTTCTAATTTAATACTTAAATGTTGTCAACATTAAAGTTTAAATAACACGTCTCTTGCAACAAACAAACACAGTTACTAATGTATAATCAAAGGAAAAATCATGTTCATAAATAACTCACATAAAGGCCAAAGTATAAGAAGGCAAGAAGCTAAATACTCTAACTTCTAAACAACATGAGTATGATGACTATCATTTTCACCTTCTTCGCTACTATCATCAATTTCAAGGATATTTGATTGTGTTTCACTTTGAGCAGTAGGTTCAAGTCGTCAAATAATCACAACCTCAATCAAAAATCATACTCTATTAGGCAGAATAGTATATAATATGATTTTAGTCTAAATAGGTAGAACAATACTTAAAAATCACAATATGATTCAATTAGATAAAAAAATATACTCAAAAATCATACTCTATACAATATGAGGATAGAGTAACATATAGATTCAATAAGGTAATTCAAAAATGTAACATGGTTCCTTTCCAAGTAAAAAAAATAAAAAATAAACGGGCCTAAAGGGTCGGCCCGAGGCCCTCCAGGGCCGGCCCTTTTAAGCCCGACTTCCTTTTGAGGCTACAATTTATAAGCCCGGCCCTTGAAGGGCCAGGGCCTAAAAGGGCCAGCCCGACGGGCTAAGCCCATTTTCCCGGCTCTACTGTCAACTCCTCCTTTTCCAATGTGACCTACAATTCAGATCAATATCTTGTAATATCTTTATTCAAAATTCAAATTTTAAAGATCAATCACAAGATTATAACAAATATCTCTTTTTAAGATTTATTTTCACACAATCATCTTTAATTCAATTTAATCATAATAAATGCTATTTAACCCAAAAATTAATGATAAAATTCCTAAATATGATATTCAATATTATGATAAAATCGGGATATATCAAAAATCCTTTGGGACAAAAACCTAATGAAGAAAAAAGAATGCACAATACATACTGAAATTGTCTCATTAAAAACTTTATCAAGAAAACCCTGTGGGATAAAACCTTAATCAAAGAAAAGAGTACAGCATGGTACATACTCCCCTTATATGGTGATAATATCAAGTTTAATTTTCCACTTTTCTCCTCCCCATATTTTTTCCTGCAATCCAAACAAGGTAATATCCCTTTTCCCCTCCATTCTTCCCCTACTTTTCTCCTCCCCAATTTTCAATCCATCCAAACACAATGTTACTTCTCCCCTATCTTGCATTCTCATTTAATCTAAAAAGACATTGGATTCTTTCGGAAAAAAAGAAAAAAGACATTGGATTGATACTTATATCCCAAGAAATTAAAAAAAAAGTGTCAATTTAGAACATTTTTTTAATGAGACTTAAGTCTTTACACGCGACATTAATGTTGCTTATCTGTGTGTTATCTAAATAATAAGAATCAATGTAGCTAATATCTTTTTTTTAATTAGTAATCTTGTAAGCAATAAAATTATGATTTGTAATTGTTATTGGGAAGGTATGAAAGATGAGGCTCGTTGTCAAGTGGTTTTTTTTTTGTTGAGCTAAATTTTGTTGTGGATGCAGCTGAATATGCCAAGTTACCACATTTACTACCATATTTGCATCCAGCATCGTCCCTTGATAATTATATCTTCGGGGTTAACTTTGCATCAGGAGCATCCGGAGCTCTTGTTGAAACCAGTGAAGGAATTGCATGGCTTCATAATTAGTCTCATAATTTTTGTGTCAATGTGGTCATTTATTAAAGTTGATGACGACATTAACTCTTTTCAAGATATCACTTGCTTAATTATCTCTAGCGTTGATACTACTACTCTTTATGTTTACCGTCAGTTCGTAGACCTTAAAATACAAGAATGTGAGAGATGTTCTGAGGAAGAAACTGGGGAATGAAGAAGCCAGATCATTGTTGTCCAGATCAGTGAACCTATTCAGCGTTTGATCCAATGACTATGGAGGGCGCTTTCTCTCAAACATCAGTGTTCTTCAACGTTACTCCAAGCACCAGTTCGTGGATATTGTGATTCGAAACATCACAGAAGCCATAAAAGTGAGTGTATGTGTGTGTTTTGCAGAAATTAATGACCAAGTTTCTTCGTTTCTTCTATCTGGGTCCTACCCATTTGTTCATAATTGTACAACTCTATGTTGTTTTACAGGAAATTTACAACCTGGGAGGAAGGAAATTTGGGTTTGTGAATATTGGTCCCATAGGTTGCACTCCGGGCATTAGGTTTCAAGTAAAAGGATATGAATGTAACGAAGACATGACAGAATCTACAAGGCTACACAATGTTGAATTTCCCAGAATGCTCCAGAAGCTACAGAAACAGTTTGTGGGCTTCAAATACTTTGTCTTTGATTTCTACCATTCAATTTCTCAGTTGATGAAGTACCCTTCTAAGAATTTTGGTATTATACCAAGAATTTTGGCACTTTGTGGGTGATTCTATCTGCTCTTTGGTTTCTGAATTCTTTTAGGATCACTCCAGGGTCCAGGAGATCAACAATACCAATATTGTCATCATACCTAAGAAGGAGAACCCAAAAACAATTATGGAGTTCAGGCCTATATCCTTATGCAATGTGAGCTATAAGATAACCACCAAGATCATTAGTCGCAGGCTGCGAGATATAATGGGGAAACTTGTCGGGAAGCATCAATGCAGTTTCATCGCAGGGAGACAAAGTAGTGACAATATTATAATTGCTCAGGAAGTTTTTCACTCCATGAGGTCTAAACCGCAAGCTAATGGTTGGATGGCTGTCAAGGTGGATCTTGAGAAGGCTTATGATCGGCTTGAATGGCCTTTTATTCTTGATACTCTCAGAGTCATTGGTTTCGAGGAAAAATTTTGTGAGATTATCATGGCTTGTATTACGAGTCCAACATTCCAAGTTTTATGGAACGGTGAGACCACGGACACTTTTACTTCATTAAGGGGCATCAGACAAGGGGATCCAATTTCCCCTTATATTTTTACTCTGTGTATAGAGCGCTTACATCATATAATCAAAGATGTAATTGATGAAGGATCTTGGGTACCGATTCAATTGAGTAAGGGTGGCCCTCTTATTTCTCACCTCTTCTTTGCGGATGACCTTATCCTATTTGGCGAAGCTTCAACAAGCCAGGTAGAGAGTATGTTACAAAGCATACATGATTTTTGTGAGGTGTCGGGCCAGAATATGAATAAGAGTAAGACAAGAATATTTTTCTCCAGTAATGTGCATGCCTCTAGAGCTCTGAATTTAAGTCGTATCATGGGTGTTCAATTAACTAGAGATTTAGGTAAGTATTTGGGAATTCCCTTGATCCATAAGAGGGTTTCTAGAATCACATTTGCTCCTATTCTGGAGAGAACGAAGAAGAAGTTGGCCGGCTAGAAAAGAGGATGTCTTAATTTAGCTGGTCATACTATGCTTATTATGGTAGTTCTATCTGCATTACCTTCTTATTACATGCAAACGATGCTCCTTCCTAAGGGCGTGTTGAAAGAGCTGGAAAGGAAAAGTCGTAGTTTCCTTTGGGGTAAAAAGGAGGATGAAAGAAAGTTTCACCTTGTGTCATGGGATCATGTTACAAGAGAAAAAAAGGATGGTGGCCTAGGGATAAAAGATCTTAGAAAACAGAATGAGGCGTTCATTATGAAGCTATGCTGGAATCTTATATGTAATCGTGATGCTCTATGGGTCCAGGTATTGAGGCATAAATATCGGTGTGGTTTAGCATACATGCCGAAAGTCAACAAGAAAAAGGTAGCCTCGTTTACTTGGAGAGGAATCTGTGCAGTTTGGGATAAGTTTCAAAAAGGATTAGGGGTCAAAGTTGGAAATGGTGAAGTGGCTTCGTTCTGGTATGACAACTGGTCTGAGATGAATAGACCTTTGATTGAACTCATTCCGGGGTTGGAAGCCTTGGCGGACAAGAATGTGAAAGTTAGTGAGTATGTTACCCATTGGGGTGAGTGGGATATTCATAAGTTGAGCAGGTGGTTCCATCCTCATATGGTCGAACAAATTCGGCGTGCTCATCCGCCCAGAGAGGAGAGGGGAGAGGATAAATACTTTTGGAAACATTCTTCTGACGGTCGATTTTCTGTTAGCTCTGCCTATCATTTTCTTTTTTCAGGTATCCATAATGCGGGAGAACCGATTTGGAAGACGTTGTGTAAATGGAAGGGCCCGGAGAAGATCAAATCCTTTATGTGGCTGTTTGCGCACGGTCGAGTTCATACTAGCCAGCTGAGAGCTACTAGAGGTGTTGCTGATTCTGCAGACTGCCCTTTTGGATGTCACTAAGAAGAGGATTTGATGCACCTTGTGCGGGACTGCAGTAATGCAAGGGAGAGATAGATATCCATTGTTAAGCCTGAATTGTGGGAGAAGTTCAGCTCTCTATCAGATACAGAATGGCTATTATGGAACCTGAATCATAAGGCAGGAAGGGACTTCACTAAAAAAGTCAGATGGGACACTCTTTTTGGATATGTCTGTTGGGACATCTGGGTCAGCAGGTGCAGGAAGCTGTTTGATGAAGATGACGAGATAAGTTGCCAAAATGCTCTCTCTAGTTTATTTAGAGCAAGTTGGGACCAGGATCTCGTGTCCCAGTGTCAATTCTACAGCCATCATCTACGTCAAGCTGAGGTGGGGCGTCTCTTAGTCCCAGGCTTTATCTCTCTGGAAGTTGATGGCTCAGTTTTAGAAACAGGACAAAGTGCATGCGAAGGAGTGATTACATCTGAACAAGGACACTGGGTTTACGGATTTAAATGTAAGCTCACACCAGTGCCCCCGGCCGTTGCTGAGATTGTTGCGATTGTTCAGGGTTTACAGCTATGTTGGAACAAAGAATACAGGAAAGTAGTTATCTTCACTGATTGTATTGAGGCTATAAACTTACTTATGAGAAGGTGTGATGACTGCCACCCTTTTAGTGATATCATAGCAGATGCTAGATTATGGATGCCTAAATATTGGCAGGTTTTGATTAAACATCGGCCTAGGGAGCTTAATATAATAGCGGACTCCCTAGCCAAGTCAGCTCATAGTATGCACGAGAATTTTGTCATCCTTCATAACCCACCAGCTTCATATATAGAGGTGGTTGGTACTGAAGAATGAGGCTTTGCTGCTAGGTCAAAGTTTTCTTTGTTTAGTTTTGTATTGTGTAGGTTGGTACACATTTGTAACATTTCTTGTGGAGTTATAATGGATATACAGTTTCATTCAAAAAAAATCACATTCTTCAATAAGGAGAAAATATGTAAATTTTATCAATTTAAGATGCATTAAATAACTTAACTAAGATTCTTTAATTTTGTGAATTAGTTAAAAATGTTTTTTTTGGAAGAGTACGACACTCTACCGCGAGTCAAAGTTAACACTTAGAGGCTGAGGGCGCTGAAAAATTAGAAGTGAAAAGAGATCTCTCAGTTTACTTTTCAACACAACTTGTATACTTGTCGGTTCAGACTAGCCTTTGCCCTTACTCCTCATCTATGTCATTATCCATATTCTAGCTTATTTGAGAGAACGTGCATTGAAGTCAGCCTACATACTTGACTAGAACCATTATCTCTAGTTATTATAATATTAATTTAAGAGAGAAGCCAAAGCCCAGGAAAGCAAATAATATATGAAACTGATCAGTGAGAAGTAAGTGGCAATATGGCAATAAGGATGATGTACGTGCATTTGTGTGTGTTGTCTTTGGATATTTCTTCTATCCAAATCAGAAACTGTTCTGGGAATAATTCATACTTGTTGCATGAGAAAGAAGCTGCCTTGTTTGTATTTGGGGATTCACTATCCGACGCAAGAATTAATAACTATCTCAGCCCTTCTTTTAAAGCAAGCAAGGCTAACTATCCCCCATATGGTCAAACCTTCTTCAGCTACCCAACTGGTAGATTCTCTGATGGACGTGTTATTCCATATTTCATTGGTACGCTATTTGGGTCAAACATTTTTGTTATCTTAAAGATGCCTGCAGATTGCCAACATGCATTAGTCCAAATAAAATTGTTTTGGTTATTTAAACACGAGGTCTTGAATTTGAGTTCGAATAAATGCCAAAAAAAGTACCTTTAGCAGGTTAGCCTAAATGGACCAGATGCTACTCGAATATGCCAAGTTGCCCCTGATATTTCCATACCTGCATCCAGATTCTGAAAATTACTATGTTTACGGGATAAATTTTGCACCAGCTAGAGCTGGTGCTTCGATTGAAACTGCTCCTCTCCAATATGTGAGATCAATTTACCCTCTACCAGAACCATATATATATAGTCACGACTTGATCATATTATTAAGGAAAATGTAAGAAATCCTTAGTTACTTGCCTTTTTGTAGGTGTTAGACATGAATATGCAGGTGAGTTATTGCAAGAATGAAAGTAATGCTCTGAGGAAGAAACTGGGGAATGCAGAAGCTAATAAAGCATTGTTGTCCAAAGCTGTACACTTGATTAGCATTGGAGCCAATGATTATGGAGCGCGTTTTGTCTCAAATTCAAGTGTTTTTCTTCGTTATTCTAACAACAATTCATTGATATTGTCATTGGCAATCTAACAGCCGCCATCAAAGTAACGTTATAACAGCTGATTAAACTTCAAAGTTTCTTACTTTATCCTCGTCTGCTACTTCCCTTTTGTTCATATAGTTCTGAAAATTCATGGTAACTTTGATTTCAGGAGATTCATACCATAGGTGGAAGGAAGTTTGGGTTTGTTAATATGGGTCCTGCTGGTTGTTCTCCTGTAATAAAAATACTCCTGAATGGAACCAAAGGTGCTTCCCATGAAAAACTGTTAGAAGTTGCAAGGATTCATAACAATGAACTCTCGCAGATGCTTATGAAGCTGGAGAAACAGCTCGACGGATTCAAATATTCAGTCTTTGACCTCTACAATTCGGCTCTTCATGTGATGAAAGACCCTTCAAAATATGGTATGCCTTGAAACTGTTTGTGAAAATTGCTCTTAGAAAGTCTTTGCTACAGTATCACCCACGGGAAGGGGAGAGAAAAATATTACTACCTCCGGTCCTAAATATAGGACAAAGTTTGTAGTGCAAATTGCACTACAAACTTTGTCCTATATTTAGGACCGGAGGGAGTATAGTTGAGTAAAATATGCTATAGGCTCTGGCTTACATATTATTTATAATAGGGTTAAGGTGCAATTTTCCCCAAAGTAATCACATAGTAGGGTTGGGTATCTGGAAGTTTTTGAACGATGCCCTAACAATTAAAAAACTAACATTGATTGTTTAAAAATTAAGGTTGACCGTTAACATTTTTAACAACAAAGGGTTAAATTGCTACGTTTTGGCTATTTTCAGGACAAAATTGTTCATCAAAAAACTTCTGAATACCCAATGCTCCTGAATGAATACTACCGGGGCAAAATTGCACATTATTATATCATAATAATGATACATGAGGTAAAATAGCAATACAATGAGAGCCACGCACGTGTCTAGAGTACAGCTGTATAGATCCTATGATTTCAATTATAATTCTAATTTAATTAGTCTCTAACATTCTTGGACATGAAACATGGATGTCCATTTCTAAAGTAAACTGGTTAGCTGGTCAAATCATAACATGTGAATGAACCTTTTTAGAAGATTGAATTTCTGATACGAAGATATAAAAATGATCAAATGATTTAGATTGTTGGCTTTTTCCAACCAATTTTGCTGATCTCTGGTTTGATGAAAGGTTTCAAAGAAGCTAGTGTAGCTTGTTGTAGGGGTGGCCCTTACAGAGGAGATAGGAGCTGTGGAGGCAAGAGAGGGATAAAGAAATATAAATTATGTAAAGAATGTGAATGAATATTTATTCTTTGATTCGACTCATCCTACAGATAAGGACAATAAGATTTTCTCACAGCTGATGTGGAGTGGAAATCTCACAGCCAATAAGCCTTACAATCTAAGACAACTATTTGAACTTTGAATAATGAACAGAACACTATCGGTTTCCCAGCTCTGTTATTGACTAATCGCATGAATGGCTTATATGTTGCGGCTCTTCTCTGTTCAATATTTTCATGAAATAAATTCTGAGATTTTTTTTTTATAATTTGTATGCTCTTCCTCTGTATCTTCTCATTCTTCAGATACATCGAGTCAATTTAGCTCCATATGAAGCTACATGAGTTTACTGTGGCTACAGTCAGATGTCCAACATGTTGACAGACGAAGATATTTGTGTCAATGTTTTATAGATTAGAGTAGAATTTCATTAACTTCTATGGATGTGCCTAAATTAATGAAGAACAGCAAAACAATTGAAAATTAATTCTCATTACTGGTATGTTAATACAAAGAAAACTGACATGATACGTAAAACAGAATAATAAATATAAACATGATGCATATAATTTAATAAGAAGATTTTAGTTGAGTAGCTTACTCATTTCATGCTTTGAATTTATTTGTATGGTTCGAAAACGCACACCAATGCAACTCAAAACTAGAGAAAATGGTTAAATTTTTATATATATGCGGTGGCTGAGATTATCTTTCTATCAACATGATTTAAGTCAATTGATAGAACATACATTTAATTCAATGCCTAACTATTCAACGTGGAACATATTCCAATAAAAATAACCAGGGACTAGAGAGAAACAGTACAAATCAAGGACTTAATTGCGGATATTAAACCAATTCAGGAATCATACAGTTGAAAAGTTTATACATTTTGAAGAAGACAACCAAAAGGAAAAGAAAAGAAACTTCAATACTTTGACCGGTAAAAGTTGAAAGCATTGGGCTACTTCATCATGTTTCAGAGGTTGACGTTAATTGTAGACTCATCTTGAATTAAAGTTTGAAAGAGACAATCTGCTATTAATAACGCAATGGCTTATATTAGCAAGAACTTGCCCTCAAACTGTACCAGGTCCAATGTGAAAATGGATGAGCTATTCCTATATAAATAGCAGATGCTAAATAGGAATTATAGATGAGAAGGAAAAAAACATTAATCAAATACAGAATGGCAAATTCAACGACTCAGATTTGTTTCTTGGTACTCAGTGGCAGCCTTTATATCAGCCATGGCTTCTTTTGTTTGCCCAAAGAACATGTGGCCCTATTCATATTTGGAGACTCAATATTTGATGTTGGAAACAATAATTACATCAACACAACACCTGATTTCCGCAAATTTTAAGTATCCTTCTGGAAGACCATCAAATGGACGCCTGATTCCAGATTTTATTGGTAATAGATTTGACATGCTTACATGTTGATTCATAATTAATGTAAGCTAAATCTATTTAGGAATATTTCTTATTTTTGAAAATGAGTTTGTCTAACATTGAACCATTTTTCTCAGCTGAATATGCAAAGCTGCCGTTTATACCACCATACCTACAACCTGGTTTTCATCCATATACTGATGGTGCAAATTTTGCATCAGCTGGTGGTGGTGCTCATGTTGAAACCAATCAAGGGTTTGTATATAATTCTCCCTTTAAAAGCTAAATGCTTGTCTATTACTCCTCTGGTTCTTAATGTAAGACTTAATTAATTGACTTGATTAGATTAAGGAAGTTACTTAATTTAGTTAATATGATATATTTTTTCTAATACACCATAATCATCTTCCTTAATTCTCTCTCTCTCTCCTACTTGATTATTGTTGAGGGAAGGTCAATAAAGCTAATTTGTGAAAAAAATTGTTAAACATGTGATACAGGTCTTACATTTAGGTTTAATATCAACTGTCCAATTAGGTCCTACATTAAGAACTGGAGGAGTACAATTTAGCGTAGGAAGATGGACTTTTAATCTTTGCAAGTAGAGATTATCAGGACAAAATTATATGCTCTGGTAAATAAGCATAACAAAAATAATTATGGAAAAATCAATGAAAAAGTGAATTGTTGACTCTGTATTGAACATTTTATCAGATGATAAACCTTAATGGCCAACTCAAGTATTTCAATAATGTGGTGAGATTACTGAAGCAGAGCTTGGGATATGAAGAAGCCAAGAGATTATTGTCCAAAGCCATTCTCTTGTTTAGCATAGGAACCAATGATTACTTTGTACGTTTCAATTCTAATTCTTCCAAGTTTCTTCAGACTTACCCTAAAGAAAAATATGTTGACATGGTGATAGGCAACATGACCACTGTTATCAAAGTAAGTACTTATCAGTTCTGAAAATTTGTTTAATCTGTCTGATTCACAATTTGAAGGTATCAATCCGAGATTGAACTATTTAATTTGTTTTTAAAGGAAATATATAAGAAAGGAGGAAGAAAGTTTGGATTTTTAAACCTGCCTCCTCTAGGATGTCTTCCAGTAATGAAAGCACTTATCTCACCGGCTCAAGATGGCTGCGTTGAAAAGGTTACAGAAGTTGTAAAATCACATAATGAAGCACTCAGTGAAGTCCTCCATGAACTTGAAGCTCAGCTACAAGGGTTTAAATATTCATACATTGATTTTTACACTTCTCTTACTGAAAGAATAAAGTCACCATCAAAATATGGTACTGCATCTTCCTTTTTAAAGCAATCTTCAAACTTATTGATCAGTATTATTGGTTGTGTGATGCTTAAAAGGATTCAAGGAAAGCAAAATACAGAGGAAGGCAAAGCTGTGGAGGGAAAAGGACAGTGAAAGAGTATTAAGTGTGTAATGAAGTGGCAGATTATTTGATATTTGATGCTCTTCATCCTACTGAAAAAGCTTACCATCAAATCTCTGAGCTAATTTGTAATGAAGATGATCACAATGTGGCACAGCCTTACAATCTCGAGGAATTATATCAACTTTAAACATTCGTATGTACGGAGCTTGTGTTATATATGACTGATGAGATAAGTCTTGGACCTTGTTCATTGCTTGGAATGTATAGCTAGACCTTTAAGTAATAAAGTATCAAAGCCAAGTTATACTCTTCTGTGATAGTAAATTGGCCACCCACATAGCCACCAATCCTGTCTTCCATGAATATACAAATTGAAGTAAATTGTCAAATTGTGAAAGAGAAACTCTTGGCTAGAATGATAGAGTTCAAGCACGTGAAATCAGGAAGACAACATGCAAATATATTGACTAAAGTTCTTGGGAGTGCACAACATGAATACATTCTTGGTAAGGTGCGCGGTTATGAATATAGAGTGCCCAATTTGAAGGGAGTGTCAAGTGCATTTAAATGTTAATAACAGGTATGTTATTTATTAGTTAGATAATGTGGTGTGTGTAATTGTGTGTTTGTGAAGACTGCTAGTAATGGGTGGCCACCTATAGCAGCGGTTGATGGCGGTGGCTAATCGATAGGGACAGCAATGGAGGCTGGTGGTGGTGAGTGATGATGGGTGACGGCAATAAGCACATCAATGTTCAAACACCCGGCTATAAGCTTTTAGGGACTAAATGTAGTTACTAGTACTCCTCGCTGCTCAATATAAGTATAGAACAAAAAATCGGACCGGACCGGACCGGCCGGTTCGACCGGTTGAACCGGGAACCGGTCCATGGTCCGGTCTAGTTTGCTGATTCAACAGTCAAACCGGTGGAACCGGTTAAACCGGTCAGAACTGGTTAAAACCGGTTGAACCGGTTTCTTTTTTTTTTTTAATTTTCTACATTTTTATTTTGTGCTTTTTAGGGGAAAATGGAAGGTTGAAGACTAAAATGAAGAGAAAATTATGTAAAGAAAGAACAAATTTAAAAAAAATGAAGAAGATAGTTAAAAAATTATTTAAAAAGATATAATAATTATAAGAAATGAGATATAATTGCATAAGTATAGGCATTAAACTAATACTAATAGATTTTAAGCTTTTTTTTTTCCTAAAAATCTTTATTTTTATTTATAGAAGTTTAAAAATATATTAATATATATTATCACAAATAAATCATAATATTTTAATATGACCGGTTCAACTACCGGTTAGACCCCGGTTGACCTATTAACCCTTAAACCTGTGTTGTGACCAGTTCATTGCTCGGTCCGATTTTTCGTTCCTTGAATATAAGACATATTTGTCCAATTTGATTAGATTAAGGAAGTTAGTTGAGTTCGTTAATATGACATGTATTTTCTAAAACATCCTACTTATCTTTCTTAATTCTCTCATTCCCTCTCTCCCTTAATTATTGTTGAGGGAGCATAAACAAAGGTAAATTAGGAAAAGATTGACAAATATGAAAACTATGTTTTATATTTAGTAGAATTAATATCAACTCTCCAAATATGTCTTATATTAAGGACGAGAGGAAGTATTAAATTTGGGGAGAATTTAGAAAATAAGCATGGTGTGGAACAAATTTTAATATGTGTTTGGATTAACTTTTGGAGAATAGATTTTTTGATATACGAAGTAAATACGTGAGAGAATTTTTTATCCCGATTCACAAAAAATAACTTTTAAAATCAGGATTTGGGGCTTACCCAAACTAGAAGGCAAACTAGCTTTTCACCAATTTAGTGAGTACTATTTAGTATTTACAACTAGTTAAAGTTAACAGTGATAGAATATTCCATTTTGTAAGGATCCTGTTTCGCATGCTGCTCATTGACTACCCTTGGTCCATCGGACTGATGGACTGGTATGGGTAGTCCAACATATCTAATTTTTTTGCTCTGAAAAAAAAAACTATAGGAATGAAAAAGGGAGGGAGGGAGGCCGATTGAGAAGAGAATAAGAGGGTGCCTCCGGAGCAACTCCAAGAGTAGAACCAACAGCAATATCATACCAGAGGCATCGACGCTGAGAGAAGGACCAACAGAAGCACAGGACCAGAGCTATCGACGCTGAGGTGAGTGACTAACGATGGAGTTTCCATGTGCTTAAGGGTAAGGGAAGCAAGGATGAAGTGAGATTGAAGGAATGAAGGTGAGGAGGCAAGAGCATTGAGAGCCATTTTTTACGGTGGGAGAGGTGATGACATTGAAGAAGGGAAGGGGGTCTGTGACTCTGTGCAGTGTGCGTGAGCATGTGTCAAATCAATTAAAAGGAAAGTGATGGTGTGTGGTTCACATGAGAGGGTGGACTTTTTTTTTTTTTTTTGGTTATAATGAGGGTGGAGTTTTACTGTGCAAAATCATTAATTTTTTTTGTATAAAAAAATAAATGATTCGGGCCAGACCAGACTAGACCATGTGGACTGAGAACCTAGTCTTGAACCCGGTCCAACCCGAGTAGTTGGTCTGGTCTGGTCTGGTCCTTTTTGTTATAAGGCTATTTTTCACCGGACCAGACAGGACCGGGTCACCTCGGGTCAGATCGGGTTACTTGGACCACCGGATTTTTTTATCATCCCTATTGAGAGACTTGTACTCATCACAATAATGATACTTTTATTGAGAGCCCAATATTCACAAAGAGAGCTACCTGTGAAAAGTTTTGACCCGAAAAAGGCTAGATGAGGTGTCATGGGGTGGAATCGTTGGGGACATCAACTCTCAAAGAAAGTACATTTGTCATTAGTCCCATATCAAGGGTCCTCACAAGTGAAGTATGGGATTTATAAATTCAAGGATAGTGGTGGGAATTCGGGCTAACCCGCCCCAACCTACGAGCTAAATAGGTACACCCGCCGCTTCGCACCAAAGCAGTTTGGCGAACTAGACTGCCTATTTTTTTTAAAAAAAAATTCACTCCTTTTTTTTTTTAATTCTCACTCCCTTTCTCTTTCGTTCACTCACATCACATTTCTTTTCTTTTATACATTTGTGTTAGGAAGCCAACTTCATTTTTACTTTCCTTTTTTTTTCATCTACTCATATAACAAAAACATATAAATACATCACTTTAAAATTTAATAATAACAGAATAAATAAATATAGTATGAAAATAAAAGTGTCAAATAAAAAGTATGAGAAAATAGTTAACCATAGCATCAAAGGAAATGCGATAAGAGTATTTGGATTTATTTTATAAGAAAAACTAAAAACAAAAAATTTAAGCGGGCCAGCCCGATGTAGCCTGCAGGCTGGTGTAGACCGCCAAGCAGCCCGAGCCTGCCATTTTATGCAGGCTGGCGGGCCCAACCCATTTTACTGAATATATCATGGTACCTCCCTCCTAACAAACTAGTCTTTTAGGATTGAGTGGACTTATGTTCATAACAATAATATTATATGAAGATTATGCAGACCCACACACACTGACGCACACATACTTACATATATAAAAATGACATTGTTGCGGTGAAATGATGTGAAGGATTTAAGGAGGGGCATTCAGGGCAAAATTTGTGTGTGGCGGATATGAGAGTATCCATTTGAGACACGCAAGGATCCATCTGAATACTTGTGATTTGATAGAGCAAACTACTGAAAAGGCCAACATCCAACTGTCTCATTTAATATGGTGGGGAGGATCACTCAATATTACCAACTCTTCCAGCTTTGATCTTCAGTTGTATTTTACACACACACACACACACACACACCCTACCTTGGGTTCTAATTAACCCTGCCTTGCACTTTCGCTGCTTCATTCTATGTTTGCCATAGAGTTATATCCTAAATAAGCCCATTTGCATCCATACTGTTGTATGGGTCTGGGCATGGCCTCTTGTTCTCATCATTTGTTCCTAAGTAAATCAACTATTGTTTAAAGTTAATATGCTTCTTCTTTACGTTTGTTTGTTACTTGACTTGTGTTGAATCATAGTTTGAACAGATCAAACAATCTGCTAATAACGCAATGGTTTATATCAGCAACCGTTTGCCCTGAAATTGTAGCCTTTTGTGAAACCAAAAACTGTATCAGGTTCGATTTGAAAATAGGTTTGCCTTTACATTTTTTTCTAATTTAAACTTGTGAACTCCTTATTTCAACTTGTCAATTCTTTATATGAAATCAGGAATTCTTTATTTAAACTTGTGAATGACTTGAGAAAGTAAGTGAATTTTTTACTTAAAAAACGAAAGTTGTGAATTCTTTATCTGAACTTATAAATTTTTTATCTCAATTTGTCAATTCCTTATCTAAACTTGTTAGTGGGTTTGGTTAAAGATCAAAGGCTAATACTCCCTCTGGTCCTAATTATAGGACATATTTACCTAATTTTGGGAAAATTTAGGATAGTAGTTAAATTAGTTAATCATATTTATTTTCTTAAAATACCCTTATTTAAAGTTTAAAACGGCATCCAGTTGAATTTTAAATGTATAGAAATATTTTTTTTATATTTTTTCCATGGATTTTTTCAAAAAAAAAAAAATTCTATCAAGAAGACGTCTATTTAATTGGGCATAATACAAATGCAAGGTTTTTTTTTTTTTTTTTTGCCAAGGAAAAAAGATAATGAAATTAATATTTTATTAGGTTATTTTTAGCGAAAAAATCAATCACTTTGGACGAATAGTTACAGGAGCATAAGTGTGTTATTATTAAAATTATTTCATTTAAAAATAAAAAAAGAAAGTAGAATCTCTCACTTTTTTTTTTTATGGTTTATGCAATGGACCATTTTTTGCCAGAATCTCTCACTTGATAGAATATAAGTGTGTGATTAAATTAATTATTGTGGTGGAAGTATTAGTAAGGGTGATTTAGGAAAAATATGACAAAAATTGCTCAAAATTATTTTATTAAAAAAACAATAGAATTGAGATGTATGTGGTATTAATGAATTGCAAGCATTAGAAAAAGTATCAATAGGGGGTATTTTGGAAAGAAATTGATAAAAATTAGAATTTTGTCTTATAATTGGAACCAAGATCAACTTCCAAATGTTGTTCTATAATTAGAACCGGAGGGAGTATATATATATATATATATATTTTCTTTTCTTTTTTTTTGCATTATCTATGTTAAAGAGTATTTGTGGCCCAATGGTCATGCACTTTTAATTTCAGTAAAGACAATTTGGACCTAACATCTTTTTAAAATTATGAATATTCGAAACACCTTTTTGTCTTTTAACATTGTTAAAGTTCTTTATTAGGGATTTTCCCTTTTTATTTATAGGAACTATCCCTTGATTTTGAAACATTAACATGCACAATCATATATAGATACTCTATGGCTAGTTTGGTATGAGGGGAGAAACCTTATCATTGTAATCAATAGTTACTTTAGTTTTGTATGGTGGATAGAAAGTTACAACACGCATTCAATTCAAGACAATAAAACCCAGGATTCATGAATCCGGACCAGACCGGCCGGTTCGGCCAAGAAACCAGCGAACCAGCCGATAGACCTGTCGGGTTTCCGGTCCGGTCCGGGTTCCTATTTTTTAAAAAAATTAACTTTTCTTTAGAATTTTATATTAATAAGTCTAAAATCTTCAATTTCTCACCGATTTGGCCCCTATTTGCTTCGATTTGGCCCCAATCTAACCCACTAACCCTTAACCCAGTACCCCGACCGGTTCAATACCCAGTCTGGGTTCATGAACCTTGATAAAACCTCAAATATAATAAGTACGGATGGCTTGAACTTCCTCTAGAAGAACATGGATGGAGTGTAGTTATGAAGGAAAACAGTAAGGTTTGTGAATTTTCTACATTTCTTTGGCGAAAAAGGAAACCGGGGAGAAAACTGCTGAAAAACCTATTATTGCAAACTTTATTATTCAAAGGTACCTAAGAGCCCATGTCTAAAAGTTGGTGCAACTAATCTTCAACATGGTTGCAACTTTTTTTTTCATCTCTTTGCAACATATATATCTTCAACTATTTGCAAAATAAAAGATATTTGCTCATAGTTGAAAATAGTTTGCACCTGCTTAAGATAATTGCAAATTTTAAGTACTTTTTAACAATAAATTTTATAATAAGAAATTTTTTAGCATTTTTTTTTTTTTAAAAAAAGGATCATTTATACACACAATGAATTTCCTTACTTATTTATAATAAGAAGTAGAGATCGATTACGTGATATGGCAAACCTTGCTTATGTATTGTGTTCCTTACTCAGCATTTTCATCAACTTTGAGACTTGTTTTGTTCAGTACAAGCAGCAGCCTCCGCAAGCAGTGAATGACCACCACAAGGCCTTGTTTGTTTTCGGAGATTCTTTGTTTGATCCTGGAAATGACGTTTACGTCAAAACTTCTCTGAAATTGCCTTCCATTTATTGGCCTTACGGTGAAACTTTCTTCCACCGTGCCACCGGCAGATTCTCAGACGGACGCCTCGTCCCTGACTTCATCGGTAACTTTAATTCCTCACATTTTTATAATAGAATTAATCGCTGTTTTGCCTTCTATTTCTCTTTGCATATACTCATAATCAAAAAACTTGTCATGTTCTTTTTTATTGTGTTGGACACAGCTACATTTGCAGGCTTGCCTATCCTTCCTCCATATCTGCAACCAGGACCTCATGTGTTCACTGATGGAGCTAATTTTGCTTTTGGTGGATCCGGTGTCCTCTTTAGTTCATCTGAATATGTATGTTCCCTAGCTAGTTACTACCTCCACGTTCTAAATATAAGATTTAATTGATTTTTTTTAGAAAAAATTAAAGAAACTAAATAAGCTACTTGATCATATCGTATGTTGTGTATGATTAAATTATATATTAAATTATAAGTTAGCCAAATTAATTTGGAAAAAAAAGATATATATAAATTCTTTGAAGTAATTTAATTAAATTCCTTAATCTCTCCAAAAAAAATTAACCGGATCTTATATTTAGGACCGGAGGTAATACAACATATCAATTGTCTATGTAGCTACTGATATCGGTGAACTAATCAAGCTGATTGAATCTTGGGTTTGTCACATATGTGTGTGTGTAATTGGTGTGTTTCAGATAGATTTACCAACCCAGGTGATCTACTTCAAGCGTGTGGTAGAGTTATTGAAAGAACAAGTTGGTGAAACTGAAGCCAAGAGGATTCTGACCGATGCTGTCTATTTATTCAGCACTGGGGGTAACGATTATGACAGTTTCTACAATGAGCATCCAGATGCTAATGAAGAAAGCATGAAGGCTTTTGTGAAACTAGTGACTGGACAGTTGCATAATTATCTCCTAGTAAGAATATAATTACGATATTGATGATGTCCAAGTAATATATTATTGTGATTTGTTTTGTTCATGTCGTCGTCATGTATTAATATTATTGTTATCTATATATTTGCAGGAAATAACGAGGTTAGGAGCCAAGAAAATTGCATTTCAGAACGTGGGACCCATGGGATGCATTCCAAACAACAGAAGATCAGATGGGCAGTGTAATGAAAAGGAAAATTTACTGGCAAGAGAACACAACAAAGCTCTGATACAAGTAATGAAGCAGTTAGAGAGGGAGGTTCCTGGATTTAAATACTCAATATTGGATTACTATACAGCATTGAAAGACAGAATCTTCAACCCTCATAAATACGGTAAGCCTCTAATTAACTTAATATAGAGATTTCATAAGATTCTCTCTCTCTCTCTCTCTCTATTTCATGAGTCATGAGTATCTCTTACATTGGTAAAGTTACTTTGAAGAAAAGGCATTACAAGGCCTTGGGCTTTACAACTCTAATAACTAGTTTTTGGGGTTTGTTTTTCTCAAGAACCTATGCTCCTTACAATGGTACTTTTATTAAGAGTTTGATGTTCATGAAGAGAGCTACCTACACAGAGAGTTCTGACCGGCAAGAGGTCAAATTAAGTATAATGGGTTGAAGCCGTTAGGAACGTCAGCTCTCAAAATGAGCACATTGCCATAAGTCCCACATCGAGTAAGCTTACAAGTAAAGTGTAATTTATAAGTTCAGGGGCCCTCTTCCTAACAAGCTAATCTTTTGAAATTGAGCTTTTTCTTTAAACTTGTATACATAATAACGATGATACTGTAGACGAAGATTATACATACATATGACATTGTTGTGGGGAAATGATGTGAAGGATTTAAGGAGGGGCAAGTAGCATGCTGTGGAGGAGGGGCATTCAGGGCAAAATTTGTGTGTGGAGGATATGGAGAATACCCATTTGAGTTATGCAAGAATCCATCTAAGTACTTGTGGTTTGATGGAGGACACACTACTGAAGAGGCCAACTTACAACTGTCTCGTTTGATATGGGAGGGAGGGCCACTCAACATTACCTACCCTTACACTGTTCAACAACTCTTTCAACTTTGATCTTCAGTTGTATTTTACACACACACACCCACCCTTCCTATGTTTACCATTTGCGTCCATATTGTTGTAAGGGGATGTGGGTACTCTTGGACCTCTTTGTTCTCATCATCATTTGTTTCCCAGTAAATCAACTGTTGTTTTAAGTTAATACGCTTCTTCCTCATGTTTGCTTGTTTGCTTTTGTTCATAACTACCTTTGCTATCAATAAATAAATGATGTATTCGTCATTGTAGTGTTATCAGGATTTTAATTCTAGACTTCCACTTTGTATTTATTCCTTTTTTCTTATTTTATATTATAAAATATCTTTAGCTTATAATTTGATGTTTCTACATTATTTGTGGTTGTATATTAAGGTTGATAATTATTGAAGTTGAAGGACTAAATCAAAAGTATAAAAAAAAAAATTAAATTAAAACTACATATGTGTATGAATAAGACTTTGTTTCATGCGGATTATGCTTCTCTTTTCATTTTGTGGTCCCATTTCTCCATGTAATTTAGAAACTACTTTTTTTATTATAATAAGGCAAAATGATATTAATATAATAAGAATATTACAAAGTACCAGTTATTACCTGACCGAACAAATTTACTACATTATAGAATGAGGAGGTCGTGAATAAAGCAAAATTTAGAAACAACTTGAAATATTACGAGTCTATGAAATAATTCACACTATTTAATAGAGTCTCCGGTCCAAAATGTAGGAGCTACTGGAGGAGTATTTTTTAGTAGTGCAAAATGATTTTATTTTATATAATGTAATGATGATTCAAAATATGGTTTGATGATATTCTCCATTCAGCGTTTTACCCTTTACAATTTTTAGCATGTTTGGTTTAGTTTATTTTTTAAAAATAAGCATTTATCACGTAAATCGAAATAAAACTCATCTCACATACTTACCTTGTATATCATAAAGCACAATTTAAAAGTACTTATAGGCCAAAAATAAGTTATCCCAATGTTAGAGAGAAATCTCATGCTTTCAGCTTGTGGTTTCTCAAACACACACATCCACACTCACAAAGTATGAGATTCTGATATTGGGTTTATGAGAAAATTATGAACACACAGAAATGCTTGCAGTCATAAGAAAACACAGATGCCACTTCCAAACTTAGAGAACCGTTTGGACATTTTCTGCAAGCTATGAGACCAATTAATGAACATTTGCTACTACCCAACGATTTCACTGAAAAGCTTATGAGACAATTTCGAAATTAGGAGACTAATTTGAGACACTTCAAACTTAGAGAACCAATTGGACACATTACTTAAAAGATCGGAGTTCTAATTCTTTCTTTCAGACCAGGACCTAACCAAGTTTGCCGAGTCTACGAAAAAAGCCACTTTAAAACTGAAGTCGAGTGAAAATACATTAATAAATATAATACATTTGACTAGTCCTGATCTGCGATGCAGTTAAAGCTCACTTTACCGCAATATAAGAGTGGAGGAAGAGAGAATCATAGCAAACGGAAGCATAAAAAAATTTTACCAAGGTCTATTCAAGAACATGTGCCTTATACCAAATATCTGATAAGTTCTCAGGGATTGGGGCAAGTTATAAGGCTGAGAAACTTAAACTGTCACAGCAAGAAGGATTCCTTGTACCACAGATCTCGGTAAATTAAAATTTCACATCAGTTGTCCATGTACCTTGCACACTGGGATGCTTGGTTACATGTCTAGTCCTCAGTTTCACAACTTTTCTGCCTAATGCATTCCTTAGCCTGGTCGCATGGAGAAGTATGTCTTCTGGATCCATATTCTTTACACATATCACCCTCTGGTTATGGTTCTCTGCATTTCATAACAGAGTCTTCCAATTAAAACTTGACAAAAGTTTAAGCAGTTAAGTTGCAACTTACAAGTGGGCTTGAAAGTCTTACTGTAGAAGCCCTTCAGATGGGGATGCTGACCACGGATAAGTTCTGTAACTACCTCTAGTTGAGGATTCTTCTCCTTAAAAACTGGCAACTGGGACTCCATAAATGCCCTTGCACACATTGAAAATGACAAAAAATCCTCTTCAAACCAGAAAAAAGACTGAGAAAGACACTTGATAATAGAATTTTGTACCCGCACACAAGGGCAACAGGAAGGATAAATGAATCACCAAGAAGTAGTATGACTATAAATCCTGCATCTAACTGAATTTTAAAAGCTAAAATGCAATGATTCCATGTTCAAAGTCACTAACAATAAGACAACAAAATATATTGCGAATGGATATTGACAGTAAAAGCACCATTCAAGTAAGAACTACTTGTCATTGAAAACATTGACCAGCATCTCTTTAAGAAATGGCGGATGCTCAATGTAAATAATGAGAAGAATACCTAATTCCTCTGCTACTTCCACCCCAATCGCAATAGCTCACAATCAGCTTCCGCAGTTGCCAAACACCTCGCAAAGCCATCTGATAGATTCAAAAAGGAAAGTGTTTAAGAGAAAATTACAAGGTTAAAAAAGAAGAGACGTCGAGAAGAGAGATGTTTAAACAGAATCAAGGACCCTAATTTCTTTGGGGCTTTATTTTAATATCTATTTCATTGTCCAGTAAAAGCGTATAACCCCTTGCCCTCTCCACATTTCCTCCAGCGAACAAGTAAACCATCCACCATTCGCACAAACCAATATATGAAGTTTGAAAGATGTTTCATGTCATAAGAATACCCAAAATAACGCAAGACACAATGCAAGATATGAAAAACCAGTATTTAGAATTAAATCTAAAAAGCTTCTCTGACACTCCTAGAGCCCATAATCAATGTATTGAAGCTAATTTTTCCCTTCAAGGCCTCTACAAAGAGCTACATATTTTAAAATTACAAAAGCTAGTCAGGATTTAGATAGTAGAAGAAATTACCTGAAGGATTGAGCCTAGAACAATAGAGGCAGATGGAGAATCTCACCCACTCAACGAGTGAGATTGAACGGAAAAAGAAAGCAAGATTGATGGAGAACACAGCAGCGGGTTCGATACCGTCTTCTAGTGACAGGGAACTAGGGAAGGTGTCGCCGGCACCTGGAGAAATGAGGAAGACGGAATTAGGATTCAGATTGTGCAAATGGTAAAAACGACATCGTGCAGCGATGGCGTTGTATTGGATTGAAGCCCATTTCGTTGTTGGGCTTGGACTATGGGCTTTACGATCTGATTTAAGCCCATGTACTCACTGGGTTAGAAAAGTGTTGAGAAAGCGGGTTCAAATTGGTTCACATCAGGCGTAAGTGCAAGCAACTGAACAAGTTTGGCGTTGTGTGCATGAATGAAAAACGTAATTAAACACCAATGTAAGTTGGGTTTAGCAGAAAAGGATAGTCTCTAATAATATAATGAACTAAGTGTTGAGAGGGTATTCACATCTAGTATCCGATAGTATCTAAAACAATATTACCACTAGTAGGATATTTATATTTAGCCACACAAAAAATGAAATTAAATTAAGGGTTAAGGTGTAATTTTACTAACAAAGTTTTCCTCCGGAGAGCATGTAGCACAATTAAATTTTGGAAAAGACAAAAATACCAATAAACAACTTAAAAGGGTGTAAATTAACCAAAACCCTTAAATTTAAACAAACCGCCGTTAAATTATTAGAGAAAAAACCCTAACAACATTTAGTGAAATTTAACTATTTTGGTGAATTTGCACCCTTTTAAATTAATTATTACTATTTTTTTCCCTTCCAAAACTTATTTGTGTCAGACACCTCTCAGAAAAAACTTTATTGATAAAATTGCATCTTAACCCTTAAATTAAAACTATAAACTAATTGTCCTCGTATGATTCGTATCTGTTATTTGAACCAACGATTTTGGTAAACCACTTCTCAACAAAATTCCTCTGCTCTTCGTGGGAAAGTACTGATTATCATGCTAGTAAAGCTAATTCAGTATGAACAAAAAAAAAAAAAAAAAACTAACTTTTGGGAATCAGGTATGAGCAAAGAAAATAAAAAAGACAAATGGACAATTATATAAATGCATAGCTTCGAGGTGTCTATTTTTCTAGTAATTTCTTATATGTAATGCGAGGATTCGTGTTTCCGAGGCGGACCCTATGTTTTAAATAACTCAAAAAAAAAAAAGAAATTAATGACCTAGTCATGAATGAATAACATTTTGTTCTATTATGTTTCTTGAAAAAATAGAATATTTTTAATTTAATTGCTCAAAGGTCCCAATGAAAATGATCCCTTGTCATATTAATTCAAATGTAGTTAACAAATTTATTGACGCGGTGTAAATAAGCCCACGTGATCCTTCAAGCCTTTTAGGACCTGGTTGGTGTCAATTATTTTAACAATCAACACAAGCTCACTGCATTTTAATTAAAGAAAATATAGTTTTTTGATTTCTAAAGTTTTCATCAACATAGGTTAAAACAACAAAACCCCTGTAGTTTTTTAATAAAAAGATTACTGAAACATTGATCCAATATGGCGAAAATTTTAAGGACTAAATAAAGACTAGGTTTTTTTCTTATTGCTGAGTTAAACAAATTTTGAGAAATAAAATGAAATGAAACAGCACCGTTAAGAAAACAATGATCATTAATTAGGTTGAAATTGTTACTATAATTAATCAAATTATTGTTATGAAACTTATCTATTGGGTAGTATAAAATACTTGTTTAGTTACATTTAAGATTGAAAAAAAAATTAAAACATAATTTTAAAAAAAAAAAATTGTAGGATCCAAAAATTATGCTGTGGAGAGAGATTGAGATGAATATGAAATCTCATTTCCCTGGCGGGCAGGGAGCAATAATTGGAGGGAGAGAATTATTGTAATTTGGCTGGGTGGGGAATAGAATGAGATGCAAAGGCAAATGAAAATGAAGTGGCTGCGTAGACGCCACATGTTTTGATAACAAAGGACTTTTGCAGTTCCAGTGAAAACGACATTAATCGCTTGATTATGAGATCTCAAGGAGTTGGTACAAATACAAAAAATCGCCTTTGAAAAAATTTGCATTTTTAGTTTCAAATCATTAGTATAGTGCCTTGGGGGGGGGGGGGGGGTTGTGAGCACTAGCTATGCTGATCAACCGCTCAGGGAATCACAATTACAAACCAAACTAATCAGGATCGGGTCATGATATGACCTATATGGGCGGCAACCTTATCACATAGGTGTTGCTGTGCTTCCAGAAAATTGAATCCGTGACCTTTGATTAAGCTGAAAACTGGAACAACTCTTACCAATTGATCTAATTCCCATATGATAATATTATTACAGTGGACTTTCGTTTTGGGTGCGGCACCAAACCAAAAAAAAAAAACAAGAAGGAGGCAGAGACCACAGATAGGGATTAGGATGGCGTTCAACAAAGAATCCTACTATGCACGTTGCGTTATTTGATTATTTAATCGATAATAAATTATTATTTTGTGCGCTTTGGGGTTGAAATCCCCCCCCCCCCCCCCGGGCGTATACGACGATGAGTTCGTTCACACAAAAAGCTTCATTTTGACATTTTACGCCTTCCCTTTTGTCCACTCCACCTTCTCAATTATTGTTCCCTCTGCCCAACTTGCGATAAGTCACCTGAAGATGCTCCACTTTGAAAGCAACTTCACTTGATGCAACCCCCAAGTCAAAACAAAATTTACACCCTACCCTTCTTTCAACCTTTTCTATCTATAAATATATATGCACGTGGGCCCTTTTTCTTAATACAGATATTCTCACAATTTTATAACAATTCTATTATATATGCTTAATGTTATAAAAGTATGTGTTATAAGAAAGAAGATTGATAGAATTCAAAGAGAATTGATAGAATTCTAGAGAGAAGTTAGAGAGATATTCTCATTCAGTTCAATTGAAACAATCGATTACAGCCCTTTATATAGAGGCAGAAATCTAACCCTGGTTGTATTACCATGGTTATATTTAAATGACCATGGTTACTTTATATCATCTTTATGTCCTTGTCTTCTTTTCTTTATATCATTGTCTTCTTTTGCTTTTGCTTTGTGTCATGTCTTCTTTTCTTCTTTATGTCAAGTTGACTGGAAGATTAATATGAGTCAATGGACATCCACATATTTAATATTCATAACACTCCCCCTTGGATGTCCATTATGAATGTGCCTCATTAAAAACTTTAACTAGGAAAAACCCAGTGGGATAAAAACCTAGCTAAAGAAAAGAGTACATCATTCATTGATACACCGTCGAGTGCTGCCTCATTAAAAACCTTTCTAGGAAAACTCAGTGGGACAAAACCTAGATAAGGGAAAAAGAGTACAGCGTGTATCGACTCCCCCTCTTGATAATATCAGTTGAAATCTTTGAATCTCCGAAGACCAATATCATGAACAAGTTTTTCAAAGATTGTACCTGGAAGTGACTTGGTGAATAAATCTGCTAGATTTTCACTTGACCTGATTTGCTGGATATCTATTTCACCATCCTTTTGAAGATCGCGAGTGAAGAAGAATTTTGGTGAAATATGCTTCGTTCTATCGCCCTTGATATAGCCTTCTTTAAGTTGAACGATACATGCAGCATTATCCTCATAGAGGATTGTTGGGATCATTTTGCCGGAAGATAAATGACAAGTTGTACGTATATGATGTATTACTGACCTCAACCACATACATTCTTGACTTGCTTCATGTATTGCTAGAATTTCTGCATGATTAGATGATGTGGCTGATATAGTCTGTTTCATAGATCGCCATGAAATAGCTGCACCTCCACATGTAAATAGATAGCCCGTTTGTGATTTACCATTATGTGGATCAGATAAAAATCCAGCATCTGCATAACCAATAAGTTCATGCTTGGATACATTTGAGTAGTATAACCTCATGTCTGTTATACCTCTGAGATAACGAAAAATATGCTTTATTCCATTCCAATGCCTTCGTGTTGGTGAAGAACTATATCTTGCTAGTAAATTAACAGCAAATGATATATCAGGACGTGTATGATTAGCAAGATACATTAGTGCTCCAATAGCACTAAGATATGGTACTTCTGGACCAAGTAGTTCTTCATCACCTTCTTCACTAATTTCTCGAGGTCTGAATGGGTCTTTATCCACAATCAAAGATCTTACAATCATTGGGGTACATAATGGATGAGATTTATCCATGTAAAATCGCTCTAGGACCTTCTTTGTATAAGTTTCTTGATATACAAATATCCCTTTCTTGAAATACTCGATCTGTAATCCAAGACAGAATTTTGTTCTTCCCAAGTCCTTCATCTCAAATTCTTTCTTCAAACAATTAATTGCCTTTTGGAGCTCTTCAGGAGTTCCAATGATGTTGATATCATCAACATAAACAGCAATTATAGCAAACTCACTATTAGATCTTTTCATAAAGATGCATGGGCATATCGGATCATTTTTGTATCCTTCTTTCAACAAATATTCATTAAGGCGATTATACCACATGCGCCCTGATTGCTTCAGGCCATACAGGAACTTATTTAACTTAACTGAGTATTGTTCTTGAGAACTTGAATTAGATGCTTCTGGCATCTTAAGTCCTTCAGGGACTTTCATATAAATATCACTATCAAGTGATCTATATAAATAGGCAGTCACAACATCCATTAGATGTAAATCAAGTCCTGCATCTACTGCTAGACTGATTAAATAACGAAAAGTAGTCGCATCCACTACTGGTGAATACGTTTCTTCAAAATCAATGCCAGGTTTTTGTGTAAAACCTTGGGCTACTAGACGTGCCTTATATCTAGTTATTTTGCCCTTTTCATTTCTTTTTCGTACAAAGACCCATTTGCATCCAACTGGTTTTACATCTTCAGGTGTAAGGACTACAGGTCCAAATACTTTTCGTTTTGCCAATGATTTTAATTCTGCATTAATGGCATCTTTCCATAGGGGCCAGTCTTTTCTTTGTTGGCTCTCACTAATGGATTTTGGCTCATGATCCTCATTATCATTCATTACATCATATGCTATATGATAAGCAAAGATGTCATCAATGTTGACTTCATTTCTATCCCATCGGATTCCATTCATAACATAATTTATTGAGATCTCATTATTTTCATATATATCAGGTACCTGGGTCTCTTCTGGGACTACAATGTTCTCTTCTGGAGATAATATCTCTTCAGGAGATGGCTCTTCTGGAGCTACTAATTTTTCTTCATTATCCTCGACTTGACCATCTATATTCTTTGCTCCTTTTCTTTTTCGAGGATTTTTATCTTTGGAACCGATAGGCCTGCCACGCTTCAGGCGTGTTTTAGATTCATTCATAGCAGGTTGTCCTTCCAGGACATCAATTTTAATAGGAGCATTAGCAGCTGGGATATGTGACTTTGTCACTTTCTTTGGGTCAGTAAATGCTTCTGGCATTTGATTAGCTAAATTCTGTAAATGAATTATCTTTTGAACTTCAAGTTCACATTGCTTTGTACGAGGATCAAAATGAGCCAATGATAATTTATTCCAATTAATTTCTTTACCCAGCTGTTTGTTTTCTCCCCCTAATGTTGGGAAAAATGATTCATCAAAATGACAATCGGCAAATCGTGCCGTATATAAATCTCCTGTGGATGGTTCCAAATATTTTATAATTGATGGAGATTCATACCCAACATATATTCCCATCTTTCTTTGTGGGCCCATCTTAGTGCGTTGTGGCAGTGCTACAGGCACATATACCACACACCCAAAAATTATGGGAAATATTAGGTTCCTGACCAAAAACCATTTGTAAGGGGGAAACCTTCAAATAACTTGTTGGCCTAATGCGAATTAACATTGCTGCATGCAAAATGGCATGGCCCCAAGCAGAAATTGGTAGATTAGATTTCATAAGTAAAGGTCTTGCAATTAGTTGCAACCTTTTAACCAATGATTCTGCAAGTCCATTTTGCGTGTGAACATAAGCTACAGGATGTTCAACATCAATTCCAAGGGACATACAATATTCATTAAAAACTTGTGATGTAAATTCACCAGCATTATCAAGACGTATTTTCTTGATAGGATAATCAGGGTAATGTGCTCTTAATCTAATCAATTGAGCAAGTAATCTCGCAAATGCCAGGTTACGAGAAGATAATAAGCAAACATGCGACCATTTAGTTGATGCATCAATTAAAACCATATAGTACCTAAATGGTTCGCATGGTGGGTGTATTGGCCCACAAATATCTCCCTGTATCCGTTTTAGAAATGTGAGAGACTCACTTTCTACTTTGCTTGGTGAGGGGCGAATAATTAACTTTCCCTTGGAACATGCAACACATGAAAAATCATGGGATTGTGGTATTTGTTTACACTTCAGGGTATGTCCACATGAATTCCCAATTATTTGTCGCATCATTATTGAACCGGGATGGCCTAACCGGTCATGCCAAATATTAAATTCATTAGTAAACTTCTGGTTCACATTATCAAACTGCTGGTTTGTATTGACAAACTTCTGGTTTGCATTATTGAACTTCTGGTTCTCAATAGTATGTGTTTCAATTGTGCTTATGCATGTGTAATACAAACCAGAAGAAAAAATAGGAAAACTTTCTAATATGCATTTTCTACCAGCAACTATATTTGTAATTACAAGATATTCCTTATTATCTTTAGTTGTTGTTTCTAAATGATATCAATTTCTGCGGATATCTTTGAAACTCAATAAGTTTCTTTTAGACTTGGTAGAATAAAACGCATTATCAATGCATAATTTTGTTCCTTCAGGTAACAAAATATTAGCTCTTCCGGAGCCTTCAATTAAATTTATACTACCAGATATAGTCTGAACATTGGCTTCTCGTATTACCAGGGAAGAAAAATATTTATCATATCTGAGTATGGTGTGGGTTGTTGCACTATCAACGAGACATAAATCTTCAGGATTGATGCCAATAGAATTCATTCTTCATAAAAACATAAATAAAATTAATACATATGATAGAAACAACTGTAAATAAAATATAACAGTTTAAATTATATTAAGAAATCTGCAACATCCAAATAGTTATTATCTATATCGGCATACTCAGAATTCTCGCCTTGATCAACATGATTAACTTCAACATTTGATCTTTTACCAGTATTTTTTATTGATTCTTGGTAAAGATCAACTAGGTGCCTTGGTGTACGACAGGTACGAGACCAATGGCCCTTTCCACCACATCGATAGCATGGATTATCAGCATATTTGTTATGCCTACTGCTTTCCCCTTTTTGGTTCTTATCAGTCTTTTCCCACTTCTGGTAGGAGTTTGAACCTCCATGATATCGACCACGACCACGCCCACGGCTGTAGCCACGCCCACGTCCACGTCCATGTCCACGTCCACGGCCACGGCCACAATAAGATTCATTAGTGACTACATTCACTTCAGGGAATGGAGTTGAGCCTGTTGGACGGGATTCATGATTTTTAAATAAAAGCTCATTATTTTGTTCAGCCACAAGGAGACAAGAAATTAACTCAGAATATTTCTTGAAACCTTTTTCACGATATTGCTGCTGCAGGAGCAAATTGGATGCATGAAATGTGGAGAATGTCTTTTCTAACATATCATCATCAGTAACATTTTCTCCACATAATTTCAATTTAGAAGTAATTCTGAACATAGCTGAATTATATTCGCTTATAGATTTAAAATCTTGCAAGCGTAAATGCATCCAATCAAAATGAGCTTTTGGAAGAATGACCAACTTCTGGTGATCATATCTTTCTTTCAAATTGTTCCAAAGGACAAGTGGGTCCATAACTGTCAAATATTCAGTTTTTAAATCTTCATGTAAGTGGTGGCGAAGAAAAATCATTGATCTGGCTTTATCTTTGTTGGATGCCTTATTCCCTTCTTTAATCGTGTCTTCCAGACTTTTGGCATTCAAGTGTATTTCCGCATCCAATTTCCAAGATAAATAATTTTTCCCGGTAATGTCAAGAGCCACAATTTCAAGTTTTGCCAGGTTTGCCATTGTTCAAACTAATTAAAGAAATAAATGAACATAATTAAAATATGAAATGTAAATGTGCCATATAATAACTGTAAATTCATAAAGACAATAAATAATTCATAAGGCAAGATAAGAAAATTAAAACATGTATGGCTTCGGGCCATTTAATCTCATGACTTTAGGCCATGTATGGCTTCGGGCTATTTAATCTCAAGATGAGGAATTAACTATTATCTTCAGGATAAAAATTGTACATGACTTCTGGCCGTACAATAAGATAAAAGATAAAATTATATATAGCTTCTGGCCATATAATAAGATAAAAGATAAAATATATATAGCTTCTGGCCATATAATAAGATGAAAAATGTATATAGCTTCTGGCTATATAATAAGAATGGATATGGCTTCTGGCCATATTATTAAAACATTACGACTTCTAGTCATAATTTCAAGAATCAGATATGTATGGCTTCTGGCCATAATAACAATAACAATAATAATAATAATAATATAAAAGAACTTGTATATAAAAACAATAACGATCTTCAATCTTTAGCCATGGAACCCGATGTTATATAACAATCGGTAAAAGTATCTCTCTAATTCCATATAGTGGCTCAGATTATCCCAGATCTATAAAATAAAACAACGTATATATAATTACTAAAGAAATCATAAGAAGATCATACCTTCTTTTAGAGCTTCGTGCTGATAACGTGTTATAAAAGTATGTGTTATAAGAAAGAAGATTGATAGAATTCAAAGAGAATTGATAGAATTCTAGAGAGAAGTTAGAGAGATGTTCTCATTCAGTTCAATTGAAACAATCGATTACAGCCCTTTATATAGAGGCAGAAATCTAACCCTGGTTGTATTACCATGGTTATATTTAAATGACCATGGTTACTTTATATCATCTTTATGTCCTTGTCTTCTTTTCTTTATATCCTTGTCTTCTTTTACTTTTGCTTTGTGTCATGTCTTCTTTTCTTCTTTATGTCAAGTTGACTGGAAGATTAATATGAGTCAATGGACATCCACATATTTAATATTCATAACACTTAATAGTTAATAGCCATCTATTATTATTAAAGGCATCTTTTTATTTAGTATTTGAAAGCTATAATACAATACCAAATCATATCACAAAAGAGTTAAGTAGTAAATCCGTCTCGAAAATATACGCGAATGAGTAATATTGTTTTAGAAGTTTTTTTTTATCTCAATGTTATCCCGAAAATCTCAAAACATAGCGATGAGATAGCACTACAATCGGATTGAAAAAGGATTATGAAGATGGGGACACATGAGGCAAAGGCGACGGGAGCAGGTGGAGAGAAGGGGAGGAGTCAAAGGAGTCTCCACTAAGGAAGAGAGGGAGGAAGTGATTAGATGATGAGGCAGCAATGAGGTGGTATGTGTCATGTGTATCTTTTTAGTCAAACAAAAAAAAAGTTAATAGTCAAAGTTAAATATGTTAACAGGAAGGATAACATTATTATGTTTTAAGACTTTCAGAACGACATGAGACTAAAAAGACTTTTAGGACAATATTACTCCTTCGCATATACTTCCGAAACAGATTTGCTACTTAACCTTGTTATAAAATTAGGGCTAACAAGCCTTTGGCCCAATGGCATCTACTCCTTTCTTTGGGAGGTGGATCACAAGTTTGAACATGTTTGCTTGTGTGTGTGAGTTTGAATGTGTTCCTTCATTTGATATCATTTATATATATATATATATATATATCATAAATTTAGATTTGAGCATTGTGGACCTAGATAAAGAATACTTTTTAAAGACATTTCTGTATGGAAACAAATTAATCTTCAATATTTTTATACTTAAGCAATCATAACTTTATTTACCAAAATTATTTGTAACATTTACATTAAATTGTTCCAAAAATATAACTAAATTTTACATTTCTTATTTTTCAAAGAAAACTACACATACTTTCTCCAATTTTTGAAATGCTTGCACATGTTTTAAAATAAAATAATCTTGATTTTTTTTAGGGTTAGGGTATCGAGTGCCAGTAGCAATAACTAATCCCCTTGCACATTAGAATTCAACTAGATGCTTACAGAACCCAGCTAAGTGCCAATTGAGTTAAACCTCGTGGTTAATAATCTTGAATTTTAAATGTATAACTTATGCAGCTTTAATTTCTTATAGGGATAGAAATAGGTCAGACTCTTATTAGTGGTCTACGACCTGACCTATATAAAGTCTAGCCTAGCTTATTTAGTAAATAGGTCAGGCTTAAACTCAAGCCTATTGTCAGGCTTATTTAGGTAAATAGGTCAGGCCTATTTTTATAAATCTTAGTCCGCAGACCTAACCTATTTAGTTTTTTTTAATTTACAATATTATATATAATTATATATAAAAATAATCTAAATCAATTTTATAAATTATTTTTAAAACCACTTATTTATTATTTACCTTAAGTTTCGCGTCTCGTCATTTACCCACAAACTCAACATTTTTATTCATCAGTCGAATACATTTACCTCTCTTCTCTTCAATAATGCAAGATTGCAATGTTAACTCACTCCCTTTCCCTTAATTTGCATCATTTGTTGAAATAGAATAATTGCTATAAATTTATTTTAGTGATACCCCAATGAAAAATTATAATCTCAGTAGAAGGAATTTGTCTCATTTTCTATAGGAAAAGTAAAAAAAGGTAAAATCCATTTTTCCATGCAACTACTTATTATGTTTGGTTTATTTTAGAAAATATATTTTCTTATATTGATTTTTCTTATTTCAACTTGCTTGAACAATTGCTGTTACTAGATGCCCATTTTCTAACTAAACTTGTATATTGCAAGTGAGAATAAATCATACATTTTAAAGTTATATAGTACATTTTTAAACATGTTTGAGATATTGTAAATGAATTTGGAGGTATATGCTTTAAACTTGTTTAAATACTTACATTTTAAGAAAAGCTTTTAAAAAAGTTTCAAGCCTTGTCATATATTTTGAAAGCTCATGCCCAAGTCTAAAATAAAAGCTTATATACAGACTCAGGCTTAAGCTCAAACTTTAGATTTATATTGCATTCCCAATTCTATTTAAGTAAAGCCTAGTTCATCCTAGTATATTTTCATACCTACTTTCTTTTCAATGTTACAATTATTTAGAAAGTATTTACATGAAAGATAATGATTAGAAATTTATTGTAGGAAGAAAATGAATGACATATTTAATTAGGACAAAAATAAAAAGACAAGTTTAAAATTCCTAACAAATAAAAGTTGTTCCTTTTAAAAACGGAAGTAATAATTAAAAAAGATGGCATCCCCAGTTCCAGTTACCACAAAATTTTTTTTTTAAAAAAAAGATATAACTCCAAATCCATTTGAGCTTGAGCCCCCATACCATTAAAAAAAAAAGCATGTGGCGTGTGTGATAGAAGGCAGGCTCCCGCGCGTAAGGAAGGAGGCCCCCGAGACCTGGGCATAAATGATTAGAGCAGCCAATAAACTTCCCATAAACAAATGAACACGTGGCATGTTTGTCGGCAGAGTAAGGGCACCTCAGCACCATCACGTGGTTCATATGGGACGTCCACATCATCCTTCTACCCCACAATCGATCTGCCCGCATTCATAACTTGTCCTCATCCCATCAGAGTCCCACATGTATTAAATTAAATTATTCATTATCATTATCATCATTAATATTAATTATAACTTTGATTCTATTTATAAATCATTTTTAATTAATTCTCATATATCAAGGAGAGTTAGTTAATTTATTAATTATGGACCAAATTTTCAATTTTTTCCTTATCTCTAATTGGTTTCAAAGAGCAATATGAATAAATTCTATTTGTTTATTACAATTAACAGAGATAAAAAGGTATAAAATGCATTTATTATTCTGAAACTAGACTTATAAATATGATCAAATTATTTTATCAAAAAATATTTATAAATAGGATCAGAGTAATAATTATTAAAAAATTTATGATTGAAAAGATTTTATATGTGGGAGGGGAAATTGACTTTTTCATATGAGAACTTGATGAAATGTTAGCGGATAGCAAGAAGTTGGAATAGATATCGAAAGGTAAAAAACGATGGCGTGCCAATGTGTAATTTTTATTTTGGGATAAGAATAATAATAATGGAGCGTATAATTAATGAGTTGGAATGGACTGGGGTTGACTCAAACCCTGAATTATATTCTGCCAAATTTTATATCTGGGCAAAATAAATGTGTCAAGAAAAATTGTGTTTAATTTATTCAACACGTGTGTTTTTAATTATAAATTTCTATGCCTGTATTTATTTGCTCATCATACTTACACGACAACCGATCACAAAAACTGTAAAATGTTTTAATTAAAAATATTCCTTCTAGTCCTAAATATAAGATAGCAATGTTATGGAAACCGGATCGGACCGGCCGGTCCGGCCCGGTAACCGGCGAACCGGCCGGTTGGCCGGTCCGGTTTCCAATTTTTAAAAAAAAAAATTTTTTTTTTAAATTTTTCCTTTAGAATTTCATACTATAAGTCTAAAATTTTCAATTTTTCACCGGTTTGGTCCCGGTTTAACTCCGGTTTGACCCACTGACCCTTAACCCAGTACCCCGACCGGTTCAGTACCCGGTCCGGGTTTTAATACCTTGTAAGATAGAGTTGATTTTTTTCAGAGAGATTGAATAATCTAAATAAGCTACTTAATCATATCATATGTTGTGTATCCTTAGATAATATATCAGTTTATTAGTCAAACTAATTAGTTTGAAAAAAATAAAAATATAAATACTCTAAAGTAATTTAATTAACTTCATTAATCTTTAAAAAAAATCAATTATATCTTATATTTAAAATCAAATGAGTATTTTATTTCCCTCATCATCAGTTCATCACAAAGACAAACTTTAATATGCCTTTTTTGTGCTGGCAAAAGAAATGAGTTTTTTTTTTTTGGTATATAAACATCAAGTCTTCGCTTGCTCACATATACTATTAATTAAAAAGTATGTTTGGGACAGCTGTGAGTATGAAATAGGATAAAATAGTGATAGTGCTTACATAAAATTCAACCCGACACATACATGTGATTCTAGAAGCCAGTTTGGGCACGTTCCTCTACAGGAAAAACGTGTGATTTTATTTTATTTTTTTTGTCCTTTAACCAACAACCCAATCTAGCCGCGCTAATTATAATTTAAGAGTCCCTATGTTATCCCAAAACAAATTGAGTCCCTGTGTCAAAAAGGGGATGCATTAAAGTGTTGGAAATTATATCCTAAGGATCAATCATTATATTTTGAACATTATTATTTTAATAAAATTTTTTCATTCTGTTATTATATTATTTGCATGTTAACTATGATAATTGTATCCTTGGATAATTCATAAAGATTGTCCTAAAATGTCCCTGATCGGTTATCTATGCGAGAGCAGAGATGAAACAAGATCAGTATGACTTTGATAAGATATGGAGATACGAATCAAAGTCTTAGGCATTTGTAAGAGTACAAGGTGCTGGACCGACCCACTATGAGAAAGCTACATGGATCAAGTCATAAGCTTTTTTCATGTATAACCACGTCACAATGCCCTTAGACCTGAGGTCATCATGGATTCCTACATGAGAGTTGTTAAGCTTTGAACTAGTCAAAAGTCATTTTTGACCGGGTGATGATAAAGGCTACAATCGGGCTTGGTGGTTTTTCATGCAGAGGAATATGAATGATCAAGATGGAATTTGTTCCTCACATTAGTAGAGAGATATTACTGGGCCCCTCGATGAGTGAGTCTGGGAAATGTATGGTCATACTATGATGAAAAGGAGTTTCCGTCTCTATTATCAGGCTACTCAGGAATCGAGAAAGTAATGGTCAGGAACAAGAGGATGACATTATCCATGCCTTATCCTTGATCGATATCGTGTGACAAAAGAGATGTGATATGGTTGTATAACAGGTTGCATCGTGATAACGATCCTCATATTAATTGGGTAGTCATAATGTCTTGCTAGAGGCCGCTTGCGACTTTTGGGTTAGTATAATTATTGGCCCACTGCCAACTTCATATGAGCCTACAGGGTCGCACACAAGAATGGCCCAACACGAAATAATGTTTAATTTAAGGTAGACTAATTTTATATTTATATATATATATAATAAAAAATTCATTAATAATATTATATAGATATATATTTTTGAAATATATATATCTTATATATATATACATATATATATGTACATATATATATATGTACATATATATATATATATATATTATATGATATTATTATATTGTGTTAGTTTTAAATATAATTTATTAAGATATATTAAATTTAATAACTAACATGATAGAAATATAGTATCTCAGATTTAATTTATAAAGATAAATTATATAAATTAAATCTAATGGCTCTTTATTTGGATTAAATAAATAGGTTAAATTAAAAATGTTGGACATATTTAATTTAAACTGAATTTATTTAATTAGCTCATCAAGATAATTAATAGTTAATTAATTTTGAAATTAATGATAATTAATTTTGAAATTTGAAAATAGCCCTCATAGGTTATAAACTTGATAGAGCAGATATATTGATATGCATATGAGAATTGAGAGCTGCAAGGGAAACCCTAGGAGACATTAGAGGCGCTAGCATGCAGTCTCAGTTGGAGAGCATTCGTGTAGATAGCGGTAGAGAGACCTGACGTGTTGGCTCCTAGTGATCATGAAAACTCTGAATCATCAAAAGGTATGAATCCTTCTAACTCGATTTAAATACCATTGATAGATCCTCGATTAGGATCAGTAAAAAATTTTTTTAACATAAACTTGCTTCCCTTGTTGATAAAGTCACACACTTCCTTTATATATCATTAAAACTATGTTTGGAATAGCTTTTATATATATATATATATATATATAAGTGCTTATTACGTAAGTTGAGATAAAATTTCTCTCACATATTTACCTCATATACCGTAAATCACAATTTATAAGCAATTATAAGTGAAAAATAAGATATTTCAAACGAACATTAATATTATTTATTTATGAGTAGATTGTTAGCTTTTAAGGTTGCAGTATTGCACCATTAAGATATTGTTTGAGGTGATAAGTGGTCCTAAATTATAAGGAGAAAAATATAAATTCAAATCACAAAAAATAAACTTATTAAAAGAGATAAAAATTATTTATGCTCTAAGTCTCAAAAAATGATTAATTTCAAGTTCAAAGTAGATTGAAGATTCATTTGATCAAATAGAAAAAAAAAACATGTGGTGTTCCTTAATTAAGACATGGAATAGAGAAATTCACAACACTTTTTCCGGTTTTCTCTGGCTTGAAAATTTTGAGTATATATTATTTTGGATTAAGGTGCAAACTTGTTTCGGAAGTTTTTGTTGAGGAGTAATATTATTCTGAAAGTTTTGTTAGATTCAATATTGTCCAAGAAGTATTAAAATGAAGTAATGTTACCATTTTCTATTAAAAATTTAATGGTCAACGTCAATTTTTTAACAGCCAATGTTAGTTTTTAACGATATCACTAGTACAAAATAGCCCTTTTGGACTGTAATATTTAGACCGATTATTGCGGATAAGATATAAAAAGCATGACTGGTGGAAGTTTTATAATTGTAAAGAACTTCTGAGATTGATTCCTAAAATATGCTGTCTAAAAGATATTATTTAGACCGGTAATATAAACAACCGATCTACAAAGATAAAAATAATTAAAATTTAAAACTTTTGGAGCTTTTTAGACTGGTTGTAACTAATAACGGGTCTAAAAGATAAAACATTTTAGACCGGTTATTTCTTATAGCGGGTCTAAAAGATGCGGAATTAAAAAAAAATATTTCCCCCCTTTAAGACCTGATGTTTGAAATAACCGGTATAAAAAGATGTATTTTTTAGACCAATGCACATGATAACCGGTCTAAAAAATCCCTCTATTCACTATCGCACGATTTACTATGAGCTTCTTCTCATCTCCTTCATCGCGTCTTGCTCCTCAATCTCCATCCCATGTCGCTCCTTGATCGCCCTCGCATGTCTTCATTGGCTTGCTCCGGTTACGTAGTTGATGTAAAATTTTTAATACTTAGAACTCATGTTCAAAACACCCGTTCTATTAGAACTCCAATCCCTAAAAATTCAATCAATTTCTTCTGCTGCGATCTAGCTCTCTAATATTCAAATCTTCGTTACTGCAACTACTTTGCTTGTTCTGATCTTCGTTGCCATGTCCTTACCTGTTCTCATTCGTTTTGGGAGATTGAGCACATTATGGCTTTTATTAGGGATGAATCTGTTTACAAACTACAAGCGCGTTGACTAAGTTTGGTGTCCGTGCTAAGGTAGGACTAGTTTTGAGGGATTTCTGTGCTCGCATAATTGCTTTGATTAAGGCCCTCACTTATGGTATTCCATTCTTTGTGTATTTAATCTCCCTGCCAGTTAGTTTTTCCATCTTTTTCAACTTCATTTCATTTCCTTCTCAGTTTCAATTGTGATATGCTTCTTTTCACAAATTTTGATGAGTTTTTTGACAAGTGTGCTCCCAAAGGCGAGTTTTCGAACACCCTATTTTGTAATACCATTTCTGTTTCTTGAAACTATGCTTCATTTCATTTTCAATTCGTGAAAAGGGTGGCAAAAAAGGTAAGTATAAGCTTTCAAATCTTGGTATGTTTAGTTTGAAGCTCTTTAGCCATGCCACAGTCAATTCTGCTCACTTAGCATTTTATGATAAATTATTTTCAGGCAAGAAAGAAAGAAAGAAATTATACTACAGGATCTTTTTGAACACTTGTATCCATTTTTTTCCTTCTCTTATGTTGAAATTGCCTTTGCTTAACTATTATTTTGATGTGTATGAACGAGCAGAGTTAAGCAACCTCTAGGTTTTAGTATCTTGTCTTTGAGGATAACTATGTCACTAGAACTAGAGACCATTATTCATTGAGGCATATATGTGATCAGTTTTACATTAGAGGTGTGCAAACTTCCACTTTTCCTTGGATTTAGTATATTACTATATTGTGCAATTTGTACTACATGTGTTTGTTGTTTTGGCCTAATATGTAACTCTCATGTGAAAGATCTGCAATAGTTCTCCTCCTTAAGATATATATAGGGTGTTTTTGGAACAGCGATTGTCAATTGGGCTTGTTTCAATTGGGCTTGTTGTGATATTACTTTTGATAAAAGCTAAATTATGTAATGTGATTTATGTTTGGATTGGCGATTGTCAATTAGGCTTTTGCAAAAAAAAAAGTGTGTGTTTGGAATAGCGATTGTCAATTGGGCTTTTGTGATAATGATAAAAGAGAAAGTAATTAAAAATTATAAAAAATTTATAATAGTTTAAGTTGGAAATTAGACAATTAAAAATGCACAATCTAATTAAAATAATATTACATAACCAATTAAATCTCATGTTCCGTACAATTTGATCTCTAATTGAGTCACGAATTTGATTCATTTCAGAGGAAGATCCCAATGTTCATTGAAATTTGTAAGTCATGTTCGACCAATTTATTACACAAGCTATAAAAGACATGTTTTTCCACTCTAAACATGTCATGACAGCGTGAACCATGTGTTGCCAATACCTCTTGCACCCAGTCATGACCGGTGCGTGTACTTGTTTTTCGCGGTTCTTTACACATAAAAGGCACCCAATATTGACAGATCAATGCAGTCAATCGCTCATACTCATCTACTTCATTATTTATAAGAGATATAAGTCAAGACTCATCATCTTCCTCCACCATGTCAGGTAAGTATTGATTACTCGAACTTGCCATTGATTATGTACCCTGAGTGTGATTAAAAATTCAAGTATGAGTAATTGAATGAAAAAAATTCCTAATAAGAACTCAATAGATTATAATAACTAGCATAAAATTTTAACTTCACACTGAACAAAGCTAAAGCAAAAACAATGAAACCGAAATTCACTTAAAGAGCAATGGCTATGCATGAAAACGATGAGCATAAACTTACCACAACAACAAATCTTCATACACACTTTATCAACAGAGTCAAGGCCAAAAACTCTGTGGAATAATTAACAACGAAGCACTAAAAAATTCCTCTTCTCCATAGGAAAAATTCCAGGCAACAGAACCAAAAAAAAATCTGATTTTGCATGCAACCAATAACATCTCATGGTTTTGGTCAGTCATGAATCAAGCATATAGACGGAAACAGAGAAGGAAACCAGAGCAACCGGCCAAAAGAGATCATCGAAATATTGATAGAGACGGAGAAGGAAACCAGAACAAAATTCCAGACGACGGATCTAACATACTAGCTGAGCACACATGGTTTGGCATGAATCAAGCATTATAGGAACTCGTATGAAACTTTAGGTGTAGGGAGATATCATGGTTAAATGAGGCTTTAAAGCTTACCGGCCAAAAGAGATCACCGAATCGGAGCAGATCGATGAGAAGAAAAGCTTCAACTATAGATGGACACTTGCAACTCAGCAAGCTGAAATGGTCTTCGATGAACAGATCGGCTACCGTCAAGTCAACACCTTTCGAAACTGAACCACAATAGACCACCGGCCTTCAAGACCACCGGCCGGAGTTGAAAACCCAAGCCTACTTTGACGGAGACGGAGAAGGAAACCAGAGCGACCGTAGGAAAGAAGCCCACAAGACGCAGCTGAAACCCACGCCGGAAACCAACCTTCACTGCCTGAAACCAGCTACAATCGCCGCCGTAAGAGGGAGCGTCACGTGGGGGCTGTGTGCTTGGATGTCGAAGGAAGAACAGAAGAGAATGATAAGATGGCCGAGAGAGAGAGAGAATGTGAGTTGAGGGTAGGTGAAAATTTTTAAAATGTAATTAATGCTCAAATGATAACCTATCGGGCTTGTTCTATAAGCTCTAAAGATCAGCTTTTAACCAATCGTGATAAATAAATCATAAGTCCAATTGGCAATTGCTTCAACCAAACACTCACTTTTGTTTTCTCAATTGGTAAATGGGCTTCTCTCATGCAATCGGGCTTTTAGGGGGCCAAAAGCCCTCCCCAAACACACACATAGGAAAAACAAAATACAACACTTTTTCTTTGTTTTGCAATCTTCCTAGTTTATCTATCATCAAAAGAAGATTCTCTTTGCAAAATCTGCATAATGTTTTTTGCAAGAGATTGCTGGTATGTAGGGAAGTGTTTTGTAATTATTAATTGTTAGCAAGCCCTATAGAGGACTTTTGTGAGAAAATGCATAATTAGGGAGGGTATTTCCAATACTATTGTGATATGATTTTTGAAGTAATGAGAAATGGTAACTTGTTTTTTGATTGTGAAATTCCGAAATGATTTAATATTTTTTGAGATTTTACTTAAATTTTGCTTTCTACAACTCAAAATTGAGACTTTTTTCCATGTTATAAATTTGGTAATTTTTTACTCGTTTGTTTCATAGTGTTCTTGATAGTTTCTAGATCATCCAACGAATGGTGTTTGTGTCAAATATCTCAACTAGACGTGTATCTGTTCTATAAACTGCTTGTGAAGCTTTATTTGGAAATTTCTATATTGTTAATACCTTAATACCTTATCATGTGTTGATGGTTAGTTTGCATGGAAGTAGAGCACTATAAATATAATTCATGCTTCTATTATTTACATAAAAACTATATGACAACATCTCGAATTTTAGTGCCGCAAATGCCTTGAGACTTACAAGAATTGGGAGCACTATCAATATGTTTTGTTTATAAATTATTTTTATCATTTTAATTTAAACCAATTGTCAGGTCTATGTCCATGTCATTATAACGTTATAAATTTTGTTTTACAAGTTTAGTTGCATAGTATCTTAAATTGTATTATGATAGTTGGGAGGAATTATTAGCCATTCACCCAGAATTTATGTAATGGTAAAAATTATGAAGCATTTTTTTGTGTTTTGGTATGAAGCATTTTTTTTTGTATTGGAGCTTATTTTTAAAAATAATCTTCAATACAAAAAAGGCCCTATTTATTTTTTTAAAGAAAATTTTACTTTTTAGACCGGTTGTAATTAGAACCTCTTTTGTGAACCAGTCTAAAATGTCACGCTTTTTAGACCTCATTTTTGCGAACAGGTCTAAAAAGTCATACATTTTAGATCGTTGTATCTAGACATGTTCCAGAACCAGTCTAAAAAGTGATTTTTGCACTAGTGATATGGGGCAATATTGCTACATTTTGAAATTTTCAAGGTGACATTAAATTTGAAAAAACTTTCAAGATAATATTGCTCATCAACAAAAATTTTCAGGACAAATTTACATCTTAACCCTATTATGTTTAATTTCGATTCGTTGAAGTCACCATAAAATCAGACGCACATGCATGATGATATGTGTATGTAGGCTTGTTTTAAAAATATGAAGTAAATGTGACTATAAGAATAACGCACCGGTTTTTCAATAAAAAACACAACTATATATTACTCCTCCGGTCCTAATTATAAGATAAAATTGATTTTTTTAGAAAAATTAAGGAAGCCAATTAAATCAATTTAGAATATTTATATTTTTATTTTTTTCTTCAAACTAATTAATTTGACTAATAAACTGATATAAAATCTAAAGATCCTAAACATATAAATACTCTAAAGTGATTTAATTGGCTGCCTTAATTTATCCAAAAAATTCAACTTTGTCTTATAATTAGGACTGGAGGGAATATTTTATATCTCATAATAAATAAATAAATAATAAATATGAGACTCTTGTTAATGTAGAGTAATCGGTATATAATGGTTTAAAAATGTAAACACGTGTACAAGAGTTGAATCCGCGCTTTGATCCATACCACATTTGTGAATGCGGTTGCCTTCAAATTTTAAAAGTAAAATAGGACCTTTCTAGGTGTTTGATGGTATGATTTTTACAATTCTTTAACCAGTGATATTTTTGCATTCTAGAAGCTGAGAAAGAAGAAATGTTTCTTGACAAATTAATTAGTTGGTGTTGGATACTATTTTATAATTAAATTTAAATCAGATTGTGTCCTCCATATAGTTAAGGAATTTTATTAATAGTTTACTGCTTTAATACTGATTTTTTGTTTTTCAAAGTTGGATTTTTTAAATTATACATATAAAACTATATATATAAATTATATATGAACATCCTTATAGATGCACCTCAATTAAAATTTAAACAATGTTAATAGCAACTTGTCCTAGAGACAACATTACCCACCATGCTTTGACTTTTGTTTAAATTAAGCTATCTTTTTTTTTTTTATCGATTTAAATTCAGCTATCGGGGTGGACTGTGTGCATTTAAATTGATTGTGACAAAAAATGAAAATTTAGACAAATGTCACATAATTTTGCATATCATACGTTATATATATATAGATATACATCTGATGCACATATATATTAGATGCTATGTTTAATACATGTGCCTTATTAGTATTACATAAATGTAGAGTCAAGAGTCAATAAATTAATTAATAGTTAGTACTTATAATTTATGAATAATATAATTTTTTATAAACTTTAATGTTTTAAGTTGATATTAATTTTAACATTGACCAGGTAACATGATTCAATAAAATGTTAGAAGTGCTAGGAAAGCTGGGGAGTTATGGGGAAGGTTTGTTAGAAAGGTATGTGTCAATGATTGGTCGGGTCGCAGACATGTGAATGCACATTAGGATATTCCATACTTGCGTCGAATCTTCATATATCATATTCATTTTTTATTTCACGATTTTTATTCCATTTCATTTCTTTTTACACACACACACACACAAAATACAGTTTTAATTTTTAATTACTTGTTTTCCACATCGCTTGTTTCTTCTCTATTTTTAATCGCTAGGTTTTTGTCGTAGTGGAAGCAGGGTTTTAATTATTATTTTCACATATCCCAAAATGCTACTCCCTTCGTTTCTAATCCTAAGACGATTTGAGATTCGAAATGACAGTTAATAATAATAAGTGTTTTAAAATTATAACTCCTTTTTTATTAAAATATTCTTATTTATGACAAGAAAGGAAATAAGAAAATTATTATAATAAGGGGAATTGTATAAGAGAGATGATAAGGAAATAAATATTATAGAAGTAATATATTTTTGGGGTTGTGGAATTTTATTATATTGACATTAAATAAGAATAATTAAATAAAGGTAAGGTGGGAAGTAAGAGAAGTAAAAAAACAAAGCATTATTTGAATGTTTTTTATAATTTAGAATGAAGCATGTATGACGGTTGTTTCTTGTACTATGGAATGGAGGGAGTAATAGTTTAGCCAATTAGAGTTACCAAAATTGGTATTTAATTGCCCTAAACAAGACCTGAAAATGAAGACGTTGTTTTAACCTATTATGTGCCTGTTTGGATTAGTGGTGGAGAAATGACTTTTTTTACCATCTGAATTTTGAAAAAGTAAGGTAGGATTAAAAGTGAAAATGTAAATGTGATTTGTGTTTGGATTAGCGGTGTTAGAAGTGACTTTTTTTCTAAACTTGAACTTGTTTGGATTAGAGTTTGAAAAGGCCGTTTAAATGCAAAATGATCTAAAAGAGCATGGATGCTACTACCACCGATCCTAATTATAAGACAAATTTAACTTTTTTTTGAAAAATTAAGGAAGTTAAATAAATTACTTAATTATATCATATGTTATGTATCCTTAAATTATATACTAATTTATTAGTCAAACTAATTAGTTCAAAAAAAAATATAAATACTCTAAAGTAATTTAATTAGCTTCCTTAATTTCTTTAAAAAAGTTAACTTTATCTTATAATTATGACCGGATGAAGTATTGAATACTATATATATATATATATATATTATGAGACGTGCAGTGGGATAAAAAGCAATGCAAATCAGCTTCACAAATAAGCTACGGTTGGGATAAAAGCACAGTGGAGAAAAAAGCTTTGCCAAACAGTCTAATATTGTCCAATAGGTTTTTTTTTATTCAAACTGTGCGTTTACCAATGACTAACGCTTTGGCAAACAGAACCTATGACTATCGAGATGGATCGGGCCAAAAAAGAAAAAAAGAAAAAGAAAAAGATTATTGAGATGGAAAGAAATTTACAAAAGAAAAAATGAATCTGAAAATTTTGCTATGAAAGTATATGCCGGGAGAAAAGCATTTTTATACAAGAGTACAATATTAAGCTTTTTCTTCAATAAAGTTCCCCCTCCCTTTAGAATTTCTTTAAAAGGAATTTTCTTCTTTTAAAAGCATTTATTTTTAATTATAAAAAAAGCAAACCCTTAGTTATGTTCTTAAGGACTAAAGAAGACAATCTTTTTTCCAGAATGCATGTGCAGTTTCGCAAATCATACATACATATTCAACAAATCCTACCACCATTCATAAGTATTTACCTTCATACAAAAAAAAAAAAAAATCGAAAAAAACACTTCATACAAAAAATGACGTAACGTTAGTTTATTTTTCTCGATTCATTTCTAATGACAAATTTATTATATAATTTGATTAAAAAATTAAACAGTTATTATCATATCATAAAAAGATTATACCATTACCATAAATACAATACAACTCAATTATATATACAATTTTCCGGGCAAAATATATATATATATATATAGAGAGAGAGAGAGAGAGAGAGAGTGAGAGAGAGAGAGAGAGAGAGAGAGAATTTTTTTAACCATCAAAATTCCCGCTACCTAAGGCGGATTAAGCTTTATGCTAACATCTATGATCTATCATCTCCATATTTAGGGCTTTTTTATGGACATGAAGTAAACATTTAAAAAAAAATACAAAAGTACTACCCGTGGGAGGTATTTACTAACATAATCCACTAAAAAGTATTTACAGTTAGAACGAGTTAAGATTTATACATAAATCGTTTGCACCAAGAACAACTTTTAACTCGTGACAAATGTGACATTTATTTATTTTTTGATTAAAAAGTGAAATTATTTACTGTTTGAACGATTTTAGGTTTGTCCCCTCGTGAGTTTTGATGGAGAGGGAGTGGTCAATGATGGCTAGGGAGGCGAAGAGGTTAGAGGCTGCCACTGGTGAAGAATATGAAGAGGTCACTGGTGGTTGCAGTTGGGAAAACGGCCCGGCCCTTGATGGGTTCGGGTCTAAACAGGCCGGCCTATTTTGGCCAGAGTATTAAAAAAGTACAACGAAAGGGTGCCCAGCCTGTTTATTAAAAGCATGCGGGCTTTAGGCCCGTTTACCTTTTTCCTTTTTTTTTGCTGTGTCTTTTTTTTTCTCTTATTCTCCTAAAAACTAAAATACCTAATTTAAAATATAAATATTATTCAAGTTTAATAAAATACAAACACTAAGACTTAAGTCCAAACCATAATTAATCTTCAAAACTAATCAAACAAGTCCACAGCCACAATCAAACAAGTCTAAAAACTTCAAATGTCAGTAATAATAGAATACATGATTTGGATTTTGGCGTATATATATAAAAAAAGAAAAAAGAAAATCAAAGAAGAGAAGCTTTAAATGAAGTATGAGTAAATATGAGAGCATTTCTAATCTGAGAGTTATGTTAGGTTAACTCTATCCCCTGACTACTATGTGTTACCCTATGCCTAGTTTAAAAAAAAAAAAAATTAAATGGGCCTAAAAGGGCTGGCCCTGTTAGGGCTGCCTCCTTTTTTTGCCATAAATTATAAACTCGGCCCTTGACAGGTTCAGGCCTAAACGGGCCGGCCTGACAGGCTCGACCCGAAATCCCGACTCTACTGATGGTGGAGATGACAAAGACGAAGATGGTGGAGATGACGGGAAAGGAAAACAACAAAGATGAGAGGAGAGGTGGACAATAGTGGTGGATCCAAATTAGAAGTGGATGAGACCGGTTATGTGATTTTGGGAGTATTCCTATATTTTCACCTAAAATATTGAGGGTTTGTTTGGTATAAGGGGAGGGGAAGGGAGGGAAAATGGGTGGAGGGAAAATTTTTTTTAGATGGATTTAAAAAAATGAAAGACGTGGGATATGAATTTTTTAATTAAATATTCTTACTCTCTAATTTTATATATTATCTATATTAAAATTTTGTAACCCCACTTCTTTAATTTTTTTAAATCCAATTCATTAAAATTTTTCCTCCCCTCTCCTTCCTTACAAATCCTTCATATCAAACAGACCCTTAAGGGTAAAAATGAAAAAGACATTTAAAGACTTGACAAGGAATGCTAATATCCATTCATAAAAGACTATAAAAGGGAATTACCAAAAAAAAAAGGTACAATCTAAAATTACCATTGTAATATCATTATTACCACGTAAAAACCCCACCAAACACACAAACTTCACGGTAATACAAGTTAAATTATCCTTGTACGGCTGCAATGATGTAACAAATTGACTCTAAATCTCACATCCTTCTTATCCACACTTCTATTTTTTCCTTTAATTTCTACTTCCATTGCATCCCTTAAGTTTACATATAGAGACTACATCGTTCTTGATATAATAATTAATTAATTTTTTATTGAGAGATTAAAAAAATTAAATAAATAAATTAATTATAAAATATGCTATATTTTTTTTGATTATATATCAGTTTAAAAATTAGATAAATTAGTTTGATATAAAGACAATGAATATAAATATTTTAAAATCTAAACTAAAATATTTAATTTTTTTTAATTTATCTAAAAATTAAATAAATTTTATATTAAGGATAAGGCTGAATCAAAATGAGGTCAAAACCTCACCGATCGGGAGCCTCAGGTTTCCTAGGGAAGGAAAGTTGGTTAGCGAGAGGATTGGATTGGGAATTCTCAACACTCAACTTTCACTTTCGTTTGCCCACGGGGGCTTGGTCCGGTGGTTAAGACAAGGGAGGCAAAGATTCCCTCCCGCCACCTGGGCTCGATCCCTGGGAAGTTCCTCCCAAGAGGCGACTCCGGATTAGTCTGCACCTTCGGGTGTGGGATACCGGAGGAAGAAATTCAAGAAAAAAAAAAAAACTTTCACTTTCGTTTTTCACTGAAAGTAAATTTAGAAGTCGTTACTTCTCACCGCTGCCAAATCAGAACGACGGCTACAACATCGTCGCGCGCGTTACGATTTCCAAACGATACTGTAAATTATGCAAAAATAATGAGGAAAAAAAAAAAAGGAATTTCCGCTTTTTAAAAGGTATCTTATTTTTGTACGCTTTGCGTTATCGATCTTTTAAAAAAAATTGTTCTATTTTTGTGTGGATGCAGTCGCCGAAGCTGTGGCTTTCTTCCTCTCTCCCGTTTGGCTGACGATCTGACGTTCACTTCCCTTTCCTCTTCGAACCCACCAATCACATACCAAACATAGAAACCACTTGTTCGTCTGCTTCCGCTTCCGCTTCCCCTCAATACTCCGAAACCAGCGTTTCTAGATTTCTCTTTCACGAGACCGGCGTGTCTCTCTGTTCTGATTTCGGTTTCAAGCTTCCTCCATTTCTTTTTCTCTTTTTGCCAATGCTTTCTGTTTTTGGGTCTCATTGTATACGCAAACCTCTATTTATGTTCTTACAGATTCTATTGATGTAATATCTTGAGACTTTTGTTGTGATCATAAAGAAATTCTGGCTGTTTCGTTCAATTTTTGTTGCCGTGCTTTCTGTTTTCGTGTTTTGGAATTTCTCTCTTGGTGATTCGGTCGGAGAACCCGGCCTTTCCGAGGCTCGGGATCTGAATTCTGATGGAGCTAGCGAATGAGGAGCAGCGGAGCTGTATTTCCGATGGAGCTGACCTCATGTCCGACTATATGCAGAAGTTCAGCCTCTATGAAACTCGATCGGTATAGCTGACTTTTCCCCCTTCTATGTATTGCAAATCATATCTGCATTTCTCTCGGCGTATTTTCTTCTCCACATATTGAGAAAACGATTCCTATGTGCATTTTCTGTTGTTACAAATTTTTTGTTCGCATTCATTTGCATGTATTGAAGTTCCCGCGGGTTGTTCATGATGCTTTAGGTGCAGCAAAAATCTTAATAATTGTTAGAAGACAGCATTTTCAGTCATTAGTGTATTGGAATTCACCTTCTTTCCACCGAGAAGGTGGATATGTTCATGTCAATAGAGCTTTCGGTTCAATATAGTTGTCCATTTAGATTCTTGATTCTCATGTTTTTCAAGACTACTATGAACCAGATTTTCCACTTCTTCTTTACTGGTCCAGCAAATACCAGCATCATAATAAATGTCCTCTCATTGTTTCTGCGTTCTTCCCACGGCTTGTGATGGTAAATATATGCTGAATTTTATATCTTAGCGTAAAATGATTTTGCAGACAAATGGCAAACTTATTGATTCCACTGTTTTACAGCATTTACTACGCTGCATATACTATTTTAATTTTTTTAAGGTTTACATGCGTGCAAGGGTTGATTGATGTCCACTTTCTAGTCATTTGGCGGTAATTTTTTCATTTGGCTCGACTGTTATAAACTTAACTGTAACTTCTATGGATTGTTTAGGTAAACTTTGACTTCGCTGGCTAGTTTTTAAACATAGAAGCCAGAGCTTTGCCTTTTAATTTTTTAACTTATTCTAACATGTATCACTTCTTTAGATATTGTGCCTTTTAGTTTTGAAATTTTAGCAGTTGCAAAAGTAATATTCAATGTTTCTTTCTTGTCGGCAACATTAATTAGTCATTTGAGTTTCTGGAAATTTTAATGAAAATGGGGAAAGGTCAAAAAAGGAACTGATATCTTGGAATTAAATATTGCTTTCTCCTTCAGGAAGTGGAATTCAAAAGTAAAATTGTCATGATTTTCAACCGCAAAACACATCCTTTATCTGGTCACACTTGTCTCTTCTTCATCTTTCTCTGTCTATTTCGCATGCTTTTTTGTCTCACCATGCTTCAAGGACGTTATGATAGGTAATATAACGAGAAGCAAGCTGATTTATCAATTGTAGGATGCTTTTAAACTTGGGATATTGCATGAGTGGTCATTTGCTTTTCATGGAATAATTATATAACCATTCATTTCTTATCTTCATTAATGTCATGAATTGCTTAGATCATTCTTCTGTGCACAGAAATTTTATATGGTTGGAAGAGATAAGAACAGAACCTTTTGGAGAGTCTTAAAGATTGACAGATTGGAGCCATCTGAACTAATCATCTCGGAAGATTCTACTCTATTCTCGGAATTAGAGTGTTGTGACCTTCTAAGACGAATACATGAAGGAAACAAGTCAACAGGAGGTCTTAAATTTTTGACCAAGTGTTATGGAATTATTGGTATGTTGATACGTCCCATGTACTATATAAGCTCGACATTGTTAATATTGTTAATTTATTATCATTATGATTTAAAAAAAGTAGATATCTGCCATCAAGTACATAACATGTAGGGGAATCTTTATGAAACACCCCCTTGTATGGTGTTAGGTGTAAAAGAGAATTCCACGTCATGTTGGTAGTGAATTTGATAGTTTATTCCTGAATCTACAATTAAATTATGTCTTATTATTTATGGTTGATTTGACTTGAAACTAGATTATATCCATCAACTGATGATTTGTTTCTTCTTTTGATCCAGGATTTATCAAGTTTCTTGAGCCATACTACATGCTGATCATTACTAAACGGAGGAAGATTGGCACAATTTGTGGGCATACAATTTATGCTATCTCAAATAGCCAAATGATTCCGGTTCCACATGCTTCTGTGCGATCCAAGATGGCTTATTCTAATGATGAGAACAGGTCTTTAGTTCATTCTGCAAGTAAATGTAACATGTCTATGTTGCTGAAAAAGGGACATAAAAGAGTAGCATTTAGAATTATACCCTGTCCAATGCACTTAGACGAGATGGATGTTATATACTATAGTTGTTTCTTTGAATTCATATATTAATATTTAGTGAAAACATTCTATCAAAGCATCATATTCATCTAGCATTGAACTTCTACAGTGTGAGGGGCTTTCTGTGTATTATGTAGATAATAGTTTCACGTTGGTGTACATACACAATGTGGGGTTCCTCAGAACCTCTTCATTTTTCTATGGTACAATCCATTTGTCTCTTTTGAAGTAGAATTATGCTTCTTCAATACGTTGGTTTCATGTTCTACATTCTATTGCCAGTTCATTTCCTGCAAATGTGCAGGGGCAATCTTCATTGCTGTTGTGATGTAAATCTAACATTTTGAGTGAGCCAAGGTATCACCAGGGTTTCACTGGGGAGATCACTTTCTTTCCATTTTACATTTTTTGTTGCACTTGTGGCTCCATAAGTTGTTTTTGTGACCATTTTGTTCTTTTCCTTCTCCTCTCCATGGTATGAAACATCTTATTAATGGACTTTGTTCTTTCTTCTCTTGTGACTTAGATACAAGAAGCTTCTATGCAGTGTGGATCTTACGAAGGACTTCTTTTTCAGCTACTCATACCATGTCATGCATAGTCTTCAAAAGAACTTATCAGATAATAGTCCAAGTGGACAATTACTTTATGAAACATTGTTTGTTTGGAATGAGTTCTTAACTCGTGAAATCAGGAATATTCTGCAGAACGCTTCCTGGACAGTTGCCTTAGTGTATGGCTTTTTTAAACAGGTATGTACGAAGTCACCTTTCGGGGTTAATAGATGTGAATAACAGGGACTGTTGAAGGGAGATGATTGATAGGGTTTTTAATAATACTAGCCACTTGTAGATGTTTCTCTTTTTGCTTTTCTTCTCCCCCTTTCTATCTTTAATTCATGTTGTTTATACAAGTGTACCTCTATCATTGTAGTACGAATAAACCCTTCTTGTCACTTTTACTCATACCAGATCATTATAATGTTCCAGTTATCTTTTGTTGGGATATTCATTCCTCAACACTGATTTGAAGGTTAGAATGACCCTTTGATATGCAGGGCATAGTTTTAAAGCCTTATTGCTGGGTAATTTAATGATCTGCTTATTATAAAGGCTTTAAAGCCTTTCACTGATTGTGCCAGTAAAATTGCATTCATGCTAGAATATCTGTTGCCTAAGATTTGGTATCTTCTTTTTCATAAGTACTCTGTTTCATTATATGCCATCCAGGTCAAACTTTCTATATCTGACAGGGAGTTCAATTTAACGATCATTGCTAGGCGTTCGCGGCATTATGCTGGCACCAGGTGTGCACTACTTTTATCCCTTTGAGTTAGCCATACAATCGATTAACTAAAGCTACAATCTACTCACAGCCGTTTGCTTTTGTTCCAGGATACAAAATACAAATCTTTATATGTGCCCTTAACAGTTTGCAACAATATCTTTGAGTTTTGAATGATCTTATGGTTTCCATGCTATATATATGCTTGTTTTTCCATGCATTTGAAATTATTTGATGCATGCACCGTGTTTTCTTGTGAAGATGATTTTTTATTATTCTTTATTCAGAATTTAATTGTCTTTTTTATTTTCTTTTTTCATGAAATAACACTCACTTTTATTTCTACATCTTCTGGTGCAGATATTTAAAACGAGGAGTGAATGAAAAGGGTAGAGTGGCTAATGACGTTGAGACAGAGCAGATAGTCTTTGAAGATGCTCATACTGGATGCCCCATCCAAATAAGTTCTGTGGTGCAGATCAGGGGTTCAATCCCTCTTTTCTGGTCTCAAGAGGCCTCTCGATTGAATATAAAACCTAACATTATATGTATGATATGGAACTATTTTGCATAGTATGTCATTTGCATGTTGTATATGTTGTACTGACTATGGCTCTTTTCCTCAGTATCAAAGAAGGACCATAACTTCGAAGCCACAAGACTTCATTTTGATAATCTTGTGAAAAGATATGGAAATCCAATTATCATTTTGAACTTGATTAAGGTAGGATTTCCCACATATGCAACAAAACTTTTTATGGCATTGGCACTGTTAATTTTGCTGTGTTTTGTCAACTATAGGATTTTTTCCATACTTTTTGGTTCTTCTAATTATTTTCTGTTTTTTAAGACCCATGAGAAGAAGCCTCGAGAAACTATTCTTCAAGAAGAGTTTACAAATGCTATTAAGTGTATTAATAAGGATTTGAAAGGGGAAAGTCGCTTGAGGTTCTTTAACTGGGATCTGCATCAACATACAAGACGGTAGTTTTCTCTTCCCTTGTTGTTCAACTATGTAAGTGTTTCTTGGGTGTTATTTGACGTGTGATTAAACAACTGACTTTAGCGGCAAAGCTTCTAATGTCTTGACACAACTGGGAAGAGTTGCTGCATACGCTTTGAGGTTAACTGGCATCTTCTGTGGTGAAGTAATTCCAATTCCAAGTCCAGAGGGATTGCTACAATACTCCTTCTCAGAGTACGTGTTATTACAGCAACTTTTACTTTATTCATTCACGCCCTTTATTTTATTCTGTTTCTACAACTGAAATGTGCGGTGTTCTTGTTTCTCCTTTATAGGCAATCAGAATTCACAATATCTTCCCTACCTTGCATGTATCTGTTTTCTGAGTAGTTCTTATAGGGAAAAAATTGAATTTATGTAGGACCTTCATAAGCTTTTACTTTATATGCATCACTGTTTGGTGTTTAATTGAAAAGGTAAGTTGAAATTTTTCTCTAATATTTCACTTGTTGATGCATTTCCCTTGCATGGATGCATCTATGGTATATTTATTAAATAAGATGCTTAACTCGATGAATTTATTGTAAAAGAACTCCCAGTAATTTTCCAGCCAGTGCATTACGGCATAAGACAAACTGTTTTTGCTTAGAAACACTTTCTAGTAGCCAAATAAATGAACATTTTATTTAATGCAATGCATGACAATAATTATATTGCTGATTTTGGATATAATGTAATGCAGGAATAAAAATATCAGTGATCAGTGCGTCCCAGAACAAGCTAGCCTGAGTGAGGAGACAGTTGATGGACAAGTAGAAGCTGACAATTATTATTGTAACATTGAACTGCACAAAAATTACGGGGTCAAACCTCAGCTGTTTCAAGCAGGGGTCTTAAGAACTAATTGTATAGATTGTTTAGATCGTACCAATGTTGCACAATTTACTTATGGACTAGCAGCGCTTGGATGCCAGCTACAAGCTTTAGCACTTATGGAATCTTCACACATAGACCTTGACAACCCTCTGGCGAGAGAGCTAATGGCAGTCTATGAGTCCATGGGCGATACATTAGCACTTCAATATGGAGGTTCTGCAGCGCACAATAAGGTATTCTTTCAAACATTTAAGGTTTATGGATTATGAAATATAGCGTGACACAAGAAGCGAGAATGATTTTATTAAATGTCTAGTATATGCACTTATGCAGCTAACTGATAATCCCCATCCCCAGGTTAATTATGTTAGTTTCCAACATAAGTTTTATCTTTGGGCACAGTTTCAGATGCTTGTTTCCAAGTAAATTGAATTGTTTGTGTTACTATAAATTCCCCAATTTACATGTATGAATATGAAATCTTGAACACAACTTTGTAGCGACGTGCTGTGTAGATTTTTCCTTTTCCTTTTGAGTTGAGGTTTTAAAGGTTTTTTTTGTAGATTATGGGGCAGTGTAATTCCTATAGACCATGAAAATTTCTCCAGGCTATTGATGTTGAAATATAGACTGTCATGATTACTTGTGCTGTTTCTTAGTAAACACTTCTCTTAGTTAAAAACCTTGGCCTGATTTTAGGGCTTCCTTATCCGAACATTTTGCACTTGGTCCTGCTGTACAGATATTCTCAGAGAAGAGAGGTCAATGGAAGGCAGCAACACAATCTCAGGAATTTATTAGAACCCTACAGCGTTATTATAATAACACCTACTTGGACGGTGACAAACAAAAAGCAATTAACATGTAAGTGTTTTGCAGTACTTTCATGATAATAAGGATCACTGGATAACGCAAGCTTTGAATTTATCCAAGTTGTGTTAGAATAAAAAGTTTGACATTTCTTATTTACTGTTTATGTTGCCCAGATTCTTGGGGCATTTTCAGCCACAACAGGGAAAGCCAGCATTGTGGGAGCTAGATTCAGATCAGCACGTTCATTTTGGGAGGCTTGGTCCATTTTTTGGTGGTAACAATGTTAGGTACAGAGTTTGACTTTTGATGCATACCTGTTTTTTTCTTCCATTCCATTTACCATGGCTTTTGAGTGGTGGCTTATTCTGATGAAAAAAATAGTCTATAAAAGGAAAAAAACAAGAAATTAAAACCTACCAATATATGCTATATCTATGCATTTATGTTCTCTTAGATTTGCTCCTTTCATGTGCTTTGCTACATCTGACTTTTCCCCAGGTTAATCATCAAATTGAAAATAGCAGTCAAGCACAATGATGGAAGTTGATGATTTTGTGATTTAAGGAAAAAACTAGTGATTGTGTTACTTCATGTTTCGAGATTTAAAATTATGAAGCATTTAAGTAGGTCAGAGGCCTCGAGGTGGTATGAGTCAAAGCATTCCTTTTTTTGTCCCTGTACAGTCTACTCAAAAAACAAAATGGCCTTCATTCCTATCAAATTGCTGCTACTAGTACAGAGAGGCCTCAAATGTATTATTCTAAAATTAGATGTCTTTCTCAGGTAGTTGAAATGTGGTGTGGTCAGCCTAGACTTGTGACATTTGTATGGACAATACTTTAGGGAGAGAAGTTTCATTGTCAAATACATTTTGCATGTGTGAGGATGACGGTGGTTGAATACTTGGCTGTATATCCTTTATTTGTCTCTTCAACTATTATTCTCTAAAAAGTCTTTTTGGCAGGTCAATTTTTAAAAGATCTCTATCAGCTGGAAATATTCCCCGTGGAGATGATGCAACAATCAGGAACATGGATATTAGGCGTAATCACCACTCTCGTGAAAAAATAGTCAGCCATTGTCTTTCAGAGTCTACTCCAGATATTTTCACTTGTGGAAGTGATCTTTGTCACTGCAGGTATGGTTAAATTACATTTTTGATGCTATGCCTATATAGTCTATTGGCTGCTTATATGTGTGTAAATTTTGGGGGGTAGGCTAACTAATGGCTATCTGTTGAATGCAACTATTTAAATTCTGAAATCCGAAGTTTGTTTTGCAAAATAAGGAAAGAGGAAGAGTAGGGGTAAGTTAATGAACCACCTTGAACGGCTGCCTGTGCAGTTTCCTGGATAACGAAAGCTTCAATTTGTTGATATTTAATCAGTGATTATTTTCCTTACTCTCCTTTCTGTCAAATCAAATATTTATCATGTAAATCAAATAAAGATGAGAATTGGCCAAGCAGTATGGTTGCAACAAGTGATATATCCACGGTATTTTGTATGCCTTATCATGCAAGCCATCCAAATCCTTTTCATTAATGCTTTGTCAATATCTTACAGGCAGATATATAAAAGAATTCTTGAGGAATGGTGTGATGAAAATGGTCATATTTGTTATGATGAACATGGAGACGCTTGTGACTGGTCAAATTTCCCTGATCTTGACGGGCTTTCTTCTTCTGGAAATTCTTGTGAAGAGGAATTACTTGAAAGGTAATTCTTGTGGTAATACTATTCATTTTACTTTGCCACAAGACGAGTTAAAAGACTTTAATCGGTTACTACAAAATTATGTTATATTATTGCTGAATTTCTATTTTTTCTTGTTTGACTAAATTAATTCATGAGAATTATGCCAATATTGTTGACGGTAGTTATGAGATTGGAGCCTGTCTATCGAGTTCAATTTCTGTTATGACTGGAAACTGATACTCATGGCTACAGGTCAACCAGCATCTCATCAGAGAATATTGTGAATGAACTAAGAACTGAAACAACCGCATCTGCAAGTGAATCAGGATCCAGTATGAAGGTCAGTGCATGTTATGTTAGTGCCAGAATGTAGAATCAGGATGTAATGCATTTGTTAAATGATGAAAATTGGAGATAGTTATAGATGAAACCTGTGAAAAAATTAAAAGAACTTGATGGCAGAGCGCAAAAATGAAAAGAGTGGGTGCATTTGCATTGCTTGATGAAATTAATTAATGATACGAGTATTTATCGAAATATAATTTACTAATTTTCTTTATAATCAATTAATGTTATTCCAAAAGTTAATAAATATTTCAAAATAAAATATATCTGCAGCTCGTTTTCTGGGAAGTGTGATTAAGGAACCCAAGCTCTTTTGTCAACTTGCCATTGGAATATGGCTTGTTCTATTCTTGGAAATTCAAATCTAATAGTAGCATGGACTGAAAATTATTGGGAATCTTTATTTTGTTATACTAACTTCTATGCTCTAGTTCACCACACAGTTTTTATATACTCTCTCTAGTCCGTAATATAAAATCCATTTTAACAAAGAAATCAAAGAACAAAATGAATGTTATATTAAGAACCGAAGATAATAATAGATTTCCTGCTTTACCAATTCATTATATGTTATGCAACTGCCAATTAGGAATTCAATAATTCTGTTATTAACATTTGGATTTCCTGCTTTACAGACTTATTATATACTATGTGACTGTCAATTTGGAATTACACTAAATCTGTTACTAAAAAATAATGTTTCAGGAGAGGAAGCAGAGTGGAGAAGAGCTCAAAAAAGAAGTAGAATACCCTGAAAGTTTCTCGAACTGGGTAGATAATGGGGAGATGCTGTTTGTTTAAGTGCAGAGTTATATTCTAATCATCAGCTAAATACCTCATCCGAAGGATGTGGATTTCTGTACAGAGGAAATAAGATCGGTAAAGGTAACATCCGAAAGCAAACAACATCCTAAGCACAAGCTGAGGCTGATTTTGTTCAGCGTTGGTTCATACAGCAACAGCGGTTTCAAGTCATAGTTTTGACCCATTCACATAGAGGAGGTAGAAATTACATCTGATTGGCAATTGGCCATTACTTCTTCATCTCTCCCCATAGGCACTCCAAATAAGGAAAAATCTCCCACCCCTGTATATAGTTTTCGTGAGGAAAAAAATAAAAATAAAAAAAAAAAATCACTGATGGAGCTGCTTAGATTTTAACTGATTAGGCCCCATGTATATAAACATGCCGATTAGTTTTCAGTTGGGCATCTAGCACTGTGGATCAATCCAAACTGCTAGGTTCAGTTCTCATTTATTATAGTTAAGGCCCCTACTTTAGTTCATATATTACTTATCTTGCTTTGTTTTTCTATACTTTAGGCTAAATAGATATAGTGAATGATTTAAGCCACATCAAAGATAACATCATCCTTAAGAAGTATTCTGCTGCTCGTACTTTCCCATGGATGAGTCACAAAAGGGTCATGAAAATTGAAATTGCAACCAAAGAAAGAAAGGGATTTAAGTATAAGGATAGGTCTCTTGTGCAAAGATCAGGGTGGAGGGGAAAAGATAAGATAGAAACGGATGGTTTAGTTTTAATTAAACTCTTAAACGATTGCAAAATAAAGTATAAATTTAAAGTGCAAATTAGGAGTCCACATCTAAAATGGTCCCACCACAAAAACATGCTACTTTATTACGCGGGTGAATGAAGCATCGTCTATGAAAAGCAGAATGGGATTAGAATAGTAGTGAGGCCTTAGGGCCTGGTTGGAAGGGAGGGGATGAAAAATGATCCATTCCTCTCCAAAATTTCAAACCAAATGAGGGGAGGGGAGTCAAAATAACCCATTCTCTCCCCTCCAAACCCCTTATTTTGGTGCCCTCCAAATTAGAGTTTTTTTGGAGGGGAGCCAAAGTTTCAGTCCAATTTGTCCTCATGTATTTGGTAATATTCCATCAATACCCATGCCAGGAAAAAAAAAAAAAACTATCAATCGTTCATTGAAGGGAAGAAATATATTATTATATATAATTACTCCTTTCCATATATTACTCCTTTCCACTAAAAGAAGAAAAGAAAAGTGAAGCTTTGGGAATCAGGGAAAGAGGGAAATGACAAAGTATAATAAAGATAATGAAGGGAAGAAATATATTATTATATATAATTAAAAATAAAATACTATTATTTTTTTGGGCCAAAAACATAATATTATTATTACATCAATTTTTAATGCACATGTTATTAAGATATAATGGGATAAGACTTTATTTTCATAAATTATATTTATTTATATAACAGCTGACCAAAAACATTAATTTATATAAGGATCATACTTACATCAAGTTCTTTACATCCATTACATCAAGTTCTTCACATCCATTACATCAAGTTCTTCAATCACACATGACCATGTGTGCTATTTTTCGCATTTGGATTTATAGTTCATTGATAATAATTAAAAAATATAACACATGGTCACATGTGATTGAGAAACTTGACGAAATGGACATAAGGAACTTGATGTAAGTATTTTCCTTTATATAATATGCCCAGCTGCTAGAAGTCGAGATTCAAATATTGAGGTTGGTGGTTATGTTGATATAAGTGAATTTTTATAAGTTATATAATTTATATTGAGGTGTAAATTAATTTAAATAATTTATATAAGTAAAAATATATAAACTAATATATAAGGGTAAAATAGTAAATTAGATATTATTTCCCCTCCCATCCTCTCTTGAACCAAATAAAAGATCATTAAAAAATCTTTCATTTCCCTTCCCTTCAGTCAAACCAAACAAAGTAACCTCCTATCCTTCCCCTCCATCCCTCCCCTCTATTCCCTTCCCCTCCCTCCCCTCCCATCACACCAAGGACAGGCCCTTACAGAAATAGGGAGGTGCACACAGAATCCTTTTGCCTTTAGATTATCTTTATCCAAAAAAGTGGAAACCACTATTTATTCAATCAATTATCAGAATAATAAATCAATATTAATCAAAATGCATTTATCCAACCATATTCCATCAAATGTTTTTTAGGTGAATTTTCAACAGAAAAATAAATTTGAGGTAAAAATTTTATTGGTGGGAAGCATCTCATAAATTTTGTTAAAGAAATTGAATGGGGAATAAACAGCTAGTTGAATCTCACACATTTAACTCTATTTTAGTAGTATAACATCTATTACTTACCACTTTGATCATATTTTTTACTAAAAAATTTGGTCCTATTTATAAGTCCAATTTCAAGGTAGTAAATGCGTTTTGTACCTTTTTACCCCTATGAATTGTAATAAAAAAAATAATTTATTCATGTTGACTTTTGGAACTAATCATAGATAAGGGCAAAATTGAAAATTTAGCTCATACTTAATGAGTTAACTAACTCTCTTTGATATGTGAGAATTAGTTAAAAATGATTTATAAATAGGATTAGAATAATATATAATAAGAAGGACATTGGCCAGCTGTGTGATAAGTTGATGGATGTATTAGATAAATTAAATTTTTTAATATATTATTATTTATAATAGGAGAGACACTTGTTTGATAAAAAAAAGGGAAAATACCAGTTAAGTCCCAAGGTACAGAATTAATCCCAAAAAAGTCCCTTTGCAAATTCCAATGTCAGAAAAGTCCCTAGGGACTTTTCTGACAGTATTTCCTTTTGAGCAATTACTAAAATAGCCCCCACTTGTATTTACAACCTCATAAGCGGCGTTTACAACTTGGGAGAAAGAAAATCTAAATGGTTTATGTTACAACACTTGTTGCTACGTTTACAACACCTTTAGCTCTTTTTACAAGTTTTTAAGCTACATTTACAACCACTCCCACAAGGGCAGTAACTTATGCAACAAGCCAACACTTAAGCTCCACTTTCTTCTATCATCGTTTACAATATGGTCTGCTATATTTACAACATCTTCAGTTATATTAACAACTTCATAAGCGGCATTTACAACTTGGGAGAAAGAAAATCTAAATGGTTTATGTTACAACATTTGTTGCTATGTTTACAACACCTTTAGCTCTTTTTACAAGTTTTTAAACTACATTTACAACCACTCCCACCAGGGCAGTAACTTGTGCAACAAGCCAACACTTTGCAAGTTGTAAACGCCGCTTATGAAGTTGTTAATATAACTGAAGATGTTGTAAATATAGCAGACCATATTGTAAATGATGATAGAAGAAAGTTGAGCCTAAGTGTTGGCTTGTTGCACAAGTTACTGCCCTTGTGGGAGTGGTTGTAAATATAGCTTAAAAACTTGTAAAAAGAGCTAAAGGTGTTGTAAACGTAGCAACAAGTGTTGTAACATAAACCATTTAGATTTTCTTTCTCCCAAGTTGTAAACGCCGCTTATGAGGTTGTAAATACAAGTGGGGGCTATTTTAGTAATTGCTCAAAGGGAAATGCTGTCAGAAAAGTCCCTAGGGACTTTTCTGACATTGGAATTTGCAAAGGGACTTTTTTGGGATTAATTCTCTACCTTGGGACCTAACTGGTATTTTCCCTAAAAAAAAAGAGGGACACATATAGTAGGTTGGCGGTAGAGCCGGGAAAACGGGCCGAGCCCGTCGGGCCGGCCCTTTTAGGCCCTGGCCCTTCAAGGGCCGGGCTTGCAAATTGTAACTTCAGAAGGAAGTCGGGCCTAAAAGGGCCGGCCCTGGAGGGCCTCGAGCCGGCCCTGGAGGGCCTCGAGCCGGCCCTTTAAGCCCATTTATTTTTTATTTTTCCTGCTTGGACAGGAACCATGTTATATTTTTGAATTGCTTTATTGAATCTATATGTCACTCTATCCTCATATTGTATAGAGTATGATTTTTGAGTATAATGTTTTGTCTAATTGAATCATATTGTGATTTTTGAGTATGATTTTTAAGTATATTGTTCTGCCTATTTAGAATAAAATCATATTATATACTATTCTGCCTGATAGAGTATGATTTTTTATGGAGGTTGTGATTATTTGACTACTTGAACCTACTGCTCAAAGTGAAACACAATCAAATGTCCTTGAAATTGATGATAGTGGTGAAGAAGATGAAAATGATAGTCGTCATACTTATGTTGTTTAGAGCTTAGAGTATTGAGCTTCTTGCCTTCTTATACTTTGGCCTTTGTGCGAGTTATTTATGGACATGCTTTTACTTTTGATTATACATTAGTAACTGTGTTTGTTTGTTGCAAGAGACGTGTTATTTAAACCTTAATGTTGACAACATTTATATATTAAATTAGAACTTTAATCGTTGTTATTTATTAATTATATCTCTCTGGGGAAAATACGTAGAAAAAATAGTTAAATATTGTGAAAAGGACTTTCTGGCCCTGCGGGCCGGCCCTGGCCCTGATGCTCTCGGGCCGGGCTTTGAAAAACTGTAATTTTCCTGATCCCGAGCCCTTTAGGGCCGGCCCTGTTAGGCCCTGGCCTGTCAAGGGCCGGCCCTGATTCCCAGCTCTAGTTGGCGGTGTGACAAGTTGAATGCCCACTTGTGTTCCGTATGGCAACTTCTCGTGCTAGATAAATTAAACTATTTAATATATTATTATTATTAAAGTAAAATACTCTGACCTCCCTTTTGTTTTGTTTTAATTACACGAATCTCCCCTTTATTTTAAAAACACACACTTAGGTCCGTTAACTCCATTATGAATATTCCAAAAAGATTCTAAAAATATGTATTTTAATTAAAAATTATATTAAAATAAATTTTATTTACTAAATTGCCCTCTATTATATCAAAGCCCAAATTTATTTTTGAACCTTTACAAAATAAAATATCTTTTTTATACATTTGAAATATTATTTATCTAATATCTTTAAATTATATTATTTATGCTATATTGTAACAAAAATATATGTTTGAAATATGTTGTTATCCATTTAAAAAACCCAAAATAAATATGTTTCAAGAAATATTAAAAAAAATTAAATTTATAAAATTATATAACACAATAAAAAATAATGAACTTTAAAACATATTATAATTTTGAAAATATATATTAGATTTATTTTTTGACTGTATATTTTTTTTCTTGACAAATATAAATGTTTAAATGATTTCTATATTAAATAAGGGTATTTTGGCCAAAACAAAGTTTAAGATTCAAACTTCACGATTCACTAATTATTAGATGAATAGAAAATGAATCTTATAAATATAAAGGAGGTTTATATAATCTATATTTCAATTCTAAGAGAGGTTTATATGAGATTTAAAATAGAGGGGATGTCCATATAATTAAAGTAAACTATAGGGTTGGTCGGAGCATTTTACTACTACTACTACTACTACTATTATACCTTCAAATATACCTGACAATTTTATGAGATATGTAGCTACCCATGCGATTACATTTTCATAACTTTCTTATTCATTATTAAAATCTAAAACTAATTAAGAGTTTGAAATTGGCATAAATTAAAATATTTAATATGTTATAAAAATGTAAATACTGAATCCTAAATTCCTAATATACGCTGATGATATCTTAGTAAATTTCCTCGTAAATATGATAGTCTCTTTTTTTTTATATTAAATTAAGGGTTTTTCTCTCGAGACATAGCACATCATTTTGGGTAATAATTCGAATAATCAAATTTTAGATAGATAATTAGCTAATATTAATATCTAATTTTTCTTTGTTTTGGTGAAAATCTAATATTAGATAGATAATTATCTAATATTAATATCAATCATTGAAAGTTCAAACGATCAAACTATTTTAAGCTTGCGTTGGCTGTAGCAAACGCTAATTTTATGTCATTAATTAACTTGATAGGTAGCGGTAAAAAAGATTAGGAAGATTAGAAATTTTAAGCGTCTGTTTGGTATGAGGGATTTAAAGGGGAAGGCAAGGAAGAAAAATTTTTATGAGTTGAATTTTAAAAAATTGGAGAAGTGGGGTTACAAAATTTTAATATAAAGAATATATAAGATAAAAGAGTAAGAAAATTTAATTAAAAACTTTATACCCCACTTCTTCATTTTTTCAAATCCAACTAAAAAAAATTCCCCTCCACCAACTTTCCCTCCCCTCAAACCAAATTATTAATGACTATGGCATTAATAATTTCAAACGTTTGTTAGTTTAAACATTTTTTTAATGAAGGGTTAATGTGTTAAAATAATCATTAAATTATATTAAAAGTGTAAAAGTAACTACAAACTCAATGAAAAAATTGTAGCAATGACGGATTCCTTCCTTCTCTCAAAAATAGTTAATGACTTTTCACACCTTAACTATTCATTACACAGGGCTCAAAGTAACAGACGTTTGTGAACATTAACGCTATGATCACTTTTGCCCTATGTTTATAGTTACTTTTATACCAAAAAATATTTATGGTTACCTTACACTTTTATAAAAAGTTAATAATTATTTTAGCACCTTAACCCTAATATTACTACCACTACCAGTCTACCACTACTAATAAAAATAATAATAACAATCATATGGTCATCGGCCCCTATCTTTATATCGTACCACAGCTGAGCTGATCATCCTCCTTTCAATTCTACTTCTCGTAATTTATAGAAACCACTTACAATAGCGATTAGATAGCACAGAAAAATGCACCATTTCAGTAAACAATCATGGATTTGTGTTTGTCTAAACACAAAAATAACTGGAACAAGAATATTTTTTTAAAAAAAATTAGAAAAAACATATTTTTCAGAACAGAATATTCCTGCCACTATCAAAATAAAAGAGATCTATAAGGATCCTCACCTAAGAAAACAACTAATCTTGACTTTATTTGTTGGGACAGAAAGAATGAAGCATACAAAGGTTTCAAAATTGGAGAGCCAATAATTCGCTCAAAGCTTATTCCCAGACAGCAGCAGGAACAGATTCAATCCCAGGGGCAGCTACTTGTGGCGCAGGAACAGATTCTCCCCAATCTCCAGCAGCTACACAAAGAAAAACTTAACAGAGTAAGATTTTCATAGAAAAGCATGTGCCTTGTTCGTCACTTTGCCAACTCCTCATCAGTAACAAGAGACTTTCCTTTTTGGGAGGTCTTTTATAGCATGTTGCAACATTCAAGTTAACTAGATTCCATTAAGATATTCATACTCAAATTGGAAAAGCAGAACAAACAAACCATATGATATAGCTTAACTCTGCCGAGAATTTTTGTTGCTATGAAAACCACATAAATGAATTTCGGTCGAGAATCATAAAAGAACAAAATCACGTCAGTAATTCTTACCAGCTTCTGGGGTCCAGTTGACACCAGGAACAGCCGGAATAGGTTGTGGAGCAGCATCTGACATCAGTCCACGGTTGATCAGCTGTGGTAGGCCACTGACCATCAGCAGCAGCATTGAAGTCCGCAATGGCATAATCTTGGACAGGAGCTACTTCATCCTCCTCTTGTTGCTTAGCCTCTTCCGGTTCTCTATAGAAGAATAAATCCACCTGCACAGAACAAGATTTTGAGGGAACTAAATCTCTAAATGAGAACTGCAAACTACGCTTATTTCTGCATACAAAGTGTAAAAATTCATTTTTCATGTTCTAGTGCTCACATTGAAGATTCCTAACAGTACAATGCACCCTCCTCAAGACTATTAATCTGGAAGCAGAAAACAATTGACCATCACATCCCACTTATGCCCCGGACGAATTGTACCACGCATCTGCAAACCCATCCTTGCTAGAAGCCAAAAGAGACAACCAATACTATGCTTGCCCTTATTATTGGCAGGAATCCCAATGTCAACATATCTCACAGGAGAATCAGTGTCACAGAAGGCAATAGTGGGTATATTTCCAAGAGCACCTTCCTTGATAGGCTGCAAGTAAGTCAAACACCATAAGAAAATGCAGGCAAGGGAATAGATTCTCAAAGTCCAAACAAGACTTCAAGAATCAGAAATATGTTTGTCCCATCATTTCGATGACACTTCTTTCTCATGTAAAGAGATAATAACCTGGTGATCTGTTCTTGGATCAGTGAGAATGAGAAGACGAGGCTCATTATATGAAGTTTGGAGTTTATTAGTGAATGTTCCTGGAGTATGCCTTCCTGCAATTGCATGGGCGCCAGTGTACTGAGCAAACTTAAGAACTGCTCTCTGACCATAAGGTCTGGCAGACTGAACAATAATATCCCGAGGGTTTTCGATGGCAACAATGGCCCTCGCGGCAAGCTGGAGCTTCTCCCATGTCTTCCCGAGATTAATAATATAAATACCTAATCAACGAGAAAAAAGACCAAATTCATCAAAACTGAAAATTTTACAGTCTTTAGTAAGAAGAACTGGACAAAATCACCCACCACAAAGCTACATTATTGAAAAACTAAATTCAACGTAAAAATTCCAAAACGCATATAAAATGTGCACCCGAACTGTTAGCTTCTCTAATTGTGGAAAGAACACCGTAGAAAGTGTTGTAAAATATGAGTAACTGAGCGGGTGTGTCAAAGAAGCTAGTCCCACATTGCTTGAGAATAAGAGATCACTAGCCTATATATATCACTACGCTATCTTGAGCTTGTAAAGAGGCCTAGAGGAGTAGTGGTCTCAAGCCTATAACAACAGGCTACTAGAAGGCAAACGTTGTAGGATCTGATTACGCACATTATCATTGAAGATATGAACAGAAAAGCGATTCAAGCAGCAAAGGGGAGGCAAATGACTGTAAAAGCAAACTTAGTGGAAGGAAAGGTCACTTTGCTGCTCAGTGTAGGACAAAGGCAAAAATTGAAAACCATAAAAGAGACAAAAATCCTCCAAAGTCAAAAGTAAATTTGGTTGAAGGAGATGAAAGCAGTGATGATGAAGTTATTGTTGCAGTAGTCTCTCAAGCCTTATTGGTCTCTGATGTGAAGAAATTGGTGGTAGACTCTGGTGCTACTAAGCACATATATGCAAATAGGGACATGTTTGCCTCCTTTGAAGAAGAAGAAGACCATATTTATTTGGCTGATTCACGAACTGTAAAAGTTCAAGGGAAAGGAAAAGTTGTGCTGAAACTCACATCTGGGAAGACATTAGCACTAAATGATGTTTTGTATGTGCCTGAACTTAGAGCAAATTTGATATCTGTGGTTCTATTAGGAAAATTTGGGGTTAATGTGTCATTAGAATCTGATAAGATCATTATGACAAAGAATAATGTTCTGATAGGAAAGGGTTATTGTAATCAGGGTCTTTTTGTATTGAGTGTTGATGAAAATAATAATAATGCATTCTCTTCTGCTTACTTGATTGATTCCTTTGATTTATAGCATGCTAGACTAGGACATATACATAGATCTTATATAAAGTGATTGCAAAATCTTGGGATAGTTTCTGGAATTAATATAAATAATGTTAATAAATGTGAAGTATGAGCAAAAACAAAACAAACTAAGAAAACATATTTTGTCACTCAAAGAGAAACCGAACTGCTATCTTTACTACACACTGATTTAGGAGATTTAAAACAAACTGAGATAAGAGGTGGAAAAAGATATTATATTACGTTTATTGATGATTTCTCAAGATATACTAGAGCATATACTTAGAAATAAAGATGAGGCCTTTGAAAAATTCCTTTTATACAAAGCATAAGTAGAAAATCAATTAAATAAAACGATAAAAAATGTTAGGTCAGATAGAGGAGGAGAATACTTATTGCTTAATGATTTTTGTGAAAAGAAAGGAATAATCCATGAAGTAACTCCCCCATACTCACCTGAATCTAATGGTATTGCCGAAAGGAAAAATAGAACTCGAAAGAAAATGATGAATGTTTTACTTGTAAGTTCTACTGCACCTAATAACTTGTGGGGGGAAGCCTTATTGTCTGCATGTTTCCTACAAAATAGAATACCCCATAGGAAAACAAAGTTGACACCATATGAATTGTGGAAAGGTTTTACACCAAACTTGAAATATTTGAAAGTGTGGGAGTGTCTAGCAAAAGTGTTATTACCTGACCCTAAAAGGAAAAAGATAGGTTTTAAAACTGCTGATTGTATGTTTATTGGTTATACTCAACAAAATCATGCATATCGTTTTCTGGTTTTGAAAAGCAATATTTTAGAACATAATACCATTATCGAAACTAAAGATGCAGGATTTTTTAAAAATGTTTTTCCTTTAAAAGTTAAGCATATTCTTAAAAGATTTGAACAAATTTCTAAACAAAATTTAAATGAAGATGTGGTTGAAAACTTGCGGAGACGTAAAAGACAAAGAAAAGAAACATCTTTTGGAGATGATTTTTATACATACTTAGTGCAAAATGAACCTAATAATTTTTATAAAGCTGTTTCTTCTCCGGATGTAAAGTTTTGGAAAGAGGCTATTAAAGCCGAGATCAACTTTTTGAATCAAAATAAAACTTGGGTTATAGTAGACTTGCCTTTAGGAGCAAAACCTATTGGATGTAAATGGGTATTTAGGAAAAAAATATTTTCCTGATTGGTCTATAGACAAATATAAAGCTATATTAGTTGCCAAAGGCTTTACCAAAAAAGAAAATATTGATTATTTTGATACCTTCTCGCCTGTAACCAAGATTTCCTCTGTTAGAGTCCTAATTGCGTTAGCATCAATTCATAATCTTGTTATTCATCAAATGGATGTCAAAATAGCGTTTCTAAATGGTGATTTAGAAGAGGAAATTTATATGGTTCAACCTGAATGATGTATTGTTCCTGGGCAAGAAAACAAAGTTTGTAAATTAAATAAGTCATTATACAGTTTAAAACAAGCATCCAAACAGTGGCATGAGAAATTAGATCAAGTTTTAATAAGTGGTGGTTTCTCTACTATTTAAATAGAAATATGTGTTTATATAAAGGCTGTGAATAATGATTGTGTGATTTTTTGCTTATATGTGGATAATATGCTTATCTTTGGTACTAGTTTAAAGGTTGTGCTTGAAACAAAAAGTTTCCTTGCTTCAAACTTTGATATGAAAGATCTTAGGGATGCAAAGGTAATCTTGGGTGTAAAAATCATAAGGAATGAACATGGTATTCAACTTTCTCAAGAACATTATGTTGAGAAGATTTTGAGAAGGTTTGAATAGTTTGATGAAGAGCCTTTGAGTACTCCTTATGATGATAGTATACATTTGAAAAAGCATGAAGGAGATCCAATAGCTCAATCTAAATATGCACAAATCATTGGGAGTTTGTTGCATTTAATGAATTATACTAGGCCAAACATAGCATATGTTGTGTGTAGATTGAGCAGATATACTCACTGCCCAGGCAGTAAGCATTGAGAAGCTCTCATAAGATTATCATGATATTTGAGAGGTACCATGAATTATGGCATACAATATAATATAGTGGATTTCCTGTTGTATTAGAAGGGTACAATAATACTAACTGGATCTAAGATTCAGATGAGACAAAATCTACTAGTGGCTATGTCTTTATTCTCAGTGGCGGTGTAATCACATGGAAGTCAGCCAAGCAAAACATAATAACACCGTCTTCAGGGACTCTGAGTTTGTTGCTATGGAATTGGCTGGTACTAAGGCTGAATGGTTGAAAAACTTAGCAAATATCCCACTAGGTGACAAACCAACACCATCAATGTCGTTTCACTGTGATAATAAAGCAGCGATAGCCACAGCTAAGAACAAAACCTTCAATGGTAAGAGTAGACACATACGATTGAGACATAATATTAGAAGACAATTGCTAAAGGATGGTGTTATCTCAATCGATTATGTAAATTCAAAAATGAATTTGGCGGATCCGTTAACAAAACCTCTTGAGAGGAAAATGATTGTTGAAACGTCAAAAGGAATGTGACTAAAGCCAACTACTAATTAACAGCAATGGCAACTCAACCTTTGTGATTGGTGATCCCATGAAAAAGGTTTAATGAGTAAGAACAAGTCATTTGTCAGTTCTGACTAGCACAAATATTTTACATTCTTTCCTATGACACTTTGAATGTGCTAAACTGTATTATTGTAGGTTGAGCAAAGCTCTTAATAATTTCATAGTCCAACGAGACATGTGCATAGTGCAGGTACAGTTATATGAAATCACCTCCATGAATATGGAGTGTGGCTGCTGCTATGAGATCATGGTAAAATCTCTAGAGTATTCATTACACACTAGGCACGCGTATGGCTGACATAACGCGCAAAACTGTAGTTAACAGCGAAAATGTTAGGATATAATCTGACTCTTAATGCCTCTGATACATACCAAGATTTGTTAGTTTATAGAAGTATGCTTCACTGACATTTTTGTGTATCAAGTGTTATTGGTCTAGGTTTGGTTCATAGTTCTACGGACCACCAGATACAATGGTTATATCTTATGGGTAACATAGCGGGTTTCTTTGACACATGTGGGGGATTGTTTTAAAATATGAGTAATTGAGTGGGTGTGTCAAAGAAGCTAGTCCTACATTTCTTGGGAATAAGAGATCACTAGCCTATATATATATATATCACTATGCTATCTTGGGCTTGTAAAGAGGTCTAGAGGAGTGGTGGGCTTGTGCGTACAACAATGGGCCACCAGAAGACAAGTGTAGTTGAAATCCGGCGATTTGCCCCCTGCGCGTGAATAAATACGTGATACCGGCACTTTTTGTAAAATATTTTTGCTCACCGAAAATATTATTTTTAGATAATAAAAATAATGTTTGTTTGGGCTTATCGAAAAATCGCTATATTTTAGGGTTCAAAATTCGTGATCATTCATCTCTGAAAATTGCCAACGGTCAGACGCTTCGTCAAACATCCTTTCCGTCATCAACGCACAGACTTGTCTATCCGGTGGTAGCTATCCAGTCTCAAGGAACGTACTGTCCGGGTTGTATTGTGATCGATGACTCTTCGTGAAACATGCCTATAAAAATGATACAAACGGAGTGCTCAGTACCTTACAATCTCTTCTCCTCTGCACAGTATATCCTGGCTGTCGTTACCATTACCTTCCGCTAGTTCTGTTGCCTTGATATAATCAAGATGGATCTATTTAATCCTGGGGAGTGCCGCTTCCTCTCTGCCGGTGATCGCGGAATAACTCTATAGGATAATGTCCTTGGATGCGACTCAGATCATCTATTTTGATCCTTCCAGGTTGCTCGTGCTTTCCGTTGTTTGTCTGTTTGTCCAGTTATTTGTTGGTGTCTACAGAAAGTACACCTCATGGATCGCTTTATCGGGAAAAAACACTAAACTGCAAATGAATATTCCTGAAGTATAAAAATTTGCAAGCAACTCAAGTACTAGCTAATCACGAATGACAATTCCGTGACATAAGAAGGTGAATGCTAGTAGATTACACTGCGAAAGTACTTAAAATAAGGTATTCTCATTCAAACGTCCACTCTTCTGCACTAATATGAATGCGTCATACTAATTACCATGTTCCGGATGTAACGAAAGCTCCATTCCTTTGATTTTCCCAACGGATACAAGGCAATTTGATCCCTCTCTTTGTTCTGAAAAAACACGATGAATAATTCAATTTTCAAGGCATGAAAACGCGTCGCACACCATTGTTGCGACGCTTGAAGACATAACACTCCATCTGGAAATCGCAATTTTTGGTTCCCAGATAGACCTCGTCAGCCAACATCATTTGGATGTCAGCCCCCTTTTGCGACAACTGGCGCGGTGGCGCGTTGATTGCAGTTGTTGTGGCCATGGCTCCGAGAACAAGATTGGTTTGGTGTTGCCCTCTGAAGCCACAAGGCCGCAAAAAATTGCTGGCATTTCAAGGATCAAACGGATTCGATTCTTGGAGCGGCGTGTATGAAGAAAATTCGTTTGGGAGGGTCGCCCCTATCTTAAGTCCGACGGTACCTGAAGGATTAGTCATCAGGTTTGCTCCGGTGGATACCTTAGACTTAGATGAAACTGCAGCCTTTTTTTATCTCAACCTGTAATGGTTTATTAGCTTGTCATCATTAATTATAAATTTATAATTAATCGGTTGGAGCTAATGAAAATGGCTAATCTTTCATAATGTAATGAACCAAACTAGTTTATCATCATCAATTATGAATTCATGACTAAAACGCTTCTCGAATAGTGGAGAGTTTAAAATGAGAAATATGATTCATGACTTGTAAATAAATAAATAGAACAAATTGTTATAAATCTTTCCGTTTTTACTTGAAAAATCCATGTAAACATCCTTTAAGGACCAAAAAGTAACCAACAAAATATGTAAATAATCCAAAATAATCATTAATTAGTGATACATGAATGGAAGTTAGGCAGCGTGCAAGTGGGAGTTGAAGCGTGTTAGATTTGAAAGGTTAAGGTAGGGTGCTCGGAACTCCATTATCTAGACTGTTGGGCTTTTTAGGAGACACAAGCTGATATTTTAGCAAAAATGTCACATTTATGAGGTCCTATGTTTGTTGTTTTGTGTGACTGTTAATGCGTGCCTATTCATTGTAGCTGGACTATGTCGGATTCCTGGCATGTTGTAATCCCCACTGCTACTATTAATTAACAATGCCATCCAACTGGCTCCCTCACATTAATTACTAAACTCATTATTAATTCTTAAAATGAAAATTGACCCATGTAGCTTTATAGATCATCTCAATTTTAATTCAGGCTCCTATAGTTTATTTTATTTGAATATGGTCCTTATTGTTTGATTTGATAATTTCAATGAGACGCAAAGATTGTTTCAAGTATATATCAGAGAATTGGTACCTCTTAAAGAGGTTCATACATAGAAACAAACTTTGTAAACAGGAAAAAATAATAGGAAGAATTACTATTAGGTCTCAAGAAAGGAACTTAATACTAAGAAATCCAATGACAAATGAGGTGTTGTCGTTTCTTACAGTGAAACCTATAATTACATGCTCTTTGATTGTCATTGAAACTTTTTGATAATTAAGTCTCTTATTTAAAACTTCAAAGTAATTCTCCCAAAATAATATAGCTTGGAATCCCATTATATTTAAGCACAAGAAGACTCGAATTTGACCTATTAATACTGAGTAGTAAAAAAAAAATTGCCAATAATAATTAAGAATCCCCTTTGAAGAAAAAAAGGGAGTGGAAGGAAGGTGGCAAAAATGACTTTTTTTTTTTTATACATAAGAGGAGGGGATACCCTCTAGCTAGCCCATGGTTTACACCTGAGCAAGATATGCTATCTCTAGTCATGACTTCCATCAAGTTTCCAAACGGTGATGAGAACGGCTGATAACCAGACACGATATTCAGAGCTTGTTTAGCGACATAGTCTGCCACCATATTTGCTTCCCTGGTGATATGGCGAACAGACACGTCCCAGTCTCGATCTAACATCGCCTACACTGACTTTACATAGATTTGTGCTGTGGGGAACCGGTTGTGCAGTATTAAGGGTTGGACCACGGACATGGTTTCAGCATGTACGGGTTCCATAGTGCCAATGGCCCATCCCTCACTATCTTCCAATTATTCTGCTACATATCTTATTCACATTAATTCATCCATTAATAATGCTTCTATCCTTCACCATATCTTCCCCATACATATGCCACATTTTTATTTATTTTCTGCTAATTACAAGACATTTACATGTGTTGGCCCCCCTTGGAAATATTTGGTGGTCAAATGATCAATTTGGTAAGTTAAAGTTTAGATATATGTATGTGTGTGTGTATTCCTAAATATAGAAGTTAATACCTAATTTATAAATATTAATAAAATTAGTTTTTTTATAATAAATATGTGTCTAATTCTCCAAAACACAATATTTAATAATTATCTCATTGATGAAATATTCCTTTAATATATGTAATTAATATAGATAGTTTGGAAAAATTATAAATTTAAAAAATAGAGTTCATTGAAGTATTACATTTGGAGTCAAGACAACCCCCTCAACTAACTAATTCATTTAAGAGTACCACGAAGACTTGCATGTCTTTTGTGTATATGTATGTTTTGGGATGGGAATGTGTTGGCAAGGACAAACTAGACATTAAAAATAACAAATTCACTTTAATTATCAACGCATAAATTTCCATTAATTGTTAGTAATTCAAAAATTTTCTTTAAATATTCACAATAAAACTTTTGCAATAGAGTTGTCATTGAAGCTCCAGCTATCGGAGAGAGTGGCGGCCAATCACACCACAAAGGTGCCTTTGAAAAATAAAAAATAAAAAAGCGAGTGGCAATATGATAAAATAACGAACATTCACAAATCTCAAATTGGGTTCAGGGACCAATTAGAATTTGAGATTTTCATGTTTCAAGTAGTTTTAAATGGATTTTTTCTTATTGTTGTGGAATTGGCTGGAGTGTCATGTCCTCATTCTATATTGGACCAAGGGCCATAGGAAAGTAACCAAGTTTTTTAGTTGCATTAAAAATACTAATTTATTAATTAGAGGATGTAACATTGAGCATCCCTTCAGAGTTCAGAGACAATGTGGATTGTGGATGATGCTAGGTTTCTTATGTATAGGGATTAACAAGTATTGATTAATCATGAACACATAGATAGGAATACCATAACTCACCACTTAGCTAAGTCAGCTCATAATCTTTATAGCAACTTTTGTATCGTTGATCAACCTCTATCTTTTGTTAGGAGGTGGAAGGTAATATGAAAGAGCTTAGATTATGTATTTGGCTTGATCGATGTTGTTCTCTTATGAATTAATAGATTTCAGTATTTTACTAAAAAATTAAAATAATTTTCTTAATATATAATTAGTTATATAGGTTTTATATTTAGACGGGAAAATTCTAGAAAAATACAATAAAAAATGGGAAAAAACAAATTAATGTTGTGAATTTATCAAATCTCAAATTAGAATTGAAGTATGAATCTAGAATTTTCAATTCTGATCAAATGACCAAAATACCCTTAGTCCTGTTCACAAGTTTCAGGGGTCAATAATAATATCTGTATCTATATTAACAACATCATATTTTACATGAGCGACTTTACTTTCATGTTTTACAACTTCATATCCCAAAAACCAGAGATAATTTTGAGGGGACAAGTTTCAAGAGTCAATAACAACATTTGTACCTATATTAACAACATCATATTTTACATTAACGATTTTATTTTTATATTTTACAACTTCATATCCTAGAAATCAGAGATAATTTTGAGGGCACAAGTTTCAGAGATCAATAACAAAATTTGTATCTATATTAACAACATCAAATTTTACATTAGCGGCTTCACTTTCATGTTTCACAACTGAACTAAAGCCAATCTAGTCAAAATTGGAAATCTCATATTCCTACTTCAATTATAACTTAAGATTTTATAAATTTGCAACACCAATTTATATTTTTCCATTTTTAAATGTATTTTTCTGAAGTTTTTCCTGATTAGAATTGGATTGGACGAGCAATATTTAAAAAATAAAATAATAATAATAAAACAGACAAGAAGAGGACGTGTTGTAGTGGGAGGATTAGGAAAGAAGAAGACAAAGTCCATAATTAGAGTAAGCTCGTGAGGGTTGCATGGACCCGTCTGCTTAGCTATAAAGCCAGAACTTTTAATGACCCTTCTGTCCCATAATTAATGAAAACACTACACGACAAAATGCCCTCATTCTCATCGACCAAAACCCACTTCCCTTCCCTTTAATTTTCTTTTTATTAAAATAGAAAAATTATTAAATTAACAGATCAGGAGATGTGGGTTGGGCTAGCATACCAACTAACACTTTCATTTTGTTTCTCCTCATCGTGCTTTCATTATTTGCAAGCTCACACCCCCAAGGAAACCAACATTTATACCTAATCCATTATTAATTCCTTAGTCCTTACACTTATTTTTGTTCCTTTCTTCTTTCTAACGGTTGCAACATTTGCCAATCATTATCTAATATCACAATGACACTTAACACCTATCTCTCTGTTACAAGGAAGATTATTGTTAATTCTATCCCATAGTATATTTGTGCGTGTGTCGACCCTAATCTATCCCAATGACCCTTTTTTATGTTGGTAGAATATGTCAGATTTAAACACGTGACATGTAAGAGAAGTTTTTAGCTTCCACCAATATGACACTCGAACATTGACATCCTAATGACAATTCTATTCGCCATACTTATATGAGGTTTTGGATATAAACCTAACGTTGATATATTTAAATGAGTTTAAAATGATTGTGATTTTTTTTTTAAAAAAATAGAAGATATGGGGCTGTGTGCATTCTCAATAGGTGTATGTGAGTAATTCTCCCATCAAGTAAAGACAAAATATATCATATAAGTCAAGAGAACTGGTTTAAATTAATTACGTTTTTCTTTTTTTATTAAAACTTGTAAAAATATTAAAATTACATATTTCACTGTAAAATCTTCAACCTTTATCCTAAAACATTATTTCAAGCAAGATGTTTGTGGGCCACATATTAAGGTTTAGCATTGAATTCACAACTTCTTAATTATAGTTACGGGATGGCCATTATTATGTTTCAAATTTAGATGCCAGGTATTAATATTGGAATAAAACTATAATTTAGTGATCAAAATATACTCCTTTTTATCACAAATGGGTTTAGATTTTAGAATGTACACCTATAAATGGGCGTTGGCTACAGAAATGAAACAAATACGGCGAAATTCTGAACAACGTACGTCCTCTGTCGATAGTTTTATGTGTTGGTTCCTATTAAATGCATCAAAAAAATGACCTTGCTTATGATATTATCTTGTATCTAGAATTTTTTAATCGTATTTTGTTTTTGTTTTTTCTACTCTCTCATTTTTTTTTAGTTTTTTTTAGGAGTTCTCTCCATATGACTCTTTTATTGGACTTGTATTTTCAATATTTTATCAGTTTGCTTTACAATAAAAGAAAAAAATTAGAAAAAAATCCACCAATAAAAATTTTATTAATGAGAATTACTTAATAATTTTTTATACATAGAAAGTATTGGTACAGACAGAATATTGAATACTCTAAATTAGGTCATTCTCACCTATAAAATTTTGAACAAGATATTTTTCATCATTTTTACATATTATAATTGCTTTTTATTTAAAAAAGAAACAAGAAGAATAAATGAGCTAGAAGGGGAGAGATGAATTTATTGCAAAGGGCAGAGAAAAGACAAAGTTGTAAGGGTAAGAAAGTAAAATCAGAAGAAAGAAAGATTCATATATAAGCAGGAAAAAGCAAATCCCAACCCCACAAACCTGCAAAGACCAAACAAAACAAATAGCAACTAGGCTTTTATGCATGCTATGCCCCAATCATCTCATTCTTAGCTGTTACTGGTACACTGGGCCCCACTCTTGTCCTTCCCCTACAAGTCCTCTTCCCCAGTCTTCCTCTTTATAACCCTCTCATCCACTTTCTCCCATCACATAAATCTCTCTCAGACATGGCCAAATTCGCAAAGCTCAAGTCCGCCATCAGCCGCTGGCCCTCCTTCCCCAAGCTCGGAGGCCGCTCCGCCACCAGCCACCACGACCAACTCCACAGGCTCTCCTCGGCCGGTCATAATAACAAGCAGCAACAACCCCTCCATGCAGTCTACGTCGGGAAGTCGCGACGACGCTACCTCGTGAACTCCGACATCCTCGAGCACCCGGTGTTTCAGGAGCTGGTGGACCGATCGACGTCGCCGGAGGAGGATGAGGAGGAAGACGGTGGTGCAGTGGTGGTTGCGTGTGAGGTGGTGCTGTTCGAGCACTTGCTGTGGATGCTTCAAAACAACGAGACTCAAATGGGGTCCATGCACGAGCTGGCTGACTTCTACACTTGCGCATGCTGATTCACACGCACACATATATCCATCACTTTAATTTATTCTCAGATTAATTACGTAAGTTATCTTAAGATTATATATATATATATATATATATAGGTACGTATGGTGGCTGGTTTTAGGTATTTTTGTGTTTTATTTACTGCCTCCTTTAAAGTCCTGTTCAAAAATAATAATGCATGGTGGACAAAGTGAGGATTATATAAACAGTTGAGCCCATTTTTCACTGGTCGATGATGATTCCGTTTCTGTCCAAAGAAATTGCAATTTTTTTTGGCCAGTCGAAGAAATTGTAATTAGAGAGTACTTCTTTGTACTAATTGTATGTTCACCGATAATATATGTATTTTTTTTATTATTAAAAGTGATCGAGGTGGCAAGCAATTATTGGGTTTGGTTTCGTACGTTCAATATTGAAAAGAAGATCGGTTAATGCAATCACATTATTATTTTAAATTCCAATTTTTTTATTAATTTAATCAGCTTGCTTCTTGCATTTTTTTCTCACGATATAATAACATCTTGTTGTATGACGCGACCTGCTGCATCACTCATCCAGACCTTTTTAAATTTAAAATTTTTAATTTTTAAGTAACAATTACATTTTTTAAAAAAATGTTAAAAATTATTTTTATTTTAAATTTAGTGAGTATAAAATATACGCTTAGGTCATATTTCTAGTTATTGTTTGTCTTTACTCTGATATTTTTACCTGAGTCTTATTTTCTTTCCTCAATATTAAATATATATATATATCATCATTACATGAAATTCAAATAAATAAGAAAAATTCCGCATTCAATATTGCCCTCAAATTCAAGCCACACCATACAAAAATACATATTAAGTATTCAACAATATATAATTATATGATTATATAATTTAAAACTAAGTAAAGATTATTTTATTTACTAACGAATTCAGCCATGGTTCATAATTAAATACATCATTTTAACTAAAATAAAATTATTTCACAATATGTAAATGATCACGATGATAACAATTAGATATTGCAGATTATCATGGATTTAAACTAAAATATTTCATAGTTGGTTATTCAAATACTTAGTAATATGATAGTAAAAACGTCAACTTTATTTCGTTATTTTTTATTCAATTGCATTATGCCATTAATTTTTTAATTTTTACTCCTTGGGCCGAACAGACATGCAAGGTTGTTAATCATTAGTTAAAATTTTGTCATGATAAGATTGTGCAGTCCTATAATCATATCAAGAAATTATTTAAACAAAGCAAGTGAATTAATTAATTAGTGGTTAAGAATGATCAAAAGCATAATCAATGTTGGTGTTTGTTTATGCTAATAAAACATTTTGCTTTCGATTATGGCCACGAAGAATTATTTAATCCACTACTAGTTGTTGCCTAGCCTGTCCTGTCCATTCATTAAAAACCGTACACGTGATTATTCAATTTCAGTTGATTAATCAAACTCAATAATCAATATTCAGGTATATATGCATGGGACTAGTATGTTATTCGTACATGACCGTACTTCTTTGTATGTTTTTCTGTATGTTATAGGAAATAGCAATTGAAAGGAATTTATAAAGATTACAGCAAAGCTCTCTTGAAACTAATTTTTGCAAACTTAATATTCCGGGAATAATTACTCCATATATATATATATATATATATATCAGTGAAGTTGGTCCTCTCGCAGTCGTGACTCGTGAGATAAGATTGGGGGGTAGATGGGCAGATATTTTTTTTTAATATTTAAATTTAATACCCGGAGTATCCCCATAATCCTTTTTTTTTTTTTTTGGTAATTGAGTATCTCCATAATCATTTCAAGAATTTAAGAATGTTTTAAAAGTTGGGAACAAAATTTTTCTAATAAGATAGCAATTCAAATACATTACCATTTTGGTATGGAAAAAATCAGGGGGCGTCGTCCGCTGTTTGAATTGTAAGCTTAGTTTGTATGATATGAATGTGACCATATGTGGAGGCAATGGTTGATGTGGATTGCGATCTTGTATTTAATTCTCTTTTTTTTTTTAAAAAAAAGTGAATAAATCCCCAGATGAAACAAAAGAGGGGGTGGGGAAGGAGTAGTCAACTTCATACAAAGTCAATTTCACTTTTTCTTCCATTCAACACTGCTCTAATCATTAACATATCTACTGTTTAACTAATTTAATTAAATTAATGAAATTAGTTAGTTATAATAAATATCAGATGTTTTTCTCTAAATACCCTTATTTAGGACAGAAAGCCCATTGTTGTAAAAGAATAACTCACCACCTTGTTCATAGATTATTAATTAAGAGTAATTTAAGGAAAAATGATAAGTACAGGATATATATGTTACCTTTGGGATCAAGACCAACTTTCTTATTACTTATTATGTCATATATTAAATACCAGAGTATGTACTATTTTTGATCCTAAATAAGAGAGTTACTAGGGGGTTTTACATTAATACTAAAAGTAAGATCTTAATCCATTTTATTTATTAAATTGATAGCTTTTTCCTTAAACTTTTTATATTTATTGCACATTTTGAGGGGAAATTCTTATCAAGAAAGTATCTTCCAGCTTAAATTATTAAAATAGCTAGGTACTTTAAGGCAACAAACACACATTTTTTTCTATAAATAATCAACTTAACTAATTTTTTTAATCTCTACAAATTAGTTATCTAGCCCAGCTTATACATTTTTTGGAGTTATTCATTAGTATTTGGCGCTATTGACAACCAACTAATCTGATCTGCATGAATGTAGGTTCACAATGAGGAAACCACTCACTACCTCCAAGTAATAATCACGATTGTATGCTTAGAATTTAAACACAAGACCACTTTTTGACATAAAACTGGAATTCATTAATCCATCAGAAGATTAATACAAGAGGCGACCCTAAAGGAGACCCATCAAAAGATCCATCATCCTCCATCGCCTACAACAAGAGCAGGTGTCGGGTGATCTAAGATGACAAAATTTTCATCACTACTGTGAGCTAATCTAGCTAAAAAATCCGCTTGAGCATTCTGATCTCTAGAGAAATGGCTTATAAGGACACATCATTCCTTAGATAACCAAAATCTAGCCTCCTCGATGACTTCCTTGAATGGATGGTGGTCCTCGCAACCCCTCATGAGTAGGTGCATAGCTTCAATACAGTCAGTGAAAAGACTAATATTCTTTAGATTTCTATTCCAACAGATTTGAAGTCCCTGGATGATTGCGATGATCTCAGCAACTACCGGAGGAACTTGCGTGAGTTTGCACATGTATCCACATATCCAGTCTCCATTTTCCCCTCTAATGACTCCAGCACTAGCACTTTGCCCCGAGTGAAGAACAGAACCATCTGCTTCAAGTGTGTGAAATCCTGGTCTACTAATTCTTTGGCCTCCCTTTCCATTTACAGCGTGATTATAAAAATTACAATGAGCAGCTAAATCCATATCCTAGCTTGCTTGCAAAAAGCTAGAGTTGGCATTCGGATGGTCAACTCCCGCTTCTTCTCCAAACAGCTTTCTGCATCTATTCACCCATATGTCCCAACATACGTAACCGAACAGAGTTGCCCATCTGATCTTCTTGGTGAAGTCCCTACCAGCTTCATGCCTGAGATTCCATTCAATCCACTCCATTCCCTGCAGATTAATAAAATTATTCCACATGGCAGGTTTTATAATGGATATCCACCTTTCCCGAGCGTAGTCACAATCCCTCAAGAGGTGCATCAAGCTTTTTCCCTGGTCACAATTGAAAGGGCAAGATGTATTTTCAGATAATCCCCTCCTCGCTCTTAGTTCTGCTGTATGCACCCTTCCATGTGCCACAAGCCACATGAAAGATTTGATCTTCTCATGGATCTCCCATCTCCATAGTAGCCTCCAAAAAGTTGAATTCGAACTGGAAGAACCTACAGAAAGAAAGTGATAGGCAGAACTAACAGAAAAACAACCATCAGAAGAAGGTTTCCAAAAATACTTATCTGCTCCTCTGTTATCACCGGGGGATGGACACAAGCAATATGTTCGACGATGTGAGAGTTGAACTATCTTCCCATCTTAGCAACATCCCATTCACCTTCGGGATTAACATAGTCACTCACTCTTTCAGTCCTATCCACAAAGCCCTCCCATCCTGGAATAAGCTTAATCAAGGGTTGATTAATCTCTGACTAGTTGTCATACCAAAAAGAAGTTGAAACACCATTGCAGACTCGAACACCCACTCCTTTCTGGAATTTATCCCAAATCGAGCAGATACCTTTCTAGGTAGAGGAAATATTCCTTTGAGCCATCGAGCCATTCACTTGGTCCCATATGTACTTCTCTCTCAGGACTCTAACCCACAGTTTATCCGTATTATTCATCACATGCCAACAAAGCTTCATAATGAAAGCTTCATTTTGCTTACACATATCACAAATCCCCAGACCACCTTCTTTCTTGCTTCTTGTAATTTGATCCCACGAAATGAGGTAGAGTTTCCTCTGGTAATCCTGCTCATCCCAAAGAAATTTCCTGCTTTTCCGCTCTAATTCCTTCAAAATACCTTTAGGAAGAATCAAATTCTGCATCTGATAAGAAGGTAAAGCAGATAAAACTGCTTTAATAAGAGTGGTTCTACCCACAAATCTCAAAACACCTCTTTTCCAACCTGAAATCTTCTTGAGGGTTCTCTCAAGAAGGGGCAAGAAGGTGATCTTGGACATTCTTTTATGAATAAGAGGAATGCCAAGATACTTCCCCAAGTCCCCAATTAAACAAACGCCCATCTTCTGACTCAGATCATAGGCTCTAGAGAAATTAGCCTTCCTTGAAAAACACACCCTAGTCTTGTCCTTATTCATTTTTTGACCCGAAATGTTACAAAACTTCTGCAGGCAATTTAGCATAGCTTCCACTTGACTACCAGAGGCCTCACCGAATAAAATGAGATCATCCGTAAAGAATAAATGAGATATTTTAGGGTCATTCCTACTAAACTTTATCAGAACCCAATCACCCGCCGCAATAGCATCTTGAATTATGTGACTAAGACGTTCCATGCATAATGTGAAAATGTAAGGAGACAAAGGATCTCCTTGCCTTATTCCACGGGAGGATCCAAAATTTCTAGTGGCTTCCCCATTACATAAGATTTGAAAAGACGGACTTGTAATACAAGCCATGATAATTTGACATATTTTTCCATCCACACCCACAGATCTAAGAGTATCATAGATGAAAGGCCATTCAAGGCGATCAAAAGCCTTCTCCAGATCCACCTTGACTGCCATCCATCCCTTCCTCCTGTTCTTTGTCTTCATAGAATGGATTACTTTCTGAGTAACAATTATATTATCAGTGCTTTGACGTCCCGCAATAAAGTGCAATGATGATCACCTATCACTTTCCCCATAATATCAAGAAGATGACTCCTCAATATTTTAGTTATAATTTTGTAACTAACATTGCAGAGAGAGATGGGCCTGAAATCCCTAATAGGCTCCGGGTTTTCCAGCTTAGGAATTAGGACAATGTTGGTATTGTTTATATCTTTTATACGTTCAGGATCTTGGTAAACACCCATAACCAAATCAGTAATATATTTTTCGAGGATGGCCCAATATTCTTGGTAGAAGACAGCTTGTAACCCATCCGACCCAGGAGCCTTGAAAGCTCCTAGATCAAAGGTAGCCTCTTTGATTTCTTCCTTAGAGATGCCAGCATTGATCTTATCTAACTCAGTAGAAGTAAAGGCCGGAAAACAATTCAGCGTATCAATAGAGTAGAAATTAGTCGATCCAATTTTGAAAAGGTCTTTATAGTAGTTGATAGCCATAATCCTTACGGAAGCCTGATCAAAAATCCAATCTCCACCATTATTTTTGAGACCATCATTCCTATTCCGCCTTCTTCTTATCATCGCAGAAGTATGGAAAAATTTACTATTTTTGTCGCCCCATTTCAACCAGTTGCATTTGGATTTCTGGTACCACAGAAGTTCTTCCTAAGCAAGGACTTTATTGTACTCCTTCCATAGTTCATTCTCAGTTTAAACAAGATATTGATTATCCCTTCTTGCCCTCGATCTTTCAATGCCTTCAATTCTTTGAATAATCCTCCTCTTCTTACCATATAGGTTACCCACATTTTTTGCATTCCACTCCCGGGCCTCTTTAGAGAAATTATTAATTTTTTCATTCCAAAAGCCCCTACTTCAGGATTTTTTGACCAAATCCTCAAAACCTTCTTCCATAAAGCAGGCAGCTTGGCACCGAAATGAAGGTTCAGTTCTACCGTGAGATTACGAAGGAGAAGATTTAATTAGGATTGGTCTATGATCGGAGCCAAACTTACTCAAATGATAAGTCTTCGTTAGGGGATATAAGCAATTCCAATCATTATTCATGAATGCCCAGTCAATTTTTTCTTTAAGAATCCCGTGCTCCCAAGTGAATCTCTCCCCCACCACTTCCGTCTCAATGAGTTGTGATCTTGAAATGCAGTCTTGGAATTGTCTCATTGAATTTAAATTAGGACTCGAGCCGCCGATTTTGTCATCACAATAGAGATAGGCATTAAAGTCTCCCATCACTAGCCAAGGAATATCAATCATGTAACTTATATAAATGATTTCTTCCCACAGCTCTTGACGAAGGATGCAAGTGGGTTCAGCATAAACACAAGAGAGGGCAAATTCCCTAGTATCGTTAGCCACTACAACTTTAACATGAATAGCTTGGGTTGAAGACGAAATATACTCCAGTGTAAGATCTTCAATGTCAGTGTGGAAGCTGAGAATGAGATCACAAATGTTAATCAACAAGGGACTGAATTCGTTGAGCAAGGTAGGGAGGCCGACACAAAAAATGCTATCTATGCCGAAGATACTTACATGGCTGCCGAATCACAGATGGTTGTTGTCACCGAAGAAGCTTACATGGAAGAAGGCCAGGCTGGGATAGCTAATGCGGAAACGGCTCAAACCCGAGGAATTGCAATAGATGAACACAGCTTAATTGATGACGTTGTCAGGGATTTACCAGAACCGGGACCTTGACATTGTTGCTCCCAGGTACATGTTCTTTCTCTTGATTTTATCTATGATTAATACAAACATATTAGCTTGGAATTGTAGGGGAGCGGGTTCCAAACTTTTCCCCAGAAGGGTCCATGATATGATTCAGGGTAAGGATGTCAAGATTTTGATTCTCACTGAAACCAGAGTTAGTGGGGTTAAAGCTGATAAAATTATTAGAATGTTGGGTTTCAATACCTGGCTTAGACTGGAAGCGACGGGATATGTAGGAGGGATTTGGGTGTTGGAACAACTTATAGCTGGTTGACTCAAACCTTCGGTGCATCTAGCTTGTACATTTAGGATTGGAGAGAGTATATTTTATTTTATATATATGTATATATTTTTCAATGAAGAGAGTTTAACTTTAACGTTCGAAAGGTTTATTTATTTTTTAAAATAAGTTTCAAAAGAAAATAAGAGGTTGGTTTACAGGTAATAGAAAGCTGCAAGCTGTGGACGGACTTGGGTTGCTCCATTTACAAAATGCATTAAAAATAACTATGAGTCCAAGTTTTAATTATGCCCAAATGTCATGTTTGGGCCTAGCCGAATGAACTAGTAAGCAATGCGCTGTAATGAGTGCTTATCATAGGATTTTATCACCAATTTCTTAAAATCCAAATTAAGTATGATTTTTCTCCAAGTCGTACTGGTCACAGAATTTTGCAATTTGTTACTAATTTTATGTTATATAGAGGTGAAAATAGGGCAGATGATCTGTTAGAGGCCTGTGACCTAGCCTGTTTGACAATAGTAATAGGCTTAGGCCTGTTTCCCTTAAGAGACCAAGTTCAAGCCTGTTAAACCTATCAGGTCGGCTTGGACATGTTATAGATATACAATATTATAAAATATTATGTAAAAATAAGTATTAAATGTAGCATCCTAATTTTTATTTTTATATGATTTAATTATCATTATGTAATAATTATTTCATGATAAAGAAATTTTTTCATGTAATTAGTTGGGTGACAAGAACTTACCTAGAATATGATTTATTAAAGGAAAAGAAATTATAAAAAAATATTAGAAATAAAAAATAATATAAAATAAGAGAATTATAATAAAAAGGAAAAATATTATAAAATAAAAATAAAATGAGTTGAAAATTAAAAAAAAAAAGATATAGGAAAAAAGATTGAAAATGAAAAAAAAATATAAAAGTAAATATTAAAAAATAAAAAAAATGAAGGCTTGTTAACAGGCTTTAGGCCAAGTCAAGCTCGAGCTTGAAAAAAAAAGGCCTATAACAGGCTACAGGCCAGGCTCAGGCCTCCTTGTTACAAAGCAGGCCTGACCTGTTAAGTATAAAGCCTAACTTAACCTGTTTTCACTCCTGATATTATATTAATATATTAATTCTTGATCCAAGCTTTTTACATAATTTAAAATTTGAAAACCAACATGATGAAAATGTAGAATAGAGAGAACAACCACTATAGTTTTAGATATAGACATATAGTGTCTCTTTGTTGTAGTTTTTTAGAAGTGTTTTTACGGTTTTTGAGATAAGTATGTGATAAAAATTTTATCTCAACTTACGAAAAATGGTTTCTGAAACCATGGTTTAAGGGTTTTCCAAATAAAAAAATTCTTGTTTGAGAAGCACAAAAAAGTGCTTTTTTACACACTTTTCCGCAATCTAGGATAAGACTCATTTACATACTTACCTCAAACATCGTAAGAATACTTTTAAAAAGTTACTCCCTCATGATTACAAGCAACCTTTTTTCCTAATTGGGCAAAATAAACTGATGGTTAAGATTAGTTAAAAATGATTAATATATCAAAAATTTCATTTTTTTTCTAAATATACCCCTGTTTATGAAAAGAGTACATGAGAGAAAATGAGTAATAAATGATTAAATGAAAGAAAATCAGTAATGAGTGGGGGATAATTAATATAAAAGTATATATTTAATCGGGATAAAAAAGAAAAATATAGTTTAAATTTTGAAATATAAAAAAAAAAGTTGATTATATTAAGGATTAAGAATAATCCCTAAGAGAGAAAAAACTGTTTATAAAAAGTATTATAGCGAGCAAAACAAGCAAGTATGACTACTTCAGGTATCTTATTTTCTCTATATAGAAACACATAATAGTATCTAATAATAAAAATTGAATATCTTTTATTTGATATCCTCTATTTCTTTCTTATTCTATGTGGTACGATCACTTCAAAATATTTTTAATGAGAAATATTAGGGAAAATCTCAATTAAATCTAACTGAAATACTAAAATTAAATTTAAGCCTACACTTTTAATAAACTCTTAATAAGGCTAAGAGGTCTAATTAAGGATTTCTAAATCTTTGTAAAAGGCTAAAATTTCCCTATGTACTTAAAAAGAAAAATTGAATGTGGTGTACCTTTTTTCCATCAAGATCATATTTGCAATTTACAAAAACCAGAATCACATCGAGCTACATTCAAATCCAGTTTCAGCTCAGGGTAAATCTAATCACTACATATGCGAAGTTTGATTCTATCTCAGTGATCCTAACTTGCTGAATTTTGTCTTAGTCATAAAAAAACTTATTGAATATAGATTTTGGTATTTCAGTTAGATTTATTTGGGATTTTTTTAATATTATATTTAAAATTTAATTGAAGAACGGAAAAATTATATATCTTCAATGAACTTGGCAGTGCTACCTATTAAGCATAATAAAAATAGGAAAAATGACTATGAGATTCAAGAAGGAATGTAATCATAAAATAAAAGTCTCAACAAAAAAAAAAGTTAAGATATCATGTAATGAAAAGTTCTAGCGTAAAAAAATAGTAACAAGAGGTTCATACAAATAAGTTATTGAGAGATTTATTTTGATAATTACATTCATTTTTTTAGAATTTCATAGTGATTTTCTCATAAAATTATTTTCCTCCACTCTCTTTTTTTTATTCATATCTATCTTCATATACCAAATGCAATTTCTTTTCGGTATGAGTATTATCTTATTCAAGACAATCTTATTCGAATTACAGTCAGACACTAAATATACCAAATACAATTTAATTTAATCCAGACATACTATAAACACAACACTTCACTTCTGTTGGTTATTTGTGGGCTTGTTACGGCAAAATACTGTTGATGCACGAAGAATTCAAGTCCATATATGTCCCCATGCAACAACGTAACAAAATTTATGTATAAGAGTCTTAGAACTAGGAACAAGGGTTAGTTGCTCGTACTGTGATGAGATAAAGTTTGAACTCCTAATAGAAGAGATGCCCACGTTTACTCTTTAATAGTGTCTAAAACAAAATTATCTTGAATGAGAGGATATATATGCTTGTAAAAAAATTAAGAAATAATATATATGGCAACAATAATAAGAAATAATAAAAAGAAATGACAGCTCTGAATCTGTCACTTATAAAAAGACACACGCATTGTAACATTTTCTTCCCAATTCTGACCCCACCAATCCCTTATAATTTCCAACAACCCATTTCATCCCTTGCTCCCTTTAATTTCCATCTTCATCGCCAACACAACATACATACACACACACACACACACATATAGGGAAAATGACATTAAGGTGTCAATTAAATTTTAATAATAATATTAAAAAAATCTTATAATTTGTTAATGACTAATGAAAAAGTAGTTATTGACAAGTGAAAGAGTTATTATTAACAAATTATATAACTTTTCTGATATTATTTCTTTTAATTGGAACCTTGGTGACATTTTCTCATATATATATATACTCCCTCCTGTCATTTTTAAAAACAACTTTATTTCTCTTGGAATGGTTCTTAATATAAGCAAGCAACTTTTTTCTCTTGTTTCAATATTTAAACTATTTTTTCCTTTTCTATTCCTATTAAACATATATCTTTATATTAATTACCTCCACTCACCACTAATTTTCTTTCATTTAATTATTTATTACTCATTCTCTCTCATATTTTATACTTATTCTCTCTTCTATGCTTTTTTTTATATAAATAAAGGTATATTTGGGATAAATGTGATATTTTTTACATATTTGATAAATTTATTATTTTTAATCAATCTTAATCGTCAGTTCATTTTACATAATAAAAAAAATTAGTTGGTTAAAAAAAAACTGGAGGTAGTATATAAGTGCCTATGCCTTAAGGCAAAGTTGGATATATATGTTGGGTTGTTGTGATGAGTTGGGGGATTATAGTGTTGTCTATCTTTTATGTGCTTCTCGTTTTTCCCTCCTCAATTTGACTAACCCCCATATAGTAATTTAATCAATTGTGAACTGCCCAAACTGTCTTTGTGTGTGTTTGGATTAGCTTTTTTTAATAGCTTTTACGACTTACGAGGTAAGTGTGTGAGAGAAGTTTTGTCTCAGGTTGCGCAAACCATGGTTTGAAACCATGGTTTGGCAATTTACCAAACACTCACTTTATATTGTAATTTTTAAACTATTTTTGACTAGGTCTTCTGCGTTTTTACTCTAAAATTATAATGCACAATAGCAAATACATCATGGGCTTTCGTTGCTTTTCTCCCACCAATGAATTCACGAGCAATGATTTGTCAATTGATGATTCGGTTCTAAATCGAACTTAACCGTACAAAATTGTGGCATCCAAAAACATATAAGATGTTACTATCAAAAAAAAAAAAAAACATATAAGATGCGGATTTGAAATTTATTTCTCAGGGGTACGTACTGAAAATTGCCTTGAGAAATTTGAAAATCTCTGTTTTTTCTTATCCCTCTCACACAAGAGTTAATTGATAATGATGTGCTCCGTTTTTATCTCCCTTTTTCTTTAAAAAAATATAATTTCGTAAAAAATACAAAGAAATCACTTGTGTATGTCAAAATGATTTTATAAGTGTTTTTATTACTATTAATTCATGATTAGTTAATAATACACTAACATGGTTGACTATAGTGATTAAAGAAAATACTAGTATCACGTAGAAAGATGAAAAAACATAAATATATATATATATATATATATATATTGTTTGTGAAAACCACATGTATAATTGATAGATCAGAAAGTTCGTATCACCATTATAACACACATGGGTTTATCATGAATTATTCTGCACTTGAGGGTAATGAACTAACTCCGCTTGGATGCTTGAGATAACCCAAGTTACCCTCTCTCTTTACGAAGTAGGAATCGATATCTCTTCACACATAATCCATGCACTATCAACCTCTTTATATAGAGCCTAGCATGGTTAACAATGGATTGAGATTAATATCTCCCTCACATTTTCATCTTGGGTCATCTATTGAAATTGAAAACCAAGAGTTGAAAAGACATAGTCCTTGTTTGGAATAGTGATTGGAACCTTTAAAAATAGTTTTTCAATTGTGATTTACCGTATATGAAATAAGTATGTGAGAAGAGTTTTTTTCTCGACTTACGTGAAAAACACTTATAAACCCTTTAAAAGCTAATCCAAACAAGTTTTTAGTTTAAACGTAAAAAAAAAACCAAGTGACGTCTGCCGTTGAATTCCACATGAGGTAATTTTTTTAAATACATTTAACAAATAAAATTTGAGTTATATTTTTGTTCCCTGAACCACTAAATATGAATATGTAACTGTACTTTTGCACAAGATGAACAGGGCCATAATTTTTGTGAATATTAGCATGTTTTGTTTTTGGTACAAATGAAGGCTCAAAGCCAAAAAAACTAAAATCAAACTACAGGGGAAATAATCCCATACAATCATTTGTAACCAAGGTCCTAAGTGAGTCAGGATAGTTCTGAAATATAGCAGTAGTTGACAGTCCCTGCTTTGCTAGTGCATCAGCCACAATGTTTTGTTCTCTAGGAATGTACCGTATATCAATCTCCCAAGGATAGCTGAGGAATTGTTGAATTTGGACAGTTGACAAGCTGCATCGCAAATCAGTAACTCTTATATACACCAGCTCAACTAGACTCTGAGCATCAGTCTCTATGATGACCTTCTTGAATCCTAGTTCCCAAACCATTTGAAGACCCTTAAGTAAGGTCCATTGCTCGGCTTCTAGAACATTGCAGTACCCGAGGGTCTGTGTAAATCCAGAAATCCAACTACCCAGATGGTCTCTCAACACACCTCCACGCCCAACGTTTTGTTGAGAACCCGAGACTGCCCCATCAACATTAAGCTTAACCCAATCAGGTGCAAGAGGAGCCCAATGTGTTGTTGCTCTTGTATCTAAACTGGCAGCATCTCTTTCATGCGTTATCACATATTTCTTCCATGTTTCCATGATAACTACATAGGGGTCTGATGGTTTCATAAAATCTTCTTCAAATATATTTCAATTTCTCCATTTCCATAGGTGCCATATAGTAACACCCCATATCAGATGCCAAATATCATCATCATTAATTCCAAGGTCCCTTTTTAAGTTCAAAGCAAACCAATCCCGTAGGGGAGTTGCAAAGAAGATTGCGATGTACCTGGGATTAAGTAGTCTAATCCAAAGCTGGTTAGCATATGTGCAATCTCTGATGATATGCATAAGGTCCTCTACATCATCATTACACCATAGACATTCAGCCGATTGAGAACTCCATTTGCTTCTCCATAGATTAGTTGGCAGTCTATTATTGAATGCAAGCCACAAGAAGGTATGGATGCGTTCTGCTCACCCCATTTCCATATTTGCTTGTAGGTTGAACCTAATTTGTCTGTAACTGAGGTTCTAGAAGATAATAAGCACTCTTCACAGTGTATAACCCATCATTAGTGGCGTTCCATGCCATTGCATCACTACCAGCAGCTTCAGATGGTGGGATCATGGCAATTAGCTTATGAAAAACATTGCTTGGGACAATAGATGAAAGTTTCTGAAAGTCCCAACAGCCGAAGGACACCCATTCACAAACCTTACTGCACTTCTCCTCCAGAGTTAAGGGTCGAAGACATAAGTCTTTAATGTTCTTGTCTGTGAACAGCCACTTATCAGTAAAGAAATTCACCATTTTACCATCTCTTATGTGCCATCTAGAACCCAATTCTATGAGATTTTTCTGCTGGGATATAAATGTCCAGCAAGCAGAATCACCGCTGTGACCTTCCAATAAGTTGGTTTCATTTCTCAGCATGTACTTATGAAGCAGAACCTCACACCATAGGCCTTTAGTACCACTAATCAATTTCCACGCTGCCTTTGCACCACATGCATTATTAAAGGTAGTGAGCTTCTTAAAACCAAGGCCTCCATTTGATTTAGGTTGCACAATTTTGTCCCAACTAATGGGGTGATAAACCTGAGAATTTTGACCATTTCCCCAAATGAAATTCCTCTGCAATCTCTCCACCTCATGGCATATAGTAGAAGGTATTCTAGAGACTTGCATAAGGTATATTGGTATAGAGCTCAATACAGATTTAGCCAAAGTTATCCTGCCTGCCAAAGTGAGACTATTAGCCTTCCAAGTAGACAATTTCATCTTAACCCTATCTATAATGTATTGATATGTCTCTATTGACCTTTTTCCTCTAGACATTGGCACTCCAAGGTATTTCCCAACTTCCATAGAAATTCTTATTCCATTAATTTCACATATGTCTCTTCTAGTTCCATTTTGGACCCTTGGTGAGAAGAAAATGGAAGACTTTTGCTTATTGATTTTCCCCCCTGACGCAGCACAAAATTTATCCAAGCATCTCATCATGCATCTGGCTTGTTGGGTAGAAGCAGCTCTAAAAAGGAGTAGATCGTCAGCAAACATAAAATGAGATATAGATGGCCCTCCTGAACACACTACAATCGGCTTCCAATTGTTGTTCTTAACTTCATTGCATATAATATGTGATAGTTTATCCATGCACAACACAAATAGGAGAGGTGATAGTGGATCACCTTGGCGTTATCCTCTCTTCGGGTAAAAGAAATCAGTTTGGGCTCCATTCCATAAAACACTATATGAGACAGATGTGACACAGCACATAACGAGGTTTATGAACTGGTTTTCAAAGCCAACTTCAACGAGAACTTGCCCTAGAAAATTCCACTGTATTCTATCGTATGCCTTCTCAAGATCTATTTTCAAAGTCATCCACCCTCTTCTTGCTCTTGATTTCTTCATGGTGTGCATAATTTCCTGGCCCACTATGATATTGTCTTGTATTGATCGTTCTTTGATAAAGCTTGACTAAAATGGAGAGATTAGATCATCCATATAGGACCGAAGTCAGCTCATTATTACTTTGGTAATGTACTTGAAATGAATAGTGTGCAAAGAAATTGGAGGGAAATGTCCTATGATTTTAGGACTTTCTCTCTTTAGTATTAATGAGATAAGAGTCTTGTTTGAATGGGGGTAATTGTACCTTCTTTAAAAGTAGTCTTCACATACTTGCAGAGAAACGAACCAACAAAATTCCAGTTCTTTTAATAGAAAATCAGTGCAAACTCATCACAACCGGGCGCCTTATAAGGACCCATAGAGAAAAGGGCTCTTTTGATTTCATCATTAGTAGGAATGCTGCAGAAATTGATTTGACCTGAATTGAGAGCAACTGGAAAATTTGTTGTAGTCTGTAATTGGATTGCATTTGAATCACCCGTATCATACAAGTTCTTGAAATAATCCACAACTAAACCTTTTAAGGTTAAATCATCTTCAATCCAGTTTCCCACCTCGTCTTTTAAAGCTCGAACTTTATTCCTTCTTCTTCTCACGTGGGTTTTTAAGTGATAATCTCTGGTATTTCTATCCCCTTTTGTAACCCATGTTGTTCTAGCTTTTTGAAACCATTTAATCTCTTCCAGCTTTAGTATTCCATCCAATTCAAGTTGTAAACTTTTTTCCAGGGAACACAAGAATTGGGACTGAGGATGTGCAGAAGATTTCTGGATTCCTTCGATTCTAGCTAACAGAATACGTTTTTTCTTTTCAACGAATCCAAAGACATTTTTGTTCTAATCATACAAAGAGTGGCCAAACTCCTTCAATGAGTTTTCAATATCATCACAATCAGCCCATGACTCTGATAAGAAATTTGTAAAATTTTCATGTTCCATCCATATCGCCTCGAACCGAAAAGGTTTAAGAGTACGATTACTAGCATTGGTATTAAATTGTAAAACTAGGGGATTATGATCAGAGAAAATTGTTTGAGGTAATACCTTGACAAAACAATCTGAATGTTGTAACAAGAATTGAGAATTAGCTAGTGCTCAATCAAGTCTCTCGTAGAGGTGTGAAAAGCCAATATTCCAAGGGCCCCTCCAGGTGAATTTTGGTCCCTGAAATCCCAGATCATCTAGTCCACAGTCTTGAATTCTATCTTGGAACCAATTGATTCTATTATAAGGACATCCCGATCCTCCTACCCTTTCCGATACGTGGAGTATGTCGTTGAAATCTCCAAACACCACCCATGGTAAAGACGCAGAGAGAGAAAGGATCTCATCTTTGTCCAAAAATTTTGGTGTAGATTGGAATGGGGAACCACATAAATAGCCGACAATAAAAAGCGAGGACGATCAGGTATTTCGCATTCCATATGGCAATACTGTCGGTCTTCTTCAATTTTCGTTGCCTTGATATGAGTACTTTTCCAGGCAATAACTAATCCACCAGATCTTCCTATACTTGGAATAACTTTCACCTCGTCAAAACCCAGTGTTTGGAGATTCTGAAATCTTGAAACCCGATCACATTTTGTTTCAGACAAAATTATCATTGCAGGTTTTAGGCCATCACACACACTTTTAAGATTTCTTAGGAGCCCATTTGAACAAGCTCCCCTTATGTTCCAGTAAGGGATCCTATCCATAAAAGACCTTTAATAAATATAAGTAACCTCGTAGCCTGTGGTCTAATGATCAACTTGGGTCTCAGGGGCACTGGAGTCCACACTTATCATGTTGTCTTCAATATCCTCATAACAGGGGTTACTACTCTCAGGCCCAATTATTGGGTCACCTAGGTCTACCTCTTCCATTCCAATAGCATCAATAATATTGGGATTATTTAATAAATGGGTCGTTGAGACCTCCTCTAAGGCCCTAGCCTCTCCCATATTTTCATCATATGTTTCACACTCGTCCTTATCTCCACCTTTGTCCTCTTTCCATGTTAACATTAGTGGTTCCCCATTATTTTTCTCACTCTGCAACATTGCTTTGCTTCTTTTCTCCATTTTCCGTTTTGACGTGTGTGCCTCCAATGTTTGTATTGCCTTTCCCCCCACTAATATTTCTGTACTACTTAGTGGCGCAGATTGCTTTTTTGCAATACTCTGCTTCCTTCCGCGTTGTGAACGTACACCAGTACTATGATTTGCCAAGGTGTATTGTGGGGCAATTTCCTGTACGAAAGTTTCTTGCTCATTCTTGGTATTCACGTGCTTGTCCACATCAACCAGAACATCGAACCGATTTCCCCCACCTCAGACCTAGTTGACCCATCTCTAGCTTCTGTCGGCTTTCATGGGTGACGATTCTTCTGCACCACTCTCCATTGGTCTTGTTGAATGCCCTTTGTATAATCCTCCATTTCAGCCTGGTTCTATTGCAATGGATTTGTCTCCTTCATATTCCTCGGTTGTTCTTTGGTTGGAACTCTGTTTGGGCATGTTTCAACTTTATGTCCGCAAATACAACAATTTGAGCATAGTAATTGGAGGCCTTCATATTCCAGGTAATAATCTTTGTCGTCCAATGAAAAACCCGACATGAGTTGTTTGCTTAAATCAACTAGAACACAAATTCGAGCATAGTGTCCCCTTAGGTGAGAAGAGGTGTTCATGTCGATTTTCAGAGTTTCCCCAATTATGTTCCCTAATATTGTAAGTGCTTCATCATCATAGTACTCCAAAGGAATTCTAGGCATTCTTACCCAACTGCAACTTTGTCAATCTTAGCTCTTTCTGGCTTGAAATTAGGTTCCCATGGCCTCGCTGTGAGATAGTGATCATATATCATCCATGGTCCCCCTGTTAGTGCATTGAAGTAGTCTTCCCGGTTGGACATCTTCACCACATAGAATCCAAATCCCACATTAATCAGGCTTAGTACTCCTTTTTTTGCCCAGGCTGATTGAAGACGATTATAGAGCGCCTTGTAACTAATAGGTTTATCCAGAAGCTTGACTATTACCACCTTACGCCAAGCTCTGTATAGCCTCTTTTTCATTTTCCCAGAGAAGGAGAATGTTGGGAAATTCCTCCCGGGGTCTTCGACGGTCTTACATATTGGCTCATATTTTCCTGATTGTTAGGAGGCATCGGATATAGTATCCTCATTCTCTTCGTTATCCTCTTTAGAAAAAACACTCTGTCTATCGATACCTTTAAGTTTCGCTGCGAATGAAGGTCTCCCTTCTGTAAAGCCATGTCTATTTGCTCCGAGCTTCGGCCAGTTTCCAGTCATAACAGTGCTTTTCCCTGTCTCTAGATTGTCATAACATAGCATGTTGATAATGTTGATGAATAGAATGGCTAATAGCTCAAGCCCATTTAGTCCATGCCATAAATTAGAGAAGTTATGTTGGTCCTGGATAATACTTTTGGGCCTTAGATCATCTTGGTATCACAAAACGGGATGGAATCTGTTTTTTTCCTTCTTAAAAAAGAAAATTAAAGTCACTTGTATTTTTATTAAATGTATTGAACCAACTTACGAATTAGGCTGTTCAAAAAAAAACTTACGAATTAGGGAAGATGTTTTAAAAATAAGAATATTATTTACCTAAATTAAATGAGATATTTTTAGAAAGGGCGAGACACATGTAAAGTGTGTTTTAATTTCCAACCATTTTATAGAAAAGATATTAATAGAAGTTATGGAAAATAATTGGTGATCGGTTGAGAATGGGAGAGACAATATTTACAAGAACACATAAAGAAGTAGAATTTGTTGGACCATTAACCATCAACATAAAGTGAAAAGCTCATGTATAAGCATAAGCAAGTTGAGTTTTTAATTATTTATTCATGCCTTTTAAGTGTTAAAAAGGACGTGTGATTGAATAGATGTTGTAGCAAGTTAATTATATAAGACTCTTTTTTGTCACACGCTAATAAGCCACTTGACCCTTCATATCAATGTTTGACATTTATGTTGCGACTTGTTTTAGCTACTTTCTATTCCTTTCCTTTCTACTACTTTACTCATTATTCATGGCGTCATTGTCTAGTTGCAAACGTTGTTAAAGCTGATGTCATATGGGTATATAATTACTCCATCTGTCCCAAATATAAAAGTTATATAACTGATTGTATGTTTGAGAACACTTATTTTTTGAATATAAGTGCTTATTACGCAAGTCGAGATAAAACTCCTCTCACATACTTACTTCGTATACCGTGAATCACAATTTATAAGCACTTATTACCTAAAAATAAGCTATTCCAAACGAACACAATTAGTACAATCTATTATAAAATTAGTTGAACAAATTATAAAGATTAAGAAAATTAGTTGAACAAATTATTTGTAAAATAATTGTGTATGTATGTGCATAATTATAGATGAGCATAGAAGTTATCAGACTTTGCTGGATCCAAAAAGATAAACAAAAGCATATAATTTAGTACAATCTAGTTGACGAGTTATATTGCATTTTCAACCCTGAAAGAGACATATAAATTGATATTCAATCGATTATATATGAACCAAAAGGCTAATGCCACTTGACACTTCAATATTAACCATTCTTGCTCCAACTTGTTGCCTTCCTTTGTTCATATGCGTGCTTACATGATTACCTATTTGGAAAGTGGAAACGTGTTTTTAAAGTTTGTGTTATGGGACCATACTTACTTAAGAATATGTATAATTTTTTTTCTTCAGAATTTGGATATATATATATATATATATGGTTCATATTCCGCATAAAGGGCACAACGCTTAGGATGAGGGTTGCAGATATTCCTCATACGAGCTATGGAAGAAGAAGAAGATGATGATGAAAGAAGAGAGGTGAGTGGTGATTGAGAATGAAAGATAGAAATGCATATGGCTTCAGATTTATGCAAAATAAGAGTAAAAAATCCACCTAGCTTGCCCCATTTCTAATTTGTGAAGAGCGTGATTTCTGTTTTTTTATATAAAGTAGTGTGATTTTCTAAAGGATTGGATAAATATTAATTGATTATTTTGTATTGACTATATATGAATGAAATAATCATTCACAACAACTTAGGGCATGTTTGTTTTAGCGATTCGATTGCTTATAAGTAGCTTTTCAATAGTGATTTACGGTATACGAAATAAGTATGTGAGAGGAGTTATGTCTCAATTTACGTAAAAAACAACTTATAAGCAATCATAACGCCCAAACAAACATGTCCTTATAGTTGATGTGGGCGGGATAGCGATAATATGGAATATGTGAAGGATGGAAAAAGAATTTATTATAAAAATTAAAAAGGGACCCACAGATATCTGGGGTAATGAAGAGATCATATGCTCACTCTCACTCCTCCAACCCCAAATGCATTTGCACTGTGACTCCACCAAAATCCATAAAATGATTAATATTAGTGAACAAAAAATCGGCTTTTGTGCCACTTCAATGTTTCATCCTTAATATTAATCCGCTTTAATCCTTCCCCACTTTTTTCAATTTTAATATGTTACTCACCTATATTTAAATCTCCAGTTCTTCACAAGAAAAACAATTTTGCTTTTGAAGATGATCAAACTTAATATCCTTATCTTGTCCCATTAAGATGCAATGTGGATGATGAAAGAAAACTTTATTTTATTACAGTCTTTCTTGTATTCCTTTTTATTTCACATTAAATAATAAATATGACTATATATGCTGTATTGGAAAAAAGATCAAACTTAATAAAAAAATGTATTAATTTAGTGAACACAAATTATTATGTATTATTATTATTCACACCTCACATATCCACACCCTAAATACTTAAATTTGTTCTATTCTATATCGAATTATATATCATATCTGATATACCTGACCCTGCCTGTATGGCATATAACTAGTGACATTAACAAATATGAGTGATGATTTTAGATAAGATGATGATAATGTATATTTTTACAAATATATATGTGTGCGCGCTTGGTGTTATATGTGTGTGTATGTATTATAAAAAGAGGTAGGGACCAATATTGAGTTAGTCTAGCAGTGTAAGGCCCCATTAGATCCCTCTGGATCTCGAGTTCAAGTCTCATAAAAGATATTTGTGTTGAGAGAGGAGGTGAGATAACCCGTCTCTATTAATTCCTCTATCCATTTGACAGCTTTTTTTGGGGTGAGGAGATGACAACCTTTTTTTGGGGTGGGGGATAATGGAGATATATGGCCATTGAAAGTGCCTATGCGAAGGAAGATTGTGTCTGTGTTGAGTTGTGTGGGACAAAGTCTCTGGACTGAGGATGGATTTATCTGGTTCTGATTCTTCTTTCCTCGATCTTCCTTCTCCCTCGCACGTGATCCCCATGACCCTGCAAGCCATATATCACGTGCCCCCTTTACTTTAAATTTCTTTCTATCGGACCACTTCATGCCTACTTCTATGCTCGATATCATCGCCTTCTGATCTCTTCTTTCTTTAATTTGTCTCATATATATATATATATATATATATAGGATTGTTTGAGATGATTTGAGTCGTGCCTAGGACTTGATCTGCTTATGCGGATGTCTTTAAGGATTAAACAATCCTTTCTTGAATAAGTTAGAGAGCAAAACTACATGAAGTTGAATATTGTAGAGGGCAGGAGAGAGAGGAAAAAAAGGATTAGAAAGGTTGTCCATTAACTAAAATAATTCGTATGTTACTAAAATAATTCCTTCTGAAATAAACACCCATACAAAATATCCAACAATTCCCCATATTTCAAAAGGAAACAAAGGAAATATTTTACAAACATGTGTATGTTCATTTCGAATATATATCACTACTAGAAACTAGACATTTAACGACCTTAAAGGATGTCCCTTTTTAAATTAAGGACGCCCAAAGTTCAATATTTAGCGGGAAATATTGGCGCTGGTTGAATTTAAAAAAAATAAAAAATTGTACCACTTTAGACGTCCCCAGTCAAACTGGGGAAGTGAGTTTTAAACGTCCCCATTTTGACTGGGGATGCGAAAAAGCCTGTCAGACGCCCATCCTGTCAGCAGCAGGCCAGCAGCTTTATTTTCCTTCCCCAAGCTTCATTCCGTCTTCCCCCGTGAGCTTCGTTCCCAGCTGTCTTCCTCTTTCCCCTTTCCCTTGCTTCCTTTCCCGTCTTCCTTTCTCTTTCTCAATTCGTTGCTGCAACTCCCTTTCCTGTGCTTCCTTCCCTATCTGCCTTTCTCTTTCTCATAATCATATTTCTATTTTTCCCTCTCTCTTCTTTGACGAGAGCACCGTCATTTGTGTCTCCCTCTCACAACTATCGTCTTCCCAGCTGGTGGCACCGTGAGTCGTCTCCATTTCCGTCATCCACAGGTTTGTCTCTCACTCCCACAACTTTGGATACAAATGATTAAACAAATGCTTATAACTGTTAATTTAAATCAGATTATGAAACTGGAAAAACAAAGTAAATTGTATATGCATACTTTTAATCTGCTTCTAATTTGCTTGATATGGAAATGGACTGTCATTATTGCATATTTGTTTTTTTCGTTAGCAGACTTCAACACGGTGATATGTATATATATAGACATGAGTTAAAAAAATGACAATGATACTTAGGAATGAATTTGGTTTGGCTTAGGTTAGTCTAGTTTAACATTATTCAAAAGTCAACTAAATTACAAAAATATGTCAGAGTTTTGCCTCAAATGCGTGTATGGTTCTGGAATGTTGATGAGGTACAATATAATACAACATCAATTATGCCATAAAATAGGTATCACACTTTTTTTCTAGGGTGGTACATTCATTCTAAGAGAGCTCATTTCTTGTAATGGGATGAATAATACTTATCTAAAAATTGTGGAGGCTTGAAAATTGTTTAATTAAAAGCTTTGAACTTGGCATGGGTTACTTGGTAAAAAAAATCACAATGATACATTATCTTAAATATGAATTGCCGTCATTAGTTTAGTTTCATTTAAATTAAGTTGAGGCGGTTTGTTATTTTGATTTTGGGATGTCTCACTTTTAAGGGGAATTTTGGGATGAATTTCCAAGATGCGAATTAGAGTTGTATTGTTGTACATACTATTAGATTGTTGGATAACATGTTTATTAGATAGTGCTGAACTGCTGTTGTTTCCATTCTGGTTTATATAATATTTCTTCTATCCAATTTCCGCTATTTAAATTTGCCGGACAGTGATGTATATATAAAAAGCCATAAAAAAAACTTGCACTGGGGACATCTAAAGTATTTATGAACTACTTTAGACGTCCCCAGTTTAAACTGGGGACGTCTAAAGCCTGACTTTAGACGTCCCAGAGCAAACTGGGGACGTCTAAAGTCTGACCTAAAGATATCTCCTATTTTAGGGACGTTATTGACAGTTTTTTCTACGCGCTCAAATAGACGTCTCCCTGTTTTCAGATGTTAAAATGCCCAAAAAAGGGACGTTAAAAGCGTTTTTTGTAGTAGTGTATTATAATATTTAGATTATGAACCCAAACTAGACTAAGAAACTTAGCACAGAGCTATTAGTGAAGCATACTTCTATAAACTAATAACTCTTTGTTGTTAAGATAAATTATTAATCATTTTATACTCTACGTCACTTGTTGGTAACACAATTTTGCTTTCTTCCCATGATCTCATGAGAGTGGCTCCATTGCATTCTCAAATCAAACAAGGAACTTCATTAAGTGTATTTACAATGAATGTGCATCCTTGACAGGATATATAAAATCAGAAATCATTAAGAGGTTTTGTCCAGCTTCTACCAACAATGCATTCTAACACTTTCTCACGCCATATAAAGATATTAGAATTTTAATGTTAGCAGAATTAACATATTGCTTGATTTTACATGTACAAACCTTCTTTAGGGTATGTACAATCACAGAATTGGATTGTTATCACTGTTAATTTCAAATGACTTAAATCTCATTCTCCTTAATGTTACTAAGATCAGTATATATTTTAATACATTGGTGGAGGGAATTAAATTGATGCTACAAACCTTACACATGAGTGGTCAAGTATCATCTCATAGCAATTTAATCACATAGTGCATGGATACACTTTTGCCATTGAAAAGTTTTATTCTTTACAATGGGTATTGCCACTTAGGAATTTTTGTAACTCCTGTCATCATCAAAGATGTAATTAGTGTTTAAACAAGATTTATAATTGAATAAGAGATCAAAGATAATTAAATTTTTTTTACAAAACCTGTACTCTGAGATCTCTATTCATTTTTAAATAAAAATAATTGGCCTGCTCGATTTGTCACATATACAATATCAGAGTGCTAGCAAAATTCCCGACGTTCACCCGGGATAATATCATTAATCCAAGAGTATTACAGGGTATCATTGCCCATCTCAGTTTCTCATACCAGAGATTACACAATAACTACAAATCTATTGTCAAACCAATATATATAGTTGTCCAAAATGATAACCAAAACCAAAAGAACTAAGACTACCACCGACAATCCTAGTCGCCCTTATCCACTTGCTTGCCTCTCGATCCACTTGCCTTTGCTAAAATTGTTGATTGGAAAGAGTGAGATTCAAAAGAATCCCAATGGTAACAATTTACATATATGATGCATAATTAAATAAAGCATGTAAGTATATATCATAAAATAGCAATAACAATATTCAAGGCTGGGCTAACTGCCACATCCCCTTAATCATTCAAGGCCGGGCTCACGCCAAGTCCCCTATTCAAGACCGAGCTCACGCCACGTCCCCTATTTATTTAAGGCCAAGCTTACCGTCACGTCCCCTCATACATTCAATGATAAATACCAAACAAGCAATGCATTACACATGATATAGGATAAAGTATCACTACCTTGGTTTTTTCGTTCTTGAGCAGGCACAGGCCTTCTACGCTTTGGGCAAATATCAAATCCTAAAGTCATAATTAAGGATCATAAGTTATCACTTATCTTAATACTCAAATGACTTCAAAAACACTTAGATTTGGTTATCATTAAAGTCCCTTAGGTGGCTACTAGAAGCTCAAACAACTGCCTAAAGGGTTCGGGAGTACTATCTCAAAGACCACCTTTTTAGTGTGCCTAATGACTTCAAAAACGTGCCGCTTCCGGCTTCTGACTAGGTCCTTAAATATTAAATGTACAAGAAATAGGTCATAACTTATCCAGGTATCATTCTAGACTCTTCCATAGTGTTTCTTGTGGTTATATTAGTCTATGGCAAAAATTTACTAAAATGCCCTCAAGACCCCGGCCCAGCCCCGCAGTACCCGGCCCGATGACACGTTTTCCCAAAATTTTGACTAGAGCTATCCTAATATATTTTTGTCCAAGTAATCCATTTAAGGGCTCGAAATTATCAAATTCAATATCAAATTATGAAATTACCTTTGACAACACCGGTTTAGGCATTTTAGGGGTGTTTTCGTAATTATGCTTTTTCAACCTTTTCCAGAAAAGTGACCAACTGTAACCCCACTTATTTCTGCCTATTGAATCTAATGGAACTATCTATTTCATGAAAATCCAACTCCTACTTCTCAGAACATTGCTGGCCAAAAGTTTAGGCAAAAATTGGAAAAATTAGACTTTTGTGTTTTAGTTTCCAAAAATCATAACTAATTCTAGAAAAATCGAAATGAGGTGATCCTAAAGCCTATTGAAATATTTTTAAGTCTTATTTACAGGAAAAATATGAATCATTGACTTCTATAACCACAAAAATCCAGAATTCCACAAATGTCCATACTGTTCCAGAATTAAGTCCACTTTCGACACTAAATTTTGGAAATTCATACCTCCCAACATACACATCGAAATTATCTCCATAACATATTAAATTGAAGCTTGGAATGTCTAATATTAGACAAAAAAGTTTCAGAATTTTTAGCCATCATTTACCTATTCAAAACGTCCATGCAAAATAACTGCCAGCACAGGATTTTCACTAACCAATTCTTGCAACTTTTAAACTTAAGTTTCCAATGGTCTAAAATTCACATCTAACACCACTCCTACACAATTTTTCATAAAGAAACCAATGGAAACATCAAAACAACCAAATTTCCACTCCATCCATATATTCTGTTTTTGGCATATATTCAAAACAAAATCCAAAATTGTCAAACTTGACATTCAAGCTTCAATTCAATTCTGTCTATCCAAAACACATCTCAAAACATTATATCCATGACCACAACAACTCAAACACACCAAGACCCTAATTTTCAAAAATAGGGCAATATTCAAGAATTTCAAAACTTAACCAAGTGGCCACAAAACCTATATCGTTTGGAATAGCTTATTTTTGGGTAATAAGTGCTTATAAATCGTGATTCACGGTATACGAGGTAAGTATGTGAGAGGAGTTTTGTCTCGGCTTGCGTAATAAGGACTTATTTTCTAAAATTAAGTGATCCCAAAGGAGTTCTTTGCTTCTCCAAACTCTAGATTTCCTTGAGTGCTCAAAACACCTCCAATGAAAAATCTAAAATCATGAAAATGAAGCCCTCAACCCAAGGAACAAGATTGAAGAAGAGAGTTTTTGTATTAGATGTCATTAGAAAGGTCAAACTCCTTACCTAAATCAAGAGCTCTTCTTCCTTCTTCTTCAACAATGGCTGCACACACGAGAAAGAGAGGGGGGAGAGGAGAGATGAAGAGTGGAGAAGATGATGAAATTATGCTCTCATCCCTTGCCATACTCATTCAGCTGAAACCAAGGAGGAGAGAGGGAGGGAAAATGATTAAAAACTCAATTTGACTTTCTCAACCCCTCTAACACCTTGTAAGCTTGTCACTTGTCCCATTCTCATTGGTTCTCATAAAGTAAGTAACTAATTAGTTACTCTAACTACTCTATTAGCCATTTAGTCATACATCTCATTTCTTCTTAATTAGTAATTAATTTCTTCATTAATCACTGACTAATTAACCGATAATTTCCATTTTTTTCAATTTTTCCCACTGATTTTGGCACATTAACTTAAATTGTCACAAAACACCAATTTTAATTATTTCCTCTCCAACATGCACCCTTCCCTCTAATTTTAGCCCTTAAATTACTTTGTCATATAATTATGCTAAAATACAGGGCATTGGACATTTCTAATAACTAATTCATGTCTCAGATTATCTTTAATTCACAAATCATTCTCAATAATTATCATTAGTCCTTAATCAAAATTTGTGGTGTTACAATTTCAACTCATCAACACTTAATATTGGTTTTACGCTGAAGTGTTTGTTAAGATATTTTTAAATGATCAAGACTTCCAACTCTAGAATAATAACATTTGACTAGATCCAAAATATATCACATCACTAAAGAATTATTAATGGATTTTCTAATATGAACATAAAATTCACTTGACATATGTTGATTTTATTACATACAGAATTCACTATACATAATACTAGTAGTTCGTGAAATCGCTCAAATATTTCATTGAAGTGTATAAGCTTAAGTATTAATATTTTAACAACTCAATTAGTGATTAGGGTTAAGGTTTATTTTTACCTCGGAAACTGTCACAAGATCTCAAGGTTGCCTCGAAAGTTTTTTTTGGAGCAATGTCACTTCGAAAGTTTTCAAATCTTAGCAATTTCGCCCTGACCACTGTCTAGGTTAAGTTTTATTGTTAGTTGACTACATCTGCTAAGTTGACAAATTCACGTGTCATCCACATCATTCTTGTTTTGGATTTAGGTGCAAAGTTGCCTTGTAAGTTTTCATTCAAGAGCTATGTTACTCTAAAAATTTCCAAATCGTAGCAATTTCATCTAAGCTATTATTCAATTTTAGCTTACCCGTAAGTTGGCCAAATATGCTTATCTTATCAGTTCATGTATCATCTACTTCATTTTTTCCAAGTTAGATTTATAAATAAGGATTTTTTTTAATAAAATGCACCCTATCTAAATGATTAGAAAAAATCAAAGAGTTGAAAACATTTTATACGATGAAGACAAAATAAAAAAGGTACTTATTTATCTCAAAGTCGCTTAGGCACAATGACAGAGGATTACCAGTGGTCTTGTTCTCAATAATCTTACTTAGTGTGCTTGAATTTGAATATTGAAACTTTTTCTCTTTTTCTCTAGCGAAAGTGAGCTCCCCCTCCCTGTGTGGCTTTTTTTCTTCAATATCGATCACACTGCCAACTTATCATATTTGGTTAGCTAACAGTCAAACATAACCTTTATAATAGTCATGGCAATATTGCTACAATTTGAATACTTCTTGGGCAATATTGAAAAAAAAAAAATTCGAGTGCATCATTTCTTCTAAGTGAAAACTTCAAGCAAAAATTTGTAACTTAACAAAAATAATGTGGATGACACGTGGGCCTGTCAGCTAAGCATATTTGGTCAACAAATAGTTAAATGTAACTTGAACAACGGTTGAGGCTAAATTGCTACGAGTTTAACACCCTCGAGGTGACATTATTATAAGAAAAACTTTTAGGATAAAATTACAATTTTATAACAACTTTCAGAATAAAAATGGACTTTAACATTAAAGTTATATTTAGTGATATATTGTATTTGATTAAAAATGGTGATATTAAAACAAAATTTAATATATGACATTAAACAAATGTTTTTCTTAAAAGAATCGTGGAGGGGAAAAATGAAAAATCTACCTAGACCGAACCTATTGGGCACAACGTGGGTCCCACACCATTTTCTTCGGTTATATACTTATATATGCCATTGACAAAAAAATAAAAAATAAAAAATACTTATATATGCCATGCATTTTTTTTTTTGGCCATCTGGTCATATGCCACGCCAATCACAATTTGATTGAGCTCAATCAATTCTCAAAGCTGTTATAGAAAAGTCCCCCATGTTGGGGTGGGCACCACTTCCCCCTTAGGCCGTCAAAAAGGACTACATCACAGTGAAAACAGAACCTTCTGGACACACCACAACCAAAACCAAAAATATCTAAACCCATCGTGCAATCTCATCCGTATATTTTCACCGTCCTCAATCCCCATCTCACCGTTAAAATAAAATTGAAAATACATCAAAACTATATAACCTGCTCAGTTTCTAAAATGTTCTTGAGCCACAGCGAGGTTGGGGAGGGTTTGCTTGTGATCTCTCCGGAGAAAGCTTCCTCCTCCCTCTCTTCCCCTTTCACTACACGGAACCTAAAATGCTAAGGTTCCGTGTCCTAATTGTCAAACAAGTATCTTGATAGTATATAAAATCCTAGTATTATCCTTATATTGTGTGTTTTCCTGCCTTTTTTTAGTAGTTTTTCTTGTTGTACGGTGTTTGTGCTTAGTTGGGTTTGGCTGAGTCAATTCGTCGACACGAAAGAGAAAAAGAAGAACTGGGTCTGATTGTTGCTTCTGATTTTTCATTTGGGTCTGGTTGGTGGTGCTTTTCTGTAGCTTCTCTCTGCGAAAATTTGGATTTTTATTTAATCGTTGAGAACGACAATGGCGAATGGAGAAGACAAAAGCGATGACTTCTATGCGGTTATGGGATTGGATAAGGAGTGCACAGAATCAGAGCTCAGAAATGCTTATAAGAAACTCGCAATGGTTAGAATTGAATGCCTCTCTGTTCATCTTTCTTTCTTTTTCCTTAATAACACTGTTTGTTTTCGAAATCCATTTGCTATATGGGTCTGTAAGATTCCGAGAACTTTGTTTCTGAAACATCCTAGTTCAGATTGAGAAAAATCCCATGTGGTCTTTGGTCCGGGAGGAACACACTGTGTCCGTTTTCCTCTGTTATATGGGGGAAGGGGATTTATAAGATGTGTCCCAGGAATTATGTGCGTTTGTTAGAACGTTGTAGTAAGAAAAATAATTTTGTTTGATGGGATAGAAATGGCACCCTGATCGTTGTTGTGCTTCGGGGAATTCAAAGTTCGTGGAAGAAGCTAAGAAGAAATTCCAAGCAATTCAGCAAGCCTATTCTGGTGGTTCTTCCCTCTCTCTCTGTTTTGGTTTTTAATGATGTTATTGACTATAAATTCGTGGATTCATTGGATCCTTCGTTCTGAAACAAGTGAATCACGAGATTCTACTTTCAATGTTCTTACTCTGTTCCCCCCCCCCCCCCCCCCTTTTCTATGTTCACAGTTTTATCTGATGCGAATAAGAGGTTCTTGTATGACATAGGAGTCTATGACAGCGATGACGATGACAATGTAAGTAACTTGGCCGACCCTTTTTGTCTCTTTTTCTTTTGAGGCCAAATTTTGGTCATTTTATCTTTTAACTTAGAATAGAAGGAATGTCTTTTTTATTTTTCTTTTCATTTCCCCTGGTTTTGTTATTGGTATTTCTTGTCCTGTTTCTGGGTTATTTCCCCTCTTTTCTCTGTAAACTGATGACTTTTCTCATCTCTGTAAATATTTTGTTCACTTTAAGATAGAAATATATGCTTACTTTCTTCATATGGAGCATGTGTTTGTATTGGCGTTTCTGTTGCCTAGCATCTTTCATATTGTTATTGGAATTTTATTTCCTAATTATTGCAGGGGATGGTAGAATTCTTGAACGAAATGGCAGCAATGATGAGCCAGACAAAACCAAATGTGAGTCTTCTTAAACTCAATTCAGTGTTTAATATTTAATTTTAATTTAAATGGGTTGGAATATTGGACCTTCCTGCTCTGTTTAGTTGATTAAGCTACGAGTAAGCATGAGGTTAACTTTCGTCAAATCCTACGTTGTTGGTGGTGGTGATGCTTTTCTTTGGTTTCTTGGAAGATTCCTTCTTCTTTTGTTCTCTCGAGATTGAAATGGGCCACTTCTGGGTCACGGGTTGATCTGTCCTGTTCGGAATTTTAGTGCAAGATGTGATAATAATCTCTAAATTTGTTGATGTAATTAGCTGAATACTATTCATATCAAAGCAAAATGGGCTGAATAATGTCTATTTGATAACTTTCACTCAATATATTAATTACCTTTCCCCTCTTACATTTTCTCTTCCAATGAGTTTGACTTCCTTGCATTTTTTAGACATTGAGTAAAAGTAATCCTCAAGCATGAGTGAAACCAGAAAATGCAGGGGTTTTCTTTGTGGTAGTGATTATAATCAAGTAGTAAATTAGAAAAACAATTTTTTTAAAGGGAATAACAATAAATCCGGGGTTTGAAGTGTAAAGACAGAATTTTGATGAGCAAGTGGGACACCGACCTTTTGGTTTTGATAAGGAGGAGAATAGTAGCTTCTGGGGTTCGTAGCTGGAAATGGTGGGCCCCATGGAGTGGCATAAATTAATGTGGGGCCCACACGGGAGCAACCTGAGTCCGAAGGTTTCGCTTACAGTTTTTCAAGTTGTCGCCACGCCACTAGTTGTCCCCATTTTCCTCATTATTTGTCCATCAGCTCTTTTGAAATTTCTCATCCCAGCCCATTTTCTTTCTTTCTTCAACATAGTCACTACCAAGTCTTCCCAATCCGTATGAATTCTAACAACAAAACCAAATTCCAAGGTTAATCACAAGATTTGATATTGATAGATATGGTTTGGCTACTGAACCTTGTATGAAAGCAGTTTATTTGGGACATTAGGTATAAGAGAACAAGGTAGTTAAGTTAGGTAGTTAGTTGCCTTGAGTTCAGAGATGAAGATAACTATTTTGTTATTTGTGGTTGTGGTTGGTGGCCATTGCTTTGAAGGGATGGTTCCTTAGTTTCTGCAATTAATGTTTAGCAGTTTCATGTGGCTATGTTATATAGGGTTGGTTTGTGTGTAAAATATTTTGGTAACAGCGATTTTGTGTGTGAATCAATGAACAGGAAAATGCGGAAGAGAGCTTTGAGGAGTTGCAACAGCTGTTTGAAGATATGTTTCAAGGTGACATTGGAATATCTGGAAGTGACTCCCACACTGTTGCCTCTTGTTCTACATCGTCTACGTACGTTACCTACTCCTCCGAAACTTCTGGTTCCAACAAGCGCAATTCGTCAGAGATGAATGCCGGGAAGAATGCGGATTCTTCTGCACACTTTGAAGCCTCCTTCCAGGACTTCTGTCTAGGGGTTAGCATATATGCCTTTCTAAATATTCACTCTAATGATTAGGGGAAAGTGAGATTGGCTTGGTAAAACAATATCTCTACATTGGTTGTACATAGAGGATAGGTTAATAGAGTGACTTGATATCACCCCAAACCAGGCCAAACATTTGATTGCAGCATTGGCTTTATACATTGGTGGTTTTTTTAATCCCCCCCCCCCCCCCCCCTTTTTCCAAGAGTCTAAGTGAGTCATGTGTTCTGTTTCTAGTAAATTAACATTACCATGTGAGGATGCAAAACAATTGGAGCATTCCTTATGTGTTTGAGGTATGTCCAAAGGTAAGCTTTTCATACCTGCTGCCTTAGATTAGACATTGCAAGTCACCCTTTCACATTTTGGGATTCCAAAATGTTCCATCATTAATTTGTTAGGTTAAGGCTTATAAATAGTGTCTCAACGCATTTGTTCTATATGATTTTTGATAATTTGATATGAGTATTTACCTTCTCCCTCCTTTCTTTGTGTCTCTCGACCTGCATTTTACGTATAGAGGTAGTATTGTGGCAGTATATTTACTGGTTGCTGGTATGAAGACAGGTGGATCGGCTGCGAGACATAAAGAAGGGAGGAGGAGGAGGAGTACAAGGAACAGGTAGCGGTAAGAGAAGACATGGGAGGAAGCAAAAGGTAGCATCTGGGCATGATGTTTCCTCCAATGACTTCTCCAGCATTTCTGCACAGTGATGAGAAGATATTCTTCTGGGGATTTCTTAAAATGAACCAGTTGATATTCTTAACCTCACTTCTTTCAAACGCTCCTCTTCAGCCGTCTGGTACTGGAAGACAATAGATGTACTTGCTATGATATGAAGAGAGCATTAACAGTGTTGGGAGTCAACTAAATTTTCCAGTCTTAGAGAGGTTTGACTCAAATCTTTTGTAATCATTTTGCCTGCTCCCACCTCAGACTCAAGCTGGAACTTGGAATAAAATCAAATTTAAATTAATGGACCATATCTCTTTGTAGTTGAGGGCTTTGCTTTGAAGGTTGAAGTCAGATATTTTATTTGTTTAAGTTTATACCTTATGTGGACTTGAAGCAAGTGTGAGGAGGGAGGATAAAAGTAAGGAGAATCACAAATGGTGTTGGGAGGAAAATGTAATTACTTCTAAAAAGTCTAATGATAAGTGGTCCTAAGCATCATTTAACGATTTTTAGTGACTTATTTTTGGGGGACCTTGTAGTGATTCTCCCATTTAAGGGTGTGGTGTGAGATATTTCATTCCTGTGGTGGGACTTTTGAGAATGAAAGGGAAGAGAGATATTAAGAAAGAGGGGAGTGGTTGTAGTTGTGGGAAATGCGAGGATGAAGTCAAAGTGAAGAAAGAAAGCCAGGGAGATAATGGCGTGCAAGCTTCTTTTTGTAATCAATGGAGGAGGGTCCCACAACACGTGGCTACCAACCCCACATGTGAATTCCGTCCAAAGAATATTAATATACGATAATTAGGGAGGTCTTCATTGTAATTTGCAAACTTACATTCCCTTAAGTCGCACTAGTTAGTTATTAATACCGTTCGATATGGCTGGTGTAATCCAAAATATACAGTAATATGCACAAACTTTCCCTCCCTAATCTTACACTTTCGCAGCCAAAAAAAAAGTTAAATTATTGATAATGACTTAAATTATTATTTATTTTAAAAGAAAATTTTTAATTTATTTTTATTAAATGTATTGTCTTTAAACACTTTTTCTTGAATACAGTTTTTTACTCGACTAATAAAAAAATTCAAAAGGGTAAAACTAAAAGAAAGTAATATTAATTTTTAAGAACAGAATATTTAATTATTTTATTTTAGTTTCTTAATTGTATAAAATATTTTTTAATTTTTTATTCTAATGCAATTAATAATAAATGTCAGATTGGTGACAAGAAATATTGATATTAACATTTTAAATGTTGACAATATTTTTAGATATTAACATATTAAATTTTATTTTCTAAATGATAATTATTGTTATAAAAAATTATTCTTTGATGGTAATGATATTAGTTTTGAAGGACCAAGACATTTTATAAAAGGGTTAAAGTGCAAATCTAGCAATGAAGTATTGTCTGAGGAGCATCCATCACAAATATCTTTTAAAAGGGACAAAAATACCAATGAAGTTTTAAAAAGGGGCATCTACCACAATTTCCATTAAATCTGTACTAACAGCGTTAAATCATAAGAGAAGAAAATCTCTAACGGCGTTTAGAAAATAAAATTATGAAATCAAATTAAAATTTTGTGTAAAGTTAAAGAGAGAGAAAATTACTGTACTTTTATCTTAGTTTTTTATATATACCCCTATTGATACTCATTCAACAATGATTAATAAAGATGGGGAAAGAGGAAATTAAGGAAGATGATTATGATGTTTTAAAAAATACATGTCATATTAACTAAATTAATTAACTTCCTAATATAATCAAATTAGGTAAATATATCTTATAACCAAATTGGCTCAAAGCCGCCTCTGGTTGTTTATCACGTGTTTTTTGGTATGAGTAGAAAAATTGGTAGACACTGTCTGGATGTTGAAAGAAGATAAAAGGAAAATAAGTGAAAAACGTAGAAGATAAGGTACGGTTTTTATTCTACTCCTATATGTTTTTTTAATTTCTTATGAAACACAACTTGAAAGGGGAATTATTGAAATTAATAATTGACAGAAATAATTGAATTGAGAATAACCTTAGAATACTTGAGGGGTCAGATGTTGAGATGGGACTTGGTTCCCTCTTTTGTGCAACTTGTGCTTTTAACAAGTTGTGGTTAATTAAAAGAGTACAAGACAACCAAATTGGCACAAGTTGTGATGAACATTTGAACTTAGTTATGAAAAAAAAAAGTCGGAAAATATAGATAGAATAATGGTCAACTTGATTAGAGTAAGGTTTTGAAGTCCGTACCGGCCACTGAATCGATTAGGATACTGATTCAAAGATCAGTGGGTTAGATCGAAGTCAAAACGGGGTTAACCTGGGACTAGACCAATAAAGAAGTGAAGATTTAAGGGTTATTTATATGAAATTCTGAATAAAATATTAAATAAATAATTTAAAAAATCGGTCAAACCGCAAAAAAAATGATTGAACTGGAGTTTAACTATCAAACCGGACCAATCAGATCATCGGTTTCCGACTGGAACCGGTCAGTCTTGTCCGATTTTCAAAACCCTAGTTCAAAAACAGCCCACGAGTTTAAATTATAGAGCATGAACCAATAAATTAAATTAATTTTAATGGAGGAGGCAGCTCGGTACTATGCAAATAGTTTCAGGGGAACACTTTCCGGGGAATCTTTCCTTTTTGAAAAAAAAAAAACAAATAATTTCTTTGTTTAGTTGGAGAAGAATTTAGAAAGTTTGTTCTGTCATAGAAAATTTAAAAATTGTCATTTCAAACAACTTGCCGGCGATCTCCAAGCAAAATTGCGAATGCTTCTTCTCTCATATTAGAAAGCCAAACATGTAAATATCACATATAATTTTTTTAAAAAAATGTAATTATAATACTGCGTAACATGCCTTTTGATATTTATATAATGTATGTATAAAATTTGCTTAAAAAATCATTCAATTACCCTCATTGTGGTCAAAGCGCCTTTAATAATCATGTGATATAAAGAATCTAAGTAATACAAAAAATAATCATATATTTTGATATTTTGTAGGAAAAGAAAATTCTTTACTTGACAATGTTTTGAAGGAATAAGAATTAGGTCTCCAAAGACAAACTCACACATATATATCCAAATAAGAATTAGGTCTCCAAATAATTAGAAATGAAAATAGTATGATTTTTAAAATTCAAGGATCAAATCGAAACTTGTTATAAAGTTGGATTGACCAAATGTGTACTTTTGCGATTTATAATTGTTTAAATTAGTGCTTGCAATTGATCTCTCTTTAAAATGTTTTAAGACGTGCTTATCATTAAATTAGCCTTTTGGAATTCCAATCCCATTAATGTTATATCATTTGGGGAGCTCCATATGTGCTTTTAAAAGTGCAAGTGGATAATCTAGAAATTCTAGCTTTTCTGACAAAAGATTATCTCTTCGCCCCATGTGATTAAATTTCCCTCTGCTAGGGTTTGGGTTCCCTTCGTTTAGGGGTCGGCCGTCACTTACAAGCAGCCGTGCGCTGCAAGGGCGGAGGTCAGTCCCTTCTCCGGTTAGGGCTTTTTTCTCCTTCTGATGGAGCGTTTGGGTCGGTTTGTTATGGCATGGTCGATGGCTACGCTGACTAGGAATGAAGAATCTGACGCTAGCAGCGTAGGCGAGGTGGTCGAAGGCGAGGTGTTCAAGCATCCTTCTCCCGAGATGCTCTCCGACTACAACCTCCGATGGGTGCCCCCATGGCCTTCGACGATGAGATTTGTGGTGGAGGTGTGGCGTACAAGACAGCGGAGCTCAACGACGCCGACAAGAATCTCACGTGACTATAAGGTAAGGACGAATCAAATAAGAAGGGGATGTAGGGGCTCTTTAGCTGATTTGAGGAAGCCTAAGGTATCGATGCAGACGCAATCCCAAGTATCTTCTTTGCGATTCTTGGAGCTTGAGGTAAGGGGCTTACAAATGTTTCGATCTGTTCCTTCTGATGGACTTTTGGGATTGATAGTTGAGATTTGTAGGATACCTCCTCTTGGTATTAGGTATTGTATGTTAAAATCTGATGATTGTGTTAAAGATTTGGATCCCAGTATGATTTGGCTAGTCTCAATTGAATGGGTGATTCGTTATACTTCTTCACTGATCAGTGAGTCTTATTTGTCTATATACCTTAATCAAGATATTGTCCATTAGCACTAGTGTGGATGGTTAAATGGGAAAGAGTAGGATCGACAGAGCCAAGCCCAAAAGACAGGGGAATTAAAACCTTCTCAAAATATGGTTATGCTTGGTTTGGAGTACTTGTATGTGGAAGGCAGATAAAATGTGTTATTGGTCAAGTGTCGAAGGAAAGTGCCTTAGATAGAAAACTCATAATCATCAATTTGGATTTGTTCAGTAGAATTGTATGTGTTGTTCTTCAATGGCTAAGCATGTGCCTGTTCGGTGTCTTGATTAACACTGTTCATTTTCGGATTAGACATGTGCCTGCTCGGTGCGTATGGCATTACTGTTCATTCTCGGACTGGTGGTTTGATTTCTTTTCCTTTTGTCTATTGATTTGTGCTTTTTCTAACTCCATGATGAATATTGCCCTCCTTGAGTATATTGTTGTACCAAGGAAATTGGTTAGGAACCTTTATTGCAGATGTGTTCCCATGGAAGCATATTTGGTAGCCGTACGGTTTGCCAAACCTTCATTGGAAGGGTCTTATCCTATTAGTTGGGTATTTCAACCTTCATCCCAAGTGCAGGTGCATGTGCAGGTCAGTTCGGCCTTTAATGCGGAAGATGTACCAGCTCTATGGTTGTGTCCTACCTGTATTAAAGAACCTTCAAGTTCTTGCCTTTTTACCTTGTTAGCTAACTTAAAGTGTTTAATTTCCTGTTCTATTGGTGTTGGTTGTTTTAATTCAACCTATGAGACTATGTAACTTAGTTA